>OZ018320.1:5722922-6322922 GCA_963969495.1 Ceratothoa steindachneri | reverse complement strand
CATTGAGGCCTGGATGACGGGCAATCTTCCAGATGCCAGCTGCAGCAGAATGCCAATGCTACAACTCATACTCTAGTATGCTGCAGATGACATCTAGAAGATTGCGTGCCCACCAGATCTCAATGCGGGCAGGAAGTTCTGGAGCTATACAGCATACCTTCCACACATCTTCGCTTCCTCTAGTTCCACTTAACTTCAGGAAGTGCCCTCGTTGGTTCTAGTTTCTCTGATTTAAGTAATAATCAAAGAGTTTGAAGAAGAATAAAATGGCCAAATCCCTATGGTTACTACTCACACACACACTGTTTATCGTTGACATATGTATATCTCTCACCCTTTCGCCCTCTCTTCTCCTCTCTCACCCTTTTACCCTCACTCTTCTCCTCTCTCACCCCTTTCCACTCCCTAGATATATATATATATATATATATATATATATATATATATATATATATATATATATAGAGAGAGAGAGAGAGAGAGAGAGAGAGAGAGAGAGAGAGAGAGAGAGAGAGAGAGAGAGAGAGAGAGAGAGAGAGAGAGAGAGAGAGAGAGAGAGAGAGAGAGAGAGTATTCGGGCTCAATTTGACAGTTTGCATAAGAGACCCTCCCGAATATCTCAGCCAAAAATGGATGTATTTTAGAAATTCAAAAATATCGAGTAGGTTTTACGGCTCTGGGAGATAGCAATTTACTCAAAGTAGCCGCCTTCAGCTTCCACCACGGCCTCAAGGAAGCTCAGGAACGTGGCGAATGCGTTCTTCGCTGCGTCCCTTGCAAGATCTTCGCACCTCCTCGATCTTAGCCACCAGCTCAGAATTGGTGCTGCAGGCAGAGCGGTTGAGGTCTTTCTCAACCAAGCCCCGAATATGGGATTGCAACCGGGGGATCTAAGGGGCCAGAAAGTGAGGCTGAAGTCATAGAAATTCTCCGACAACCACTTCTGACTCTTTCCGGAGGCATGGGCTTGCAGCAGCAACCCTCTTCAGTCAGGGTTTGACCACAGTCTTCAGCAGCTCCAAATTGTCGTTTGAATTGATCCTAAGACACTGCTCAAAAATGTGGGGTGGCATGGCATCACCTTCACTGGGGACACACCTACAGACCATAACAGTTTGGGTGAACTTGGTTTTAATGATACGTGGAACGTCGCATGGATTGTAGGAAGTACATCTGTTGATCTTTGTGTTGTGCAAACTGGACCTGGTAGAAATTCTTTTCATCTGAGAAAAAACAGATTGTCCCTTCCCAGCTCAACAGGATGCTTCAGCTAGTTCAGGAGCTTCTTTGCTTTGGTCATGGCTGTGAGGATTTGTCCCTTGACTCTCTTGTACGAGTGGTAGCGAATGTTCTCATTCAGGGGCAGCTTCATGGTGGTGATTCCAACACCAATCTCTCTCGCCAAAGCCTGGATTCCCTTGCTCGAGTCTTCCATCATCTTGTCCTGCAGTTGTTGGATGAATTCCGGCGAGAGGACGCTGTCAGAACGCCTACTGTGTTCCTTTCTGCTGGCCACGGCTTCTTAGTGTCCGTTGCAGATGCCCCTGTGAGGTCTTACAGCCTTTACGATATTTACAGAGCATTGAGTACCAGTCCTAATGTCGGCATTTTGATACCCGGCGTGAATAATTAGGATTCAGATGGCTTTCCTGCTTCCATGTCAAATAACTTTTTCTCAACTAAATATTTACACTGTATGCTATCCAAAGCCGATGACTGCACCGATACATCAAATTTTCCTTAAAAAAAATATTAGAAATTGTCAGATTTAGCCCGAACCGACTGTATATATAAGGGTGTGGGTGTGATAGAATTTTTCGTGCAGAAATCGCTACATATGCGGTATATAAAAAACTCCATTTTAGGCGTCTATACAACTCACGAAGCCGCAAGTTCCTTTTGTTCGTAGACACCATCTGGAAGCTCGACCTGAGCCCTTTTGAGGACTTTGAACTGTATGTTCTTCGCTTCAAGGAGAGATTCACGAGCCACTTCGTAATTTTCTGCCCTCTCATGTACCTTGAATCAGAGGGTCAAAGTTAAGGCGAGATTTGATTGAAGGCATCCCCATTCCACAAACGATTTCGCGATCATTCACAAGATGTGTCGGTCTCTCGACTCCCCTACCCTTCCTACCCGCTATTTTCTACCTATACCCACATTCTGCTGCACTCCCAAAAGGAATTGAATATTGAAGAGCGCACCAATATCGTCTTGTGGGACGAAAAACCTCACCAATGTCCTAAGGTAGAACCCTTTACGTTAAAAAAATCAACCCTAATCTGCCCTGGAGACAGAGAGCGGGTAAATATTGAGTCGGGGTAGGGGTTCATTGCATACTAAAGAAACATATGTTATTATAGAAGATTTAAAATCACACTAAAGTTGGCCTTGCTGAACCAACGTTCCTCACTGGAAGTGCCCAACAGAGAGGCGGATATAACATACAGTGGACAATTGAATTCATTCCTGTAAATTGCAAACAATATGACACCAAAATCCTGACAAAATAACCAGCCCAAACTAAGCACCAAGAACTGGTGGTATAACCCTAGACATCCCGATACCTGGAAATGTACTGCGTCTAGATTACCTGAGTAGGACATTCAACAAGAAAGTGTGTGTCCATGGAAGGACACAGCTCTCGCATATAGGTATCGGGGAGCACTTATGCGATGGTGCAGTGTCGCACGATTTTGAGGCAATAAAATATGACTGACTTTAGAGGCATTGGGGGATATATTCAAGGGAACAATCGAGAAACGATATCAAACATTGCCATTTTCATCATTTTAATATTCAGTGCGAGCAAAATCAAAATGCTAGTCCGTTGGCTCACTTTGTGGAGACAGACTGGCGGCGACCTCATATACATGTTCATTTTAGCCAATTCCTACATGAACAGAGACCCATGAGATGGGGTGGATATTCTAATAACCTGAGGGCACTTATCAGATTCTGGGTGTCGCTATAAATGACAAAACGGCGGTCGAATCTGTCTCAGTGCGAAATATTTCCTACTGAACTATTTATCTTAATCAGCTTGGCCATGAAGCCTGATGCAGCGCCTGAAAGACATCCGCCATTTCGAACTGGAAAATATTACGGCACGGCTCCTGCGTGAAGTGAAGCGAGATCTCGGAGGGATGAACTGAATACTACCGGTGGTGAAAGCATGGGGGCAGAAGGGTTTTGAAAAAAAAAATAAAGTTAAATATTATAAGGTGGCGTCTCTGAATTAATCATGGGCGTCAAGGCCCGAAAGTTGCACCAAAATATCGAAGGAGTTTCCATCCCTAAAACCAATGGGTTTAGGGTATGATTGTTTCTCACTCCCGATATCTATCTTGTACTGAATCTTTCAAAACACCCAACCATATAGTCAAAATTCTCTTTTTATCGTTCTTATCCACGACTCTATTCATCAACCTCTGCATCTTTTACTCTCATCAATCCGTTCATCCGTAGTTCCTACTATATATTTTCATCCACACTGGGGGTCGACGACACCGAAGGTGGATCTCCGAGGACGAGGACCAGACTGGTCACCCATAGCCCAACTAGAATAGAAGTTCGTCCATCACTGATGAGTGGAGAAAACGCCGTCATCAAGGAACACTGACATTTTGTCGAACATGAAGGCGCAGGTTATGACGCATCATCTTGAGTAGATCAAGGTAAGAGTGCACAGTAGTTGTCTAGTAAGAGAAACAATGGCCACCTTCCTAACAGAACTATGTACATACGTGTTGTAGGACTTATGCCCAAGTAGGTAGTCACCAGATGAGCTCCCAAAATTAAAACAAAAATTACATGTTCTAGGAATTTACCCTTGTTGAAATATTACTGGTTCTTTACTAGTTATTGCAATTTTTACTTTTGAATTTATTTAGTTACCAGTTAATTTAAATACCTAAAGAAACGTTTTAAGTGTATGATGGAGAAAAGTGATTAATTTGTTGCAACCAGTTCAACAAAAAATTCAGGGTGGGATCTGGCTGGGCCAAACAGTATCAAAGGCAGCTCAACATCGACGAGACGTTTGAATCCCATACTCTGGAGCAGGATTCAGGCAGGGTGAGGTAGACAAGAACACAGTGGACTTCGTGTCCAAAATGCTCTACATCAAGATCGTTGACTAGTAGTCTTTCGCGAGCATTGCTACAAAACTAAATCCGAGAAAGAAGGCGACGTCTGCAGCGTACACAGCAGGAATATCATCGATAGCTAGAAGCTGAAGCAGCACGTCAGTAAGTACCAATCTGTAGCATATTATATTTGTTTGTTTCAAAATAGTTTTTTTCTTCTTCTTCCTGAACGTAAATAGGTACTAGTATCAGGCCTTTAATAAGTATGTCTAGTTCACTTTGGACTTTGATGATAGACTCCTCTAGAACGTCCTCTGGGTGGCTAACTGTAGCTCAGATGGACAAGAAAGCCTACCCAGGAATGACGGTTGAATGGGTGAACCTTAAGATTCGATCCAGACAACAGGTCTTCCTGAGCTGCTTTTCTTGGCTCGAGGCATATCTTTAAGGTGCTGGTACAGGAGGTGGGGATACATGTCAAGTTCAACTAGAACATAGTGACTGGAACGAAGATGGACAACAAGAATTTCGTCAAGGCGGTTGTCTAGCTTGGCTCTGAGAGGGACATCGTACCAGTTTTCTGCTGGCAATTTTGACGACGGCGTCGGTTCCAAGCCAAACACACGAAGAGCAAGGCCATGTTCAACTTGGTGGCGACTACGGGGCTACCAAGGTCATCGAGCTCCAGTCCACTTTGAGGTCCGCGTAAAGGAGTCAGATAGGAGCAATTCTGGTACTAGCTACCTCCAACACAATGACAGAAGAGCTATGGACGAGTTTAAGAGTCGCCAACGAAACGCATTAGAACTCCAGATACTACTCCGTCATGACACAGGTGAAGCAGCAGAACTTCAGCAAAGCCCACACTTCCTTCCTCATTGAGGACAGATTGGTTAAGATCCTTGTAGCCAAGGACTTGGACGTCGGACGAGGAGACAGCCGAGTGTAGCACGGGTGCCTTCTGCCCCACTCTGGCCATTACTTTGGAGATCCTGAAGTAGAGGAAGTTTGAGCCTCTGTTCAAAGACCTCGATCACAAGCTCACCCACCATAGGCTTCAACTTATATTCCCCGCCTGAGTAGACTGAAGAAGCACGATGCCTGCTAAAAACCTCAACAACGTGAAGAAAACATGGAAACAGCCATGAGAATTTTTTCACGCCGCCAGCAGTGTCAGCAGCATCGGCGAAGTTAAGGAAGACTATGCAGACTTCATCAATGCCATGCAGCATTCTGAGATGCATGCCAGCAGCCAATGGTCAACCAATTCCAGTGCCCATGCCAAAGTCAAGGCCCAGCTAAAGGATGAAAAGATGACGGACATGGCCTTCCGTAATGACTCAGTGTTGATGACCTGTTCGTCAAATGCAACATAACATGGCCCTCCCTTCCAAGACATGCATGGACCGAATCTTCTCTATCGAAATGTCATCCTCAGGGTAAAGAGAACCACCCTCTACTGTGCTATTTTAGAGCGTCTTATTTTACTCAAAGTAAAAAAGTTTCTATTCTCTGCTCTTTAAAAGTTTCTTTCTGCTTAAGTGGGATATAGTGCACAATCACGTTAGCCATAATTAACTGAGTGGCTAAATTTATGCTTTAATATTACAGGGATATAATGTTTATAGCTCCCTGGAATCAGAAGGCATCTCTGCTCTCTCCGACCCCTTAAGGGAGATGAAGGGAGAAAGCTTTGATCCTACAGGCTGTGCTGTAGATCCAGCCAAAGTCATATAATTAAGTGGGGCCAGCTTTCTGTAAGGCTATCCTGAGGGACCAGGTTAGAGTAGAGGGAGGCTGTTGCATGCTGTGGGAATTTTACAGCAGCCCTTTTGCTAGCGATTTTGATTTTTTTTAAGAGCTCATCCGGCGACTGCTTACTTGGGCATAAGTCAAAATACTCCACACGGCTTAATACTAGGCTATATTAGAAAATAAATAATATGTAACTAACAAATAACTATAAAAAATAATGAGAAAAAGTAAGAGGACAAGAAGGAAGCATGCTCCAGCGTCGGGGGTAGGCCCGCCTCCCCTCGGCGACCTACAAAAAGCACAAAAAAAAGGGCAAGGGGAGAAGGCCGGCCTCCACCAAAAAGTCATAAAGGTCCATAAGTCAAAGTGCACGAACCCGTCCCGAGTACAAGGGATAAGCGGTGCAACCCCGCCCATCCTGGTACCGGGACGGGCAACATGCGCGGAGATCGCCCAGACTGGGATATTCAACGAGAATGTGCCAAACAGTGTTCACAGTAGTGCGCTGGCGAGCGCTCCATTAAATGACAGTGCGTCCCGCGAGTGTGCCCAATTCGGAGAAGACAGAAAGCAAACTGAAGGCTTCGCGGCATTTGGGGGTAGGTCCATGGGAACAGTCGCGGCGCAATGGCATGCAACTTTAAGTTCCCTTCGACCGTCTCCCATCTTCTTTGCCAAGCACAAGCAGCCCGGAGAGCTGCCCGTATACCTGCCATGAAGTCGGTATGAGGAAGAGCGAAACGCGGTTCCGGTCGCCCAGTCCTCGCGGACTCTTTGGCGCGCTCATTCCCCGCAATTCCCACATGTCCAGGAACCCAGCAGAAGATAATCTCGACATCCGCCCGGTTCGCCAAAAATCATGGCGTCACGGATATAGCGAAACAAGGGATGCGGAGATTCCAATGCCCCGAGAGCACTCAGAGCACTTTGTGCGGCCGTATAAATCACAAGCCGGTCTCCGAACGGGGCACGTCGCGTAATCTCCCGTACCGAGTGATGTATTACCACCAGTTCAGCCGTGAAGACAGACGCAGCGCCTGGCAGAGCACGGCTGAATTCAAACAGAGGGAAAACGGCGTGGAAGCCGACCCCTTATTGGGACTTGGAGCCATCCGTATACATTGGTACGGTTCGAGCGTGAACACAATACTCCTGGCGCTGTAGAAGCTTTGGGAGCAGAGGGGTGGCGAAAAATAGCCAAAGGTGGTACCCTCCAGGGTGGCGCCCTGGACAGAACCATGGGCGCCACCGGCACGAGAGCTATACCTAGCTCTGGAAGGAGTTTCCTAGCCCTAAGCCCTTTGGGGCTTAAGGTATGACTGGCGTCTCTAGGCGGCATAGACACGGTCGAAATCGGCTGTGGATGCAATGAGAGCTGTTAGCGACTGAAGGAGGCGCCGGGCTCGCGCGTGCAGGCGAATAATGCACTGTGTAGGGCGTAGAGCGAGTGGCATCTTCCCAGCATCGACACGTAGGCTCTCAATGGGGCAAGTGCGGAAGGCCCCGGTCGCTAGGTGAAGGCTGGTGTGGTGGATCGAGTCTACGTTCCGCAATACACGCTCAGCTGCGGATGCATAAAACTCGCATCCGTAGTCGAGCTTCGAACGAACAAAGGATCGAGAACAAGTAAGGCATTAGTCCTATCAGCGCCCAAGCCGTGCTCATTGCGGAACCAAGAATATCCATGGCGCGGGTACAAGAGACCCTAAGGCTGCGAATATGAGTCTCCCAGGTGAGGCGTCGGTCAAATACAAGACCAAGGAAACGGTGCGATTCAACCACATCCAGGCGCACCCCATTAAGAAACAAATCTGGGTCGGGGTGAAGCTGTGGATGGCGGCAGAAGTGCACCACCTTAGTCTTGGCTGAAGAAAACCAAAACCTGTGCGCTTCGGCATAGCGAGAGCCGAGGTTCAATGCCTGTTGGAGTCGACGCTCCAGAGTTGAAAGAGTAAGGTTAAAAATTTATTATCAAATATTTATTTTTAAAAACTGACTCCTTTCAAATATGCTCTGTTCATTTCCAAAATGCTCTGCATCACTTTATCAAGTGTTTGGTGCTATGACTTGTATCTCATTGGCGATGTAGGCTTTAAATTTTGTTCTAATTTTGAAGGCCTAGTTGTATGATAGGGAACCTGCAGCCTTCTTGGCCATTAAATGTGTCCTTATGAATGAACTGAAATTTTGCAGGACAAATTATTTTATTGCTTTTCTATGACAAAAAGTATTTGTAACAAATCACTAAAAGATTATTTAACTTTAGAAATTGCTCATTTTTCAACCTTTAAGCTGATACAGTCATAGTAGTTAGTTATATATAAAATAATGTGCAACTTGCAGGAATATTGAGTTAAAATTTTATAAATGCAGCTTTGAACACAAATTCCTTAGCCTGGGTCTACTCAATAGACTTCAAAGTATCTTATTTTGAATAATGCATAAGATTATATAAAATAACTTATACTTTAAGAGTTAAAGGGGGGTAGTAATACCATTTTCATGGGTCACCTTATATAAGGGCATACATTCTTCATCAATTAATTCTGTAAAGATGGAACAGCTTTAATTTGTTGCAAATAATTATACTAAATATGAATCCTGAAACAATTTATAGGGACATTATTCCTCCCGCTTGTGTTGACCTACAAATTTTTATGTGATCTTGTCAACAATGAGCTCATGGCAATAACCTAGTAGTTGCGCCACTTAAAACCAACCAATCAATCAAACAATTGTTGACATTGATAAAAATTTACCTTTGAGAGCAAATCGAAGAGTTTAGCTTGGAAAACCATTGAATTTAGATCAGATGTCTCAGTGCCTTCCGCTTTCAAAGCGAAAACGATAGTCTTCTCAGCCTTCTCATATTGTTTCAGTCGCATTTGGAGCTCTGCCATGTCATATCTGAAGAGGGGGAAACATGAATAGATCAAGAAGTACAAAGCCTCATGCGTAATATGTGAAATCTGTCATGGAAACAATCCAATTAAAAATTCAGAAATTATATGAAGGGATTTTATTTATTTATATCGAAAAAAAATAAGTTCTTATGATAATTAAAGGATCAAACTCCGAGATCTCCCTTTATATATTTTTTAAAAAAATTTGGCGACTTCCTACTTGGGCATTAGTCGCTGTATTCAACACTGCCTAATACTAGGCATCTTTAAAATAAGATGCAAAAAAAAGAAAAAAGGGAATAAGCAAGAAGCAAGCTCCGGCGTCGGGGGGAAGTCCGCCTCCCCACAGGGCGGGAACGTGTGACATACGAAAATAACAAAAAACAACAAAAATAACAAATTAGTTAAATAAAGGGGAGAAGGCCGGCCTCGCCCCAAAAGTCTATAAGTCCACCAGTCAATGTGCACGAACTCATCCTGAATACAAGGGACAGGCGGTAGCGACCCCAGCCATCCCGGCCCGGGACAGGTAAGGTGTGCGGAGATTGCCCAGACTGGACATTCAACAAGAATGTGCCGAACAGTCTGGGGGACAACGCAGTGTTCACAGTAGGGCGCTGGCGAGCACTCCATCAAATGGCGGTGTGTTCCGCAAATGTGCCCAATTCAGAGACGACAGAGAGCAACCTGAAGCCTTCAACATTATATATATACACATCTTATAAAGCAAGCAAAATTTCAAAATTACCAAATACTTTTCCATCAAGACTGTTGCATCATTAAAATTAACGGAAATTCCAATTGCTCCATTACAAAAGTAACAAACATTAGTTACAGTTATTTTTATTAAAGTAAAAAATGTATTTTTATTCTACAAAGGAAGTGAATAAAACAAGATGATTAAACGGTTTGAAACTGATATCAGTGGCAACTTTCACTCGACATGGGAACAGTCGCGGCGCAATGGCACGCAACTTTAAGTTCCCAGCGACCGTCTCCCATCTTCTTTGCAAAGCAGCCCCGAGAGCTGCCATGTAGTCATTGTGAGGAAGAAAAAACGCTGGTCCGGTCGCCGAGTTCTCGCGGACTCTTTAGCGCCCTCATTCCCTGCAATTCCTACATGTCCAGGAACCAAGCAGAAGATAATCTCGACATCCGCTTTATGAATCGCTATAGATCACAATCCGGTCTCCGAACGCGGCACGTCGCGTAATCTCCCGTACCGAGTGGTGTATTGCCACCAGCACGGCCGTGAAGACAGACGCAGCGCCTTGCACAGCCCCGCTGACTTCAAACAGAGGGGATACGGCGTGGAAGCCGACCCCCTCTTGGAACTTGGAGCCATACGTATACGAGTTGTTCTCCAAAAAGGTAGAACGCAATACTCCCGGCGCTGTAGAATCTTTGGGAGCAGAGGCGTGGCAACAAATAGCAAAAGGTGGTACCCTCCAGGGTGGCATCCTGGGCAGAACCAAGGGGGCCACCGGCCTGAGAGCTATACCTAGATCTCGAAGGAGTTTCTTAACCCTAAACCCAAAAGGCTTAGGGTATGATTGGCGTCTCTCGGCGGCATAGGCACCGTCGAAATCAGTTGCGGATGAAGTGAGAGCTGTTGGCGAATGAGGGAGGCGCCGGGCTCGCGCGTATAGGCGAATAATTGATTTTTCACGACGTAGAGCGAATGGCATCTCCCAAACATTGACTAGTAGGCTCTCAAGGGGAAAGTGCGGAAGGCACCGGTCACCAGGTGAAGGCTGGTCTGGTGGATCGAGTCCACTTTCCGCAATATATGCTCAGCTGCGGATGCCTAAAACTCGAATCCGTAGTCGAGCTTCGAACGAACAAAGGATTGATAAAAAAGTAAGGCAGTAGCCCTAAAGCGCCCCAAGCGCTGAACGTCACGGAAGGGAGAATATACATGGCGCGGGTACAAGAGACTCTAAGGTGGCGAATATGAGCCTCCCAGGTGAGGCGTCGGTCAAATACAAGACCAAGGAAACGGTGCGATTCAACCACTTCCAGGCGTACCCCATTAAGAAACCAGTCTGGGTCAGGGTGGAGCCGTGGATGGCGGCAGAAGTCCACCACCTTAGTCTTGGCCAAAGAAAATAGAAACCTGTGCGCTTCGGCATAGCGAGAGCCGAGGTTCAATGCCTGTTGGAGTCGACGCTCCAGAGTTGGCATCTGGGCCGCGCCAAAAGAGATCGAAAGGTCGTCCACGTAGAGAGTAGCAAGAACATTTTCCGGCAGCACTGAAGTGATGCCGTTGATGCTCAGGGCAAAGAGTGTGACACTTAGGACACTTTAGTGCGGGAAACCCTCTTCCTGCTCCATTGGGCCAGAGAAGGCTCCCCCTACCCATACGCGGAATTGACGATCTCGCAAAAATTCAGATATAAAGATTGGTAGGCGTCCCCTCACACCCATCGCATTATCCAGTCGAAGTAGAGCATCCGACGTAGAGTGGAACTTGCGGAAGCCACACTGTGTAGGAGACAGATAGCCTCCGCTGTCCAGAAAAAAGGGTAATCTAACATTTATCAATTTCTCAATCAACTTGCACACGCAAGAGGTTAGAGAGATTGGGCGGAAACCGGCCGGAGTAGAGTGATCTCTCCCCGGTTTGCGAAAGGCGAGCACAGTAGCGATTCGCCAGGAATCAAGGAGGAGACCCTCCACTCAGATCCTGTTGAACAAATCTAACAGAAAGGCCATGCCTCGCTCACCCAAGTGTCGAAGCATGGCGTACGGGACATCGTCCGGACCATGGGTGGTTCCTGCGCACGAAAAAAGAGCGGAACGCAACTCACTCACAGTAAACCTGTCATTGAAAGGTTTTCGCCTCTGGAGATAAAGTCCAGCCGGCGGCCTTCCGCGATATCACGACGTTCATTGAATGCTGGCGGAGCAGCATCCCGGCTAGATAATGTGGAGAAAGCGGGCGCGAAGATTCCGGCACGGACGCGGGGTCCGAGATTGCGGTCCCATTCTCCTGGATAACGGGAGGGGGGGTCCTTACGAGAACTTGCCCCGAATCCTTTTGACTCGCTTACACACCTCTGCTAGAGGGGTCTTCCCATTAAGTGAAGACACGTATACCCGCTAAGAAGAGCGGCAGGAGTGCTTCGAAATATACAGGAACCTAGCCCTAACCCGACAAAATTCGCCGACAGTGAAATCGTTCGGGCAGCGCTTATAGCGGATGTACTGATATTGCTTCTGGTTGAGGGCCGTCTCACACTCAGCTGACCACCACGGGAGTGGTCGGCGCGCAAAACGGCCATTCATTCTAGGAATAGTAGCTAGGCCTACGGCGATGAGTTTGCCGGAGAACTCAACGGCCTCATCTACCGACCTAAACTCAATCAAGCTGAGTGTGAAGCAATCCCCCTCCCCCCTTCGAAGTTTGTTTGGTGACCTCCTGAGGACAGGAGGCTCGCATCTCGCAAACGTAAGTTTGAGAAGAGTAGCCCCACCCGCTGTGGGTTCTGTGGCTAGCCCCTGTGAGTAATCAAGGTCACTGAGACCTCCCCCTAGTTGCCCCACCTTACCCTCAAGTTTCAAAGGAAGTAAATCCTTCATTACTCTCAATCACCCATTATAACCATTCCCTAACCACAGTTATCTAATTAGTATTTGGAACTTCAGTCCATCTCATTTATGCACCATTTATATATATATATATATATATATATATATATATATATATATATATATATATATATATATATATATATATATATATATATATATATATATATATATATATATATTTATATATTTATTGTTGTCCACTTTTATTTTGTGTGTATTAAATTCTATTTTTGTCATTGTGTTTGTTATATTCCTCGGTCACGCAGCTGCCGCTATCTACTAAAATCGCACTCTTAGAAACAATAACAGTTGTCGCCTTGCTTGGACTACCTTAGAGCATGTGTGTACATATTCACGTACACTTGGCCATACCTCGACAGGGACATTAGGGTAACAAAGAGAAATTATGAAATTAAAGTAGCAAATAAGGTAAAACTACAGATGGAGAGTTAGTGAGTGATAGTGATGCAATAGCTAGGATATTGAATAAGTATTTTCTTTCAGCATTTATACTCAAGGATATTCTAATTGTACCTTGATCTTCAATTATGCTTGATCTTCAAGCATAATTAGAGGATAGTTTAATTACAAAGGAGATAGTATCAAAAGAAATAGATAGAATCAAATTTAATAAAGCACCAGGACCTGATGAGTTTTTTTCTAGGATTTTGAAGAAATGTAAACATATGTTAAGTGAGCCTCTAGCATGCCCATTTAAAAAATTGTTAGAGACAAGCATTGTACCAACAGAATTTAAGAAAGCTAATGTGATACCTATATTTAAGAAGGGTGATCAAACAATAATGTCTAATTACAGACCAGTGAATTTAACATTAGTGGTGGGGACAATAATGGAATCTATAAGCATAAGTTGACTAATGAATCTCAACACGGCTTTACTAGGGGTAAGTCCTGTTTGACTAATTTATTGCTTTTTATAGAAAGGTGTATGATGCTGCTGATAGAGATGATAATTACAATATTATTTACTTGGATTTTAGTAAGGCTTTTGACAGGGTGCCATACTTATGACTTTTGAATAAAGTTAAAGCGCATGGGATTGATAGAAATATTTTTAGGTGAATTCAGTCTTGGTTTAGTAACAGAGAGCTAAGAGATAGTAGATAGGGGATTATATGTGAGTCAGGTTTTCAGTGGTCAGTGTTAGGGTTGTTGTTATTCTTGATGTATATTAATGATCTTGACTTGGGTATAAGTAGCGATCTGAGCTGGTTTGCTGATGATAATAAGTTGGGTAGGATTATAAGGTCTAACTCTGACCATACTATCCAAATGGGCAGAGAAATGGCAAATAGAATTTAACATAAGCAAGTGTATTGTACTTAGTATAGGTAGAAGTAATCCACTGAATAATTATAAGCTGAATGGTAGAGTTTTAGGGTCAGCATGAGAAAGAGACCTTGATGTCCTGGTAAGTTCTTACCTCTAACCTAGAAAGTAGTGGATAAATGGTAGGAATAAAGCTAATAGGGTATTAGGGTTTATTGGGAGGAGTGTAAGTAATAGGAGTGCTGATATCATTCTGAAACTGTACATAGCATTAGTTAGGTTTCATCTTGACTATGCTGTGCAATTTTGGTCACCATATTATAGGATGGATATTGCTTTGCTTAAGTCTGTGGAAAGAAGGATGACTAAGATGATTCATGGGTTGAGGAGCTTACTTTATGGTAAAAGGTTTAAGAGACTAAATCTTCTTACATTAGAAAGGAGAAGAGTATGAGGGACTTGTTTGGAGTCTTCAAATGGGTAAAAGGTTATAATATGGGAGATATAGGCAAGGTTCTTAATTTTAACGAACAGGATAGGACTCATAGTAATGGGTTTAAGCTGGACAAGTTTAGGTTTAGGAAAGAGATTGCTATAAATTGAGTGGTAGATGAATGGAATAAGCTCACTAGTGACTAGCCATGTAATAGAAGATCCTCCCTGCGGAGTTTTAAGAATAGAATGGATAGATTTATGACTGAGGAGGATGCTAGGTGGGGAGTGAACTGGGTGATGGGAACAGGAGCTGTCTTCTATAAGCTATTGATTAGCCTTTTGCACACCTATTCTATTATGATGTTCTTATTACATATTTTTAAGCATTAGATATCTAATTCAGTTAACAAGTTCCTTCATAACCATGCCTCAAATTGATGAACAT
The DNA here is from genome assembly GCA_963969495.1 of Ceratothoa steindachneri. Taxonomy (NCBI): domain Eukaryota; kingdom Metazoa; phylum Arthropoda; class Malacostraca; order Isopoda; family Cymothoidae; genus Ceratothoa; species Ceratothoa steindachneri. The sequence goes on along the minus strand of OZ018320.1, from coordinate 6,308,412 downwards.
AGTCAGAAGTTGTATGTAGACACTTTTAATCATGGGTACAGTGACAGAAAAAAAAACAAGCTCAGAGAAGCAAGAAAGAAATAACAAAATTTATTTCTATGGGGTAGTTTCTAAATGATTGTAGAAATTATTTCCCACCAAAGGCTTTCTGGATTTTAAAACAAAAGGTCCTGAGTTTGATTCCCAATGCAGCCCCCAAAAATCCAGTGTTGACTACTTTTGCTGACAAATCCTAGCTACCAACCTACATTGGCTGAACATGGTGGCCTATGGCCCAAATTTCTCATGATGAAAAAAAACCCCCTCAAAAACAAGGGTAAGAATAGGATTTTTCTCAGTAGTGGGAGGCAAATGCTTGCAATGATGATGATGATAAATAATAATAATAATAATAGGTATTTATAATGCACCCTTCAGCTTATGTGAAATATAAAAGTGGCCCAGGGGGAAAGGGGCGGCTTCTGATCAATGTAAGTGGATCCACTATGGGTCTCCTCCAATGAGTTTTGGCTCCTCAGCTCCATATGTGTACAATTGTGTGATGTAAATACAATGTATATTGTATAGGTATGTTTCCCAAACCACATTTGTCAGGCTTATGCATAAATGCTAAAATATTTTGCAAAATATAATGCATACTAATTGTTTATACAGATAAACTTATAAGGAATAAAACTATAATACTGAACTGTGCCTGAGATGTGACAAATAAATAAACTAATAATTACTTACGAGGGGCGGTCAATAAGTTTTGAATTTCGGACATAAGGAAACGAGATATGAGGAAAAGTGTTTTATTATTTTTCAATATAACTACCCTCGACTTGAATGCAGTTGCGCCACTTGTCCCTGAGGCTTCGAATTCCCGACAACCAGAAATCTGCCGACTGCTGTTCAATCCACTCCTGGACATCTTCATCGGCCCCAAACCTGTGTCCACGCAGTGCAGCCTTGAGCTGGCGGAATAAAACGTAGTCGCTAGGGGCCAGATCTGGACTGTAACGACGTTGAAGTCGATCATGGGGCGTGAGGTTTCTAGGGACTCAACGGGCAGAGACCTTGGTCATGGCCAAATTGTTGTGGATGATGTTGATAACACTTCTCGCTCGATTTCTTCGACCTTCACCCGTCGATTTTCGAGGATCATCCTCTACACACGGGCCACTTGTCCTCGTTGGTCACGTCTGACGGGCGTCCTGGACGGAAATCATCTTCAAGGGACTCACGACCATGGCGGAACTCCCTATTCTAGTGAGCAATAGTTGCATAGGAAGGGGCGGTGTCGGTGTACACTGCTACCGTGCGTTCATGGATCTCTTTTGCATTCTTGCCTTCCTTGCTCAAAATCTTGATCACTGCGCGGTGCTCAACCTTCTCCATTGTTAAAAAATTTGTGACTGACGATCTGCGATCAGCTACTGCTTTTTAAATAAACGAGGCAGGAGCGTGTGGCTGCAGGTCCTGACTTGTCACAACTTGTTCTAACACCCCTGCAAACAGCCATCTTCCTTCCTCTGTTTTGCCCTACCGATTCGCAAAACTTATTGACCGCCCCTCGTATGTATCTACAACTTTTGTTGTATTATTAAGATGGTTTCAGTAATAAAAATAATAAAAGTACACATTATTGATCTGATTTAAATATGAAAGTATTGGCAATAGACACTGCCCTCTCAACCACCAGCCTGGCCTACATAAATTGGGCTTCATTGGACATAAGCACCCACCACAGAAATTATGTGAACTTGCCCCATACTGAAACAAATTCAATTACCTTAGTTGATTGCTGCTACCTGTTTTGATAGCATCTTTATAGTAATTGATGGCTTTTCCATATTGATGGGTTTTTATCAAGGCTTGGCCCATGCGGCAAGCAAGCATGGAATCTCTTGGATTTTGCTTTAAGGCTTGCTCATAAACCTGGAATGATTTAGAGAATGGATTTGAGTGTGGTGTTTTCATTCAGACAGTTTCAGCATCACTATTCTCAATGAAATGCAGAAATACTTTATAAGATTTTTATGGGACTCTGGTCACCTTGCCTCTCTCTCATGTTCTGACTGTGTTCAGGGCTGATAATGCTAACTAGCATAATGCATTTATAACCATGACTGACTGACTGATATTCATTGACCAAGGGCTTTTCACGCGACCTTGGCACCAACAACTAAATATCTTTCTTTTTTTTCTGGATTGAAGCACAATTGTGATCAGAGAAAATAGGTTGGGAGTTGACAGTGGGTGGGGGTAATATAACAAACTCATGGGAAATTTAGATGGCTTGTTCATACCTGTGTCCTTGTGTGAACAGAGTGGGTAAGTGGAATGACAAAGTATATATGATATGTGATGAAGTAAAAAGATGGGAGTATTATTAAATTTGTATAAGAGACAGAGGGCAGATACTTGTACTTTGTGAAACAAACATTAAGGAAAATGAAGAATTTATGTGGGATGAAATGAATGGAGTATGATCAAGCTGGATTTGAATAATGGGGATAAGGGTAAAAGTTGGTGTGGCAGTCTTTTGGAATGACAAGTGGCATGATGCAAGGGTTGAGTATGACTGAGTTTTAAAATTATATGGGTGAAGCTGATATCTGCAAGAGTGAAACTCTGCATGGTTGTTGCGGACCAGAAGTGATAGAACAAGTGGTGGATTGAATTGGTTGTAGAATAAATAAATACAAGAATATGGGATAAACAGGAAAAGCACTTGCTGAAAAACCTTGTGTGTGGCAACTACGCTATCTCAGTCCAAAGGTGAGCATAGATACAGATATGTTGGGCAAAGAACAGAGGAATAATTGAAGAGTACGATTGATCTGTTCCTAGTCAGAAGGAATATGCTGCAGGATGTAGCTTATGTGAAAGCTGTATGAGTATATAATTAACTGATCACGAGATTGTGCGATGTAAGGTTAAATTGGTTGGTGAATGGGTGAGAACAAGAGTAAGCAGGAAAAGAAGGAAGAATCAAAAGTGAAAGACTATCAAATAAGAGAGCAAGAGGGATGGCAGAGTAAGTGAGAGTGATAAACCAAATGTAGAACAAGTTTAAAGAAGTGATAGTGGGTAATGTAAGGGCTATATGTGAGTGTTAAAAATGGAAAGCAAAATATTAAATGGTGTAATGACAATGTGAAGCGTGTAGTGGAGGGCAAAGAGAAAATGTACGGGCAGATGCTTCATAGTATGATTAGAATGGCAAGGAGATGGGGATGAATGCATATAGTATGATATTTAGAAGAAAATTCGCCTAGTCATTAATAAGAGTAAGAAAGCAGGAAATAAAGCATTGAGATGGAAGATGAATGAGGATCCTGATCGGAACAAGAAGTTATTCTGGAAGTGAAAAATGAGATAAACAAAAAGGTTATATGAATATTAAAGGAAAGAATGGCAGAGTAGTTGTGAAAAATAAATAGGTAAAAGGAGATAGCAAAAATACTTTGACAAATTATATAGTGAGAGTAAAGGAGAAAATTCAAATGTATATATGATTGGCTTCAATGGTGTAAGCTGGGTACTATAAAAGGGCTTGAAAGGGGGGAAAGTACATATATAAGAGGTTGTTAGTGGATAGTCTGAAATTTTTGTACTATTTTTTATAAGCGCCCATCTGGAAACAGCCTACAAGGGCATACACAACTCACCTTCTACAATACACACTTGGCTGCTGCTACATAAAATATGCATCCATACTCAAGCTTCAAATGAACAAAGGATCAGCAGAAACACAAGGCAGTAACCCTATCAGGACCCCAGAAGCTGAAGGTTACAGAATGAAGAATGTCCAAGGTGCAGGTACAAGAGATGCATATATGAGCCTCACAGGTGAGGTGTCAGTCAAAAGAATTCCAGGCAAACAGTGCAAATGCACCACTTCCAGGCAAATCACGTTCAGGAACAAGTCCAGGTCAAGTGTGGAGCTGAGGATGGTAGCAAAAGTGCACCACCTTAGTCTTGGTCGAGAAAACCAAAGCCTGTGCGCTTTGACATAGTGAGAAATGCCGTTCAATACCTGTTGGAGTCGCCGCTCCATAAGTGATACCGTTGATGCTCAGGGCAAAGAATGTGACACTGAAGACACTTTCCTGTGGAACACCCTATTCCTGCTCCATTTGGCCAGAGAGAGCTTCCCCCCACCTGTATCCGAAATCGACGATCTTGCAAAAACTTAGAAATAAAGATTGGGTGGCATCCCCTAGCCCCTATTGTGTGGAGTCTCCATGATAATGTATTGCCATGCGGTATCATAGGCCTTCTCCAGATTGAAAACACTGTGGAGTAGTGCTGTCTATGAAGGAAGGACTTGCAGACAGCATTTTCCAGTCGGAGCAGAGCACCTGATGTAGAGTGGAAGCCACATTGTTAAAAGACAAGTGGCCTCCACTGTCCAAGAAAAAGGCTAGCCTAACATTAGACTAGCCTTTTTCTTGGACAGCGGAGGCCACGATCTTTTTACAATGTGGCTTCCACTCCACATCAGGTGCTCTGCTCCTGTAGTATATATATCATCACTTTGGTTATAACAACTATTTAGAACACTCACCGAGGATGATGTGGCATATCAGATGTGGTAGTAATTGACACAATAAGTTATTAGTAGGGGTTAGTAAATAGAATAATGTAATATCTAATTTAGGCTGTGATAGGAAACAGTAGGCTAGAGTTGTGTCTATAGCTTTTTCTTAAGTAGGTTGTTATCTTGATAGAGTGGGTGACGGGCGTGGACTCACTGGTTATTTCTACAGGACCTTAAGAGGTCACCTAGTATTGAAGTATCGACAACAAGACTATAGTAAACCGCAATAATAGATCATGTTATTACAGCTCCGACTGGAAAATGCTGTCTGCAAGTCCTTCTTTCATAGACAGCAATACTCCACAGTGTTTTCAATCTGGAGAAGGCCCATGATACTGCATGGCAATACAGTATCAACTGAGAAAGGACCGTCCTGAAGCACCTCCCAGTCTCCAAAAAAGTGGTTGGAACCCTGTATCCCAGTTCTATGAGTGTGGAACGCTTCACCCAGTCTGGGACCATAAGGAATTCCTCAAAGAAAGTGGGCCCGCCTCTATTTCCCCTACTGGTACCAGATACTTGAGAAATTGTTATAATGATGTAATAATTAATTTTATGTATGTCTAAAGTCTATTAACTAAGTATTTTCATTAGTGTATATATATATTTATTTATTTGGGGGTTAACAATATTTCCGTGAGGGTTGATACTTACATTGTAAAGCTGTATATATTTTTTTAGATTTATACTTGCTATTTTTTTCGTTACTTATATTAGACCAGATCCTCATTATCCTCACCTCCAAATCCTGGGCGGCTCTGTTGGAGCGGCAAGGATTGTAGTGCGGGGTCTAGAATTGGCCGTCACATCGTCCCGATACGGGAACAGGTAACATGCACGAAGATCACTCAAACTGGGACATTCAACAAGAAGGTGCCAACCAGTCTGTGGGACATCGCATTAGTCGCAATAAAGTGTGGACGAGCGTTCCATCAAATGGCGATGAGTCACGCAAGTGTGCCCAATTCGAAGATGACAGAAAGCGACCTAAAGCCATCGGGGCATTGGGAGGGGGAGGGAAGGTCCATGGCTATAGTCGCGGCGCAATGGCACGCAATTTTAAGTTTCCCTCGGCCGTCTCCCATTTCCTTTGTCAAACAGACTGTGAGAAAGAGCCAAACGATGGTCTGGTCATCCACTCGGCTTGCTGCAACCGTGCCGTCAAGGATACCGAGAACGAGGGTGTGTGAAGATTCCAATACCCCAAGAGCACTCAAGGTGCTTGGTGAGTCGCTATAGATTACAATCCAATCTCCGAACCGTCGACGACGCGTTATCTCCGGTGGCGAGCGGTGTATTGCAATAAGCTCGATCGTGAAGACAAACGCAGCGCCTGGTGGTCCCGCTGACTTCAAACAGTGGGGATACGGCGTGGAAACCGACTCCCTCATAAGAACATAAGAAAAGAAGGAGACTGCAAAAGACCATTCATTGCCTACACTTGGCAGCTCCTGTTCCAGTCAGCACTTGGAGCCATCTGTATATACTGGCACGAAGTGTGCTTTCCAGGATTCTAGGAGGATACCTCCTGTCCAGATTCTGTTGAACAAGTGTTACAGAAAGGTCATGCCTCGCTCACCTAGTTGTTGAAGCATGGCACACGGGACATCATGCGGACCAGGGGCGATGTCCGCAGATGAAACGAGAACGGAATGCAACTCACTTAATGTAAACCTGTCGTTTACATTGACTGCACCGGCTAGAGAATGTGAGGAAAGCGGTCACGAAGGACTCCCCCACGTACGCTGGGTTAGAGATTGCGCTCCCATTCTTCTGTAGAACGAGAGGGGTGGGGGAGGTCCTGGTCGACGAAATTCACCGACAGTGAAATCGTTCGGGCGACGCTTATAGAGTATGTAGGCATAATGCTTTTGTGTGAGAGGAGTCTCACACTCGGCTGACCATTACGGAAGCGCTCGCCATGCTAAACGGCCTGACGTTCTAAGAATAGTAGTTAGGCCCATGATGATGAGGTTGCCGGGAAAGAACTCAGCGGCCTCATCCACTGACCTAAATTTCTCGACTGGGAAAGAGAAATCAGTCATTTCCTGAAATGCGGAGCATCTCCCTCACCACCGGTGTAGTATCTCAAGCAGCAGCGATGCAGAAAATTATATTTGAATGGGAAAGTGCTCAACACCATGGAGGTTATCGACTACCTCCATCCCCAAATCAGACTGTGCAACCAAAGAGCACAGGAAAATGAATCAGTTAAGGGGTCGATGCGTAAACTCATCCACATTTAGGGCACCTATTTCCAGCTCGTCGATCAGGTCAGCATGGACCTTACCAATGGGATTGATCAACTAGAGCCACGGCAACCGTGCCTCAATTAAACGGAACTCCCCACATCAAAGTTGGCTGATGGTAGAATGTACGTAGAAATAACAGAATCTCGTATCCAGGTGTATCTGCACTGCTACTACCTCAAAGGACTTATTTAACCAACGAGAAGAATGGAGACATCATGCCAGATGTAAATGGCGCATCCTGCAGCCCGGCACATATCCCCTGCGGGTAGGGTCGCAAAACCTTTATACCACCGGAGGCTGGGTAGGGGTCACATGCTCAGCATGGTCTCCTGCAAAAAGATAGCTAACGAAGAACATGAGGAGATAAGACTTCGCAACTCCTCCCAGTTGGCACGGAGTCCGTGGCTATTCTTTTGAAGAAATATTCCCTCCAGTCCTAGCTCGGAGGAGGGGCCCTTCGAAGACAAAAACCCTCATGGGAATGGGCGTACGCTTCCCGGAGGCAAAACTACGAGCGCTGTTGGCTGAACAAGGTGCTGAAGTAGCTCTCGCCTTTGCTGACTTATTAGAAGAGGTTGGACTCGCTATACGAGGCTTTTATTCCCTCCACCTCGAAAATTTTTGAAGATGAGGAGTCTTTGAGGCTTCGCGAAATGAGAGATGATCTGTAGCCTGAACGACCACGTCGCTTCTAAGAAGGGGGGTGCGGTTCTCCCCAATTGACAGATTTGACTGTACACGATAGGGACTTATTGTGTATGGCCTAGAAGCAACTTACACGGAGTTCGAGTCAACCTGACTTTGCAAGTATACAGTTGCGATTCATATGGCCGAAGCGGTGAAAGTAGTAGTTCCTCCGCGGCAGTGGCACGAATTCCTTGACGCGGTGTAGATACTAACCAGCACGTCCCGACTCAGGAAGCCTGTCACGATCAAACGTGGTTAAGTGTGTCGGGGTGACTCTCGAGGCCTATCCCTGTTTTCTCATCAGGCGTTCGACTTTGACCACCCCATAGTCAGCGAGCTCTAAGGTGATGTCATCTATGTAGTAGTCCAGGAGTTCCCTCGCGTAAACCACTACTTTACAAAATTTGTCGTAGAATGCGGCATCTAACTCACTAGCGAGCCATTAAGTGTCTGAAGGGCAGGGTTGGCAAATCCAAAAACCCGGGTTTTATTACCGGGTTTGGGGTTTGTTTGTTTTTCAAGTGAAATGAAAAAAATAGTTGTTTTTTTTAAATTACACTTTTTTTTATAAGAAATGAATGCTACTTATCATTATTTTATTCAAAATGCATATTTATGTTTAGAATTTCAACAAATATGTATCAAATTAAGATTATTTTTCTGATACTACTCATAATTCAGCTCTCCTTCTACAGGTTATGGCTATCATGGGCACCCACAATTCTCAATCAGTGATCTGTTCTTACCTTAATATAATTATTAAACTAATTAATTATTAATATTAAGAGACAGCTATTCTTTTTATAAGTTATTCTAATGCTTGTAGTGTTCGTTTTTAGAAAAAAAAACAACAGAATAAAACCTGGGTTTTTTAAAAACACGGTTTGGAGGAGGGGGTGGGGCTTTTTCAAAACTTTTGGTCTTTTGCCAATGCTGCCAAAGGACACTAATCATGTCCGCCTCGAAGGGAGCCGAAGCATTTGCCAGATGCCTTGCATCCAAGAAATGGGTCAAGCTAGCTAAAGCTCTTCTCGGATGGATCATGTTGCCCTTGGCCAACATGGTGCCATCAGTGGAGTGAATAACCAGAAAGCGTTTGAAGCCAACAGGCTCGAAAATGGCAGGTAGTCTCTCAATGAGGGGCTCTGATGTAATCGCAGCTTTGCACAGCGCAGTGGTGACTTTGGTCTTGGTCTGTGCCCACCCCTCTCCACGAGAGCATCCCAGTGTCTGATGTGCCAATCTTGGCCTGGTCGCTTGCAGAAACGGCAGCGGATCCGTCTATCCCCGGAGCTAACCGGGAGGGAGAGGAACACTTAGTCCTCTTTGTCTTTCTCTTCTTTTCTTTTTAGGAGAGGAGGGTGGGGGGGAATGAACCCGCTTCTCTCACCCGCTCGAAGGAGGCACTAGGGAAGATGGACTGGCCTTAGCAAGATCCTCCTCGAAGATGAAGAAAATCTTTCCTGTCAAAGGGGCAGCAGCCCGGGGAGGAGGTCCCTCCTGCCCTGGCTAGAGTTGCACAAGGGCGTCTACATACAGGGGGATGGGGGGAATTCACTGCACCTATAGGCAGAGTAGAGGAGTAAGCCTCTTCTCTGTAAGAAGCAGGTTGGAGGGGCCCCTGAAAAAGCCAGGTGGTGGGTGGCACCTCTTTTTCAGAAGTAGAGCTGGCCAAGAGTGGCGATGGCAAAGGGGAAGCCCCTTTGACACATACAGATGGTAAGTGGGGAGCTTCCACAGGTTAAAGGGGTGTCTCATGTTACCTCATCCTCCCCAACACCTAAAGAGGGCGAGGCCACGCTTGGAGGCAGATCCCCATGAGCATTCCCACTATGCCTTGTATTGTCACCATAATTTAAAAGGAGAAAAAAAGATGCATGGAAAGTAGATACTATGACCTCCAAATGACTTGGAAGGGTTAAGAGAAAAGTCTCCATAGGATCAGAAAAATCGATAATGTGATAATTTACCCAGAATCTGTCCTGGTCCAGCGTTGATGGGCTTTCCCAACCTGGCCCGCCATTCAGACAAAATTGTCCTGGAGCTTTAAGCATAATGCATGGTGCTGCTGTAGCTACCTTATATGTGTACTGGAGGAAGGCGAGTAGAGTTAATGGCCCAACACACTCGGTACCTAATACTTGCCCTACCCAGTGGCAGTATACACTGCCACTCGAATAAGGGTTATAAGAGGATGAAAGTGCACCGGGCAACAAGAACCTCTGTGGATAGAAGAGCAAGTTTGGAAAGGGATTGGAGGGTATGTAATAAAGAGAGCTAGAGATAAGCTGGTTCACTAACGAGTAGGGTGGGTGATTAACTATTATTATCATACCCTGGTGCGAGGTGATCCCATGATGGCATCCAATCCACCAAGGCACCATCGCTATCAGACCGAACTCTGTCCAGGTTGGAACAATCCTCTTGGTACAAAGTGTGGGTAGAAAAGGTTGAGGGGATAACCATAATAATAATAATAATAAATAATAATCACTTATAGTAATAATAACTAGTATTATAAAATACTAATACACAATAAAAATACCCAGTAATAGTAATACACAATAATTATAAAACATAATAATTTTAAAATGATAAATAATAATACAGATGGTAGTCAAATTATTAGAGGCACAAGTAAAAAAATCTAGCCATTTGAAATTACTTCCTCATGGATTTAATGATAGTTTCAGTGATGGTAGTCATTTGGAGCAATAAGATATGCAGTCCGTTAGTCAGAGGGGGTAGGGGGTGGGGATGATGAGTAGTATCCAAAGCGTGGCTGCTCCACTAAGGTCAGTGTGCATGTGGCAGTGAGAGTGGAAAATTGTTTGTGCTGTTATCATCAGTTTTTCATGAAAGTTGATATTATAGATTTTTTTTATTTAATAGTTTTTATGCACAGTCCTTATTTAGGGCCGGACAGGGCGCTGAGTCCCGTCAGCATGGTGGCCAGGAAGATGATATAATATCACCCTTACAGGGTGATATTATTTATAGGTTAAATACAAGTACATATTTATATATGTTTATAGGTGTTTGAAAAGTGATTGTGACATTAGTAATTTGATATTTCTTTTTCTACAGAAATTATTAATAGTGTTTTCTTATGAAAATGAGTAAAGCTACCAATATATCACCTAAAATGAAGAGTGAAATTCATGCATTACTGTGAGAAACAGATTACTTTCATAGAAAGATTTGTCCACCAGTTTTGAATAGCTATCCATATAAGACAAAAAAAATTTGCAATTAATTGACATGGCTCTAATAATTTGGCCACTATAAGAATATAATAAAAAAATACTGCTAATAAATAATCATAATTAATATAAACAAAATACTAAAATTAATAATAAATAATAAGAATAATAACAATAATAATTTTAATAAAAGATAAATTGGTGCTGAGAGGGGGTATGTGGAAAGTGTACCAACAACTTTCCCAGACCCCATCAGAATGTTCAAGTCAACCCAGTAACAGGACTTCCCTAATTTGCACTCAGGCCTGGAGGATGTGCAGCTCCTCTTGGTACCAAGTACAACAGGCTATATAGGGTAGCCCCCTTATAGGGCCTAAATCATTAATTCTCCCCTTTGTTGCTTGATGAACTGCTTTCCCTGATGTCCATTGACAACCCAGCATCTTGACCAACTATCAAGATGATCAAGAGCGACTCTTGATTCATCTGTGAAGACAATTTTGCTTACATTAGTTTTATGTATCTCAGAGCATACAGACATTTTTTTTTTCTCTCTGTTATTTGGTTAGAAACAGTTTTGGCATCGTATTGCTAACAGTATAAAATTTCTTGAGAGCATTACACTTTGTTTCTCTTGCTATGAAAGGAGCCACAACAGCTTGAAAATTGCCTCTCCTGGTTTTTAACCACTTCCCTTTGATTTGAGAAAGATTTCTAAGGTAAGAGATAAAAATTCTGGTAAAACCCTATTCTTTTTGGAATGGATGCCATTCTCATTTTCTTCACAGTGCATTGCTCACACTTTAAATTTATTGAAATCTATAGATAAGATTTTCCTTTATCTATTTCCTTCCCAATATAATTCTTCTCTTGCTGGGAGAGTTCCCTTTTCTTGGACATTTGATCCAAAATGGCTTCTTACAAAAGATATCTGATGGTTGATATAAACGAATTTCAGAAAATCAACTATAAACTATGCAATACCTAAAATAAATAGTTTAGCATCTACTAGATTAGGCTTATTACATTTCTAAACATATCTTAAACAACAAAAGTTTTGCAAACATTTTCTGGAAAATATTGAGATGCTAAAGAGGCATTGCATATAATCTCTAGTGACATGATTGACATTGCAAAACATCATATATGATAATGCCTGTCAGTGGGTAAGAATGTACCAACTCAGAACCTGTGCAATATGCATTTTCATCACTTTGCAAGTTTCTCAAACAAAAGTTGTCATAAAATCCTGTTTTCAGAACCCAGTTTCATGTTAATTACATGCCTCCTATCAAAATTTGGTCATCCCCTATTACTTATAGTCTCTTCTTTCTTTCTCTTTTTGTCTCCATTGTTTTGTGTGTTGACTACCTTTCTATTAAATTGAGCCAAATCCCTTCCTTTCAAATGTTTATTGTTGTGGAAAAACTGAATCATTCATGACACATATCTATGCTCTTTGTATTAAGAAGAGTGGATACTGCTTATTGAATGTGAACCCCTACATTCAAGAGTTTGTGGTTACTTGATGCAAATTTTAAAGTAGCTTGGTCTGCAGCCTACTTCTGTGCCAATGCCTAAAAAAGGTTAGGCATCTTCTTTCATTATCTCTGCCCTTTGTATTCAGTCAGACCTTTCATGAATAGAGCTGCCTCATCAGATCTCACCACAGTTCTTTCAGAAATCAGTATTTTTTTTATAGTGAGCCGAACCATCTACACCAGGCTCCTTGAAGGTTCATAAGATTACAGCCCCTTCAATATTCTCCTAGATGCTATCCTGCAAATTTGCTATATAAGGTCTTACCTCATTTGCTCTCTCTGGTTCTTGTATGGCCATATAAGCATCTCCGAGAAGAAGGTAGCTCTGTGGAGTAGGATGTTTTTCAACGATTTCTCTGAAAAAGAAAATAACTTCAGAATTTATTGATATCAAAAGATATATGTATATATATATGTATGTATATATATATATATATATATATATATATATATATATACATACGAGGAGCGGTCAATAAGTTTTGCAATTCGGATATAAGGAAATGAGATATGAGGAAAAGTATTTATTATTTTTCAAAATAACTACCCTCGACTTCAATGCACTTTCGTCACTTGTCCCTAGGCGTTCATGGATCTCTTTTGCATTCTTGCCTTCCTTGGACAAAAATTTTATCACTGCGCAGTGCTCAACCTTCTCCATTGTTGAAAAATTTGTGACTTACAATCTGCGATCAGCTACTGCTTCTTAAATAGATGAAGCAGGAGAATGTGGCTGCAGGTCCTGACTTGTCATAACTTGTCCTACCAGCCCCACAAACAGCCATTCCCATTCCTCTGTTTTGCCCTACCGATTCGCAAAACTTATTGACCGCCCCTCGTATATATATATATATATATATATATATGAAATGAATAACTCACAAAGTAGCAGGTGAGGTTCGCAACAAATGCAATGTCACGCAGGAAAAATTAAAAGATGCTTCCAAGTACTTTTGAACTTTATTCAGTTCATTCTTAAGGATAACTACAAGAGAAAATAAAATAATAAGGGTATATATAAGCTAGTAAAAGAAAAAGGAACGCCTCTAAGACAAGAAATCACCAATGAGGAAATAGGAGGGGGATGGGTAAATTCACATTAAGATTTAGCTATAACAAGTAGCAAAGTCAAACTGAGAGGCAAGAAAGAGTCAAGAACAGAGCTAAAAGGATTAAAACAATTAACGGAAAAAGCAATAGTCTAAAGAGGAAGATTAGGAGAGACACAAGAAGTAAATTGAAATGAAGGGAAGAGGGACAAAGAGAGAGGAAGAAAAATAAAATAATGTTAATACAAAATCATGCAATAATTAAATTGACACATCTGGTTCCCATAAAAATGAAAATTACCCCCCAAAAAATTAGGAATATCTGTCATAGCTAATTTCTTTAAGAATTTATTTTTTCATAAGAACATCAATTTTAAAATGCACTATCTGTCTGTATTAATCAGCATAAATACAATGTTAGGAGAGCTGTAAATAATAGTGAGTTTTTTGTTCATATGTCAGAAAATAACCACCTAATTAATTGGAATTCAGCAAAATTTATTTTTTGCTCAAATGACTCAATTAAAAGAAACCTTGTTGAATGTTCATGTATAAGCCAATTTAATAACTTTAACATTTCCCCTGGTCTTCAACAAAATTTGTCGAAGACAAAAATATATATATATATATATATATATATATTAGTGTAGTTGGGTAGCAGTCTTTCTTGAATACAAATTTTGTTGAAGACCATTGCTACTTGTCATAAGAAAAGAAAGTCTGCAAAAGGATAATCAATATTCTACACTAGACAGCTACTGTTCCCATCACCCAGTTCAGTCCCACCTAGCATTCTCCTCATCCATAAATCTATCCTTAAAACTCTCCAAGGAAGATGCATCTATCACATGACTAGTGAGCCTATTCCATTACTCTACCACTCTATTTGTAAACCAATTTCTAGCAATCTCTTTCCTAAACATAAACTTGTCCAGCTTAATAAACCCATTGCTATTTGTCCTATCCTGTTTGCTAAAAATAAGAACCTTACCTATGTCTCCCCTACTATAACCTTTTACTCACTTGAAGACTTCAATCAAGTCCCTCGTTGTCTTCTCCTTTCTAATGTTTGAAGATTCAGTCTCTTAAGCCTTTTACTATAAGGAAAGCTCCTCAATCCATGAATCATCTTAGTCAAGATGATGCCTAACTAATGCCTGGTACAATTTCAAAATGACATCAGCACTCCTATTACTTATACTCTGCTTGACAATAGCAGACATACAAACTAACAACGGTTTGAATGCCTAACAATAAACTAGCATAATAAAACAATACTATAACATAAATAACATTAATCGAAACCTAGCTACTTTCCAACTTATAACTATCTTACTACAGACAGAGATTAGCTTGACCACCTCCAACTTCCTTCCGTTTAACCTTATCACTTCCAACAGGCTCTACATGAAAATGTGGGACAGGTAATACACACTGTGGTATTAGCACTGCGTTTCTATTTAGGGCCAAGACTGGCTAGGTCAATTATCTAATCTACTTCTAGCTTCTCGCTATACTAAATATCTCTCCTCTCCTTCAACCCACCCACCCCTTTCTGCCTCGGGGCAAAATGTCAAATTTTTATTTTCCCCTTCACTTATTCTGAAGACTTTTCCCCAATGTTCAGGAAATATTATCTCTATTTATTTCTGCTTTATCTTCTATATAGTTACCTCTTGTGTCTTTAATTTTCATTCTCTCTCAAAGTTTTACCTTTCATTGATTTATCTTTTTCCAAAATTCTCTTGGCTTAGTTTCTGCAGCTATTTTACTTGTATGTATGACTTCACTCCATACTTCTTTTTGGTTATCTAAAATAAGTGTTAGTTCTCTTTTTTTCAATCTGGTGTATTTTTATCTTGTAGTTCCTTCTTGTCTTATCCTTTCTGCACTATCATTCATATTTCTTTCTTTATTCATAACATTTCTGGTGTCCACTTAAATTGCTTGATAGTACAGTATGTTCTTTTCAGAATTGTTTCTGTATCTGCTTCTTGTAATTGGACATATTTTTTTTCTATTATCTCATCTGGCGACTGCGTTCTAGAGCATAAGTCGCCGTACTCAAGCTAGCCTGTATCTAGAGTATATTAAGAGCCAAATTAAAAAAGGAAAAAAAAAAGGCAAAAAAACCAAAAAGAAACTAACAAATTGAAAAAATATAGAGCGAGCTCTATCGACGGAGGAAGGCCCGCCCTCCCCCGTGGAAGAAGACCGCGATCCATATTTGAATATTAAATAACAGGGAGAAGGCCGGCCTCCTCCAAAAACTCTAAAAGTCCACAGGTTAGTGTGCACGAATCCGTCCTGAGCACAAGTGACAGGCGGTAACGACCCCGCCCAT
The DNA here is from genome assembly GCA_963969495.1 of Ceratothoa steindachneri. Classification (NCBI taxonomy): domain Eukaryota; kingdom Metazoa; phylum Arthropoda; class Malacostraca; order Isopoda; family Cymothoidae; genus Ceratothoa; species Ceratothoa steindachneri. The sequence continues at coordinate 6,292,748 of OZ018320.1, read as the reverse complement.
ACCGGTACCGGGACAGGTAACGTGCACATTGATCACCCAGACTGAAACATTCGACAAGAATGTGGCGAACAGTCTGGGGGACGAGGTGTCGTCACAATAGGGCGCAGGCGAGCGCTCCATCAAATGGCGATGCGTCACACGAGTGAGCCCGATTCAGAGTCGACAGAAAGTGACCTGAAGCCGTGGCGGCATTGGGGGATGCGGCATTGGGGAAAACGTCCATGGGAACAGTCGCGGCGATATGGCACGCAAATTTAAGTTCCCTTCGACCGTCTCCCATCTTCTTTGCCAGGCGGCCCGAAGAGCTGCACGTATTCCTGTCATGTAGTCGGTGTGAGGAAGAGCGAAACGCTGGTCCGATCGCAGAGTCCTCGCGGCCTCTTTGGCGCCCTCATTCCCCACAATTCCTACATGTCCAGGAACCCAGCAGAAGATAATCTTGACATCCGCCCGGCTTGCCAAAATCGTGGAATCACGGATATCGCAAACCAAGAGATGCAGAGATTCCAATGCCCCGAGAGCACTCAGGGCGCTTTGTGAGTCGCTATAGACACAATCCGGTTTCTGAACCGGGCACGTTGCGTAATCTCACGTACCGAGTGGTGTATTACCACCAGCTCGGCCGTGAAGGCAGATGCAGCGCCTGACGGAGCCCCGCTGACTTCAAACAGAGGGGATACGGCGTGAAAGCCAATCCCCTCTTCCGACTTGGAGCCATCCGTATACACTGGCACGGTTCCAGCGTAACACGAGGTGTGCTCCAAAAAGGTCGAAAGCAATACTCCCGGCGCTGTACAAGCTTTAGGAGCAGAGACGTGGTAACGAATAGCCAAATGGGGTACCCTCCTGAAAAGAACCAGGGGCGCCACCGGCCCGAGAGCTATACCTAGCTTTCGAAGGAGTTTCCAGGCCCTAAACCCAAAGGGCTTAGGGTATGACTGGCGTCTCTCGGTGGCATAGGCACCGTAGAAATCAGCCTCAGATGCAGTGAGGGCTGTTGGCGACTGAGGAAGGCGCCGGGCTCGCGCGTACAGGCGAGTGATGCACTGTACGCGGCGTAGAGCGAGTGGCATCTCCCCAGCATCGACACGTAGGCTCTCAATGGGGGAAGTGCGGAAGGCACCGGTTGCCAAGCGAAGGCCGGTGTGGTGGATCGAGTCCACCTTCCGCGATAAACGCTCGGCTGCGGATGCAAAAAAGTCGCACCCGTGGTCGAAATTCGAACGAACAAAGGATCGATAAAAAAGTAGGGCAGTAGCCCTATCAGCGCCCCAAATGCTGAACGTCACGAAGCGAAGAATATCCATGGTGCGGGTACAAGAGACCCTGAGGCTGCGAATATGAGCCTCCCAGGTGAGGAGTCGGTCAAATACAAGACAAAGGAAACGATGCGATTCAACCACTTCCAGGCGCACCCCAATAAGAAACAAATCTGGGTCGGGGTGGAGCCGTGGATGGCGGCAGAAATGCACCACCTTAGTCTGGGCCAAGGCAAACTAAAACCTGTGCGCTTCGTCATAGCGAGAGACGAATTTCAATGCCCATTGGAGTCGACGCTCCAGAGTTGACATCTGGGCCGCGCCAAAAGAGATCGAAAGGTCGTCCACGTAAAGCGTAGCGAGAACATCTTCCGACAGCACCGAGGTGATGCCGTTGATGCTCAGGGCAAAGAGTGTGACACTGAGGACACTTCCCTGTGGGACACCCTCTTCCTGCTCCATTGGGCCGGAAAGGGCTCCCCCCCACCCGTACGCGGAATCGACGATCTCGCAAAAATTCAGATATAAACAGTGGGAGGCGTCCCCTTACCCCCATCGTGTGGAGTCTCCATGATACCGTATCGCCATGCGGTACCATAGGCCTTCTCCAGATCGAAAAACACCGTGGCGTAGTGCTGTCTACGAAGGAAGGCCTCGCAGACGGCATTTTCAAGTCGGAGCAGAGCATCCGACGTGGAGTGGAACTTGCAGAAGCCGCACTGTGCAGAAGACAGATGGCCTTCGCTGTTCAGGAAAAAGGCTAATCTAACATTTATCAATTTCTCCATCAACTTACACACGCAAGAGATGAGAGAGATTGGGCCGAAACCGGCCGAAGTAGAGTGATCTCTCCCCGGTTTGCGAAAGGCGAGCACAGTAGCGATTCGCCAGGAATCCGGGAGGAGACCCTACACCCAGACCCTGTTTAACAAATCTAACAGAAAGGCCATGCCTCGCTCACCCAGGTGTCGAAGCATGGCCAACGGGACATCGTCCGGACCATGGGCGGTTTTCGCGCACGAAGCAAGAGCGGAACGCAACTTACTCACAGTAAACCTTTAGTTGAAGGGTTCTCCGCCTCTGGAGTTTATGTCCAGTCGGCGGCCTTCCACGACATCAGGAAGTGCATTGAATGCTGGCGGAGCAGGATTCATTCACGGACGCGGGGTCCGAGATTGCGGTCCCATACTCCTGGAGAACAGGAGGGGGGTCCTGCGAAAACTTGCCCAGAATCCTTTTGACTCGCTTCCACATCTCTGCTAGAGGGGTCTTTCCCGTTAAGTGCAGACACGTATGCCCGCCAAGAATAGCGGTGGGCGTGCTTCGAAATATACCGGAACCTAGCACTAGCCCGACGAAATCCACCGACAGTGAAATCGTTCTGTTTGAGGGCCGTCTCACACTCGGCCGACCACCACGGGAGTGTGCGGCGTGCAAAACGGCCAGACGTTCTGGGAATAGTAATCAGGCCCGCGGCGATGAGGCTACCGGAGAAGAATTCAAAGGCCTCATCTACCGATCTAAACTCCTCGACTGAGATAGAGAATGTCTGCCGTTCAGATCTCCAAGCAAGAGAAAAGGCTTCGGCAACTATGCCACGACGCGGCGGAAGTCTCCGGCGTCGAAGTCAGCTGACGTTGGAATGTACGCAGAAATGACAGTAGACCTCCTATCCAGGTGAAGCTGCACAGCCACTGCCTGAAAGGTATTTAAAGTGAAAAGAAGAACGAACACATCATGCCTGGTGTAAACCGCGAATCCCCCAGCCCAGCCCCCATCTCGTGGTGGTGGGGTCGCAAAACCCTTATACTCCGGGAAAGGGGGCAGGGGGCACGCACCTAGCATGGTCTCCTGTAGAAAAATAGCTAACGGGGAACAGGACGAGCCTCCACAGCTCCTCCCAGTTGGCCCGGAGTCCACGGCAATTCCATTGAAGGAATATTTCCTCCAGGCCTAGCTTGGAGGAGACGCAGGGGCCCTCTTCGAAGAGAAGACCCTCACGGGAATAGCCGTACGCTTCCCGGAGGCAGAACGCCGGGCGTTGTTGGCCGGACAATGCGCTGAAGGCGGTTTCGCCTTCTAGGACTTATTGGGGGAGGTTGGGCTCGCCATGCGAGTCTTTTCCTCCCTCCGCCTCTAAACCTTAGGCGTGCATTGCGGCTTCCGAGGCAGGGGGCCCTCTTTTCGAAGATCCACCGTCTCCGAGCCACCCAGCCCACCACTAAGAGTGGTGGTGTCCTCCTTTAGGAGGACAACTTTAGGAACCACGGAAGATGGCCTGGCAACCAACTTCAGGAGTGTTGCCTCCTGTGAGTCTAACGACTCGGTGAAGGCGCGTGGCCGTTTCGCCTTACGGGAAACGGTCACGCTTGAGAAAGGGAGGGAGCCCTGGTTTTAGCCGGGGGTGGGTATGAACCCTTTGTGCCGCCAGCATTACCAGGGAAGCGCCCGGGTTGAGTAGAACCCGCAGAAAGGCTCCAAATGGGCGCAGAAACAACCGCGCTCGTTGGCCTGGATGGGTCAGGAGCAGAGGGTGTCTTTCTAACTATTGAGGCATAAGACGTCCCAGGCAGAGCCAGGCACGACAGGACAAAGTCCTTAGCCTCGTGGAATGAGAGTCGATCCTGGGCCTGAACCGCCAGGATTTCTTTCTCAAGGAGATATGCACCACATTGCTTCGAAGAAGCGGGGTGCGGCTCTCCGCAATTGACACACTTGGCCACACACGATTTGGACTAAGCGTGTGCGGCCTTGGAGCAATTTACATATACTTCGGGTGACCCCGACTTTACATGTCTACATGAGCGATTCGTATGGCCGAAGCGGTAACAGTAATAGCACCACCGCGGCAGTGGCACGAATGCCTTCACGCGGTAGCGGTAACAACTGGTACGCACCGACTCAGGGAGCTTGTCACAGTCGAACGTGACGAAGTGTAGGGGTGGGTCTCGAGACTCCTCCCTGTATTTTCATCACACGTTCGACCTTGACCGCCCCATGGTCGGCCAGCTCTAAGGTGATGTCCTCTATGGAGTAGTCAACGAGTTCCCTCGCATAAACTACTCCTTTCACAAAGTTCATGGTAGAGTGCGGCGTCACACTCACCGGGATGCCATCAAGGGATTCGTCCGAAGGCTCCATCCAAGAAACGGGTCACCTTGGGCTCTCTACCAATTACACTAGCTAAAGCTCTCATCTGATGGATCATGTTGCCCTTAGCCAACATGCTGCCATCAGGCCATCAGTGGAGCGAATAACGAGGAAGCTTTTGAAGCCAGCGGGCTCGAAAACGCCAGGTAACCTCTGAATGAGGAGCCCCGATGTTATCGAGGCTCCGCCCTGCGCACTTTTGGTGTTAGTCGGGGGTTCCGCACCCAGGAGGGCAGAGGGGCCGGATGTGCCGATCTTGGCTTGGTCGCTTACCGAAGCAGCAGAACCATCCGTCCCCGCAGCCCTCGCGGATTGAGAGGAGCCCAGAGTCTTTTTTAGTCTTTTTCTTTTTAGGAGAGGAGGGCGGGGAATGAACCCGCTTCTCCCCTCTGCTGGCAGGAGCCACCAGGCCAGATGGACCGGCCTCAGCCAGGTCCTTCTCCGAAATGAAGAAGGTCCTGGCAGTCGTAGGGGCACCGGTCGGAGGAGATCCCTCTCCTCCTTGTACTGCTTCGGAAACCCTAGCCGTTTGAGGAGGACCTTGCATAAGGACGGATTCGGGTTCGGAGCTTGGCGCTGAGCCCAGATTCACTCCCATGGAAGGCCCTACCATCTGAGGCTGGGTTGCCTCAATGACCATGTCTATCTCAGGGGTGGCCTCCAGTTGGCCATATCCTCCCCCAGGACATCACAGGTCCCGTTGACAGAGCTGTCTCTAGTCATGTCTCGGGAGGCACAGACTTTGACCCCTGCAAGGTTCAATATTCTTGCCAGTAGGTCTTTTGAGGGAAGTGACCGAAGGGGCCTGGCTTCCCTCTCCCCCCCTAAGGGGGTTTGCCCTACTAAGCCACTTTAATGGGGAGCGGTCGGCCATGGGCTTCCTGCTGGCTTTCTTGGCAGTCCCCTTGGAAAGAAAAGGGGAGACGGCCGCTGGAAAGAGGGAGGTGCCCGAAAGCACCTCCAGATAAGGGGGGAGGGGGAGTCCCCTACACCCATAGGCGAAAGAGAGGAGTAAGCCTCCTCTCCAGTTAGAGAAATTTTGAGGGTCCCCTGCGCATGCATAGAGGACAGGGGACCTCCATTTTTTCTGTGGAGCTGTCTGAGGGCGGCTCCGTCGATGCAACAGGGGGAATTAAGGGGATTTTTTTTGTTTGACTCATCATTGGGCATGGTGACCCTCTTTTTATTATGGGATGCAATAGCTCATCACCCCTCACAGTAGCCCGCTCTGCAAGGGGTGCATACCGGCCTGGCAGAGCCAGGTGCCGCCATTTAAGGCCACCCCTCCTGCCTGGTGACCTGGCAGCCCTTCACCATGGCGGCTCCACCTTGGGCACAGTGTAAAAACAAAGATAGATGGTGAAGTGAGAAGGAAAGGGCATGTAAGGAAGGTATGGGTGGGGATAAAGCAGGTTGTTAAAAAAACACCATCCCAAACCGGAGCTCAGGGGTTTGGGAACATTGTCCCCTCCCCCTCAGCCTCGATCTGGGATAGTTGGCTGAGAAGAAGGTCAGCATCTACCCTGTGAAATTAGAGGCTGACCAGACAAAGTTGTTGGAGAGGTTGTATGAAAAGCCAGGAAACAGCGGGGAATCACAAGTGTCTGAAGGAAGGAGAAGAGGCTAAGCTGGGGTCGGATAGGGTGTTGTTGTAATTGGACAGATATGGGGCAACTTATATAGACAATTAAATACAAAATACAGAAATTGACCAATTAGGTTATACAGAACTTTGTGATAATGTTCAGAAAAAAAGAAAAAAAAAAAGAATTAACATATTCTTATCTGCTTACCAGTCACTGCAAAGATAGTGAGTACTAGATACAAAATGACGATAAAATAATAAAGTAAATAATTAACAGAAGTATCACTCCCACATCACCTCAGTCCAAGCTCAATCTTCTAATCTACTACAAAAATAGAAAAAATCCAGCCTACTTATAAAAAATATTGCTTCCCCCAGTCTGACACCCTTCAGGAAGTTAATGTCATCTACCAATATAACTGCAGCATTGGTGCCTGTGAGCATCACATTTCTCAATACATTGGCATCACTACCACTATGTTGTCAAGATAGTTAATTGAGGATATACAGAGTGGCACCATCAAGCACCATACCCAGTCATCCAAGGGCATTGAGCTCACAAGGCTTATGATCAAGGAGAACATAATTTTAACATAATTTCACGGATGACAAAAGCCACAAGGGCCTCCAGAAAGTGATCAAACTTGACTGCGGATGACTGAAGCAGTCACAATATTCAAAAATAAGCCAACTATCAACATTCAAATCATGACCAAAACAGTCTTGCCAACAACACACAGGAATATTTCTTAACTGCTTGCCTACCTTTTTTTTTCCTACAATAGAAATCTTTCTTCAATGTATACCATATCTTGTAATCTTTTTGCTTCCCATAGCATAGTAGCTCATGTCTAAATTTTTCTGAGTATACTAATGATATGCCATTCCCACTAAGATGAGAAACAACCTATGTGTAGTTCATAGATGATGTCACCCCTATTATCGCAACCTCAACTAAAACACCTTGAAAGGCAGCTAAAAAAACTGCCAAAAAGATTCTGAAGTTAAATAGATACAAAAGGAAATAGAAGATAAAAATGAATAATGAAAGTTCAGAGTGATACCCATTAACAGAAGAAAAGTAAAAATCATTATGGGTGAGGGCATGAGATAAGACTATGCAAACAAAATGAGTGTGGGTACAAGATATATGAAGTAGAAAGGATAAGAGTAAAGATAAATTTAGCACAGTTAGGAAGGTTCACAGGACTGTTACCTAGACATAAAAGCAAACTTTACCTGGCGATAGTTAGGGTAATCCTACTGTATCCGACTGTTCTGCATCATGGTACCTCAAAGAGTGCAAAGACAAAAATCCAGAGGGTGCAAAATCAAGCTATCTGATGAATCACAGGCACTAGAAGAGAAATGAGGAGGCAATATATATATATATGAATGCAATGTCCAGCAATATCCTGCGGGACATTGCATTCATTTGCTACCCTCACGTGATACTTTGTGAGTTTTTCATTTCATATATATATATATATATATCGAATACATTGGGGCAGTTCCTCGAAAAGTCACCTACCTGGCGAGGAATGGTGCCCACCCCAAGGACCTGATGCAAGCAGGTTATCGGCTTTTTGCTATCTACTAACTGCACCATTTGTATCAAGATTTCTCAAAAGTTTCCCATCTTCAAAAATATATTTAGCAAAGATAATGGTGGAAAATAATCTTAACCATTCCATTTTCTGCGATGGTAAGCTAGGAGACTATAAGGAAATCTCTTGAAATGCATTTTTTTAATGCATTAGGGTAGTTTCCTGAAAGCCTGGCCCCAGGACCTAATGCAGTGTCAGTTATCGATATATAGCCTTGATCAATTTCCTTTGGTAACTTTATATTCTGATCTTTTTTTAGTCCATCTTGTAGATGGTTGATCACTTGTCCTATATCCATCTCTCTTTTTAATGAATGGGTTTGGTAAAAAACAAACTAAATTGCTAAACTTTGATCTTATTCGATCATCTTCGGAGCATCTTTAGGTATTCTTTCCTCCTTTACTGCTGAAGTATGGTGGAGTCAGAATCAGGCTGAATGAAAAGAAAATGGTTTTTAGGTGATATTTATTCCGCCTCACTTAAGCATAACGTCAAAGGAAACGAACCAATCCGGATGAGTGGAATTTTTAGAACAGCTTTAATGTTCGATTCCAGCTCATAGCTTGACTGTTGAGGGCCAGCTTTTCTTCATTTATTAAGATGGCTTCTAAGATGTTCAGCAGATCTGAACCAAGGACACTGAGGCAACAGTTAGTGCCTGAACAAAATTCTCACGAATAGACAGGCTTTTAAGTTTACAACCTTTTCTGCTAGTTCAATCGGAAGAACTATGAAAGAGAGAAATTAATTGGGAATTCAAAGGGCAAATGAGAGAGTTGAACAGGTGGTGAATATACAAAATATATCTCTCATGAAAGAGATGAAATGGAATGGGTCATAGCACAAAGAAACAGAATAATTTTTCTTGGGAAAAATGTTATTTCTTAATTGTGAACAAATCTGTGCTAGGGGTGTGCTTGGTTCAATCCCACCCCACTGATATAGTCTATAAGTAGGTATTTGATGTTGTCTGAGTTTTGGTTGCAGCTGGTGCATGTTAGTGTTGGGGCAAGGTTTATTCTGTGTTTGTATTGTTGTAGTGGAGTGGAGTGATCTGACCTGAGATGAGATTACTCTGTGTTCTATGTAGTAATTTCTCTGATCAGTTTATTAAGGGGGGGGGGGGGATTTAGAATGTTGTTTGGTGGTAGTGTGTTCAAGTATCTTTGGGTGAAGGTAGTGTGGATGTGTTTGATTAAACTGGAGTTTGGTGGTAGGGCAGGGAGGTTATTGTAGAGGTGTTGTAAGCAGTGTGCTGGGTCTTTTTCTTGGGTTTTGCTGTCAGATGGTGGTAGGTATGGAGATGGGTCAATGCTCTGCTGGGGTGTAGGTTCTAATTATGTCTAGGTGTATTTTTATTGGGAGTATTTTTGTTTCAGTATGTAGGTGTGGGGTCGGTATATTGTGTTGTGTGTACATCCTGTAATTGTTCTGTGTGGTTTGGAGTTTGGCCACATGAGATGGGCTGCAGTTTAGAGCCATTCTAGTGCCATGTTGGGTGGTGAAGAAGAAATGAAGTTAAACAACAAGGTCACCTAATTACACCCTTCTTTTTATTTTGATTATTCCATCAACTCACATTCTCTTAATGTTTCCCACAAATGTTGAGTAAGCAGGAAGCTTAAAGTTTCTTATTATTCCAAATCATCTTTAAGACTAATGTGTGGGTAAAACTTTAAATCCAATTACTAGAAAAGAGAACTTACAGAACCAGCTGATATTAGAAGCAAAATATTGGAAATTGGAAACTAGTGAGCAAGAAGCAAATACTCACCTATAACAAGCAGCATATAAGTGTTTATCTTTCAAATAATGTAGATAAATGTTTGCCATTTTGTCCCTAGCTTGAAGGTAATATTTTTCGGAAGGTCCGATTCCTTTCAAGATAGAAATTGCATGTTCCGTGTCCCCCCGTGCTAGAGCCAAATCAGCGTATGTCAGGTTTAGCCGCATCTCATCCTGTGTGCCCTGAAAATTAAATATGAACTAGTAACCAAACTATCTACCAAGTTGCTATGTATTAGATTATGGGTCATAGAACTTGGGTAAATTGTCCAAAAGGGGTACAACTGAAAATCTGAGGGGTAATGAAAGCTCAAGACACACAAAATATTTTTAAAATGTACTATATAATAAGCAAGGCTATTTATCATCATCATTACTCACTCTATAATTTACGAAGGGAATTTTCTTGAGTATTTGAATAATAATTTCATCTTAGTTTGGTTATGACTTATGTATTTTTTCATCAAAGTTATTTCTAATAATTCTTTTATAATATCAAAAAACAAAATGGCGAAGTTCAGAAATAAATATAAGTGTCAAAATTTTGTTAATTTTTCAAAACCCAAAGAATTACCTATGGTGAAGTTTAGAAAATTTATTTTTATATATCTTCTTCTATAACTATATTTTAGCAACGTGATATTTTGAAAGGAGGGAAATTTAGTTTAGAGTTCCTTTTTAAAATGATTATAATTGGCAAAGTTCAGGAAATTTCTAAAAATTTAACCATGGCTACTTTTTAAAAAATTTTAATCTTACTAGTGAAGCACAAGCTTCACCCGTAAGGGGGAGTGGCAAAGCCATTGCCTGGTTCAGTTATATTTTAAGAACAAATAATTTTTACTTTCTTATTAAAATTAATGATTATTATTTAATTTATCATAATCACTTTTGTAGATTATATAGATATTGCCTCTTCTTGTGTTATTTTGTGCATTTTCTTCAAAGCTGTTCTTTTTTTGGAGGTTGTAAGAAGAAATGCAGCAAAACAGTTTAAATATGATTCTGTCAAAATTGGATTCAACATTAATTGTGCTTTATTTTTGCTTCTGACTGCCAACAAAGAAGAAAGGAATCTGACAAATTATACTGGCCAACACTAGCTTTATTATCTAATTTTTTTTAGCTGATTAGGACAATTTTGATGTGCTGAATCCAAAAATCACATTGGTGTTGCTCAATCAGGTCAACTTTTTAATTATCTCCACTTGTTTTTTACTTTTTTTTTCTACATACGAGCTGCTCTATTTATGAGAAATTTGAGACACAAGATGTCTTTCGAGCAAAAATCTTGACCGACATGCGAGAGAAAATCCAAGTTACGGGAATTTCCAGATGCTCCCGCTAGAAAGTGAAAGTGTTGCAAGTCTAGCTAAAAGGGCAAAAGAAAGTGAAGAAAAGTAAAAACTGATACAGTGATGTTAAAACACAAAAAAACAACAGAAAATAAAAAAAAAAAATTAGTGCAGTAAAAAAATTTACTTTTTCATTTAAAGTTAACTTTAATTTTAAGTGTAAGTGCTTACATATCATCAACAGTCTCTCGCGCTCCCTCACTCCTCCACCACCACGCATACACCTCCGTTAGCTGCTGCGACTTCCTCCATGGTAAGTGCTCATAATAAACTCGCATTTTAATTCATTAATATCATCTTATTTATCTTATTACTGTATTTTTATGTTCAATTACTATTTGAATGTGTTTTTAGTAATCAGGAAGAAGTGTTTTCTAGTTATTTAGGGTTGACTTGGATGATTTTGAGAGACCTGGAACGGATTAATTGGTTTTTGGTCATTTCTTATGGGGACAATTTATTCGAGATATGAGAAATTCTAGATACGAGCTCGATCCAGGAACGAATTAATCTTGTATGTTGAGGTTCCACTGTACAAGTGTTTTCTTTTAAACACTGCTGAAGTGCCATGCCCCTGCAGACATTGGTGATCACGGAATGCCATACCTCTCTGTCTATTGTCATTTGTAGCATCTGCCCAGCCATGTTTACTTCTCCCACTGTCCTTACTATTCCATCCATATACTTCTCTTGCTCTTCTTCCTGGGATTCTTCCAGTTAGACTCAAATTTTCTATTTTTCCTCTTCGCATAACATGTCAGCAAAATCTCATTTGACTTCTTCTTAGATTTTTCAGTAACTCTCTTCCAGTTCTTCACTTGATATTCCCTCCATCCACAAGATCTTCATCATTCTCCGCCAACACCACATCTTTATTTCTTTAAATAAATGAATTCTGAAGAGTTTACATGTGACAACGTTTTACTAACTGGTATTTTTCTTTTGCAAGTGAATAAATGAGTTTGCCAGAAGATCTTGCAAGCATTTCATTTATCATTTCCACTTACTTCACTCCACTTCTTGTCCTATACATGACCATTTAATTGGTAATCTTTGTTATCTTTCAATGCATTGAATTTTTTAAAGGTTCTATGTTAGTGCAAACCTATCCATCATCAATCTCAGTAAGCTTAAGACAAAATACCAGTTTTGGTGTTCTTATGAAACAGAACAAAGTAAAAATGGTTGTACTGTATTTTGCCACCAACAGCATGTATTTTAAACACTTTGTGGCCTGAGGGAAGGTCACTCATTACAATGGAGTATGGAGTGAAAGCTAGCTCAGCAAGCTGTATAGACCAGTGAATGATGTGCCCCTCCATCATTGGTGGGTTTTCCTACTCCACAAAAATTTGTGCATTTGCCACTAAACAGTCAAGAAAGAAATGAAAATAGTCTGGCATCTCTCTTAATTGAAGCCAATCCCCTCAGATGACAACTAAACTAAAAAATCTGATATCTCAACACACTAGAACTCAATTGAAGAACAGTTAACTACTTCAAAAGGATAGGTGGCATTCAAATCACTCACTTCGTGCTCTCTTTTACCACTCTTTGACTTACAAACTCTCTCTTCCAGCATTTTTATTTCTAGTTCAAAGATAACATCCCAAACTTTCCCCTCCGTTGGTTTTAATGTCCATCCCTCATTTGATGAAACAGAGAGAAAAAGCTTACCTTAAACTCAACTAGTGCCTGATCCATTATAAGAGAGGCCTCTTGAGATTGTTTATTTAGCATGTAAGCATCGCAGAGTTCCATAAATATGGACACTCGGTCTGGGAGATCAACCTCACTTCTCTTTCGATTTATCCTGCTGGCTGAGGGTAAAAATGAGAGAAAAAAGATAAACCTAAAGAGTAAGTCAACAGGGTTGGGGGAAAAAAAGGAAGTTCTATAGCAGTTTTAATTTTACAGATCAAATAAAGCTAGTACATTTCAGTTTACACTTTACCTTACTATAGATGGCTTATCTTTTGGGGCTCATCTGAAATGACCTAGTAAAAAAGAGCCATCCTTTTGTTTTAGATAGGCTTATATTTACCTAATTCATTTCACATATAGAGTTAAGTGCAAAACTAGATTAAAAAATACCAAAATCTATATTTTCTTGAAAATAATTGTTTAATTGGCATAAGATATCAAATTTACACATAAAAATTTGTAATATATGTATGGCAACACCTTACCAAATGGATTGTAGACTGCTACTGATGGTATTACTCATTTATCAAGATGGCAAGATGAATTAAGGTTGAAAAATCATTTGGAAAGCAGGCTGTCAAGTGGAAAAGCGAATGAATGACAGTGATATTTCGAGACATAATTGGTAAAAAGTGATTTCACGCATAATGGAACTCTATAAAGATACCAAGCCCTGAGTATTGATGAAAAAATTGGGTTGCCCTCAAAAAAACACTGCCAGAGAAGATGGCCAGATACATGAGACAGCAGTCTATGTTTTGCAAGTTACAAGAACATGAATGTGTCTATCCAGACTGTCTCATATTGCTTGAAAGGAATGTGACTCATAATATGCCACCATGTGAAGAAACCCCCCCATAATTAAAACAAAAAAAGTGGCTAGGTTGGTCTTCTCTACGGAGCATGTCCTTTTCCGCCTCTCATATCAAAGTAAATTTTATCATTCAGTGATGATAGAAAATTTAATTTGTTTGGATTGGATGGAAAGAAGTATATAAGACATTGTATATGTGAAAGATTAAATCCCACATACAGAAAAAAAGGTGGTTTAATTTAGAAAGGACAGCCTTATAGTGTGGGGCATGTTTTCAATCTATGAAGTCTGTCTGCTCGTCCGTTTATGCATAAAGTAAACACTGCAGTATACAAAAATCTGTCTCAGTAAAATGTGATCCCCTAGGAACATTGTAAGTACATGCGCCTGTTTTCATGCAGGATAATGCTTTGTGCCACAGAGCAAAAATTGTGAAGCCGTTCTTGGATGCTGAAAATATTGGCATGATGAACTGGTTTGCGCAGAGCCCTGATTTAAACCCAATAGAAAATATATGGAAGATACTTAGTGAGAAGGTTATGGCTATGAGTATTGAAGACATCTGGCAAAGATTGGAAGACTGGGATAAAATCATTGCTGAACACTGCAACAAACTGGTTAAATCCGGAAGCTGAGCTCAAGTTATTCAGAACAATAAATATTTTGTCTAATTGTCTATGAGATAATATGTTGTTTTCTAGTTATTGCTGCATTTATACTTATCATTCTCTAGTTATGGATGCATCTCTTCAAATACATATTAATTTCTTCATAACATGAAATAAAACTTAGATCCCATGAGAGGCAAATTTCAAAGAATATTGTGTACAATTTTCATACAAAGTATATAAGTATTTTCAAGAAAATATAGATTTTGGTATTTTATTCTTGGCAGAAGTGTGGAGAGTTAAACCCACTACCCCTGAATCTTCAGCTTACTGTACTACATTTAAAGTAAATAGATTTAATTGGTAAATGGGAACCTCTCTCAATGATACTATGACTGAGCCTGAGATTGAATATTCCCAATTTAAAAACCAATTTCCCTAAAATTCTTTCATCAATTTTCCAATTCACTGAACCTCGACTGCTTTTAACCAGCCCGCACCCAGATAATAAAACTAATACAGAGATTGGAATAACAACCACTGACTAGCCAAAGGGTAATAGAGGTTCTTCATTAGGAGAATGGGTATGGATTAACAGCAGCAGTGTTTTACCACCAGACAACAAGCATATGGGAGCAATTTGTGGCTCAAGGGAGAGCCAGCCAAGCCACCCAATGCACCTTTGGGAAGTTAAAATATAATGAAGTAAGATGTAAAGAGATTAACATCATTTTTAAAAAGGTAAGTAAATTTATTTTTAAAATGCAAAATAAACCATTTAGTCAGTGGTTTCAAATATTCAGTTTTGATGAAATATAGGATTTGATATCCTTTTCCGCCTCTCATATCAAAGTAAATTTTATCCTTCAGGTGATGTTGTAATGATGTAGTAATTACATAAATAAATGATAATCATACTGTGCATTAATTTTTGGGGGGCGTCAAATGTGCTACATGTTGTTATGCATTATCATGAGGGAGGATGACCTATTAGTTGAGACAAGTGAAGTCTCTAGATTCATTTAAACATTGCAGTTGTTGAACATGTAGGTCTGAATTAACTGTTTGCTTATTATTTAGGAACTCATAATTCTTTTTAACATTTCACCAAATGCAAAGCATAGCCTTCTGCTGTTGGAGACCACATCTAGGAGTAGGAATGGGGTTTTGTTTCGATTAAGCCAATGTTTTTTGTGCTTAATATTGTGGTAAAGAACATAATTTTCATCTTCCATTGCGATTCGGGCAAAAATAGCTCACAGGCATTTCAAGTTAATAGAGATGAAGTGATATTTACATGTAAACATTGTCCTTTAGACAGTTCATGTGACACTTAAACAGCGTTTTTGTGGACTTTTACTAGACTTGTTGGCTTACTTGCTTAAAGTTTGTGGTGGTCAACAAGAGTGTCTTTATTCCTCTTCGTAGTTTTAAGACTTCGGTTTAAACTTGGGTGGTGCCTTAAGAGTTGTTTTTAGTACCTCCTTAAGTACCTACTGAGGCCAAGTTCAGAAGTACAGTGATTCCCACAGGTCGAACATGGGATGCTATCCCCATGAGCTAGGGGAGGATGAACCTGCCCCTTGTGTTGTCGGATGTGCTATTGAATTCTGGTTGATGTAGAGGCAGATTTGAATGTCTTTAGCCTGATTGATTACCGCATGTCAAGTTTGCTGATGATTATCTGCCAGTTTCCTGAGTAGTTGATAGTATCTTGCAAAGCTTGAGAGTTGAGCTAGTCTTTAATCTGCTTTCCTTTCTCACTGGCTGAGCAGGAACCAGTCTTCAGCTCTCCATACAGAATCTGGAGTGGAAGGATATTCTCCGGCATCCTGATGACACGACCAACCCATCCAAGCTGATAGGATATGATCAAACACTCAATGGTGATGATATGTACATTTTGGAGGATGATCACATGAGAAATGTAGCCATGCCACATTATTCGGAAGATGGTCTGGAGACAGTGGATGTGGACAGCTTTTAGCCTTCTGAGTTAAGTCCTTTTAGTTAAGGTAGACTGATGACTATATTTTAATTAATCTAGAGTGTCTTTTAGTTAAGATAGACTGTCTTTTAGGCTACTGAAACTAGCTGAATCAAGCCTTATCCGGTTTTGGACCTCATTTCCGAGATCAGAAGGGGAGGAACGAATGCTCCTTAAGTATTTGAAGAGGTGCACATTAGAGTTTCTGGTCACCTACTTTGAATATTTGAGCTCCTTCTCCATTAGGAGATCAAAACTTCAATTTTAATGCATTGATACACATCTCTGCAGCAGTCAAGGAGCTGTTGTTAGTAACTATGCTCCTTGGAGTGAAATGCAGGATGGAGTTGGGTATGTCAATTCCTTTGCATACTGCAATTCAAATATGTAAACTGTATTAACTTTGTTTTTGCTTGGCTACTGTTAATTGAAGAGGCTGCTTGTAATGAGCAAGCAGCATAATAGCTGCAGCATAATAGCTGAGAGGTAGAGACTAAAGATGATGGGGGCTGGAACACAAAACTGTATAACACCCACTAAAACCTCAAACAATTTCAAATAAAACAAGAGGTGCAGTCTTGAACTAAAATTTTAGTGTGTAAGAGGCACTGAACATTTCCCTGTCCACTGTACCAAATAACTTTTCCAAGTTAATGATGACGGAGAACAGGTCCTGTAGATTATGATGTTGTTCTCTGATTTTGGTGTGCTTGCAAGCCAAAAATATAATAACTGTAGTGATTCTATCTTTGCGAAAACCAAATTGAGTTTCTAGTAGTACAGGTTTAGCAGCACAGTCCAGTAGACACATGTAAAGATTTTACCATCTCCTGCCAACAGAGAGATGCAGAGGTAATTATCACAGTCTGCCTTGCACCCTTTATTTATTATAGATCATTACAATGATAGGATCTTTGGTAGACTGGGGGACAAAGCCAAGGGCTTAATTATTCTAAAGCCCTATGTACTACTCCATGGGAAGGGGTGGCATAAAGTTCCTAAATTTCTGATCAATTTGATAGCCTGATAGCCTAGCAGCAAACTTAAGGTCAATTGGGTTGATAGTATAAATAAGTTGACCAAGATATTCCACTCGGCAATCAAGAATATCTAGGTGATCCTTGATTAGTCATTAATAAGTTGAAAAGAATATGCATTATTAAATTTACTTTTATAGAGCTTACAGCAAATTTGGAACAATTTAAACAACTCTGAGACACTTTTGAAGTTTTCTAAAAATGACATTAATTTCTTGACAATTTAATAGAAACATCCTTAGACAAGTTCCATACACCCTGAACCACACTAATAGCTTGGTAGGGAAAGTTAGGATTTCAGTTCTCTGTGAATCAATTTTGATGAAAGTTTTCCCAGCTGGTCTGCAAAATATGGCAACACTAATGTTATGGATATATATAGGTACATGAATAAGACGGAATTAGGTTCTGAATACTAATTGGATAACCAAGGTTATCAAATGGTTATAATGGGAGATTTAGGGTAGTGAGCGATTTAGTTCCTTTGAACCTTGAGAGTAAAGTGGGGCAAACTTGGGGGCAGGGGGTCTTGGTGACTATGGCTACTCATGGGTATAGCTGGGAACCTGAAGAGAGTGATGCTACTTTCTCCAAACTCTGATTTAGCGAGATGCATGCCTCTTGTCCTCAAGAGGTCACCAGACGAACTTCGAAGGGGGGAGGTGACTTCTCCAAAATCAGATCGAGCGCGCTATCGGGCCTCTTGTCCTCAAGAGGTCACCGGTCGAACTTCGAAGGCAGAGGGGTGGAGATGACTTCTCCAAACTCGGATTGAGCGAACTATCGGGCCTCTTGTCCTCAAGAGGTCACCAGAAGAATTTCAGAGGACGGCTTCTCCAATCCTTGATCCGAAGGCGGTTGAGAAAGGCTGATGTTGCCTCAAGAGACTCTTCTTCCTTAGCAAAGGTTCCTTCAGAAAGCGTCTAACCGTGTCCACATGGTGAACTAACTTCTCTGCAATAACATAAACAGAGGTGCCTTCAGCACTTTCTTTGATGATGAAAGACTTTTCTTCATCGCTGTGGCCTCTGACGTACCATCGTTCTTAAAAAAGATAGATTAAGATTTTTGTGGTTCACCCCAAAAAGTACAAATCTGAAATAAAAATTGAATGATGTAACATAGCATAATGAAAACATAAGTGTCGCCATATTGCGCAAAGAACCAATAAATCCTAACTTTCCCTTCCAAGCTATTAGCGTGATCTAGAGTGTAGATGGAAAAGTGATGGTTGTGTCTTTGTGACAATGGAAAAAGAGAGTGTGTTGTAAATGGCTATGTATGTAAGACTCATACACCCCGTCCCATCATGATTGGTGATGATTTTGTAATTTTGTACATTCACTAAAATTTTTGTGCCCTGTATTACCAGGAATCAAACAGAGTAGCTAGGCATGGAAATCCAATGCCTTATGCACGAGGCAACTATAAATCTCAATTTCAATTTATATTAGAGAAACAATTTTGCCAATAAAATTGTAACTTCAAAATAAATCTTACCCAACCCAAATTTAATCTTCATCTCACCCATTTGACTGATTGTAAATTTTGCCAAAACACCGATCATATAGATCATTAGTTTCAGCATGGGGAGAAGAGTGGGGTATTTGGAGGCACAACAAAGAGTGGTTTGTGGCCTTGTCATTGTATTAGAGAGTCATCACTCAGCCATGTTCCTCTGTGCCTTGAGCAGTGGTGGTGGGCCGTTGCTCAATTTATATTGCAATATATATACCAGGTTAAAAGCCTATTTTAAGTACGATTTGTCCACCAATAGTATTGCAAGCAGTTAAAAATTTTGACTTATGTATACTTAAATGTGACATTACTTTTGTAGGAGGCACAGACATTAATGAAAATTTTCCTACGGATGTGAGGCATAAAATAATAGGACCCACTGATTAGGCATAAGACAAAATATACCATCTGATATTTTTACTAACAGATGTAACTAACCAACATCCTGATATAGCTAAGCTTACTTGTTGGTCGAGAAGAGGACAAACTCAAGCAGGATTTTAGAGTTTTGATAGCTTCCGTGTATTCACCACGTTTTTTCAACACTCGAGCTTTTATTAAATGATACACAGGTTTTTCTCTAACCTAAAAATAGAATAAATGAATTATTGTGACATCAGAAGTAAATTTGCACTTGGGAACTATCAGCAGGAGGAAATACTCTTAGTGAAGAAGGAAGCCTATGCACATCTGTCTCTAGTATCCAAATGAAACTTCTAAAATACAAGGGTGTTTAAATGGAAGTAAAAGTATCTTTAGATAACACGCTAGGAATATATAATCTGTTTTTGCAAGGGTGATCAAATTTGCAGGTTCAGTATTTGTTTTTTGGTATGATCTCATTTCTCAAGCTTAGAAATACTTATATGTGTACCTTAGCTCATCATTTATTTTAAATTGTTATAATTCCATGAAGAAGATCATAAATTTATTAATACACCTGAATATTCCCTTTACTATTTCCTCATTTAAACATGAACAATTACATTACTCCAAGTTTCCAGTTTTCATCTAGATAGTTACAATATTTGTCATCAATATATTTTGCTCTTGTTCCACAAAGTCGAATGTTAGAGACAAAAATATACTTTTGTTACAAGTTCAAAATATTTTTACCTCAAAATTAAAAGAGACAGATACATCTAGTGACTGTTGTGCTTGCATGACATTGCCTTCATTAAGTTGGATCTGAGCCATAAGTAAATGTGCATCAGGATATGTGGAGTCTGCAAGAAACAATTTTGTTACTAAAGTATATAAGCTTACTTATTATATAACTCTAAATTTAACTTAAAATATTCTTGTCTTCATAAAAAAATAAGCTTTCATCATAAGTGCATGATGAAAGCTTATCAATAGTATAAAATTAAGGAAGAAAGTGAGAATGATAAAAAAACAAGAGGAAAACTGCTTAAAGGATAAGAATGTGAGGGTACTTGTGGGAAATGAGGTCGTTAAAAGTTGCTGCCTATAGTTCATGATGAGCTGTATAGTAGAGATGATCAGTTTTGCAAGTGCAAACCTGAGAACTTGTCAAGGTATAAAACTGCTAAGAATCCAAGAAGTCATTTGCACTTTGAAAGTTCTGAGAATATGAAGAAAACTCATGTGCCTGAGAAGCCAAAAAGGGCTAAAACATGGAATATAGGATTTTAGAATGCCAAAAGGAGATAAAAAGTAGAATATAGGATTTGAGAAAGCTAACTTAAAAATATAGGGTTAATATTCCTAAGGTGTAACATACACTGGAGAGAGTATATGATCATGCCATTCTAGGAGTGTATGGGAATGGTGCTCAAATCTCAGATACTGTGAAAAAAGTTTTATGTTAAAATTTAGGTTTGTGTTCAGGAGAAAATTGGGTGGAATGAGTGATTTGATATACTCGAATATGGGGGCTGTGGCACTGACATGGTTGCTTTGATAGCTTAATGAATAGATAGCTGATAGAAGTATTAGTAGTTAAGGGTGAAACAGATGTGAGATTGATGATGAATAGTGAAGGGTGGCTTTTTTCCAGTTTGGAGCATGCTAATGACCTGGTTTTAGTGCCTGAGAGTGAGAGAGACTTAAAGATGTTAATTGCAGGGTTTAAAAGGATATGTGCAAGGTGGATCAAAAGTTTAAAAGATTACAGAGTAAGGTGGGTCTTTGTGAATTAGTAAGGGGTGAGGTGAGCTATTATAGAATATGGTGAATAGAATTTTTTTTTTTTGAGGCGATCTGGCGACTGCCCACTTGGGCATAAGTCGCCGGAAATACGACAGCCTAGAACTAGGCTACTTTAAAATAAAAATATGAAAACATAACAATGATAAATATTGGAAAAACTTAACAATTAGGAAGCAATCTCCGGCGTCGGGGGGAGGTCTGCCTCACCCCGGTACAGGAGCGTGCAACCTACAAAGGGAACAAAAAAAAAATAGAACCTACTTAAATAAAGGGGAGAAGACGGCCTCCCCTCAAAAGCAACAAGTCCTCAAGTCAATGTGAACGAACTCGTCCAAAGTACAAGGGACAGGCGGTAGCGACCCCACCCACCCCGGTACCGGGACAGGTATCGTGCGCGAAGATCACCCAGACTGGGACATTCGACAAGAATGTGCCAAATAGTCTGGGGGACGACGCAGTCGTCACAATCGGGCACAGGCGAGCGCTCAATCAAATAGCAATGCGTCACACGAGTGTGTCCGATTCGGAGACGACAGAAAGCGACCTGAAGCCGTCGCGGAATTGAGGGATAGGTCCATGGGAACAGTCGCAGCGCAATGGCATGCAACTTTAAGTTCCCTTCGACCGTCTCTCATCTTCTTTGCCGCCCTCCTCGGCTCGCTCATTCCCCGCAATTCCTACATGTCCAAGAACCCAGCAGAGAAGATAATCTCAACATTTTCCCGGCTCGCCAAAACCGTGGCGTCACGAATATCGTGAACCAGGGGATGCGAAGATTCCAATGCCCCGAGAGCGCTCAGGGCGCTTTGTGAGTGGCTATAGATCACAATCCGGTCTCCGAACCGGGAACGTCGCGTAATCTCCCGTACCGAGTGGTGTATTGCAACCAGTTCGGCCGTGAAGACAGACGCAGCGCCTGGCAGAGCCCCGCTGACTTCAAACAGAGAGGACACGGCATGGAAGCCAACCCCCTCTTTGGGACTTGGAGCCATCCGTATACACTGGCACGCTTCCAGCGTGACACGAGGTGTGCTCCAAAAAGGTCAAACGCAATACTTCGGGCGTCGTACAAGCTTTGGGAGCAAAGGAGTGGCGACAAATAGCCAAATGTGGTACCCTCCAGGGTGGCGTCTTGGGCAGAACCAGGGGCGCCACCGGTCCGAGAGCTATATCTAGCTCTCGAAGGAGTTTCCTGGCCCTAAACCCAAAGGGCTTAGGGTATGACTGGCGTCTCTCGGCGGCATAGGCACCGTCGAGATCAGCTGAGGATGCAGTGAGAGCTGTTAGCGACTGAGGGAGGCGCCGGGCTCGCGCGTACAGGCGAGTGATGCACTGCACGCGGCGCAGAGCGAGTGATATCTCCCAAAGCATCGACCAACAGGCTTTCAATGGGGGAAGTGCGGAAGGCACCGGTCGCCAGGCGAAGGCCGGAGTGGTGGATCGAATCCACCTTCCGCAATAAACGCTCGGCTACGGATGCATAAAACTCGCATCCGTAGTCGAGCTTCGAATGAACAAAGGATCGATGAAAAAGTAGGGCAGTGGCCCTATCAGCACCCCAAGCGCTGAACGTCACGGAACGGAGAATATCCATGGCGCGGGTACAAGAGACCCTAAGGCTGCGAATATGAGCCTCCCAGGTGAGGCGTCGGTCGAATACAAGACCGAGGAAACGGTGCGATTCGACCACATCCAGGCGCACCCCATTAAGAAACAAATCTGGGTCGGGGTGGAGCCGTGAATGGCGGCAGAAGTGCACCACCTTAGTCTTGGCCAAAGAAAACCGAAACCTGTGCTCTTCGGCATAGCGAGAGACGCGGTTCAATGCCTGTTGGAGTCGACGCTCCAGAGTTGGCATCTGGGCCACGCCAAAAGAGATCTAAAGGCCGTCCACGTAGAGAGTAGCGAGAACATCTTCCGGCAGCACCGAGGTGATGCCGTTGATGCTCAGGGCAAAGAGTGTGATACTGAGGACACTTCCCTGCGGGACAGCCTCTTCCTGGTCCTTTGGGGCGTAGAGGGCTCACCCCCCCCCCCCGTACGTGGAATCGACGATCTCGCAAAAATTCAGATATAAACATTGGGAGGCGTCCCCTCGCCCCCATCGTGTGGAGAGTCTCCATGATACAGTATCGCCATGCGGTATCATAGGCCTTCTTCAGATCGAAAAACACCATGGCGTAGTGCTGTATACGAAGGAAAGCCTCGCAGACGGCATTTTCCAGTTGGAGCAGAGAATCCGACGTGGAGTGGAACTTGCGGAAGCCGCACTGTGCAGAGACAGATAGCCTCCGCTGTCCAGAAAAAAAAGGGGTAATCTAACATTTACCAATTTCTCCATCAACTTGCACACGCAAGAGGTTAGAGAGATTGGGCGGAAACCGGTCGGAGTAGAGTGATCTCTCCCTGGTTTGCGAAAGGCGAGCACAGTAGCGATTCGCCAGGAATCTGGGAGAATACCCTCCAACCAGATCCTGTTGAACAAATCTAACAGAAAAGGCCATGCCTCGCTCACCACGGTGTCGAAGCATGGCGTACGGGACATCGTCCGGACCATGGGCGGTATTCCACGCACGAAGTGAGAGCGGAGCGTCACGGAAGGATTCCGCCACGGACGCGGGGTCCGAGATTGCGGTCCCATTCTCCTGGAGAACGGGAGGGGGGTCCTGCGAGAACTTGCCCCGAATCCTTTTGACTCGCTTCCACATCTCTGCTAAAGGGGTTTTCCCGTTTAGTGAAGACACGTATGCCCGCCAATAAGAGAGGCGGACGTGCTTCGAAATATACCGGAACCTAGCCCTAGCCCGACGAAATTTACCTACGGTGAAATCGTTCGGACGGCGCTTATAGCGCATGTAGGCATAACGCTTCTGTTTGAGGGCCGTCTCACACTCGGCCGACCACCATGGGAGTGGTCGGCGTGCAAAACGGCCAGACGTTCTAGGAATAGTAGTCAGGCCCGCGGCGATGAGGTTGCCGGAGAAGAACTCAACGGCCTCATCTACCGACCTAAACTCCTCGACTGAGATAGAGAATTCAGTCATTTCCTGAAATGCAGGCCACCACGCCCGCGCCAAGCACCACCGAGGTTGGTTTTCAGGCGGCAGTTGCCCTGAAAATGATATTTGAATGGGAAAGTGATCACTACCATGGAGGTCATCGACCCCCCCCCCCAATCAAAATCAGGCTGTGCATCCGAAGAGCACAAAGATAGGTCAAGGCAAGAAAATGAAGCGGTTCTCGGACAGTGATGCGTAAACTCAACCACGTTTAGGACACCCATCTCAAGCTCTTCGATCAGATCGGCATAGACTTGTCCCCTGGGATTTATTGAGTAATCTCCCCAGAGAGGATGCCTGCCGTTCAAATCTCCAAGCAAGAGAAAGGCCCTCGGCAACAATGCCACGACGCGGCGGAAGTCCCCCGCGTCGAAGTCAGCTGACGGTGGAATGTACGCAGAAATGATAGTATACCTCCTATCCAGGTGCAGCTGCACAGCCACTGCCTGAAAGGAGGTATCTAAAGAGAAAGGAAGAACGGAGACATCATGCCGGGTGTAAACCGCGCATCCCCCAGCCCGGCCATCCCGTGGTGGTGGGGTCGCAAGACCCTTATACCAGGGAAGGGCGGGCAGGGGGCACGCGCCTAGCATGGTCTCCTGCAAAAAGATAGCTAACCGGAAACGGGACGAGACGAGCCTCCGCAGCTCCTCCTAGTTGGCCCGGAGTCCACGGCAATTTCATTGAAGGAATATGCCCTCCAGTCCTAGCTCGGAGACGCGGGAGCCCTCCTCAAACGGAAGACCCTTACGGGATGGCCGTACGCTTCCCGGAGCCAGAACCCCGGGCGCTGTTGGCCGGACAAAGCGCTGTCGCCTTCGAGGACTTATTGGGAGAGGTTGGGCTCGCCATGCGAGTCTTTTCCTCCCTCCGCCTCGAAACCTTAGGCGGGCGTTGCGGCTTCGGAGGCAGGGCCCCCTCTTTTCGAGGAACCACCGTCTCCGAGCCACTTGCTCCACCACTAGGCGTGGGCGAAGGAGCCGAAGCTCCTTTCGGGGGACAGCTTTAGGAACCCCGGAAGATGGCCTAGCGACCAACTTCAAGGGCGTTGCCTCCTGTGAGTCTAACGACTCGGTGGAGGCGCGTGGCCGTTTCGCCTTACGGGAAACGGTCACGCTGGGGGAAGAGCGGGGAGCCCTGGTTTTAGCCGGGGCTGGGTATGAAACCTTTTTGCCGCCAGCTTTACCAGAGGAGCGCCCGGGTCGAGTAGAGCCCGCAGAAGGGCTCCGAATGGGCGCAGAAACAACCGTGCTCGTTGGCCTGGATGGGCCAGGTGCAGATGGTGCCTTTATAACTATTGAGACATATGACGTCCCAGGCAGAGCCGGGCGCACCAGGACCAAGTCCCTAACCTCGCGGAATGAGAGTCGATCCTGGTCCTGAACGGCCAGGATTTCTTTCTCAAGGAGATATGCACCACATTGCTTCGAAGAAGCAGGGTGCGGCTCTCCGCAATTGACCACACACGATTTGGACTTATCGTGTGCGGCCTTGGAGAAATTTACACAAACTTCGGGGGACCCCGACTTTGCTCGTCTACAAGAACGATTCCTATGGTCGAAGTGGTGACAGTAATAGCACCGCCGCGGCAGTGGCACGAATGCCTTCAAGCCGTAGCGGTACCAACCGGCACGCACCGACTCAGGGAGCTTGTCACGGTCGAACGTGACAAAGAGTGTAGATGGTGGGTCTCGAGGCCCCTCCATGTTTTCTCATCACACGTTCGACCTTGACCGCCCCATGGTCGGCCAGCTCTAAGGTGATGTCCTCAATGGAGTAGTCAACGAGTTCCCTCGCATAAACTACTCCTTTCACAAAGTTCATGGTAGAGTGCGGCGTTACATTCACCGGGGTGCCATGAAGTGTCCGAAGAGCACTTATCTTGGCCGCCTCAGAGGGATTCGCCGCATTCGCCAGAAGGCTCCCGTCCCAGAAACGGGTCACCTTCGGCTCTCTACCAATTGCACTAGCTAATCCTCTCCTCTGATGGATCATGTTGCCCTTGGCCAACATGGTGCCATCAGTGGATCGAATAACGAGGAAGCATTTGAAGCCAGCGGGCTCTAAACGCCAGGTAACCTCTGATTCAGGGGCCCCGATGTCATCGAGGCTCCGCCCTGTGCACTTTTGGTCTTAGTCAGGGGCTCCGCAACCGGGGGGGGCAGAGGGGCCGGATGTGCCGATTTGGCTTGGTCGCTTGCCAAAGTGGCAGCAGACCCATCCGTCCCCGTAGTCCCCGCGGATAGAGAGGAGCCCCGAGTCTTCTTTGTCTTTTTCTTTTTCTGTTTCGAGAGGAGGGTGGGGAATGAACCCGCTTCTCACCTCCGCCGGAAGGATCCCCCAGTCCAGATGGACTGGCCTCAGCCATGTCCTTCTCCGAAATGGAGAAGGTCTTCGTAGTCATAGGGGCACCGGTCGGAGGAGATCCCTTCCCTCCTTGTACTGCCTCGGAAACCCTAGCCGTTTGAGGAGGACCTTGCATAGGGGCGGATTCGGGTTCGGTGCTTGGCACCGAGCCCGGATTCCCCCCCATGGAAGGCCCTACCGTCTGAGGCTGGGTTGCCTTAAGGACCATGTCTACTTCAGGGGGGGCCCTCCAGTTTGCCATCCCACCGCAAGACATCGCAGGTCCCGTTTGCAGTATAGAGTATATTATATACATTTAGATTATGAGAGGAACAGGTAGAGTAGAGTTATTGTGCCTATAGTTTGGCTTAAGTAGGTTGTTGTTTATCTTCATAGAGTGGGTGATGGGCATAGACTGGCTGGGTATTTCTACAGGACCTTGAGAGGCCACCTAGTATTGAAGTATTGACAATAAGGCTTTAGTTCAACCACAACAATAGATCTCATCATTACATCCATCTACTTTTAGTTCAACATAAAACAAAGCTTATAGATTCAGCCTATTTACAGGTTTCTTCATTCTAGAAGACCTGCATACATTAGCCTATATAGATATATTACATTGGCGACAAGGATGGGATATTTGGTCTACCTCAATAGTGAAAGTTTTACATTTTAGCAACTCAAACAAGTAGAAAATAAATTGCAGGAATTCTTTTACTAGATAAGCTTCAGTGTTCGATATACAATATATCATCATTGTCATCATCATCATCATCACTAAGTCTATAATTTAAGAAGAGGATTTATTTGATTTTATGAATAATAATTTCATCTTAGTTTGGTTATGACTTATGTTTTTTTTATCAAAGTTATTACTAATAATTATTTTCTAATATCAAAAAACAAAATGGTGAAGTTTAGAAATAAATATAAGTATCGAAATTTTGTGAAGTTTTTTAAAACCCAAAGAATTACAAATGGCAAAGTTCATAAAATTTACCAAAATTTAACCATGGCTGCTTTTTTAGATTTTAAATTTTAATCTTAGTAGCAAAGCGCAAGCACCCCTCGTAGGGTGGAGTGGCAAAGCCATTGCCTGGTATATATATATATATGAGAGCTTCCTATTATTTATATAAAGGGAATAAATTTATCTTTCCTGATCCTTCCACAACATTAGTAGCCTGACACGAATTAGTAGAGTCAAGTCTAGCCCCCAGACTGAAACAGGACCCAAAGTTTTGAGGTTTATGTCATAGTCAATAAATATGCCATAGATTAGAGAAAATATTCTCAGAAATATGGGAATGTGCAGCACCTGTATCTAATTCCATAGTTACACGTATTTAGAAATAATGTGATATAAAGAGGATTAGTTTTAGTAGGAGTAACATTATGAACTTGATCATTACCTTTAGATTTTGTTTTAGTCCTACAAAATTAAGACTTTGGACATTTATGCACATGGGTTTAATATGTCATTTCTGATTACAAGCAAAGTAAGAAGCACCCTTGAATGGGCATTCCCACTTCCAATGTAATTTACCACAGCCTACTAGTACAAGGTGTCTTAGGATTCAATGTAGCATCCACCACCCCAGCTTTAAGCTGAGTAGGCTTTTGCTTGAAAGTGGGGCTCTGTTCAAGCACTTTGTTTATAGCAGAGTGTCCCATAGCTTGAGCATCTCTGAAAGCTGCTTTTCAAGCACTAGCTATTTCTACAGCTCTAATGAATGTTAAATCCAATTCTGCCAGAAAAATGTGATGTGTAGACTCATTAGATAGGTCCATCTCAAATCTGTCTCTTAGCATATCTGTTAACTGGTCACCAAACTCACATGTGAGCCGGTGCATTAATTCCAGCCACAAAATTAGCAATAGTTTCACCAGAATTACCTTGGGTTTGTAATGTTCCTTCAACACCTTAATGAAATCAAGGATATTGAACAGTCCCTGGCTCCTTTGGAGATAACAGACCCTTAGCTAAGGCAAAAACCTGAGGTTCTACTAAAGTAAGAAAAGCTGGTACCTTCTCCTCTGGGATAGAGTTAGCTACAAAATACAGTTCAACTCTACTAATATAGGTCGCAAAATCTTTGAATCCATCATCAAAACTAGCAATAGAACCTATGAGACATTTAATTGCAAAAATACCCTACCAAAATAGAAATTTACACAATAGAAATAGGGCACAAAAATAACCTACCAAAAATAGACAAACCTATATAGGCTATCAATTATATGTATACAGTGAACAACAGATCATGTCATTATAGACATTAAAGTGCTTTAGTTACATGTTAACCCTACTTTGTGGGAAAAGGATTTATGACTATAATATCGTGGTAATACATCGACTTGATGGTACAAGAAAAGTGGCTTTTACCTATTTTACTCAAATGTCTTAGTGTTTACATTATTGCAATGGTCTTCCATTTTAATCAATTAATATTCGAAGGTCTGTTGGAATGGAACCACATAACTAGTGATATCTTAACCCATTAGTGCCCATAATTATTTTCTTTGTTTGGAATAAAAGAAAATTAGCATATTTTGGTAAATATTGCTATCAGGAAAAAATTGCCAGATATCAATAGAAAAATTATTCGGCTTTGAACTCCTCCCCCAAATTATTTAATAGCTCTTTATATTTAACAAGGTAATCTGTTTCATAAATCATAATGGGTTAAGGTCGTCTGTTTTATCCAAAAATTAATTACCAATTGCACATCATCATCATCACTAACTATAATTTAAAAAGGGGATTTTTTTGAGTAATTGAATAATAATTTCATCTTAGTTTGGTTATAACTTATGTTTTTTTATCAAAGTTCAGAAATAAATATAAGTAGCAAAATTTTGTGATTTTTTAAAATTAAAACATAAAGAATTACAAATGGTGAAGTTCCAAAAATCTATTTTTATATATCTTCTTCTTCTATAACTATATTTTAGCAATGAGATATTTTGAAAGGAGAGAAATTTAGTTTAGAGTTCCTTTTCAAAATTATTATAATTGGTGAAGTTCAGAAAATTTATAAAAAATTAACCATGGCTGCTTTTTTTAGATTTTAAATTTTAATCTTAGTAGTGAAGCGCAAGCTCCCCCCAAAGGGGGAACTGGCGAAGCCATTGCCTGGTATTCTTATGGATTTTGACACACACCCAGGTGCCTCTCAATGAAGGAGAACTTTCCTCACCAATATTCTCAAGAATGTGTTCAAGGGATGATTTCGCTCCTTTGACATCCCCAAAAATGAACTTCGCTTTTGCAGACAGTAGGAGAGCTTGAACCATGGCGGGGCAAGCTTTCGTAATGGTTTCCAGCACTTGAAGACATCTCGACACCACAGGCGGAAGGGTATTAGGTGCTAAATCTGAGCTTGGCTAAAAAAAATGAACCTCATAAAAATCTTGTTCTCAATGCCATAATTTTAATATTTTTAGTTTTGGTATTCATCTAGTATTAATTGAATTAAGAGAAGAAATAATGGTACAGAGAGGAAATAATTGAACAGGAATCAAAGATATTGAGGAGAGTTTACTCTAAAGATTATTAGATTCAAAAACATCAAATTAAAGTGGTAACTGGTCCACGTTTTTGTTATTCACTTCAGTACTTGGCAACCGGACATCTTTTGAAAATATGATAAAGATACTTTGTGAGAAAAAGAGAATAAAAAAGGGAATGGAAATAATAGTAAGATCGAAGAATAGACAAAAATTGCAATGTATTCAATGACTTTCCTATTTCAACCACCATTGGAAGTAACACCATTCAATTTGACTAATTTTAAGTGATCGCACTAGAAAATATTTTTATCTTCATAGAGCTGGGACTAAATAGTATCATTAGCAAAACTCCCTACATAAGATAGGCATTTGAGATGTTGCAACAAACATATATAAAGACAAGCCAGAGGACCAATATAAATTCAAAGTGCACATAAAGAATCCTCCATAAAACATAAATCCTAGCCAAACATCGCTAATCCATTGAGCAGCAGGCTTAAATATATGTCTGTCATTTACTACTTCAAAGAAATAGGGGTATTGCACACAAGTCAAAATGGAAATTTTGTGACTGTAATATACCTGATTGGGGACGTAATTAAGACATTCTTTGACGATGAGAAGTAAAAAATCAGGATTGAGAGAGGCAAGGTAAGTTGCGCCAAATACCATAGTGCGCTGACTTCGAAACTGATTTTCAATGGCTTCAATCGCGTCGCTTAACAACCCTGTAATTTTAGGAACTGGAAATAATATTGAAAAAAATAAAATATGGAGAAAAGGGGTAAGGGGTGTGTTATAAAAAATGAACAGAGAAGAGAGCAGACTTGTAGAGGATATAGAGAAGTGTGCCATGGTGTATGAAGATGGATTGATCATGCGAATGAGTTGTTGAGAGGAAGGGAACTGAGATGGGCAAGTGGATGATTGGTTGTGGTGGAAGTGGTTTGTTAAAGAGTGTGCTTGCGGCCTATGCCCGTAGAGACCCGTAATAAATATGCATAATTGAGCATGAAGGATCGAGAAAACTGTGTTTATAGAGGCGTTGATGCAGGTTGATCTATGTGTAAAATGGTTCAAGCTGAGATCCAAGAGGAAAAAAAGGGGGTTTTTTTATGGCTCCTACCTAGCAACTGCCACCAAAGGCATAAGTTGCCATAATAAATTTTAAGATTATTAGGCTATATTACAAAAAACGCACAAGACAAAAAAAAACAATACACACTTATCAAAAACAAACAAAAACAAAACATAAGTTTAAAAAGCAAAAAAAAAAAAGTAGGCACGCTCAGCATGCACGAACACTTCCCAAGCACAATGGACAAGGAGTATTGACCTCGCTCATCCCGATACTGGAACAGGTAATATGCGCTAAGATTCTCCAGACTGGGACATTCAACAAGAATGTGCTGACCATCCTGGGGGACAACGGGGTCATCGCAAAGGTGCAGGCGAGTGCTCGATCAAATGGCGGTGCGTACTGCGAGTGTGTCCACTTCGAATGACAGAAAGCGACTTGAAGCCGCCGAGGTATTGGAGGGTAGGCCCACGGGAACAATCGCGGCGGGATAGCATCTAAGTTCCCATCTTCTTTACCAGGCAACTCAAAGGGTTAACCTAATTCCTGCCATGTAGTCAGTGTGAGGAAGAACGAAAAACTGGTTTGGTTGCCTAGTCATTGCAGACTATTTGGCACCCTCATCGACGCACTCATTCTACGCAATCCATAAATGTCCAGGAACAGAGTATAAGATAATCTCAACATCTGCTCAGCTTGCGGGACCGTGGCATCACGGTTACCTCGAACCAGGTGGTGCAGAGATAGAAATACCCAGAGAGTGCTTAGGGTACCGTGTGAATCACTATAGATCAAAATCAGATCTCCAAAACGGGCACAAAGCTTTATCTTCCGTACTTAGAGATGTATTACAACTAGCTCGAGTGTAAAGACAGACTGGTAGAGCCCCGCTGACTTCAAAGAGAGGGGATGTAGCGTGGAAGCCGACTCCGTCTTCAGACCTGGAGCCATCCGTGTACAGTGGCACGGAACCAGCGAGGCACGAAGTGAGTGTGCTCTCAAAAAGTCGAACGCAATACTCCCACCGCAGTGAAAACTTTGGGAGCAGAGGCATGGCGACAAATAGTCAAAGGTCGTATCCTCCAGGGTGGCGTCCTAGACAGAACCAAAGACGCTACCAGCCCGAAAGCTACACCGAGCTCTTAAACAAGTTTCCTGACTATAAACCAGAAGGGCGTAGGGTATAACTGGCGTTTCTCAACAGCATTGGCACTGTCGAGATCGGCCGCGGATAAAATAAGAGCATTTGGGGAATGAGGGAGATGCCAGGCTCGCGCGGAGAAGCACATTAGGTACTGTGCAAGGCGCAGAAAGTGTGCCATCTCCTCGGCATTGAGACGCACTCTCAATAGGGGACGCGCGGAAGGCACCGGTTACCAAACGAAGACGGGAGTGGTGGATCGCGTGCACAATCCGAAATTCACGCTCGGCCGCGGATGAGTAAAACTCGCATCCATAGTCAAGCTATGATCGAACAAATAATGTCCATGGCACGGATACAAGAGACCCTACGGTTGCGAATATGGGCGTCCCAGGTGCGGCGTGGGGCAAAAATAAGACCAGGGAAAAGATGTGAGTCCACCACTTCCACGTGGACCCTATTTCGGAAAAAGTCTGGGTAGGGGTGGACCCGGGATGCGACAGAATTGCACTACCTACGTCTTTGGCAAGGAAAACTGAAACATGTCGGCTTCATTTTTTTTTTTTTAATTCTATAGAGCCCATCTGGCAACTGCCCACTTGGGCATAAGTCGCCGAAAAACACGACAGCCTAGAACTAGGCTACTTTGAAATAAAATCATGAAAACTTAACAATGATAGAAATTGGAAAAACTTAACAATCAGGAAGCAATCTCGGGCAGCGGGGGTAGGTCCCCCTCACCCCGGTGCAGGAGAGTGCAACCTACAAACAAAACAATAACAAAAAAAGAACCTTAAATAAAGGTGAGAAGCCCGGCCTCCCCCCAAAAGTCAACAAGTCCACAAGTCAATGTGCACGAATCTGTCCCGAGTACAAGGGACAGGCGGTTGCGACCCCGCCCATCCCGGTACCGGGACAGGTATCGTGCGCGAAGATCACCCAGACTGGGACATTCGACAAGAATGTGCCGAACAGTCTGGGGGACGACGCAGTCGTTGCAATAGGGCGCAGGCGAGCGCTCCATCAAATAGCGATGCGTCACACGAGTGTGTCCGATTCGGAGACGACAGAAAGCAACCTAAAGCCGCCGCGGCAATGGGGGATAGGTCCATGGGAACAGTCACGGCGCAATGGCACGCCACTTTAAGTTCCCTTCGACCGTCTCCCATCTTCTTCGCCAAGCAGTCCGAAGAGCTGCCCGTATTCCTGCCATGTAGTCGGTGTGAGGAAGAGCGAAACGCTGGTCCGGTCGCAGAGTCCTCGCGGACTCATTGGCGCGCTCATTCCCCGCAATTCCTACATGTCCAGGAACCCAGCAGAAGATAATCTCGACATCTGCCCGGCTCGCCAAAACCGTGGCGTCACGGATTTCGCGAACCAGGGGATGCGAAGATTCCAATGCCCCGAGAGCACTCAGGGCGCTTTGTGAGTCGCTATAGATCACAATCCGGTCTCCGAACCGGGCACGTCGCGTAATCTCCCGTACCGAGTGGTGTATTGCCACCAGCTCGGCCGTGAAGACAGACGCAGCGCCTGGTAAAGCCCCACTGACTTCAAACAGAGGGGATACGGCGTGGAAGCCGACCCCCTCTTGGGACTTGGAGCCATCCGTATACACTGGCACGGTTCCAGCGTGACACGATGTGTGCTCCAAAAAGGTCGAACGCAATACTCCCGGCGCAGTACAAGCTTTGGGAGCAGAGGCGTGGCGACAAATAGCCAAATGTGGTACCCTCCAGGGTGGCGTCCTGGGCAGAACTAGGGGCGCCACCGGCCCGAGAGCTATATCTACCTCTCGAAGGAGTTTCCTGGCCCTAAACCCAAAGGGCTTAGGGTATGACTGGCGTCTCTCGGCGGCATAGGCACCATCGAGATCAGCTGCGGATGCAGTGAGAGCTGTTGGCGACTGAGGAAGGCGCGGGGCTCGCGCGTACCATGTAGGCTTCAGCATAGCGAGTGATGCGGTTCAATGACTGTTGGAGTCGACGCTCCAGAGTGGCATCTGGGCCACGCCAAAAGAGATCGAAAGGTCGTCCACGTAGAACGTAGCGAGAACATCTTCCGGCAGCACCAAGGTTAATGCTCAAGGCAAAGAGTGTGACACTGAAGACACTTTCCTCTGGGACGCCCTCTTCCTGCCATATTGTGACGAAAAGTGGAATATGCGGAATCGACGATCTAATATAAATTCAGAAAGGAAAGTTAGGAGGTGCTCCTTTTCCCTTAGCGTGTGGAGGATCTACATGATACTCTGTCACCATACAGTTTAATAGGCATTTTCCAGTTTGAAAAATACAGTGGCGCAATGCTGTCTACGAAGGAAGGCCTTGCAGATAGCAATTTCCAGTCGGAGCAGAGAATCCAATGTGGACTGGAACTTACAGAAGCCGCACAATCCAGAAGATAGGTGGCTTCCGCTGTTCATGAAAAGGCAAATCTAACATTTATCAATTTCTAAATCAACTTGCACACACAGCAGGTTAGTGAAATCGAGTGGAAACCAGCCAGGGTGGAATGATCTGTCCTCAATTTGAGAAAAGCAAGCACAGTAGCCATTGGGCATAAGTCTGGGAAAAAATATCCATTTCTTGTTCACCTAGTTGTCGAAGTATGGCATATGGGACATCATCTGGGCCTGGAGTTGTATCCACGCATGAATAGAGAGCACAACATAACTCACTCAGCATAAACCTGTTTTTTAAGAGTTCTGCTTATGGAGGTAAAGTCTTGTCGGCGGGCTTCAGCGATATCACGAAGTGCATTGAACGCTGATGGAGCAGCATCTCAGGGGAAGAATGTGGACAAAGCGGTCGCGAAAGACTGTAGCGGATGCGGGGGGGCTAGATTGAGGTCCCGTTCTCCTGGATAACACCAGTGAATCGTACAAGAACTTGCCCTAAATCCTTTGGACTATTCCATACCTCTGTAAAAGGGGTTTTTCTGTTAAGTGAAGACATGTATGGACGCCAGTAAGAGCGGCGGGCTTGCTTCGAAACATACCGGAACCTAGCCCTAGCTCGACAAAATTCATAAATGGGGAAAATCGTTAAGGCGGCGCTTATTGCGCATGTAGACAAAACGCTGCTGTATGAGGGCCGACCACCAAGAAATTAGACGGCGCACAAAACAGCCAGACGTTCTAGGAATAGTATTTAGGCCTATGGCGAAGATGTTGTCAAAGAGAAACTTAATCTCCTCTTGAACCAAGCCAAACTCGGAAGAGAAATCCTGAAATGTGAACCACTTCGCCTGCACCGGACATGACCAAAGCTGTTTTTCAGACGGCAGCGGCCCAGAAAAGATTTGAATGGGAAAGTTGTCACTACCATTAAGGCCATTGACAACCTCCCACAAAAAATCTGGAGTACAGGAACAGGAAAATGAAGCGGTTCTCGGGGATTGATATGTAAACTCATCCACATTTAGGACAGGCATCTCTGGCTCATTGATCAGGTCGGCAAGGACCTGAACATGTATTTCCCCAAGAGGGGGTGCCTCCCATTCTAGTCCCCGAGCAGGAGAAAGGGCCTTGGCAACCGTGCCACGATGCGGCGGAAATCACTTGCATCAAAGTCGGTTTAGGGTGAAATGTACACTGAAACAACAGTGTCGCTGCACTGCCACTGCCTGAAAGGAGGGTGTAAATCCTACATCCATTTACTCAATCCCCATCTCGTGGTGATGTGATGGGGTTCCAAAACCCTTATACTTAGGGTGGCCCCGAGTCCAAGGCAATTCAATTGAAGGAATATACCATCAAATGCATAATTTGGAAGAGATGTGGGGGCCCTCTTTGATCAGACCTTCAGGGGAATGATTGTATAGTTCCAGGATGCTGAACTCTGGGGGGCTATTGGCCATTCTAGGGCATGAAGAGGCTGTTAAGAAAATAATGGGATCATCAATCAAAGATCTTACCAAGAATTTTATCACTTTCTTCATTTTTTAACTTGCTCAGGACTGCAGATAAATAAAGTATTTCTGGAGAAGCGCCAAGCATTTGCTGGACCTGTATGGAGGACACGAAAGTTAGAATGAATTTTAAAACCATAGTAATCTCCAAAAGTGATTGAAATTTAACTGAGCCTATGCCTCGAGACGAATAATAACAAGAAAAGTTAGAAATAAGAAAATGTACAAGGAAAAATAGTGCGCCTAAAGAGAGTCATGGTAGTTAAATCTTAAGACCAAATAAATGGCCATTTAACATTACCTCTATGGGATAAGTATGCTAGATTGCTTGAATCTAACCCTAAGCATCTCTGCCAATGCATGTGTTTTAATATGGCTGTCATTAGTAGCCACATTATTCGACAAAACCTGAATCGTTTCAAGCAAAATTACATCTCAACTTGTTTAAATAATTGCATCTCTATTTACTTTTTGAATGGACACCTGAATTAAAATTTCCTCGCAGCTATTAAAGAATCAAGTGCTGGAGTGGTTTATCACCAAGTAAATATTCCAACAACGTAAGACACAGCTTCCAAGGCTCCAAGATAGAAATAATCTTTTTTGGGGGAAATAATTAACAAAATAAGACTAAAATGATGGATTATAATAAATGCGACTTTAGGGAGGAAATTGATTTCTTAGGCCACCACATTTCTGTTGCAGGACCAGAAATGCCCCTATCAACAGATTATAGAGGATTGTGTAGATTTCTTGGTATGCTAGATTATTACCATAGAATGATGCAGAATTTTGCCAAAATTGTTGCTCCTATAACTGAACTAGCCTGTTTACAGCCCAAATCACATGATTTAGTGTGGAATGATAGTGCCCTTGAGACATGCAATAGCACAAAAGAAGAATTAGCAAACTCCATTACGTTACAATATCCATTGCCAAATGATCCAAGATACCAACTAGTCAGATAATTCTCAATTTGCTGTAGGGGCTGCTTTTAATCAAATGGTCAATGGTTCTCCTCAACCAGTTGCATTTTTCTCTAACAAATTAATCAAGACTAAGCAAGAATATTTGACCTATGACGGGAAGCTCCTGGCAGGATACTTAGCTGTGCTCCATTTTAGACACATGATCGAAAGCCACCAAGTCACGCTATGCACAGATCATAAGCTTTTAGTGTCTGCCTTTTCATCACTGTTGCATGCTAAAACGAACAGGCAACAATGTAATTGGACTGTTATAATACATTACTGACATTACATATCCCTGTGGTGAAGATAATGTAGTTGCAGAATGCTTATCTCAGAATGTCAACTCAGTTCAGATAGACTCGTTTGACATCTATTCTTTGGCAATCTTGCAAGGACAGGACAATGAAACAATCATTTCATGATAAATTGAAATTTTTCAGAGAATAATCAGCTTTGGTTTGATGTATATTCTCCTTTCCTGGGTCCATTTGTTCCTTTAGCTTGCAGGAACTGCATATTTAGGCATGTAGACATAACGGGAGAGCAGGAACAGGTAAATAAAGCGTTTCTTGGGGATTGATACGTAAACTCATCCACATTTAGGAAAGACATCTCTGGCCAAATATGGATAGAGATATATGTGCTTGGTCAGTATGATTCCCACAAAGTATTGGAGAGATTTATAACCACTTGATAGAGGAAGAAAGTAATAAGAAGATAAAAAAAATTAGCCATTACAGCTCAATTATAAAAAAATATCAAGTTCACGCTATGACAATGCATTCATTGGATTGTTCTGGATAAACAGGGTGATCTCAAAGTCTCTCTGCAGTAAGAAATTTAATACGATGAATGACATACAATTAAGTGTTTAAAATGTTGTCATTGTGCTCCAACACAAAGATTGATCTTTCTCAGTTTATTGGCAAAGATGCTATAATGATTTCTATTTTCTACATACTTGCTTTCAGTGCAGCCACTTATTTCACTTTTCAACAAGGAAATTTTCTTATTATGGAGAGACTTGGCGCAAGGTTACCAGGTGTTACCATGATGATATTTCCAGGAGTCACTGGCTGCACCAAACTTTGGATCACCCTATATATGTTAGGTTAATACCCCCATAACTACTATCTATGACACACCAGTTGAAAACCAGTGAACTAGAGTCATCCACCTGTAAAAAGAATCAAGAAAGTAACTAACCTCTTTCAGGAATTCTAACTGTTGTTCTGCTATATCGACTTGACCTTCAAGTAGCTGACAGGATATAATTCCTGAAACAAAGATTCAAGTGTTTGGATAATTTTCCCTTATATCTTATTTAGCTTTTAATGGAGGGCATCTGTGAGAAAAATAGGATACAAAGCCGCCTCCAAACCTCAAATGAAATGTTTTGGACCAAAGGCAAAGTCATCACATAACATCGAAAGATTTATGCCCATAGATAAGGTAAAATGAGAGATGAATGTCAAGTAGGAGTCGTTGAAAGTCTATATTCATAAAAAGCCTGTTTAAATAAATGGTTGAGGATTAAAATAACTAGAGTAGAAAAACCTGTCAAGTATAGAGTTGAAAATTAAAGTTGAGTTTTCTCACTGCTGATTTGGTCAGGGAATTTGTAGCATGAACTCTATCACATGGATTGCATCAAGTCATCTCTATCACACCTCAGAAACTGAAAATAGCCGCTTTCCAGGTGTGTTTGATTCCTTTGTCGATGGATGGTAAGGTAGGTTGAGGACTTGCTAATATTCTTAGGATATCAAGACGCAAGCGATTGAGGCGTATGAGAGGCTAACGAAACAACTATATTTCACAAATTATTACAAAAATTCAAAGACAATTATTAGTGATATGAACTTAACCTAAATTCTGTTATACCGAGCAAAACAAAAGTAGCAATGTCTCAGTAAGATACACTGACCAAAGCAAAATACAAAATACACCTGAGGAAGGGGGAGATAGAACCAGGTAAAGCGTTCAATTTGGAGAGGGTTATGATCCGGTCAAATTTTATTCCATTGGTCAAAATTGACCAATGTATGGTGTTGGCCCAAAGTTGATCTTTTCCACTCCTCAATGTCAGAAAATTGCTGTGCCTCGAGCCCAATCAAGGGTCCATGGTCATCAGACAGTCACCAGGAAAAGACGTGAACCACATGCACTGTCAAGCATTCGACTTGGGGGAAAAAAGGTAACAGCGACCCAACCTCAATGGAATC
Organism: Ceratothoa steindachneri; assembly: GCA_963969495.1. Classification (NCBI taxonomy): domain Eukaryota; kingdom Metazoa; phylum Arthropoda; class Malacostraca; order Isopoda; family Cymothoidae; genus Ceratothoa; species Ceratothoa steindachneri. The sequence continues at coordinate 6,253,919 of OZ018320.1, read as the reverse complement.
ATCTCTAGTTCTTGAGTCTTCAGTTAGAAATCTTCCGGTCCCTACTTGCACCTCTAAAGCAAGATCTTTAATATGATTCCACTAATTAGGTTTTTACATTAATATGATCGCACTTATGTCTATCTCTTAAAATATAAAATAATACTAATTTAACTATTTCAAAGATTTTATCTTAAATTCAAATATTAGGTAATTATCATATTTTGTGAAGCAAAAAAAGAATCGGGCAGTTTAAAAATAACCTTACCCAAAATTGAAGGTTTAAGATATTTTCATAAATGATAAAAATATATAAATATTTTAATCTGAAAATATTTAGATACCTAAAGTGAGACAAAGCAAATAAAATATGTATAAAGCGAAGATATTCAAAAGTTTAATTTGTATAAGAGTACTCCTGCTGATGCAGAGGCTCAGATGCATAAGCATGAACGCCATCAACTCTTTATCAGATTCACCACATATTAGAAACTGTTAGGGACTCTAAAGGCAATTCAGAAGTGAACATCGAGTCCTACTATACAAATCAACCAGTAGTCTTAATATGGTCAGCTCCTTTTATGCCAGTCTGAGGCTAAAATGATATCTTCTGCCTTGACACCAAGGATGCCTCCCAAGATTGATGAGCATTCACAGTTAAGTTTTGAACCTGTTATTCTTCCTCCACTGAAAGTTTGATTCATTAATCTTCCACCAGCGAAGTTTTGTTCGATTGATCTTCTGTCGGATGAGGATGCTAGGTGAGACTGAACTTGGGAAAAGAATTATGGATGAGGAGGCTAGGTGTGACTGAAATTGGGGATTTATGGATGAGTATCTAGGTGGGACTGAATTTAGGGATATAATTATGGATGAGGAGGCAAGGTGGAACAGAACTTGGGGATAAATTTATGGATGAGGATACCAGGTGGGACTGAACTTGGGGCTATATTTATGGATGAGGATGCTAGGTGAGACTGAACTTTGAGATTTTTTATTTTTTTAAACAAGTTGCAGGATTGGGGGGAGGCAGGCTTCTCTCCAGCGCAGGAACATGCAATCATCACAAAAGAGAGTCAAATAAAATTAAAGAGGCCAGCCTCCTCCAAAAAGTCACAATCATCCACAAATCTGTGGACACGAACCCGTCCCGAGTAGAAGGAAAAGGTGGTAGTGACCCTACTCATCCTGGTATCGGAACAGGTAATGTGCATGAAAATCACCTGGACTGGGACATTCAACCATAATGTGCCAGACAGTCCAGGGAACAATGTAGGTGTCACAGTAAAGTACAGGAAAGTGCTACCTCAACTGAGGATGTAGCACAGCATTAGGGTAGGTCCTGGGAACAAGCGCGGCGGTGGAACACAACTTTAAGTTCCCGTTTGCTATCTTTCATTTTCTTTGCCAGGCAGCCTGGAGGGCTGCCCGTATTCCTGCCATGTAGTCGGTGTGCGAGAGAGCGAAACGCTGGTCGGACTCTTTGGCGCCCTCATCGGCACGCTTATTCCCCACAATCCCTATATGTCCAGGAACCCAGCAGAAGATACTCTCGACATCCGCCCGGCTCACCAAAACCGTGGCATCACGGATATCGCGAAACAGGGGATGCGGAGATTAAAATGCCACGAGAGCACTCAGGGCGCTTTGTGAGTCGCTATAAATCGCAATCCGGTCTCCGAACCGGGCACGTCGCGGTATCACTCGTAAAGAGCGGTGCATTGCAACCAGCTCGGCCGTGAAGACACGCAGCGCCTGGCAGAGTACCGATGACTTCAAACAGAGGAGATACGGCGTAGAAACCGACCCCCTCCTGGGACTTGGAGCCATCCGTATACGCTAGCGTGGTTCCAGCGTGACACGGAGTGTGCTCTAAAAGGGCTGAACGCAATTCTCCTGGCACTATAGAAGCTTTTGGAAGCAGAGACGTGGCGGACAAATGGTTAGATGTGGTACCCTCCAGGGTGCATCCTGGGCAGAATCAGGGGCGCCACTGGTCCGAGAGCTATACCGAGCTCTCGAAGGAGTTTCCTAGCCCTAAACTCAAAGGACTTAGGGTATGACTGGTGTCTCTCGGCGGCATAGGCACCGGCGACATCAGCTGCGGATGCAATGAGAGCTGTAAGCGACTGAGCGAGGCGCCGGGCTCGCGCGTACAGACGCATCATGCACTGTCTAAAGCACAGAGCGAGTGGCATCTTCCAGCATCTAATAGGTTCTCAATAGGGGACGTGCGGAAGGCACTAGTCCCAGGCGGAGACCCGTGTGGTGGATCGAGTACACCTTCCACAATACATGCTAGGCTGCGAATGCATGAAACTCGCATCCGTAGTCAAGCTTCGAACGAAGAAAGGATCGATATAAAAGCACAGCAGTAGGCTATCAGCACCCCAGGTACTGATCGTCAAAGAACGAAGAATGACCATGGCGTGGATACAAGAGACACTAAAGGTGCGAATATGAGCTTCCCAAGTGAGGCGTCGGTCGAAAACAAGACCAAGGAAACGGTGCAAATCCATCACTTCCAGGTTAACCCCGTTTAGAAACAAGTGCAGATCGGGGTGGAGCTGTGGATGTCGGCAGAAGTGCACCACTTTATTAGTATTGTTCAAGGAAAACTGAAACCTCTGCGCTTCAGCATAGCGAGAGATGCAGTTTAATGCCTGTTGGAGTTGATGCTCCAGAGTTGGCATCTGAGCCGCACTAAAAGACATTGAAAGGTTGTTCATGTAGAGAGTAGGAAGATCATATTCCGGCAGCACTGAAGTGATACCATTGATGCTCGAGGCAAAGAGTGCGACAGTGAGGGCACTTCCTTGCGGAACACCCTCCTTGGTGGGGGATGAGTGATCCCCCCACCAGTAGGTGGAATCGACAATTTCGCATAAACTCAGGAATAAAGATTGAGAGGTCTCTCCTCACCGCAATTAAGTGGAGAATCTCCATGATGCCGTATCGCCATGCTCTAACATAAGCCTTCTCCAGATCAAATAACACTGGTATAATGCTCTCTACCAAGGAAGGACTCGCAGATGGCATTTTCCAGTCGGAGCAGAGCATCTGATGTGGAGTGGAACTTGTGAAAACACCAGTGTGCACAAGACAGGTGGCCTCTACTGTCCAGGAAAAAGGCTAGTCTAACATTTACCAATTTTTTCATCAACTTGCACACGCAGGAGACATTTGTCATGAGTCTGTAGGGATACCCTCTGTCCAGATCTTGTTGAACATATTTAACAGAAAGGCCACGACTCGCTCATCTAGGTGTCAAAGCATGGCATATGGGACATTAGCTGGACCAGGGGCAGTGTTTGCGCACAAGATGAGAGCGGGACGCTAACCCCTCAATGTAACCGTATCAATGAAGGATTCTCCGCCTCTGGTAGTAAAGTCCAGCGACATGATGACGTGCATTAAATGGCGCGAGCAGCATCCAGGCTGGTGAAAGCAGCCAGGAAGGACTCCGCAAGAGACCCAGGGTCCCATTCTCATCGAGAATCGGAGGGGCGTAATGCAAGAAATTGCCCCAAATTCTTTTGACTCACTTCCACACCTCTGCAAGAGGGCAGTATAAAGTGCCTCAGCAACCATCCCACGATGTGACAAAACTAAAGTCAGCTGAGGGTGGAATGTATGCAGAAATAACAGTATACTGCCGATCCCCCACCAAAAAGTGTGGGGGGGGGGAAACACCATACACATAGGTGTAGGAGAGGAGTAAACCTATTTTCCTGTAGAAAAAGGTTGGAGAGGTCCCTAAGAAAGCGGAGAGGACACCTTTTCTGAGGCGGAGCCACCCTCGGGTGGCTCCAAAGATGATAAAGGGAAAGCCCCCTTGCTGCATATAAATGGGGAGAGGGGGGCTTGAAGGCGAGAAGAGATGCCGTATTCGAAGGCTCCCACTCACTTTTCTTTTCAGTTGTAGACATGATTAGTTTGAGAAAAGAGAAAATGCATGGAAGAGAGATACTATGCCCTCCCAATAATGCCTTGGGAGGTTAAGAGAAAAGTCTCCATAGGATCAGAAATTCCAGAATGTGATCATTTACACACACTCGGGCGAAGGGTACGAGCAAAGATGGGCTTTGACAACCCGGCCTGCCATTCTGGTGAATTTGTCCTTGAGCTTTAATGATAAAAGATGGTAGCGACATAGCCACATCATAAGTGTACTGGAAGAAGGTGAGCAGAGTCAACAGCACAACACCCCCTTACCTAATACTTGCCTTAGCCAGCGAGCTTTCAGCCGTCGCAGCAGGTAGGAACCTCGGGGTATACACAGCCACCCGACTATGAATGCGAAAGAGGAAAAAGTGTGCTAGGCAGCCAGAACCGATGAGGAAGCTTGGAAGGAGGTAGTCGGGTATGCGATCAAGAGAATTATATATAGGCGGGTCCACAAACGTGCAGGGTGGGTGATCACTTATCATTATCATACGCTGGTGCTACGTGATTTCAGGAGGGCATGCAGTCCACTAAGGCACCATGTCTAGCAACCCAAACTCCATCCAAGTGATTTTTTTTTACCAGTAATCTGGCAACTGCCTCCTAGAGCATAAGGCACCATAATCCTTTATAACCTAATGCTAGGTTAGATTTTTAAAAAGTGCAAAATACACCAAAAACGACAAAAAATAAAGCACTAAAGACAAAAACAAAAGGAGAAGCAAATAAACAAAAAAGAATAACCAAAGAGAGTCAAATAAAGAGGAGGCCAGCCTCCTCCAAAAATTAGATATTTGACCAGTCTTATGTGCACAAATCCGTCCTGAAAACAAGGGACAAGCGTTAGCAACCACACTTTTTCAGGTACTGGGAGAGGTAACATGCATGAAGATCACCCAGACTGGGATATTCAATAAGAATATGCTCAATAGTCCGCGGGATAATGCAGTAGTCGCAGTAAAGTATAGTGGAGAGCTCCATTAAATGATGGTGTGTCCCACGAGTATATCCAATTAAAAGACAATTGTCCAGGTGAGAACAATTCCTCCTGTTATGAAGTGCGGGTAGAGAAACGGTTGCGGGGATAGCTGTAATAATAAAATAATAATAATAATAGATAAAGATAAAATAGCGATAAGAGGGAGTGAGGGGAAGTGCACCAACTAATACCTCAGGCTCAATCAGTGTTAACGTCAAACCATTAAGAGGGCCTCCCTAATTTCCACTCAGGCCGGGAGGATGTGCAGCTCCTTCAAGTACCAAGTGTAACGGACTACACAGGGTACCACCGTGCTGGGTTTGGGAAAGATTAATGGATGAGGATGCGAGGTGGGCTGAACTTGGGGATAATAGATTAATGGATGAGGATGCGAGGTGGGCTGAACTTGGGAATGATAGATTTATGAATGAGGATGCTAGGTAGGCTGAACTTTGGAATGATAGATTTATGGATATGGATGTGAGGTAGGAATGAACTTGGGGATGGGAACTGGGGCTTCCTCGTATAGGCCATTGATTAGCTTTTTGCAGTCGTTATCTTTATGTTCATAGGTTTAGTTCGGTATCTTACAATTTGGGAGTTCATACATGTCCTTTATGAATTCCAAGAGGTGAGCGATGCATTTCTAGACGATCTAATCTTAGAAATTAAAAACAATTGAAGATTCTGATGAGAGATTCAGGGCATATCAGGTACAAAGTTGGTAAGGGGAGATCCGTAAAGAAGTGCTGAAGAGAGGAAGAGAAAATTTGTGCAAGATATATCCACAGATCCTCCTGTAGACATTAGGGTAAACCGCTTGGGTTGGGGCCATAAGGGGCACTACACTCCAGATGTAAACTGCAGCCTTGTTACACCTGACATCCCACTGTGGATCGGTAAAAAGCTATATAAGGAAATGAAAGAGAGAGGCAGTAGGGTTAGAAAAATGTAGGAATAACTTTCGAGAGGTTAAAAAACCCAGTCCTACCAGAGCCAAGAGAGAGGGGCGACCTCCACCTACACCCACATCCCAACTATGGATGAATGGACAAAAGCTGGTCATCACTGTGCCTGCCAAATTGGCCACTTTCAGAGCTCTCGCTATCCTGGTGGATACAGTGTGCGATTTCTGACATCGCAGCATGAGTTTGATCTTAGAAGCTTTGGTTGATGTAAAAAAGAATGTGAGTCAAACAACCTCCAAACACACACACAGACTGGTCACTGGGACATTCAGGCTCATCAAGCTCCAGATCCATGAACCAATCATACACTTTACATCTCTTACAACTAATTTTCTCAGCGAAGTGCTGATACTTGATCCAAACACACACACTACTCACTCCACACCTACCTTGACCTTACCTGATCAATCCCTCACTTATCCTTCTGATACACCCATAGTTTTCCTATACACCTTGTCTACTACACTCAACATTCATGTTTTCCTATAGTCCTCACATTCAAATTTCTTACATTTACACTTATACCATGCTATCTCAGCCTTTTTCCAATTCTCAGACACTTCCACTTGGAAATGCCTTATAACAAATCACAACTATAATAATTTCATAACAATACGATCACATTTTAGAATATCAGTGACTATCATCGACTCCAGCTACCTGTCCATTTTTCTGACCTCTCACAGCACAAGCTTGTGCATGCTTATTTCTTCCATACCACAACGCAGCACCCGAGTTACACCCAGAAATTCACTCACCATCGTCCATACCCACATTATACAGCGTTAAGTATTCTTGCCACCTACTTTTGACCTCCCCATTGCTTACAAGTAGTCTGCCATTCTTGTCTTTCATGTTCACAGAGCTATTCCTCTCCTGTTTAATCACCCTTCTGACTTCCCTTCAGAATAGCTTCCTGTTACCATCAGGATCCTCATTCATATTTTGTTCAAATGATTTATTTTGTGTTTTCCTAATCTGTTTCACACTTTCTTTTTATCTTGCATGTATTCAATCACATTTCTACAACATCATCATCTGAACTAATAAGCTTTTGTACATCTTGAACCATGCTAATAGCTTGCTATGTAATGTTAGGATACTCAGTTCTCTTTAAATCAATTTTGATGAAACTCTTCCCAGCTGGTCTTCACAATATAGCTGTGTTATGTCTTTCAATTTTTACTTCATATGTTGTTTTGGGGGGTGAGCCATGCTAATAGCATCTATCCTCTTTAAGAACAATGGGGCTGAAGGTACCTCTGTTCATGTTATTGCAAAGAATTTAGTTCACCACGTGGAAAAGGTTATAATTTCTGAAGGACCCTTCGCTAAGGAAGAAGTGATTTGATTGTGGGACTTTCAAGACTGTGACAGATATTTAGTGATTTGATGAATATTGGCCACCAGTTACGTGGGAAACTTGGACAAACAAACAAAGTAATTTTCACCACTGGTGGTGAAAATTCATCATTCATCAAAATGGCACTCATGTGGGCAACTAATTCATTGTGCCCATTGATAATGTATTATAATTATGCTTTTCAGTTAAATATATACATAAAGTATGCTTTGTTTTATCCAAAATATATCTAGATGGACTACTTTCCTTTAAGAGATGTTAGTGTGGTTTACCAAAAAAACAATTAATTTAAAATAATAATTGGAGGTAACGCAGCATAATGAAAACATAACATTAGTGTTGCCATATTGTGCAGACCAGACAAGCTGGGATACGTTTCATCAATATGGATTCACAGAGAACCGAGAAATCTTAACTTTCCCTACCAATCTATTAATGTGAGTCAAGTATGCTTCCATTTTGCTTTCCACTATAAGCTTTGCATCATCAGTCCACCATTGAACAATTTGCTTCTCATTTCCAATTCTGGCACACCCATACACAGCCCTCACACTACCTACTACCACTTCCTTAAAATTGTTTCACATTTTCTCTATCACCATGCTTGCACTTATTTGCTCTCTTCCACTCTCAAGCATTCTTGCATAATCTTTCTTTTCTCTGATTCAATAACATTTCACTTCTAGGGTTACAGTTTAGTGAGATTAAGCCACATCAAGTATGGTTAGTCGCTCAATGGAGTCGCGATTCGGGGCGAAGGACAAACCTATCAATGCTGCAGTAAAGTGTGGTTTTCTCTGTATACACACACTTCTATTCATTTACCAACTAATAATATATTGCCCTCAAAAATTATGATGAGTAATAAGCCTTAGTACATTTCTGCTAATAAAAAGTGCAAAGGACAAACCTGTCAATGCTGCAATAGATGTTTCATCCAATTTAGTTGCATTTTTATAGAATTTAAGCGCTTCTTTGTTATGTCCTTTCATTAGGCACTGGTAGCCAACTTCAGTCATGTATTCTGCACTGCTTGGGTCAATGTTGGCTGCTTTGCTGGCCATCATGTAGGTCTCTTCGAGTATGACGCGATTTCTTCCGCACTGATCAAGTGTGAAGGTTAATCAGGAATAGAAATAAAAGATTACTTCATTTCTCTCTTTACTTAATTCTATATCTAACATTTTGCCAACTAGGGCATGTTTACACAAGAATGGAAAGGCTAAGGAAGTGTACAAGAGTGAGGAAAAAAAGTCAGAGAGGACAGAAAGTGATGAGTTTAGGGGAATTATTATCAATCTAAATATTTGCATTTATTGGAGAAAAGAGAAAAACTCTCACCATTATTAGGAAACCACGACCTTATAAAGTAAATTACAGAATTCCACTATAACATTTTCCCAAAATAAGAGAAGGTGCATTTAATGCCATTAAAATCTAACAAGCCCATTATGCTCTATGAAACAGAAGGCCACCCATCATTTTTTTTCTGCACTAAATTGTTCCTTCATAGCAATGGGGTGCTCTCAAAACCTGCAACAATTCATTTCTCTGCAGCAAGCCGCAAACAGGCCTCCTTTACAAATGCACTCAATGTACACCTCTCAAAACATTTGCAGTTACATCTTGGTTCATAGTTTTCCTCATTCTGTACATAGCTATTACTTATTCACTCTTTATTCTATCTACCATCCTCACACCCAGCACCCCTTCCAAATTGTCAATTTGCACTGCCTTCACTCTTACTCTTTCCTTAAAATTCCATACCATACCATAGACTCACTCCTAGAACACTATCGTTAGCAGCAACATATTCCCATGCAGTTCCCTGGCACATTTGATACTACAAGCAAAAGCAGTATTTGAAGCTGCACCTACAAAAAGCTGGTGTCGAAACACTGATTAACCTCTTTTCCAAACTAACAACTACAAACAACCATTCACTCCGTTGGGCCCACTTTCCCTGCCAAAACAATAGTTGACAACTGCAACTCCAATGAAACCACAATATGAGTTGAGAACACTGTTCCTGTTGGCACCCTTCCTCTCACAATGTCCTTGAGTTCTGTGAGTTCTTGGCTCATCATTGCTAACTGGGCGGGGCTATTGATTACACCTGCCTCATCATTAATACAATGTCACAAGCGGATGATGGCAAGGGTCCCATATTTTTATGGACAAAAATTGACCAGTTTTAACAGAGAACACACATCTTCTGGGCGGGTCACCCCCACAGGAATTTCACTACTCTCTTTCCTGGATGAGCTTTGAACCCACTTCGAACTCAAATGACCAATCCCAGCAGAGTTCGTGCAACTTTCCTGAGGAAGAACAAATCAGCAACTTTACTAGCAAGCTCACATGATTCATCTTAGCTCTTGAGAACCTTGCTCAAAAACTCATAACTTACCTCATCCAGCCCCTCATTACCGTCTAATTCTCGAGCATTGATGCCCTGTGGCCCTATCAGCCGTTCCACCTAAGGAAACTCTTCTCCCGGCATTGGTGCTCTTAGCATCGAAAGCTTTAAGCACCAAGTATGAAGAAGTGTCCTCACTACAACCTTCAACCTGGTTGACACAATCTGGCTCACTCAGCATACTTGGCGATTTGCTACGCTTTAACTACTCTTTACTACTGCAAACTAATGGTTGAAAAGAGAATCCCAACAAACCAGACGCATGAGTTAACATTGATTATTACAAAAAAAAGGCCTGTAGTTGAATTGACTGCAGAGCCTAATGCGCCGCTTACCTAAGTTCTTTATCAATTCTGTTCACTGAGAACTCCCTACAGTATTATAACAATAGATCCTCTCTTAATAAACACCTTAAAGAATGGATTAAGCAGTAGAGTGGGCCAATAGGAATCACCAATGCATGTGCATTCAGTCTTTCTAATTATATATCAACTACCAACAATAAAAGTGACTATGTTACCAGTCGAGAGAAGAGCTGAGCCATATGGATGAAGAGGACAGTGTTATTCGCCTCACTGCGATTCAGCTCGACATAAAGTTCTTGCAAGTATTGAGAAGTCTCGTCATAATTACCTTGGCGACACAATGTGTACAAGGCCCTGTACTTCAGTGCCTCTAAGTTATGTGAGTCAATTGAAAGAACCCTGAAATAGTATTTGTATTAACCACTTAACCATTTTGATGTCATTGTTGATGAAAGATAACTTTTTTCTTCTTGCATTCTTACCGATGATGTATCAACAAATGTAATATGTTGGGAAAATGACCAAAATTGGTCGGAAAATTTGTGGGAAGTGAAAATTTGAGGGAAGTGAAAATTTGTGGAAGATGGATACTAAATGATGAGTGTGAGAGAGGAGAGGATGAATGAGCAGCAAGTGGAAGATATCGTATAAGATGTGCATTTTATTGTTTTAGTTGCTTATCTGGCAACTGCTAGCAAAGGCATAAGCAACCAAAATTACATTTTTCTCTTAGTCCCTTGGTTTTTGAATAGGCTAAATATTATAAAGGTGATAAACCCACAAACAAAATTTAAAAGAAACCCAAAACAAGGCATGATCAGGTGCTGGAAGGAGGCCTGATCATGCCTCCCATAGCCCATAGAATAAATAATGGAGGTCAGCCTCTTCCCAAAACTGAGAAAATCAACAGACAGGTGTGTAAAAACTCGTCTTGAGTACAAGGGACAAAGCAATAGTGACCCCCATTCTTTTTGTTACTGGGTCAGGTGATATGGGTGAAGATCCCTCAAACTAGGAACAAAAAAATAATGTGCGGGATAGTCTGGAGAAACATGCAGTCGGCGGAGTAAGGTAGAGGGAAGCGCCCCATTAAATGATGGTGCATCACGCGAATATACCTGATTGGAAGATGAGAGAAATTGAGGTGAAGCTGTCTGGGCATTGTGGGATAGGTCCGCAATGGCATGCAACTTTAAGGTCCTGTCAGCAATATGCCATCTTTGTCAAGCAGTCTGAAGGACTGACCTGATTCCTGCCATGTAACCAGTCTGGGAGAGATAAAAACACTCTTTGTCTCCTCATTGGCACACAGATTTCCTGCAATCTTTACATGCGGGGCCCCAACTTTCGATAGGCCTCATTTCTTAATTTTCTGCAAAGATTGAATGAAACTTTGGTGATAACTAGTTTATTGTGTTTAAAACATCATATCAAAACATAGAGTCTTTGGACTTTTCTTCTTTATTCTAGAGCACGTGTTCGAGACGACCTTCATTTAGCTCTGTGCATCTTTTGAGGCGCAGCACAAAGTTGTCCATGACGTCCTTACAAACCGACTGACTAATGGCTCTGATCTCCTCCCCGATGGCTTCCTTGAGTTCCGTGATGGTCCTGGGTCTCTCTGCGTACACTCTGTCTTTAAGGTAGCCCCAGAAAAAGAAATCTGGGGGGTTAAGGTCTGGGCTGTGAGGTGCCCACTCAAAATCAGTCTAGAGACTGATCACACGGCCACCAAAGTTCTCTTTCGGCCAGACTCGGGACAGGTTTGAGGTGTGAGAGTTTGCTCCATATTGCTGGAACCAGAACTTTCCCATAAGCGACAGGAACAGGGTCTGCAGCTCCCTCTTGAATGTTTTGAGGACTTCAACATACCGCTCCTTGGTAATTGTCACTGTCGCGCAAGATTCCTAGAAGAAGAATGGTCCGATGATGCCTCTGGCTGAGATTGCAGTCCATACAGTCCATACTGTAAGGGCTTGGTGGCTACCTCATTTGATCCGGAGGTCAAAGACATTTGTCTTTGAGTTTACCTTTCCTTCAAGATGGAAGTGAGCTTCATCTGAGGTCCAAAGGAGGTTAAGAAAAGTTGAGGTCTCCTGAATCTTCTGCTCCTTGTCTGAGGCTGTAAGGGTCTGCTTCGTCTGTATTCGGTATGGGTAGGCCTTTACATCCATTACTAGTACTCTCCTGCAAGTCTTACAGGATATACCGAGGGACTGACTTCGCTTGCGCACAGAGCGTTTTGAACTTTGCTGAACTGACTCTCTCACGCTCTCGATCAGCTCAGCTGTACGCTTCCTGGGGCGTCCTGAATGACTTGGACGGTTATCACTGGCTGCAATGAAGTTCTCCACTGCCCCATAGTTCTCGTAGTGGTCCACCTAGTCCTGAATTCTGCTCTTGGAGGGGGCTTTTTCACATTCGAACTGGTGCACGAAAGTGTCCTGCACTTTTTTGAATGAGCCTGTCTTGTAGTAATGTTTGAGGCAGTATATTCTTTGCTGGAGCTCCCATTGAGATCTAGTTGTGTTCACATGCGTTGCTTCTGTCATGTCCTACAAAATAAGGGTGATTAGTAAATGAATGAATGAAGGATATATCATAAAAAGTTTGTGCAGGCCCATTTGGGAGGGTCACCCTATATTTTACAGCTATTAGCTCTAAATTCCAAAGATTTTATTGAAATCTAATATAAAGTAAAGCTTTTTTGTCTTCAAAAAGTAAGAAAAAAAAGGCCCCATTCCAGGTTAAGTATAAATATCAGCTCATGATTTTGAATTAGAAGTGGAAATATTCACTGATCTGTTTGTAATAAGTTAATATCATGTACTTTTTTTTTAAATTTGTATGGATTCATTCTAATATTAACTTCTAAAAAAGTAGTTTTTTTCAAATCTGTTTTTTTTTGTTTTTTTTGCTAGAGTTCTGTTCTGCTCATGACTTATGGAATACTTGATGGTTTTTTGTTTCGGATTCCAGTCTTGGGTCTATTTTTGTTTAATTTGAGAAAATATCTTTGTGGCATTTCTCCAACTGTAAATATTCTTTTTCTGTCAATTAGTAACCCATTTGCTCAAAATCTTAAGCTTCCGTCCCTTTGTTCACTTTTCTTAAGCCTGTCCTTTGCTCCTGATTTCTCAAGTTCTGCATAGTCTTGAACTTTTAACCTTTAAGTTTTTTTCCTATTCAGTCTTCTACTATCTCCTTTTTGAATACTTCTTCCCTGAATTGTCATTTTGGCTGGATTTACACCTCAACCAAGAAACCTCTTGAATAACTCCCCTGTCATCTTATATTCCGCTGACCAAATCTGAGTGTCAACAGCATGGCGACAAATGATCCAACATGTTTTGTCCAGGGTGGGGCATCCTGACCAGAACCAAAAGCATCACCAGCCTGAGAGCTACATTGAGCTCTCAAAGGAGTTGCTTATCTTTAAACCTGAGAGGCTTATGTTCTGAAGGCTTCCTCAGCCTCATAGACACTGTTAAGATTGACTGTGACTTCAATGAGAGCCGTTTGCAACTGAGGGAGGTGCCAAGGAAGTGTACTATCTTAGTCTTGGCCAAAGAAAACCAAAACCTGTGCACTTGGCCATAATGAGAGATGCAGTTCAAGGCCTGTTGGAATTGACGCTCCAAATTTAGGATCTGATGTAAGCCAAAAGAGATTAAAAGGTTGTCTATGTAGAGCAAAGTGAAACATCTTCTGAGGACACTGAGGTGAAGCAGTTGATGTTTAAGGCAAAAAGTCACATTTCTCTGGGGAACACTCTCCTCATGTCCTATTGGACCGGAGAGAGCACTCACTCCTCACACATACAATCTTGCAAGAACTCAAATAGGAAGAATGGGAGATATCCCATCGCTCCAATAGTGTCGAGGGTCTCCATGATATCATATTGACACGTGTTATCATAGTTCTTCAGATTGAAAAATGCAGTGGTGGAATACTGTCTATGAAGGAAGGCCTTGCAGATATTTTCCAGTTGGACAACAGCATCTGATATGGAGTGGAACTTGTGAAAGCCGCACTGTGTGGGAGAAAGTTGCCCCACTATCCAGGAAATAAGCTAGCCTAATATTTACCAATTTTTCAATTTATTTCCATTGGCAAGATGTTGGAAAAGTTAGGCAGAAGCCGTACAGGGGAGAGTGATCTCACCCCAGCTTGTGAAAAGCCAACATGGTAGACATTTTATACAAGTCTGGGAGAATACCCTCAGTCCAGATCATGTTTAACAAATCTAATAGAAAGCAGTTTGCTTAGCATAAAGCAGGTTGCTGAAGGGTTACCTGCATCTGGGAGTAGAGTCCAGTCAGCAGCCTTCAGCAAGCCCATGGAGTGTAATAATTGCTAGCGGGGAAGCATCCCGGCAAGAGAATGTCGAAAAAGCAGGTGTCTTTTAACAGCATTTTGCCATCAGATGAGCAAATAATCAGGAAGCACTTGTAGCCAGTTGCTCGAAAATGCCAGGTAATTTCTCATTGAGAGGCTCCAGCATCCCCTAGACTCAGCTCACTTTACTTTTGGACATGGTTTTTATGAACTTACCCTTTTCACCAGAGGCCGGATATGCCATCCTTGGCCTAGTCTCCCACAGAACTAGCAGGGGAATCTGTCAATCCCGGGAGCTCCATGGAAAAAGAGGAAACCCTTTTTTACTTTTCTTTTTTGGTGGAAAGAAGAGGAGGGAACATACCCTATTCTCCCCTGCTTAATCAGAAGGCTTTCCTGACTAAAATTTTGGGTTCAAACTTCAAACTAACTATTCCTCAGATCATACTCCAACCAAAAATGTTTCCTATCACTATGATTTCCTTTAAATTCCATACTTTACCCCCTTTATTATTGTTTATTTTCATCGAAGGTGGTGTCCCTGTTGGTCATTGTCACACACCCCACATCAATTGAACAATGCAACGAGGAGATCTCCACTAGAAAGTCTTACTAGTGCTAAGGCCAAGATCAATTGAGAAAAACATTAATAATCTATACCTGTGAGCAGCCTCTAGCATTTGGTCCCACTCTTGCTCTGCAAGGTAAACCTTGATGTTTTCGACAAGGGGAGGCGTGAAACCTGGTATCGCTACCACCATGACAGCCAATGTGTCTCTGGATTCTTTGTATAGATTCGAAGATTTCAGGTGATTTGATTTCCCAAATAAGGCATCCATGTGTTTTGGCTCTCTGCAAGTAGAATGGTTAAGCATATACTCCCTAAATCTTTGAATAAAAAGAGGAATTTTTTATTTCTATTTTAGGAGTCTATCTGGCGACTGCCTACTTTTGCATAAGTCGCCGTACTCATGACAACCTAGTACTAGGCTACATTAAAATAATATATATAAAACAACAACAATAACAATATAACAAAGGAAAAAGGAAAGGGGAGGCCCGCCTCACCGGCGCAGGAATGTGCGACCTACAAAGAAACAACAACAACAACAGACTGGAACATTCAACAAGGATGTGCCGAACAGTCTGGGCGGAAACGTAGTCATCACAATAAGGCGCAGGCGAGCGCTCCATCAAATGGCGGTGCGTCGAATTGGAGATGAAACAGAAATCAACCTGAAGGTGTCAGTCAGGCATTGGGGGGTAAGTCCATGGGAGCAGTCGCGGCGCAATGCCACACAACTTTAGGTTCCCCTCGACCGTCTTCCATCTTCTTTGCTAAGCAAATCGGTGTGAGGAATAGAGAAACGCTGGTCTGGTCACCCTGTCCTCGCAGACTCTTTGACGCGCTCATTCCCCGCAATTCCTGCAATGTCCAGGAACCCAGCAGAAGATAATCTCGACATCCGCCCGGCTCACCAAAACTGTGGCGTCACGGATATCGCGAACCAGGGGATGCAGAGACTCCAATGCTCCGAGAGCTCTCAGGGCGTTTTGTGAGTCGCTATAAATCACAATCCGGTCTCCGAACCGGGCACGTCGAGTTATCTCCCGTACCGAGGGGATACGGCGTGGAAGCCGACCCCCTCTTCGGACTTGGAGCCATCCGTATATACTGGCACGGTTCAAGCGTGACACGAAGTGTGCTCCAAAACGGCTGAACGCAATAGTCCCCGCGCGGTAGAAGCGTTGGGAGCAGAGGCGTGGCGACAAATGGTCAAAGGTGGTACCCTCCAGGGTGGCGTCCTGGGCAGAACCAGGGCGCCACCGGCCCCAGAACTATACCTAGCAAGAACAACAACAGTCATACCCTAAGCCCAAAGAGCTTCTCTCTGTAGCATAGGCACCATCGTGATCAGTTGCAAATGCAGTGAGAGGCGACTGAGGGAGGCGCTGGCCTCGTGCGTACAGGAAAATAATGCACTAAGCACGGCGCAGAGCGAGTGGCATCTCCCCAGCATCGAGAAGTAGGGCTCTCAATGTGGGGAAGTGCGGAAGGCACCGGTCGCTAGGCGAAGGCCGGTGTGGTGGATTGAGTCCACCTTCTGCAATATACGCTCGGCTGCGGATGCATAAAACTAGCATATGTAGTCGAGCTTCGAACGAACAAAGGATTGATAAAAAAGTAAGGCAGTAGTAGCCCTATCAGCGGCCCAGGCGCTGAACGTCACGGAGCGAATAATATCGATGGCGCGGGTACAAAAGAGACTAAGGCTACGAATGTGAGCCTCCAATGTGAATCCACCACTTCCAAGCAAACCGCGTTTGGGAACAAGTTCGGTTTGGGGTGGAGCCATGGATGGAGGCAAGACTACACCACCTTAGTCTTGGCTAAGGAAAATAGAAACCTGTGCGCTTCGGAATAGCGAGAGACGCGGTTTAATGCCTGTTGGAGTCGACACTCCAGAGTTAGAATCTTGGCTGCACGAAAAGAGATCGAAAGGCCGTCCACATAGAGCTTAGAACATCTTCTGGCAGCACGTGATACCATTGATGCCCAGAGCAAAGAGTGTGACACTGAGGGCACTTCCCTGTGGGACACCCTCTTACTACTGCATTGAGCCGGAATGCAGAATTAACGATCTTGCAAAAGCTCAAAAATATCCCTCGCGCCAATCAAGTGGAGCATCTCCTTGATACCGTAGTACCATGCGGTATCATTGGCCTATTCCAGATCAAAAAACACTGTGTGTAGTGCTGTCTACAAAGGAAGGGGAGGCCTTGCAGACGGTATTTTGCAGTTGGACGAGAGCATCCAACGTAGAGTGAAACCTGCGGAAGCCTCACTGTGCACAGGACAAGTGGCTTCCATTGTTCAGGAAAAAAGCTAATCTAACATTTACCAATTTCTCCATTAACTTGAACACGCAAGAAGCTAGAGAGATGGGCGGAGTCCGTCCGGAATAGTGTAATCTCTCCCCAGTTTGCGAAAAGCGAGCACAGTAGCGATTCGCCAGGAATCTGGGAGGATACCCTCTACCAAGATCCTGTTGAACAAATCTAACAGAAAGGCCAAGTCTCGCTCACCCAGGTGTCAAAGCATGGCGTATGGGACATCGTCCGGACCAGGGGCGGTGTCCGCGCACGAAGCGAGAGCGGAACGCAACTCACTCACAGTAAACCTGTCGTTGAAGGGTTCTCCGCCTCTAGAGGTAAAGTCCAGTCGGCGGCCTCCCGCGACATCATGACGCGCAGTGAATGCTAGCGGAGCAGCATCCCGGCTAGAGAATGCGGAGAAAGTGGTCGTGAAGGATTCCGCCACGGAAGCGGGGTCTGAAATTGCGGTACCATTCTTCTGGAGAACAGGACTCGCTTTCACACCTCTGCTAGAGGAGTCTTTCCCGTTAAGTGAAGACACGTATGCCTGCCAAGAAGAGCGGCAGACGTGCTTCGAAATATACCGGAACCTAGCCCTAGCTCGATGAAATTCACCTACAGTGAAATCGTTCGGGCGGCGCTTATAGCGCATGTAGGCATAACTCTTCTGTTTGAGGGCAGTCTCACACTCAGCTGACCACCACGGGAGTGGTCGGCGTGCAAAACGGTTAGACGTTCTAGGAATCGTAGTTAGGCTCACAGCAATTCAGTTGCCAGAGAAAAACTCAAAAGCCTCATCTACCGACCTAAACTCCTCGCCTGAGACAGAGAAATCAGTCATTTCCTGAAATGTGGACCATCGCACCAGCACTAAGCACCACCTCGGCGGGCTCTCAGGCGGCAGAGGCCCAGAAAATGATATTTAAATGGGAAAGTGATCCCTACCATGGTGGTCATCGACCCCCCCCCAAAAAAAATCAGGCTGTACATCCGGAGAGCACAAAGATAGATCGAGACAGGAAAATGAAGTGGTTCTCAGGCAGTGATGCATAAACCCATCCACATTTAAGACACTTGCAGTAGTGTGCAAATTACTATGGACAGTTTAAATTTTTGGACTACAGTCAACCCTCGGCTATTCGCGGTTTACCATCCGCGCCTTCAACTATCTGCGGAAAATTTGGGGGAGCCTTAAAATTCAAAATTTTCACCATTTACAGACATCCGCAGAAACCTACGTACATAGTCGTAAAACGTAAGTGTTGGTTGGCTGAGACAGGACGATTCCAGCCAATCAGCGTTCAGATCGCACTCGTTCGGCTACAGTATGTACAGTATATGTACCAATTTCCCAAAACTACGCTCTCCACCTCTGGAGAAACTTTTCCTCCTCCTACTTCTCCTCTGGTGTTTACTGAGCAGGAGTCTGAGGATAATTAGAATCTCCTCAGCTTCCCTGTGCATTTATATCATCATATTGGCATCGTCATCATTGAACTGCACAGGCAAATCATCTACTATCATCAGTCATCAATCATCATTCTTCAATCAAAATAAAACTATCTCCAGGTGAGTAAACATTATACAATAAAATAATTTAATGTGTTTTGATACTTTATTTTGTACTATATGTGTATGAACATGACAAAACATAACTTCTTGAATTAATATGGGAAGCATATTACGATGTTTGGGAAGGGTTGGGGGTATTTTAGGAGTAGCGTCAACTATCTGCGGCTTTTAAATATTCACAGGGGTTTGTGGTCCTTATCCCCCATGAATAGGGGATGTTGACTGTATTTCAAAATATGTCTTAATTTTTGGCAACACTAATAAAGTTGTTGTGTTTTTTTTGTGCAGAATAGTGCACTGGTAACATCTGGCAACTGTTTTGTTGTGCCCTAGCTACACTAAGCCCGACAGTGCTACACCAGAGCTTGTCGTGGATGATTATTGCTGGGATGATTATTCCAATCATTAATAGACTATAAATTTATTATGGATATCACACCCAAGAAGAGTGCAAGTATTATAGCTCTTAGAAAACATGCTGGTTTTAGCATCAGATGGATTTATGAGGAAATGAAGGTAGCAAAGTTAACAGTTGGAAACATTGTGAAAAGAGTAGAAGACACTGGTGAACATTCAATACTGCAACAAGGAAAATGTGGAAGAAAACAAAAGGCAACACTTCACGATGACAAGGCTCTCATCAGAAATAGTGTGAAGGATCTCAAGAAAACCAGTAAAGACCTCCATAGAGATTTATCTTTAGTTGGTGTAAATGCTTCTTCTTCAATCGTCCGGCGAAGGCTCATTGAAGTTGGCAGATTTGCTAGAAAACCAGTATGTAAACAGTTCTGTTATGAAGACAAAATGTCTTTGCTGGGCACACAAGTATGCTGGATGGAAGGCAGACGACTGGAAGAAAGTTATATTTTCAGACAAATCGCATTTTGAAGTACATGGGCATAGGTCAGTGGTAGTAAGACGAAGCAAAGATTTATCATTTCAGCTAGGACACATTAAACAGGCGCCAAAATACCCATCTAAGAAGATGTTTTGGGGTTGTTTTAGCGCTAAAGGCCTCAGGGGGCGGGGGCTTGTTACTATTGAGGGAATGATGAGCAGCGTTAAATACAAGGCAATCAATCATGCAGACTCACTTGTTTCCCATGATGCAGAAAAACTTTCCTGATGGAGGCAGCATTTTCCAGCAGGATCTGGCTCAGTACCATACTTCCCAAATAATGCATGGTCTCCTGCAGAAAGATAGCTAGCAGGGAACAGGAGGAGACGAGCCTCTGCAGTTCCTTTCTTTCAGTTGCCCCAGTGTCTGTGGCAATTCCATTGAAGGAATATGCTCTCCAGGCCAATCTTGGAGGAGACGCTGGGTCCTCTTCCAAGAGAAGACCTTCACAGGAATGGCCGTACGCTACCCGGAGGCAGAAATCCGGGCGCTTTTGCCTTCAAGGACTTAACGGGGGAAGGTTCGGCTCGCCTTGCGAGTCTTTTCCTCTCTCTGCCTCAAAACTTTAGGCAAGCAGGATGGCTTCAGAAGCAGGGGGCCCTTTTTTGGAGGATCCACCTTCTCAGAGCCACCCAACCTACCACTGGGTGTGGGTGAAGGAGCCGAAACTCCTTTAGTGTTCTCCTCCTTTCGGGGGGCAGCTTTAGGAAGCCCAGAAGATGGCCTTACGACCAACTTCAGGGGTGTTGCCTCCTGTGAGTTTAACGACTCGGTGGAGGCGCGTGGCCGTTTCGCATTATGGGAAACGGTCACGTTGGGGAATAGGAGGGGAGCCCTGGTTTTAGTCGGGCTGGGTGTGAACCCCTTGTGCCGCGTTTACCAGGGAAGCGCCCGTGGTGGGTAGAACATACAGAAGGGTTCCGAAGGGGCGCAGAAACGACCGTGCTCGTAGGCCTGGATGGGCCAGGAGCAGAAGGTGTCTTTCTTAATATTGAGGCATAGGATGTCCTTAGCCTCTCAAAATGAGAAGCGATCCTGAATCTGAACGGCCAGGATTTCTTTCTCAAGGAGATATGTACCACATTTCTTTGAAGAAGCGAGGTGCAGCTCTCTGCAATTGACACACTTGGCCACACATGATTTGGACTTATGATGTGTGGCCTTGGAGCAATTTACACAGATTTCGGGTGACTCTGACTTTGCATGTCTACAAGAACGATTTGTATGGCCGAAGCAGTGACAGTAATACCACCACCGCGGCAGTGGCACAAATGCCTTTACGCGGTAGCGGTACCAACCAGCACGCACCGACTCAGGGAGCTTGTCACAGTTGAACGTGATGAAGTGTAGGGGTGGGTCTCAAGGCCCTTCCCTGTTTTCTCATCACACGTTCGAACTTGACCGCCCCATAGGCGGCCGGCTCTAGGGTGATGTCCTCTATGGAGTAGTCACGAGTAAGCCTCCTCTCCGGTTAGAGAAATACGGAGGGTCCCCTGCGCAAGCACGGGGGGGAGGGAAGGTCCATTTTTTCTTTGGAGCTGCCCGAGGGTGGCTCCATTGATGAAACAGGGGGAATTAAAGGGTTTTTTTATTTGACTCATCATTGGGCATGGTGACCCTGTATTTTATACGGGAAGCAATAGCTCATCACCCCTGGCAGTAGCCAACTCTGTAAGGGGTGCATACAGGCCTGGCAAAGCCAGGTGCTGTCATTTATGGCCACCCCTCCCACCTGGTGACCTGGCAGCCCTTTAGCATGGTGGCTCCCCCTTGGGTAGGGTATAAAATTGATAGTGTGTGAAGAGAAAAGGAAAAGGGATGTGATGAAGGTATGGGTGGGGATGAAGCAGGTTGTTAAAAAACCACCATCCCGAACCAGAGCTGAGGCGTTAGGGGATGTTGTCCCCTCCCCCCTCAGCCCCGATCTGGGATGGTTGGCTGAGAAGGTCAGCAACTACCCTGTGAAATTAGAGGCTGACCAGAGAAAGTTGTGGGGAGAGGTTGTATGAAAAGCGAGGAAACCGGGGGGAAACACAAGTGTTTTGAAGGAAGAAGAAGAGGCTAAGCTGGGGTTGGACAGGGTGCTGAATCCTGTCAGCACGGCGGCCAGGATGGCAAATCACTGCGCCCTTTACGGGGTCATTGGAAAGGAAACAACTTGAGGAAAAAGATAACAGTGGAGCAAAAGACCTCAAAATAATGTATATGAAATTCTATTTGAATAATAAATGAACAAATAAAACATAAATGAATAGAAAAAAATAAAAGGTCTAAATACTTTAGCTCTAATCTAAAAAGGAGTGAGGACCTAATTTATTTTTTTTAATTTTCACATTTAACAATTTGGCTAAGTTCAATACACAGATTGGTTGAAGCAAGTATGAAACACCTTGACTACTAAAGGTTGGCAAAAAAAACAACATTTTGAAAAAAAACAATAAAACCCGGGTTTTATTCTGGGTTTTTTCAAAAAACAAATGTTACAAGCATTAGAATATCATAGAAAAAGAATAGCTATCTCTATCTTTATATAATATTAATAATTACTTAGTTTAATAATTATATTATAATAAGAACAGATCACAGTAACAGATCACTGATCGAGAATTTGGGGTACCCATGATAGCCATAACCTGTAGAAGGAGAGATGAATTATTATGAGTCAGTGTCAGAGAAATAACCTTAATTTGATACATATTTGTTGAAATTATAAACATAAATATGAATTTTGAATAAAATAATGATAAGTAGCATTCATTTCTTGAAAAAAAAAAAGAAGTAATTTTGAAAAAACTGGGGGTTTTCAAATTTCACTTGAAAAAGCCCCCCAAAACCCGGGGGGTTTTATTTGCCCACCCTGTGAGTACTGATGATTATTTTAAAGCTAACTGGTGTGAAGTTACACCTGTTAACACCAATTCTCTGTCTAGCTTCACACACAGGATAGTAAAAGTAAGGGAGAAAAGGATGCACAATCAAGCAAAGAGCTAGTGAACTCTTGAGGGGGTTTCCAAGCCCTAAATGCAAAAGACATACAGTAAAATTAGTATCTCTGTG
Source organism: Ceratothoa steindachneri (assembly GCA_963969495.1). Classification (NCBI taxonomy): domain Eukaryota; kingdom Metazoa; phylum Arthropoda; class Malacostraca; order Isopoda; family Cymothoidae; genus Ceratothoa; species Ceratothoa steindachneri. The sequence continues at coordinate 6,231,219 of OZ018320.1, read as the reverse complement.
GCATAGGCCCCATCAAGATCAGCCACAAATGCAATGAGAGCCATTGGAAATGAGGAGATGCTGGGCTTGCACCTACAAGCACATAATGCACTTTGTACATCGCAAGGCATGCAGCTTCTCCTTAATGTCCAGGTAAACCACATTAAGGAACCAGTCTGCATCCGAGTGGAGCCATAGATGGTGACAAGGAAAACCAAAACCTGTGCTCTTCAGCACAGTGAGAGATGCAGTTCAATTTTAGAAGCACTGATCCCGTTTGCATCTGGACCATACCAAAAGAGATTAAAAAGTTCTCTAAGTAGCGCCGAGCGAGTCCATCTTTCCTGTGATGCTCAAGGCAAAGAGCGTAACACTGGGGACAATTCCCTGCAGGCCATTCTCTTCAAGACCTACTGGGACAGAAGGGGCTCTACTCCATCCATACACAGAATTAACAATATTATATAATTCAGATATGAAGATTGAGAGGCCTCCCCTCTCCGCAAAGGTATGGAAGGTCTCCATGATAGCGAATCACCATGTGGTACCATAGGCTTTCGCCATATAGAAAAACACTGTGCTTTAATGCCATCTCTAAAGAAAGGCCTCAAAAATAGCATTTTACAGCCAGAGAAGAGCCTTAGATGTGGAATTTATGAAAGCCCCACTGTGCAGAAGACTAGTGACCCCCACTGTGCAGAAGACTAGTGACCCCCACTGTCCAGGATAAAAGCTCATGTAACATTTACCAATTTCTCCAACTTGCACATGCAGGAATTTAGAGAAAATGGGCAGAAACTGGCTGGGGTAGAATGATCTCCCCCCAGTTTGCGAAAGGTGAGCATAGTGAACATTTGCTAGGAATCTAGGAAGATTCCCATTTGCAGCTTAAATTAGCTATTTCTTTATATATTTATTTAATTTTTCATCATGGATATCATAAAAAATTTGTATTAATAATATAATTAGCTTTTTTAGCGCTATAATTAATTCTCCAACCTACGTGAGGATAAATATTATGAGATGGTAACATGGCCTACTAACAGTCAGACAAATCTATTCGAGAATTTATTAAACATAAATAATTATATTGTCATTAACTTACCTCTCAACTGAAACATTTTTAAAATGTGGCATAACTAATTTGAGCAACTTTACATCACCTAACACACAACCAATCACGACAACAACATCTCTTCCAATCTCACTCATCTTTCCTTCCCAGAGAAACAAATTACTCTTCCATCTAGGAACCTTCAGAAGGAGTTGTTATATATATACTCCTTTGATGCGGAATAGGTAGCTCACCAGTGAGCCAAGAAAGATACCTTTTTCACTAGTTGGTGAAAACACAGTAATATCACTCTTCCTGTCCCTCCCCTGAATGTGAACCATCCAAGATTCCTTCTCCATTGCCTTGGATTGTCATTTTGATCTTTATGTGAATTTCCTTATCCACTCAGGAGAATGTCATTCACAAAAAGGCATGGGTGGTGCAATTAACTAATGAGAATGACAAAAAAAACACCGGCATATAAAGTCTGAGGATCTCCTGAAAAAATTGCAACAAGTACATACAGTTGTAGAGCCTCCTTGAAGAATTCCATAACATTCATAGCTTTGCGTTCTTTGCCAGCATTCATTTCGATCCAGCCTTTGAGTGCCAAGGCATCTGCATACTCCTTCTTCAGCTTGAGCGCTCGGTCCACGTACTCACGAGCTTTCTCATACCGTTCCGACAAAAAGAGGTACAAACCTCCATAGAAAAGTGGCTGGAGAAGAGATACAAATAGATTTACTCTATTCATTTACTATAAAACTTCTAAGTTCTTAAATTAAACTAAGTTTATTCCTATCCAATAAATGAGTCAGTGAATAAAAACAAAACTATTGAAAATAACATGTCTTTTCAATTAACTGTAACTAAACTTTATTAGTCAAAAAAATTTCATAAAAGATAATTTGTTTATGTCATTAATGACATGCGACGATTAAGAGTTAATAAGCCTAAGATCTGCAGGAAATCTCTAAAATAGATATTCTTTTGATATGCCCATATATCCTTGGATAAACTATTCAGATTTGGACATTCAATTCCCTATTATATGCTGGGAATCTCTTTAAGTTGATGGAAATCTTGTTTGAAGAGATTATTTGGTTAATTTGAAAGGTGAATGATTACTGTTTGATTCATGTAGAGTAAGAATGGGAGTTTGTGTCCGCCTGGTCTGGTTCCATTCATTCTAAATAGTTTAACCCTTCTAAGTACATACAGATAAACTTTGATTTAATGGTGCAGAAGCAGGCATTAGATTTAATGGACAAAATCTCAAGAGGGGTAGTGTCTAGATGCCATATCAATACATATGCATATAGCGGACAAAGACCATTAGTCCTGAATGGACCGATGTTGTTTACTCACATACATAGCAGACAAAGTCTGTTACATCCAGAATTGGCTGCTGTTGTTTACTGTGCATGTAGCAGACAAAGTCTGGTAGTTCTGGAATTGGCCACTGTTGTATAACACTGTTGTTTCCATCAACTAGACATTGTTTATGTGCATCATTTCTCAAACATTTATATTGTTTAATCTTGATTTTTCTCCTGCCCTTCACTATGTCATCAAAGAGTAAGGAAAGAGAAAAGACGCACACTAACCACTGCATTGGTGATGAATACAGCATGAAAAAACAAACCTAGGTGACATACATAGGAGTAGGGAAAAACTCCAAGCTTTTGCAGTGAAGTTTGATGTGGACACTACATAACATATGAAAGGTGTTGTACAAAGCTCAAGCACATGAAAATGTGTTAAAATAGGGACCTGGGGGAAGCTGTTTACAAGTGGTTTGTGCAACAGAGCTGAATGAATGTGAATGTGTGCATGGTGTGGAGATTCTTGATACAGCAAATAAATTAACAGAACATTTGGGTCTCATCGTTAAGGCTAGCACAGGCAATCAGGTTTAATGGACCCCTCCCCCCCTATTAGTCCATTAAATCAAAGTTTTTCTATATCTTTTCTTCATGGAGATATTGAACTGAAATTAAGAGTAATTGAAACTCTACTTGAAGTTTTATATTTGTTGTATATTTTTCTCAAACTAAAGTATACTATCAAAGATTAAATATCATATTCTAGTCTTTGTTCTTATATATATATTTTTTAAAAGAGAGGGAAACCAACAAACTAAATTGGAATCCTAATGACAAGCGTAACAGCAAAACCCAGAGGTGGTACCATGAGGGCACATGATGTCTTTCATTAATCCATTTATTATGTTTTTCACTTTTAATTAGATTATGTAGGTGAAACAGAAAGAGAAAATATTATCAACACAATTTAATTTGTGATACTCACAATTGCATCCACCTTCTTTCTTTCTTCCTTCAATTTGGCATCAAGTTCTGATACTGCTTCCTTGTCAATCGTTTGACACTTTCTGTGTGCTGTTATCAAGGCGAGGAGTACACCGAGAATAACGCTTCGATCATTCTAAAATGAAGAAATTTGACAGCAGAGTTAGCTCCTGTACTAATTTTAAGAGAAAGAGAAAGAAGTCAAATGAGTTTTCTCTCATTGACATAAATTAAGTATAAATTTTTTTAGCAAATTAACTTTTTGGTTTCTGTTTGGTCTCTTAAAGTCATAACACATATATAAGATGCATGTATATATTATCATATTATTGAATTTTTTATGAAACTTTTCTGCAAGACCAAGTGCAAATTTTCAGTGGCTATGTTTGTATTATATATATATATATTTTTTTATTAAGGGAAAATCCACTATCAAGGATTTCAATATCTTATTCAAGCCTTTTCTCATGCTTACACTTATAATTTTAGTGACAGCAATTATATATCTCAAGGTGCTGCCCTGAAGCATCTTGAATATGTATTAGGTTGAGGAATAAGTTCTTGCATTTTTTTTTAATGTTGTGTTTATTTAAGTTTTGTTGACGTGATTTGTGCACATATTAAGAAACAATAATAAATAATGAGAGCAAAATTTGCAAAGGTTAGGCTATGTCTCTTAACAGCGTAGACTATTAGGCTTTTGCTTAGGCTACGTCTTGAAGTTGAGGAATAAGTCATTGCCGTTTATTTAAAAGTTGTGTTAATTTAATTTTTGTTCTGTACCCTTAAAATGCAATGTCAAGTTGAAAGCAAGGCGCATTTTCGACACTTGTTGTTATTCATTTTCAATCGAGACGGGAATAATGCCAACGCAGCCAAAGCTCATCGCGATATTTGTGCTGTGTATGGAGAAAATGCTTTATCAGAAAGGACAGCTCAATGGTGTTTTTCATGTTTCAAAAACGGTCATTTCAATCTTAATGACGAAGAACGTTCTGGTCGCCCCATTAAGTTGGATGAAGATCGATTGAACGACCTTCTTCATGAAAATCCTCATCTTCGACTAGAGAATTGGCTGTACAATTGGCATGTGATCAGAAAACTGTAGTGAATCACCCTCATTCAAAATAATGACTTAGCCCCAATAAAAAACCACTTCTGCGATTAAAGCAAGGACTTCATCCATGAAAGACGATGCTGTGTATGTGGTGGGATTGTGAAGGCATCATTCTTTATGAGCTCCTTGCAAACAACGAGATTGTCAATGTGGAACTCTACATTCAACAAATGTATCGACTTGCTGAAGCTATTCGTGAAAAGCGACCTCATCAATGTTATGGAGCCCTTCTACCACCCGACAATGCTCGTCCTCATATTGCCAATATGACAAAAGATGCCATCCAAACGCTTAATTGGGAAATCCTGCCACATCCTCCATATTCGCCAGACTTGGCTCCATCGGATTTCCATATGTTCCGATCGCTCTCCAACAATTTGCACGGTGTTTCGTTCAATACTGATGTGGAATTAAGAACCTGGTTAGATGAGTTCTTCGAGTCAAAATCCAGAGATTTTTATTGCAGAGGCATCGAAAAACTAGTTGAACGTTGGGAAGAAGTCATAAATAACAATGGAGAATACATTATTGATTAAATTGCATATTTTTATCAATTAAAAATGAAGTTTTTCTAAAATTGTTAATGGTAATGAATAAATTTTATAAAACCACAAGAACTTATTCCTAAACCCAATAGATAGATTTTGGGTATGAAGTATATTTTCATTTGAAAGGTGTGTGAGAGGGGATTTGATTGAGCTTTTTAAAATTTGTTCTGGGGTAGATAAGTTGGATTTTAGCAAGTTCTTTGAGTTTGAAGGTAGTAATAGGACGAGGGGTCCACTTGAAATTTTAAAAAATAGGAATATATTAGATGTGAGAAAATATTTTTTCACCAACATTACAGGTTAGATGAGTATATAGGCTGGGTAGGTTATCATGCTTTTTAAGTTGTATTGGGGCAAATTACATATTGGGTATATATTATATTATTGATATATGCAGGGCTGGATTACCCATAGGGCCAATGGGCTATGGCCCTGGGCCACACATTTCAGGGGAGGCCTGCCACACATTTTAAATTACCTGGCAATTTACTGCCAACTTTTAAAATGAGTAGAGAGACTGGATGTTTAGTTTTTCAATTAAAAATGAATTTTTCAATGATTTAGACTGAATAAAATCATTTTAACCTAAAAAAATTTTTTTTTAATTTTTTCAATTTGAACAATATTTGGACAGTAAGTTGTTTTTACCCGTTAGGTGATAGTAAATTATTAATTAATTTACCAGAGTTTTCATTTTAGAATTTTGGACATGTTGAATTTTCATTGTTGCTAACACAGGTTTTTGGTTTTCTTTGTTTGCTCTTGGCCGGTTCTTTGTCTCTTACTGATCTTATATACAGGGTGTCCACAAAGTCTGGGTATATAGGAAATTTAATATTTTATTTATTTAAGTTATTTTAACATAAATAACATAAATAAATAAAATATTAAAATTCCTATGTACCCAGACTTTGTGGACACCCTGTATATGTTATCTAATATATTATTTTGACCATTTATTATTTTAAGTTGTTTTTTTACAGATCTTATCACTTAAGTATGGCTTTGCGTGAACATGATATTGGTCGTACCTATGCAAGTGGGTCACAAAAGAGAACAAGAAAAATTCAAGGGGATGAACAGAAAAAAATAGATGCAGAGGGTTGCAGAAAGATCAATGATATGTTTTCAAAACCTACACCTGTTTCTGTTAATACTCCTATAGGTAAATCTGAATATTCAGGCAGGTCAAAAAGTGAAGATACTCCAAAAACACAACAACCTACAACATCTGCACCATCATCTGTGCTCTCAACAATCATTCATTGTAGAAAACTTTATGTCAGAAACTAGATATAGATTTTAAAAAGTCAGCAAGAGTTTACAATGCTGGGAGAACTAGGTATTTAAACTCATCTATGTTTTTCAAAAGACTTGCCAATTCTGAATCTGTGAAACAGTCATGGATGATTTACTCTGAAACCTCAGGAAAAGTGTACTGCTCAGCCTGCAAATTATTTTCAGATATAAATGCATTTACACAGGTATTTAATTACTGGAAACATGCCCAAAGGATTGAGGGTCACGAGAATAATGTTATTTAAGGAAGACCGAATAGATACACATATAGGAATTCAGTTTAAAAGAGAGCACATTTATTAAGAGGAAATTTCTTGAAAGAATGGTTGCTGTGGTAAAATTCTTAGCTGGGAGAGGACTGGCATTCCGCGGTGAAAATGAGGTCCTTGGATCTAACAAGAATGAGAACTTTCTTGGGCCAATGGAACTGTTAGCACAATTTGATACGTTTCTTGCTGAGCACTTTTCATGTTTTAGAAGTACTGGATAAAGCAATGTTTCTGAACTGTTATTCGACACTAGTAATGAATTCTTTGTGTTGATAGCAGAAAGAGTTCTCACAAAAATTGTTTCTTATGTGAAAACAGCTAAATAATATGAAAATATTTTGCCATTAATGTAGATTCAACCCCTGATATATCCCATGTGTATCAGTTGACATTCATTATTCGGTTTGTGGAGTACAGTGGAAAACCTGTAGAATGGTTCTTAAAGTTCATTCCTCTGGCAGGTCATGATGGTGAGACACTGGCGAATGTGGTCAATGACACTCTGCATCTCCCTATTAGGACTGTCGATGTCAGTGCTATGACAATGCAAGTAATATGTCTGGCAAATATCATGGATTACAAGCCCAAATCAAACAAGTCAATCCTCTGGTTGATTTTGTGCTCTACTCAGCACATTCATTAAATCTTGTTGGATCATGAGGTGCAGAGTGCTGTGTAAATGCAATTTCATTCTTTGGATTCTTACAAATATTATTCAACTTCTTCTCTGCTTCAACTCACTGATGGTGTATTTTGAAATCAACCATCCATGCCAATGTCATAAAGTTACTATCGACAAGATGGTTGGCAAGGTCTGATGCAGCAAATGCTTTGAAAGCTAACTTTGTTGAAATATGCTCAGCTTTGATTCAGTTGGCAATAAATAAGGACCAAACAACAACTACCAGAGGGGAGGCACCAAGTCTGGTGTCAAAAATGGAGAATTTTGAAACTGCATTTCTATGTGTAATCTGGAAAGTGTATTTGGGGTTGATTGAATGCTGCAAGCAAGAGTCTCCAGAAAGTTGAAGCTGACCTAGCAAAATGTACACGTCCTTATGAATGCCTGTTGCAGCTTGTCAGTTGTCTGCACAATGATGAAACATTTGAGGACTTTGAAGAAAATGCAAAACTACTAGTGAAGGACCACATTACTGTGCTGATCACCAAGTCAAGAAAAAGGAAACGATTTTCTGAAGAGACAGACACTGAAGTAGAGCTATCATCCAGGAGTAATTTTAAGATATCTACATACTTTGCCATTTTGGATTCATTAGCATTAGAATTAACAAAGAGGAAAGAAGTATTCTCAAAGCTCCACGAGAGGTTTGGGTTCCTATTTAGTGTCACTACTTTGTCAGAGCCTGAACTTAGAGAAGCTGCTACAAATTTGCAGAAGCATTTCTCTGCAGACCTTCAGGTAACATTTGCAGATGAGATGGCTCAGTTTTCTGCATATAAAGGGTGTTCCATTAAGACGGATCGAAGTTAGCAGTAAATAAAACAGTGTTATTAGTGAAAATTTATTGATTTCACTATTGGATCATGTTATTTGATTCATGGCAATTATGTGTGAAAAATAATATCGCCTAAATGTCTGCCAAGGCTTGGGGGGCACACCTCCACTCGATGGTCAAAATTTTTGATGACGTCTCTGCATAGTTGCTCCTCGATCTCACCAATATGCCTTATTATCTCATCCTTCAACTGTTGAATTGTTGTTGGCAGGTTGGCATAGACCTTACTTTTGAGATGACCCTAAAGGAAGAAATCTAAAGGCATCAAGTCACACGATCGTGGTGGCCAATTGACCTCGTTGTTTTGAGAGATGATGCGACCTGGGACCTTCTCATTCGATAAAGCCATTGTTGCATTGGCTATGAGGCATGTGGCATTATCCTGTTCAAAGAAAAAAAAAATCATTAGACGCTTAAACTTAACTCACATTTAAAATCGGCCCAAGTTATTGGAACACCCTTTATAAAGCAAGCCCCGCTTGAAGACAGCACACCACTCTCTGCTCTCAGACATATACGCACAGTTAGAATTATATAAACCTTCCCAAATGTTGACATAACATTTTTCTTATATTTAACACTGCCAGTTGCAAATTCAGAAGGAGAATGGTCATTTTCAGTTTTAAAAAGAGTGAAGAGCCAGCTTCGCTCAATGCTGTCACAGGATAAACTTTGTAATCTCGCCTTGATAACAATTGAATCAGATTTGATCAAAGAAATTGACTTTCAAGATATAATTGACACTTATGCAAAGTCCCATTATATGTTGATTTTATCACCATGGCTGGACTTAACATCAAACATTGTTATTAGGGAAGTTATGGTAACATGGGCCCCCACTAAAGTGGATGGCCCAGGACCCCACATGACCATAATCCAGCCCTGGATATGTGGAGTGCCTGATTTAGTTTTTTTACAAGCCCTTTTTAAGTAATTCAGATACAATCTTATAGATGTAATTTATGTTGTTTTTTTTGTTTTTTACTTAGATGACCTCTGATAGGCCCCTGTGGTTTTTGTCATCCATCGAATGTTATGCTGCATATATATTAATAAATTCAATGGGCAAAGGAATCTTACACGTTATTCTGTCTGTAGGTGAAAGTCATTTGCTCACTGAAAGTTATTTTTGTGGGTATGGGCTGACCGGGGCTTATTTCCTAAATAGTCTTGTGGTATGTCTCGAAGAGCTTCATCAAAATAAAATGAAAGGTGAAAGCAGTGGGAGATTTCACGATAGATATCAAGATAGTTGAGCAAGAGTTAAGGAAGGACAGAGACGTCATCTGCAAGGAGAAAAGAGTAGAAGCAAAAAAGGTCACACAATGAGAAAGTCCTTGGAAATAGAGGATAAAGTGAGAAGAAGGAATATAAACAGCTGAATATAGGGTGCCCTGCAACCACAAAGATAGATCAAGAGCCAAATAACATGCAAAAAAAAACAAAAAAACAATAAAAATAAAAAAGGAAAACGGCAACAAGCAGGAAGCAAGCTCCAGAGTTGGGGTGAGGTCTGCCTCCCTCCGGCATAAGAATGTGCAACCTACATAAATAACAAAAAAACAACAAATAAAATCCAACTAGTTAAAGGGGAGAAGACCGGCCTCCCCCCAAAAGTATATAAGTCCACCAATAAAGGTGCACAAACTCGTCCCGAGTACAAGGGACAGGCAGTAGCGACCCCGCCCATCCCGGTACCGGGACAGGTAACGTGCGCGAAGATCGCCCAGACTGGGACATTCAACAAGAATTTGTCCAATAGTCTGGGGGACAAAGCAGTCTTCAAAGTAGGGCACAGGCAAGCGCTCCATCAAATGGTGGTGCATCATGCAAGTGTGTCCAGTTCACAGACAATAGAAAGCAACCTGAAGTCTTCGCAGCATTGGGGGGTAGGTCCATGGGAACAGTCGCGGCGCAATGGCATGCAACTATAAGTTACCCTCGACTGTCTCCCAGCTTCTTTGCCAAGCAACCCAGATTCCTGCAAGGGGGTCAGTATGAGGAAGAGCGAAATGCTGGTCATCACCCAAGCCTTGCAGACTCTTTGGCACGCTGATTCCCTGCAATTCCTACATGTCCAAGAACCAAGCAGAAGATAATCTTGACATCCGCGCGGCTTACAAAAGCTGTGGCATCACGGATATTGTGAACCAGTGGATGCAGAGATTCCAATGCCCCAAGAGCCCTCGGGGTGCTTTGTGAGTCGCTATAAATCACAATCTGGTCTCCAAACGAGGCACGTCATGTAATCTCATGTACCGAGTGGTGTATTGCCACCAGCTCGGCTGTGAAGACAGATGTAGCACCTGACAGAGCCCCGCTGACTTCAAACAGAGGGGATACGGCGTGGAAGCCAATTCCATCTTGGGACTTGGAGCCATCTGTCTACACTGGCATGGTTTCAGCATGATACGAAGTATGCTCCCAAAAGGTCAAACACAATACTCCGGCCACTGTAGAAGCTTTGGGAGCAGAGGCGTGAAGACAAATAGCCAAAAGTGGTACCCTCCAGGGTGGTGTCCTGGGCAGAACTAGGGGCGCCACCAGCACGAGAGCTATACTTAGCTCTCGAAAGAGTTTCCTAGCCCTAAACCCAAAAGGCTTAGGGTATGACTGGCGTCTCTCAGCGGCATAGGCACCGTTGAAATCAGCTGCAGATGCAGTGAGAGCTGTTGGCAACTTATGGAAGCATCAGACTCGCACGTACAACCAAATAATGCACTGTGCATGGCGTAGTGAGTGGCATGTACCCAGCATCGACAAGTAGGCTCTCAATAGGGGGAAGTGTGGAATGACCATGGTGTGGATATAAGAGAGACTACGACTGCAAATATGAGCATCCCAGGTGAGGCGTCGGTCAAATACAAGACCAAAGAAATGGTGCGATTCAACCACTTGGAGGCGTACCCCATTATAAAACAAGTCTGGTTCGGGGTGGAGCCATGGATGGTGGCAAAGTGCACCACCTTAGTCTTAGCCAAGGAAAACCGAAACATGTGCGCTTCGGCATAGCATGAGACGTGGTTCAATGCCTGTTGGAGTCGATGCTCCAGAGTTGGCATCTGCGCCGTGCCAAAAGAGATCGAAAGGTCATCCACGTAGAGCGTAGCGAGAACATCTTCCAGCAGCACCGAGGTGATGCCATTGATGCTCAGGACAAAGAGTGTGACACTGAGGACACTTTCCTTTGGGACACCCTCTTCCTGCTCCTTTGGGCCAGAGAGGGCTCCCCCCACCTGTACATGGAATCGACGATCTCGCAAAAATTCAGATATAAACATTGGTAGGCGTCCCCTCGCCCCCATCGTGTGGAGTCTCCATGATACCATATCACCATGCGGTTTCATAGGCCTTCTCCAGATCGAAAAACACTGGCATAGTGCTGTCTATGAAAGAAGGCCTCACAGATGGCATTTTCCAGTTTGAGCAGAGTATCCAACATGGAGTGGAACTTGCGGAAGCCGCAGTGTGAAGACAGATGACCTCCTCTGTCCAGGAAAATGGGTAATCTAACATTTACCAATTTCTCCATCAACTTGCATAGGCAAGAGGTGAGAGAGATTAGGCGTAAACGGGCCAGAGTAGAGTGATCTCTCCATGGTTTGTGAAAGGTAAGCACAGTAGCAATTAGCCAGGAATCTGGGAGCATACGGTGTGGTGGGGCGAATGTGAGTGTCTGTGAAGGGCCATTCTCCCTCCCTCTTCAAGAATGTGTGTATGAATGGGATTTTTTTGTTCTTTTTTTTTTATATATATATTATTTATTAGGGATTTCATCTTTTGTTTAAAATGTTTTTGTCTCTCTGCAGAGAGTTTCTTGATAAAATTCTTTTTGAGAAAGTCCACTCTATAATTTTGCCAAAATTCTACAAGATAATCCTTCAATTTGTAAAGAGTGGTGGAGATTGCCGGAGAACTCAATGTCCTCATCTACTGACCTAAACTCCTCGACTGAGATAGAGAATTCAGTCATTTCGTGAAATTCAGACCACTGTGCCAAGCACCACCGGGGAGGGCTCTCGGGCAGCAGCCCCCCAGAAAAGGTTATTGACCATCCCCCAATCAAAATCAGGCTGCGCATCCGGAGAGCACAAAGATAGATCAAGGCAGGAAAATAAAAGCGGTTCATGGGCAGTGATGCGTAAACTCTTCAACATTTAGGTCACCCATCTCAAGCTCGTTTATCAGGTCCACAAGGACTTGACCTCAGGGATTAATAGAGGTTTTTTTTATGCACAGTCCTTAGTCATTATTCAGTGTGCTGAAAGAAAGAAGAAGAGGCTAAGCTGGGGCCAGACGAGGTGCTGAGTCCTGTCAGCACAGCAGCCAGGAAGGCTACGGTGCAGGGTGAAAGAGAATTGATACAGAAGATGAAGTAGGGGTTAGCAGAAGGAGAAAAAGAATGCCAAGCTGGGGTTGGACAGGGTGCTGAGTCCTGTCAGCACTGCACCCAGGAGAGCAAATTGCCGTGCCCCTTATGAGGGGGATTAATAGAGTAGTCTCCCCAGAAGGGGTATCTACCATTTAGATCTCAGAGCAAGAGAAAGGGCCTCGGCAACTGCACCACGCCGCGGCGGAAGTACTCTGCATTGAAGTTGGCTGAAAGTATACCTCCTATCAAGGTACAGTTGCACAGCTACTGTCTGAAAGGAGGTATCTAAAGCAAAGAGAAGAACAGAGACATCATGCCGGGTGTAAATCGCACATCTTCCCACCCAGCCCCCATCCCATGGTGGTGGAGTCCAAAACCCTTATACCCCGGGAGGGTGGGTAGGGTGCATGCGCCCAGCATGGTCTCCTGCAAAAAGATAGGTAACGGCGAATGAGAGGAGACAAGCCTCTGCAACTCCTCCCAGTTGGCCTGGGATCTGCAGCAATTTCATTGAAGGAATATGGTTTTAGTTGGGACTGGGTATGGACCCTTTTTCCCACTAGCTTTACCAGGGTAGCGCCCGGGGTGGGTAGAACCCATAGAAGGGTTCCGAATGGGCACGGAAACGACCATATTCATAGGGCCTGGAGGGGCCAGGACCAAAGGGTGTCTTTTTCAACATTGAGGCATAGGACATCCTGGGCAGCGACAGGCGCACTAGGCCAAGTCCTTAGCCTCGCAAAATGAGAGACAATCCTGAGCCTGAACAGCCAGGATTTCCTTCTTAAGGAGATCCGCACCACATTGCTTTGAAGAAGCGGGTTGCGGCTCTCCGCAATTGACACACTTGGCCACACACAATTTGGACTTATCCCCAGGGCATCAGGCCTATCAGTTTAGAAACCAATGGTATATAGGGTGAGGGACATCCCATAGGAGGCTGAAAGCAGTGGACAGCATCTTTTTATTGCTTTACACTAACAACGCCAATTGTTATGACCTACCTTGAGGGGCTCAAGCTGTCGAAGGGCACCTTGCACTTGGTTCTGGTAGAGAAGGGAAATGGCACTGTAAAACCGGTATGCAGGATCTCCTGTCAGTTTCTTACAACCTTCAAGAGCCACATCTTGCATTGCTTGGTAATATTTTTCTCTGGCATAATAGTGGATCTTTCCCTGCAATATAAAAGCAGAGTTTGAAACTGACAAGGTTTTTTCTTTTAAATAAATTATAAATATTTTAAAAAGAAATCACAAAAAAGAGTGGGGAAAGTAAGAGAGAAAATTATGTAGCTCATCTGAACCTTCCTCCATTGTTTCACAATGAGAGCAGAGACCCTCTCCAAAGAAAGATCTTGAGTGAGGAGGAGCCTATAAATTTCTAGTTTGGCAAATGAGACGGAGAAAGTAATGAACCAATGTGGCATGAAAGAAAAGACAAACTAGGAAAGGAAGAGAAATAAAAGCAGTGGTTGTCATGACTCCCCAATATAAATCATGAATACTACTGTAGATAAGGGCACCTTTTTATCTCTGTATAAACAAGCAATAGGCAAAGAATGAAATCAATTCAACCAACACATACCATATATCAATGCAGAGAAAAATAGATGGAGTAAAATGAAATTCAAAGAAGTATACGTTTCTAGAGCACAGCAGGAATATTGTAATCAGGCATGGTCCTTACATCACAGGTAAAAAACATGAAACCATTATAGTGAGATAATAACATTGTGGAGGCAGTACAGAGAAGAGCAACAAAAATGATACCTTATTTGAGACACATTGATTATATGGAGAGGTTGAGGGTAGTTTTCATTTGAAAGGTGCTTAAGGGGTGATATGATCCAGCTATTTAAAAATTAAAAAATCTAGAGGTAGGCTAGACTTGAGAAAAATATTACTTCAGTAATAAAGGCTTCTTGAAATGCATTGCCTAAGGATGCAAATAGCTCTAGTTTGACATTCAAAGAAAAGCTAGAAAGTATATAGGGGAAGAGCATATAAAAGAACGTAATTTTGAAGACTATGTATATAAGCTTTTATTAGTACTTGCATGTTTGGGGTCTTGTATTAAAAACTAATTATGGCTAGGCTAGTGGTTAATGGCTGATAACACAATCCAATGAATGTATATTAAACCATGGTGATGGCTTAATAAGTCTTCGGATACTGTAACTGGGATGGCTTTGATAGGCCCGAGTGGCTTTTTCATCCTTTATTTATATGTTATGTTGCACTATGTTAAACTTTGTTTAAAATCAAATCACTAATTATTTTTCACCTTTAGGATTGGGAGTCTATACAAAGGCTTGTGGCCTTGCATATCTTTCAACTTCCTTCAACCCTTATTACTTTCTATGCAAACTTCTCTTTGATGTCATAGTTTTTCTATTTAATCATTTTAAATAAAAAAAACTCACCTTTAAATGTGAATCCATTTTTTCAAGAATTTCCTCCAAATGTGGAGGAAATTGCACTTATTCCTGTGGAAAGAAATATTTATTATCATTTCCTCTTCCAAATATTCAGCAAAAGTCTATTACATTTTCCCCATATTTAAACCCTAGAACTACACTGAATCCATGGTCCTATCTACTTCTCACCTCATCCCATTTTGTATCCTAACAGTGTTGCCAGCTCTTCTTTCAGTCACACTCTCTGGGGATTGTGTCCTTTGCATTCTACCATTACCTCCAGGAATCCTGTTCATGCTTTGAACAAAAGTTTGCTTCCATAACTTCCATCACACATTTCTTCCATGGAAGGCTCTCTTTGGCACCTAGAGATATTCAGATTTCTTTTATCGTTTTCTCCCCTTCTCCGGACCCTTTGATCATTCTCTAGTATTCTCTGCTTCAGCTTTTCATTTGTTTCCTGCTCCCCATATATTGCTCCTAATTCAAACTTTCTATCTACTTGTATCATCTCCCTATGCCACTGTGATGCATTAGTGACAGCATATACATAGCTTGCCTATGTCTCCAGTCCTATCTCTTGCAGCCTGACTTTATTTACAACTTGCTTTCATCTTTGCAACTCACTCTTCATCACTACTCTATCCCATTTTTCACCTTATGGCTTCCACTGCTACATAGGAATTGGCTCCTGGTGCCATTCTTGCCACTTTATTTTGAATTTTTTCATTTTCTTTACTTCCACTTTCATCACTTTGCAGATTCCATAGACATACTAACTTCTTGGGACTCCTATCTCTTTCCACAACACTTATCATCTTGAATTTGTTAGCCTGCTTAGTTGCCAGGTTTTGCAGTATACCCACCATTCTTAGCATGTTCATCTCATTTTGTCTCATACTTTTTAAATACATCTTTTCGGTTGCAGACTATCATACCTAGGTATTTATATTTATACTTGTTCTCCATTTCTATGATATCATTATCCAGAATCCAGCCTTCTTTTCTATCTTCCCCAAATAATTGACGCACAACAGTGAGAAGCCTTTGCAGCCCTACTGCAGTTTTGCTAAGCAGAATAATATCTGCAAATTCTAGAATACTGAGCCAACATTCACCAACCATGATTCCCTGTCCCTCTCTTTTCACTCTTGCTATCAATTCATCTACAAAAAGACTAAGAGGCTAGGAATAAAGGTACATACCTGTCTGACCCATATATCATTCATAATCCTTCGTGTTTCTATTCCTTCCAGATTCAGTTTCACTTTGTTATTCTTATATAGCCTTTGTTTAAGATTAGAGATGGGATGATTAATCGGAATCAGGAATCAGGAATCGTAAGAATCGTTAATTTGGGGGGAATCAGCATCACTAAAAATAATCCGTTATCCGATTCCAAAAATGATTCCTTCAAAATTTCAGTACAGGACTCTTTCAACAGTGTTTTATAAGTTTTTAACTTTCTTTCCTACCTGCCAATTAGCTGAATCAAAATTTTACATTGTTTATTTCCCATTAGTGTCAATCAAGTTAATTATCTACTCATTTGTCCTATTATTCAGTGAAATTAAAAAGTTAATATGTTATTTACTAATAGATTTAAATTAGTCAACAAGAATGCATCACTATTTAATAGCAATTAACCCATTAGTCGCCAGAGGGCCTTCAGAGGTCCTCGATTCAGTGCTACGGAATCACCTGAGGGGCTTTTGTGGCCTTTTACTTTTAGACTTGTATTCGTCCTGATTATTATGATAATTATCTTCTTTTTTTGTTAAACTCTTATGTTAGTGAGTAATTATCTAATTAAAATACATAAATAGCTTAGATCAGTCCTTCTTTATTTGTAAAAAGAGATTTATGAATGAGAGTAACTCGACTCCATACCATAAAGCGAAGCGACCGCAAAAAAGGGCTGATTTATGGTTCACACACGTCTAAACAGCCATTTTTTGAGGAATTCCTTTTTTCTTTGCTCAATACACTTGTTTTTCATTTATCATCCAATTAAAATCAGCATGTTATTCAAAGTGGACTAAGGGGTAAAAGCCTATTCAGCCCAAAAATAGGTGATACTTTTTTTTTCATTTTTTCACTGAATTTTAAAAATGATTTCATATTAAAAAAAGTTATCCATAAGAAATAAGCAACATTTTCTAGAAAATGGCATTGGTTTAGAAGTGGTAACTAAAATGTAATAATTCATTTCTTCAGTTGACAAGAAATAACTTTGAGCAACAAGCAAATATTTCCAATTATAATTCTAAATATATAGAAGTCTATTAATAATTTTTAGGTTAAATCAATAGAATAATTCTTTGCAATTAAGATGATATATTATTTTATTTATAATAAAAGATTTAAATATTTTATTTTATTATTTTCGATAAGGAAGTAGCAAGGATAAATTGTCTGAGGGCAATTTCAAAGCAATTTGCTCAGCGACTAATGGATTAATATTGAAGATCTGACTGTATAAGAAATGTATTTTATGTTTAATTGTTTATAGGAAATGAAGGCCTGCTCAGGGCTCAGGCATCATTTAGAACAGCTGATGCAATTCTAAGATGTTAGAGCTTTCTCCAGCAGCACTGCCAAAGTTGGCACGTTCGTACAAATTTGGTACCTTTTTGCCGTAAAGAAACACTTCTGATACCATGATTTGTACAATTTTGGTACCTTTTTGCCACAAAGAAACACTTTTATACCATTTTACTTTTGTTTTATGTTTTAATTAGATTTGCTATGATTTTACCAAGTTTGTCACATTTTCAGGGTAAGTTTTGGTACTATTGCTAAAATTCTTTCGGCAGCGGGCAGCCCTGTTGTTCAGTTGACTAACAGCCACTGTAGAGGTAAGTTATGCTGCGTGTGCTTCCTACTCCCAGCCTATGTTAAATGTTGAGTAGCTATCATAATAGCTGAATATTAATAGTATTTAATAGATTAGTCATTATTAGTTGACATTAGCGAATTAGTCTGATATGAATTACAATTTCCACATAAATTGTGCATTATTCATTATCAAATATCTAAATTCACTTGGTTATGACGACTGATAATACCAAACTTCCAGCATAAGGCACTATATGAGAAGATTAGTTGTTAGCAGATACTATATAAACTTAGGCACAATGTTCATCTTACATTAATTTGTTTACTATATTCTATTTAGTTTATGTAACAACTAACTCTATTAATTATTATTGAAGTATAGAGTATTATTATTATACAGAAAGAATTATGAATCGATGGTATGTGTAAAGAAATTAAATATTCTATTTTGTGAAGGAATCAATTGTAACTTATAACTGGAATTGGACTCGGGAATTGCCAAAATTTGTGGAATCATCCCATCTCTATTTAACATTCAATATGTCTGGGTCTAACTCCAAATATCTAAGTTTCCCAAATAATTTCTCTCTAACTTGATCAAAGTCTTTCTCTATATCTAGAAAGCTGACATATCGCACTTCACCTTGATTCCTCAGTCGTTCTATTAGATTTTGGAGGATATACAGGTTGTCCATAGTTCCTCTTCCAGTTCTAAATCCATCTTGTACATCCCAAAGTATCCTTTCCTGTTGTTCCCATTCCCTCCACTTCTTTGACATAATGCTGCTGAACATCTTCCCTACCACATTCATTATAGCTACTGGCCTGTAATTACCTATCTGCTTCTTGACTTTTCCTCCACCTTTGTAAATCAGGTTGATCATGCTTTGCTGCCATGTCTTATGTACCCATCTATTCATCAGCAACTCTTTTATCCTTTCCCCCATACTTCAAAAATTCCCCAATTATCCCTTCCTTATATATTGCCTTGTGGTTATTCATTCTTGCCAACCCATATTATACATCTTTCTTACTGATTCTCACCTATCTGCCTTCTGCTTCCTGTTATATTATTTAGCTCCTCATTCCCTCTATTTCTTCTTGTAGAATTTCTCCATTTGTATCTATTTTATTTCCTCTACCCCTCCGATCTCCCGAATGACCGACGAGAGGAGACAATATCCTCAACTTGGTCTTCACCTCTGAGGATGATATCGTTGAGGATGTCTCTGTAGGCGAAGAGCTCGGTGGCAGTGATCACCAGCTAGTTAGATTTACCGTCAAGATCCCGAAGGTAAGGTCTGTTGCCAGTCAATCAAGGAAACTTGACTTGAGAAGAGCAGACTTTGCAAGCCTTCGTGCTGGGCTGACTGATGTAAGGCTAGTGGTATGCGAAGAGGTTGAGGATTCGTGGAACAATTTCAAAAATAAGTTCATGAGTCTTCAATCTAGTTGCATCCCTCTGAAATCCCTCCGTCGGTCTTCTGTTCAACCAAAGTGGTTTAATCGAGAAATCGGCCAACTGCTTAGGGAGAAGAGAAATGCGTACCGGCGATCGAAGATCTCGGGTGCCTTCGACCAGTACCGGAGGCTAGCCAGGAGAGTGAAGTCCAGCATAAGGGCGGCTAAGCGTACTGAGGAACTCCGAGTGGCGAGACTCTGCAAGGAGAATCCCAAGGAGTTCTTCAGTTATGTAAATAGCCATAAACCAATCCATCGTAGGATTGGGCCCTTAGTGGACGAGGAGGGTGCATTAACTCAGTCAGATGCAGAAAATGCTAACCTTCTCAATGACTACTTCTCCTCAGTGTTTACTAAAGAGTGTGGTCCCATCCCCCAGCCCACGGATTCCTACTCGGGGGAAAAGCTGGAGGCAATGGACTTCACCGAAGGAGAAATAAAGAAAAAGATCGCTGACCTAAAGACGAATAAGTCCCCTGGACCGGACGGGTTTCTACCCAAGGTGTTGAAGGAAGTGTGCGATGAAGTATCACGACATCTGTGCGTTATCTTTAACATGTCAATCCGGACCGGATGCGTTCCTAGAGACTGGCGTGAGGCGGAGGTGACTCCGATCTTCAAGAAAGGAGACCCCAGCCATCCGTCAAACTACCGACCTATCAGTCTGACTTCGATAGTTGGTAAACTCATCGAAAGCATGATGGTGGAGAAAATAACGTCGTATTTAGAGTCAAACCTGCTACTGAGGAGTTCCTAGCACGGCTTCCGAAGGCAACGGTCATGCCTGACGAACCTTGTGGAATTCTTCCACTTCGTGTTCAGTGAGCACGATCGGGACAAGGCGGTGGATGTGGTGTACTTAGACTTTCAGAAAGCCTTTGATAAGGTACCACACCGCCGCCTTCTCCGGAAAGTGCGAGCGCTGGGCATAGACGGAAAGGTAGCCGGCTGGATCGAGAACTGGCTAAGTGGCAGACGGCAACGGGTGGTGGTGAATGGACAGGCTTCTAAGTGGGTGCCCGTTACTAGCGGGGTGCCTCAAGGTTCTGTCCTGGGACCACTACTATTCATCATCTACATCAACGACATGGACGGTGACATGGTTGCCAAGATTTCCAAATTTGCCGACGATACCAAACTTGGTATGAACGTTGCAAAGGATGGAAATACTGCCCGCCTGCAGGAAGATCTTGGGAAGATTGGGGAGTGGTCGGACACGTGGCAAATGCCTTTTAACGTGAACAAATGCAAAGTAATGCATATCGGCCACAGAAACCCCCAATCTCATTATATCCTTAAGGGCACTGCTCTTCAATTGAGTGACACTGAGAAGGACTTGGGTGTTACTATCACTAGCGACCTCAAGTTCTCGAAACAGTGCATCGAGGCAGAGAAGAAAGCCCAAAGGATGTTAGGCTACATAAAGCGCCAGTTTGGATACCGTAACAAGGAGATAGTACTTTGTCTGTACAACTCACTTGTTCAGCCGCACCTGGAGTATGCCGTACAATTTTGGAGTCCTTCGTTTCGAAAGGACATCGCAAGGTTGGAACGCGTACAAGCTAGGGCAACCAAACTGATTCCCTCTATCTGACATAAAAGTTATGAGGATAGACTAAGGGAATTAAATCTGTTCTCGCTGGAAACCCGTAGACTGCGTGGTCAGCTCATCGAAGTTTTCAAAATACTTCGAGGGTTTGACAATGTTGACTACCAGGATATTTTCACACTGAGTGAGAACAGAATGCGCAATCACGGCTTCAAACTTGAACTGAAGCGTTACAACCGCAATCTGTGTGGAAACTTTTTCACTTACAGTATCTGCGGTAAGTGGAACGCACTTCCAGTGGAAGTTGTCAACAGTGAATCTGTTGACCAGTTCAAGTCAAGACTAGACAAAGTCTTGAAAAGTGGCCGTTTAGGGACGCAAAACAATTGAGCAGCCATGTGCCTGCTCGATTGCTAGTCCAAAGGTACCCTCTTTGAATGGACCGTAAGGTCTCCTAGGGTACTTTCTTTCCTTGTTACTCCTTCCTTTCTCTATACAGGGCCTTCCCCATATATCTCCACTGCTCTCTTTCCCAATCACTCACCCCTAATTTGTTTCACTGCTTTATCCTTAGCCTCCTCTTTGTTCTTCATCTCCCATATTGCCTTTGTTACTCTTTGCCTTTGCTTGTAATTATATTGCATATCATTCATGAGTATTATTTGCAACAGATTTTGCTCCTTTCATTTTAAGCTCTATAATCTGCTCCCTTTCTACTCCATAGTTTTCTGTAGGCCCCATTTTCTTTTTCCCATACTGGTTACCACTTCACTTTCACTATCATTACCTTATTATCAGATTTTATCCAATTTCTTGATTCTCATCAATACTTATGTCTCCAAATATCTCTTCACACTTCCTGTTTACTATTACAAAGTCTATTGCACTCTTTCTTTCTCCTTGTTACCATGCTACAGCTCCTTGCACTTCTAAGTTTTTCAGCAATACATCTGTCTTATAAATGGTAAGGGGTGGGGCTGAAAAAGGTAAAACTGATATATATAAAAATTCTTATATGATGGACAGCTGGATGTTGTAAAGCAATACATTTACACACACAGTTGAATCCTAATTGGAGCAGCGGAGAAGTCAGGGGAAGGAGAAATGCTTCACCATTTAGATTATCTACTCTGGTGCATTTAAGAGCACCTATTGCTAGGCGAATGGCTCTGTATTAAAACCTATCTAGTTTAATGAGTATTGATGAGAGAAAACTTCCATAATCTAACTTAGATCTTATCAAACTTTTGTATAATTGCAATAAGGTTTTACAATGGGATCCACATTTAGTGTGAGCTAAGTACCGAAGTATATTAAAAGAATATTTTACTCACTTAGCTACCAAGGTGATAAGTTTATTCCAATAAGAGGAATCAATAGTGCTGACCAGCAAGATTCTGAGAAGGAAGCAGTAACCCAGACTTTGTTGTAGAAATCCCAAAGAATTTGCTTATTTTTATCTGAAAGAGAGGTTAAGAATGGGTACATTATCATATCTTTACCTGGTGAAGCATTTTGTTAAGTTCTTGTGTTGTAAAAATGTTGTTGTACATTAGGGATACTGTGGTATAAAAATTTATTGATTATAATCTCTCAGTAGTCAAAGCATATGCTCTGAAATTGATGGAACCTGCTGTAGAGTCTGATAATGAAGCACTGTAGCGGGCCGAAAATCTTGACTCTAACCTCAGTTGATCCAACCCGCTTCCTACACTAATTCGGACGTGAGAAATCGAGGGAGAAATGAAAATATGGGGGTAAATATTTAAAAGAGATAGGGGTGAAGGGAAATTTGAGATCTTGTAAAAATAATCTTACTTAGAAAGCCAATCTTACTTATGAATGCCAATCAAAATTTATACAAAAAACAACATTCAATTAGACTATATATACAAAAGGAAAACAACTACCAATCCAAAAAAACAATTCTATGTAAAATTGAACAAAAAGTATTCGCGACTACAACAACAAAAAGAAAAGGCCTCACGTGTACCAAAGGAGGGAAGTCCTTCCAGCTGCCACTCAAGTGGGCACAATGCCTAGGACTTATCAAAAACAAACTGGCGCCTCCGAGCTTGGTATTAGCAATCTGGTCGCGTCTTGAGGCTATTAAAGCCCTCTCTGTCCTGGTGGGACTTACAATAATTTAAACTTTGTTATTTTCAAACTCTACAGTCTCTTCCACTCTTTACAAATTGAAGGATTTTCTTGGAATTTAAAAGAGTGGCCTTTCAAAAAAATATTTAAAATTTAGCTGAGGAAGAGAAAAAACATTTTATACAAAACATGAAAATCAATTTATATATAAAAAAATATTTCCATTCATACACACATTCTTACAGAGGGAGGGAGAGGGTATTGGAAAAGGGGTGGGAGAATGGCCCTTCACACACACACACTTACATTCGCTCCACCACAGCACAACTTTTAGCAATAGTGTTGCAGACTTGCTTTGGGTCGAATATATTTTGATTATTGGTATGGAGAATTATTTGATGTGAGGTGAGTTGGCTATTCAACTTCTTTATTTTGTTCCATACTAGTGATCCAGTTGTATTATTTGTAGTCATAACAAATTTGTGCCAAGAAGCATTTTTAGATGTATGTACTGTACATTTTCCAACTTTTTTCTCTTTTATATAATAACAGGGCTTCTTGAGAGAGAGCAGAGAATAAAATCTTATATGCTGCCTTGCAACAAGCTATTGTATGTCTATATAGATCATTCCACCATATTACGGCATTTTTCCATTCAGTTTTTGACTTAGTTAACTTAAAGATTAATTTAACAGAATTCACCATGGTGTCAATAATGTTCTGACAATCAGTATCAATTGGTTTAGATGGAGTGACCTGAGATAAAGTCAAGGTTGAATGGAATAGAGGGGGTTTATCTTTTGTAATCTTCTAGGTCTGGTGTTTAGTAGTTATTTGTGCAGAGGATGAAGAGAGCAAAATAGGATAATGGTCTGAATCGTTAAGATAATCTAATATTTTCCAATAGAACATTGTGAATATCCATGGTAGTTAGCACTAGATCAATATGTAAGAATGTTTTAGAAAACTGCTTGAAATATGTGGGAGAAAAATCATTAAGCAAAAATAGATTATTTTTTTGTACAAATTCTGAGATTGTCTTTCCTCATCCATCACTCACTGGAGATCCCAATAGTGGGTGATGGCCATTAAAATCTCCCAGGAGCAGAAGTGAAGAATTTAAATTTTCTTTCAAAGTGTTTAGCTTAAGTTGAGAGAGTGGGGATTGAGGGGGAATGTAGATTAAGAATATAGTCAAGGGAAAGGGAGTATGAATTCTGGCTGCTATTGCTTCAAAGGAGTCTCTATCCTTATGGAGTATGGTATAACCTCTAAAGTTAAAGTTATTTTGACATGCTAACCATGTTTCTTAGAGTGCAAAAATTAAGGATTATGATGTGCTAATAAATCATGAAGAAAAGGTAGTCAACTGCATAGGTATACTCCTTACATTCCAATTCACAACTATAAGATCCATTTTTAAGTTTAAAGTGGGTTGGGTGAATATTTATTAGCAGTAAATATGATGTGGTGTTCAATACCAGTGTCTTTAATTTTGCAACAGCTCTGTGACTTCTATTGTACCATCTGGTCGGGTAAAAGCTTCTTTTCCAGCAAGATACTGTACTCTTTCATGAATTTCCATAGAACTGTTTCATCTACAATGGGAGAAGGCACTGCTTGTATATTTTGATAATCTTCCGTGCTGGAAGTATTAACTTTCAAACTAGGAGACTTGGTCTTGGGAGCATTAGGTCAGAATCTGGAGATGAACACTATGTACCCACATTGTTGATTTGTTTATTATCTTGAAGGAATGTCATTATGTTGGAATACTGATTTCTCTTTAGAAGTATAATTAGTTACAAAGGCATAAGAAGCCTCTAAGTGCATTAGATCCTATTTCTGCATAATAAAGTTTAGTAGCTTCAATAAAAGATATCTTTGTATCTACCTTAATCTTAACTATAGCTTTTACTTTTTTCCAATATGGGCAGTCTCTAGAAAATCCATTATGTGGTGGTTTACAATTTATACAAATTGGACTTTCAATTTCATTAGGCCCAGATCAGGTAACATGAGGTCAAGCACATGTGGAGTAAGCAATTTGGGTTAATTTTGAATACTAGTGGTGCACACATTTTAGGCTACTAAATCTGTAATATTGCTTCATATTGTAATAGTGTCCTAGGAGTAATATTTCATTGGCAGAGGATCTATCAAATGCTATGAAGACACAAATAGACCATATTTCACCCGGATGTGAAACAATAATTCTTCTAAAATGCTATGTTGAAATGCTACAAGTCAGAGTAACGCTCACAGATGCATTTCATGATTTGTTTGAGAGTCAGATTAACATAACATAGGTAATTTCATGGATGATAAAAGCCACAAGGCTCATGAAAGGTCATCCGCATCCATCAAAACCCTCCCATAAAATGCATCCATAACATAATTTCACGGATGATAAAAGCCACAAGGGCCTATCAAAGGTCATCCGCCTCTGTCAAAACCCACCCACAAAAAGCACCATCACCAGGGGAAGACAAAATCAAAGTCCCCCACAATATAATATAACAGATGACAAAAGCCACAAGGGCTCATCATAGGTCATCGGAGTCAAACAGCCTCTTTTTTTAAGGCACCCAAACTCCCAGGAAAACTACATCCAGAGGATTGCGTCCAGAAACAAGGGTATCACCAATCAAGGCTTGTCAAGAACTAAATCATGCAGCTATAGATATATACAAACAATATTAATATATACAAAACTTAGGAACCATCACAAACTTCAGTCCCCATAAACTCGTCCAACCTACTCTTAAATACATTTAAATTTGGACTACCTACTACCCTCCGCGGCAATTTATTCCAGAAGTCTACCACTCTATTGGTGAAAAAATATTTTCTTAAATCCAACCTACACCCTTGCTTTTTAATTTTCCATTGGTGGCCTCTAGTCCGATTTCCATCATCTAACTCAAAAAACTTGCTAACATCCAATTTATCTATCCCGGCAAAAATTTTAAACAGCTCAATCATATCCCCTCTCACACACCTCCTTTTGAACGAGAAAATATTTAATACCCTCAGTCTATCTATATATTCAAGGTGCCTCAGGGAAGGAATAATCTTTGTTGCCCTCCGTTGCACTGACTTGAGAAGGTTAATATCATGTCTAAAATGTGGGGACCATGCCTGTATACAGTACTCTAGATGTGGCCTAACATAAGAGTTATAGTTTAAGAATAACCTCCTTACTTTTGTAAATGACATTTCTCTTAATGAAACCCAGCACTCTATTTGCCCTATTTCTTGCTTGAATACACTGCTTAGAAAACCTTAATGACTTATCTATTACTACTCCTAGATCTTTCTCATAACATAACATAACATAACATAACATAATTACACGGATGACAAAAGCCACAAGGGCCTATCAAAGGTCATCCGCCTCCGTCAAAACCCACCCACAAAAAGCACCATCACCAGGGGAAGACAAAATCAAAGTCCCCCACAATATAATATAACGGATGACAAAAGCCACAAGGGCTCATCATAGGTCATCGGAGTCAAACAGCCTCTTTTTTTAAGGCACCCAAACTCCCAGGAAAACTACATCCAGAGGATTGCATCCAGAAACAAGGGTATCACCAATCAAGGCTTGTCAAGAACTAAATCATGCAGCTATAGATATATACAAACAATATTAATATATACAAAACTTAGGAACCATCACAACCTTCCCTTCCCATAAACTCATCCAACCTACTCTTAAATACATTTAGATTTGGACTACCTACTACCCTCTGCGGCAATTTGTTCCAGAAGTCTACCACTCTATTGGTGAAAAAATATTTTCTTAAATCCAACCTACACCCTTGCTTTTTAATTTTCAAGTGGTGACCTCTAGTCCGATTTCCATCATCTAACTCAAAAAACTTGCTAACATCCAATTTATCTATCCCGGAAAAAATTTTAAACAGCTCAATCATATCCCCTCTCACACACCTCCTTTCGAACGAGAACATATTTAATACCCTCAGTCTATCTTCATATTCAAGGTGCCTCAGGGAAGGAATAATCTTTGTTGCCCTCCGTTGCACTGACTCAAGAAGGTTAATATCGTGTCTAAAATGTGGGGACCATGCCTGTATACAGTACTCTAGATGTGGCCTAACATAAGAGTTATAGAGTTTAAGAATAACCTCCTTACTTTTGTAACTGACATTTCTCTTAATAAAACCCAGCACTCTATTTGCCCTATTTCTTGCTTCAATACACTGCTTAGAAAACCTTAATGACTTATCTATTACTACTCCTAGATCTTTCTCATCCTCTACTGAGCTCAGCCAATGCCCATCCATTTCATAGTTAAATTCTCTATTATCTTTTCCCATGTTAATAACTTTGCACTTATCAAGGTTGAAAGTCATCTGCCACTTATGTGCCCAGGATAACAATTTATTTAAGTCCCCCTGCACTTTAAAATTATCATCAATATCTTTAACTACAGCTGCTAATTTGGTATCATCCGCAAAAATTGACACTTTATTATTAACTGCCTCCCCAAGATCGTTTATATAGATGACAAATAATAATGGACCGAGAACTGATCCCTGAGGAACCCCACTGATAACATCCCTCCACTCTGACTTTACACCATTTAGCACTACCCTTTGCTTCCTGTCTTTCAGCCACTCAGCTATCCAATTTAAAACACCCCCACATATCCCAATCATTTTTAATTTATGAACTAGTCTCCTATGTGGTACCTTATCAAATACTTTACTAAAATCTAAGTAAATTATATCTACATTCTCTCCCTTATCTACTTGATCTGTTACAAACTCCAGAAAGTCTAGTAAATTAGTCAAACATGATCTACCTGATCTAAACCCATGCTGAGCATCGCTGATTAACCCCTTCCTCTCTAGATGATGGCAAATCCCTTTTTTAACTATTTTCTCAAGAATTTTACAGACTACAGGAGTTAGGCTAACCGGTCTAAAGTTATTTGAATCCTCTTTACTACCCTTCTTGAAAATGGGGACTACATTCGCTCTCTTCCAATCATCGGGTATTTCTCCATATTCCAGTGACCTAGTATACAACTTCTCCAGAGCTATTGAGATACTTTCTACCCCTTCTTTAAGTATCCTAGAATGAATATTATCAGGGCCGGAGGCCTTGGTAGTATCTAACTCACCTATTAGTCCTTTTATCATCCTCCGATCCACACTAATGGTAGTAAACACCTCTTTCCCTGACCCATGAGTACTATACATAAGACTATTTAGTTTCTCCTTTGTAAATACTGATGCAAAATGACCATTTAGTACCTCAACTATTTCCTCATCAGTTTCTCTCACAACCCCTTCATATTTGATAGGTCCTATTTTAACTCTGCCAGACTTGTTATTAATTTTATAGTAACTAAAGAACTTTCTAGGATCTTTGTTGCTATCCTGAGCTAATTTAATTTCTGACACCCTTTTGTTCTTCCTTATAATCTTATTTAACTCATTCCTAGCCATTCTATAATCACTCAAATTTTGAATATTATTTTCTACCTGTAATTTTTTTAATGCCCTTCTATGAAATTTTTCTAGCTATCTCCTGATTCCACCATAATGGTTTCCTACTTTTGTTCCTAATGGCCTTCATTGGGATAAAATTGTTCTTGGACTACATTTATTATATGCTTGAAAGTATCCCACATCCCATAAGCATTTTTACCTCTGAATTCTACATCCCAGTCTACCAAATTTAGCAAGCTTTGAAGTTTTACATAATCTCCCTTATGAAAATTTGGAACTTTTACAGCATTCTTGGTTATTTTAACCTTCTTAATTCCCAAGTTAAAATGAACTATCTGATGGTCACTATTTCCCAATGCTTCCCCAACAGTCAATTTTTGAACTAAATGATCACTGTTAGAAAGTACTAAATCTAATATAGTCCCCCGTCGTTGGCTCATTAACAAATTGATTCAAAAAATTATCCTCAAAGCATTCTATGAACCTGCCACTTGTTCTATCACTACCTATCATATTTTCCCAGTCCACAGAGTTTAAGTTGAAGTCCCCAATAATAACTGCATCTGTTTCACATCCCTTACTTATTTCCCTTATCATTAGTTCATCTATATCATCAGTCTGCCCAGGTGGCCTGTAAAAAGCTCCCAAATGCACCATTCTATTTTTACTGAACCTAATATCTATCCAAAGTGACTCAACTCCATCCTGCTTTATTGAAGTATTTAAACTTGAAACAATGTTGTTTTTTATATAGATAACTATTCCTCCACCAATCCTACCTGTCCTTTGGCTAATGTACATATTATAGCCCTGTAAATCAAATTCACTTATAGTGTCACTAAATTCTATTTCATTAACCCATGATTCAGTAACACATAATATATCTATATCCTCATTGCTAATATAACTAAATAGCTCATCCTTCTTGTTTCTAAGACTACGAGCATTTGTATAGAAACAATTTAACCCCCCTATCCCCGAAGCACCTCTTGAAACCTGAATGACCTCACCTCCATCGCCTTGGAACCTAT
Organism: Ceratothoa steindachneri; assembly: GCA_963969495.1. NCBI lineage: Eukaryota > Metazoa > Arthropoda > Malacostraca > Isopoda > Cymothoidae > Ceratothoa > Ceratothoa steindachneri. The sequence continues at coordinate 6,201,880 of OZ018320.1, read as the reverse complement.
TTCTGTTATCTGCCAAGTCCATTCTACTTTCAGTACTATAATGTCCTCTCATAATTCCCTGACCACTATTAGTATCTAGTTTCCTGCCCGCAAAGACCTAATAACACGATCATACTCCTCCCACAACACATCTATCCCCCTCCTACTCAAATGCAGTCCATCCATTGCATACATTTCTTTCATTCCAACAAACCTATCCCACACATCCACAAACATAACACCTTCCATCTCACACATCCTCCTCACATAATCATTCAGTCCAATCGCACGAGACATCCATTCTACCCCAACATCCATTCTTGGAAGCACACCTGTCACAACACCTTTCATTCTACTTTCTTTCACCTTTTCAATCAACCTCTTGTACCTCTCACGTAACTCACATGCACCCACTTTCTTCACATCATTCACTCCTACATGTGTAATCAGAACCGCATCCCTTGCACAGCCAGACACCAGCTCCTCATACCTATCAGACAGATCTCTCACTCCAGCACCCGGCAAACACACCCTCAAACCATTCAATCTACTTGCATTCAACTTCCTATCTAAATATCTAACTCGCGAATCACCCATCACAAGCACTTCAGTCAGACTCCTATTCCTAACCCCCATAGACCTAACTCCATCCCCACTCCTATTCTCATTCAAACTACCAGTCACTCTACCTCTACCCCCACCCGTCATATCACTTCCAGTTACTTCCTCTCTTAGGGCACTGAATCTATTAGTCAAGCTAATAGGTTCTGTGTCCCTCTGACTCACACACCTATTCTCCCCCTGGCTAACCACTTCAACAGAGGCAACCCTATTCTCACAAAGAACACGAGAAGCCTCCCTAGCTACACATTTCCTAACCACTCTCTACTGTCCCCCATCCTCACTAGGCCTAGGTAGCACGTGTTTCGTAGAGCTCTCAGAATATTTTGATTATTTGAAATACTTTGGTGTGTGACATAAACATAAATATTAAGTTATTAGATCATATATTTGGATAATATAACAAAGTTAAATTGTGGTTATTTTGTTTGGGTGAGAAAGTGACTTTTGTTTACTTCGGTGGCCATCTTGATTAGCAGGTTTTAAACTTGCGTGCACAAATTTGGGTCAAATTCTTGTTGTTTGTAAGTTTTTGTTTCTATTATTGTTCTTGTTTAAGTATGGCTGACTGTTTGGATGTAGAGAGTATGCCTTTTGAAAGTAGTGTGCGATGTCTGTGGTGTAGAGAGGAGAGTGAATGTGTCTGAGTGCCATGTATGTGCTTTGACTGAGGAGGTGAGTCAATTACGTGCGGAATGCTGGAGACTGAACGATTTAGTGTCTGAAGTGAGAAGAGGTGCAAGTGTACGTTTGAAGAGTCAGATTGGGACCAGGAGGGAGGAAGTTAGGCCTAGAACAGGGACTGGAGAGAAAGCAGTAAGTGAAGTAAGTGATGATGAGTGGTGGGTGAAAGTGAACAGAATAGATAAGTTAGGACAGGTTAGGTGTGTGAATGAGAGGGACATGGAACCTGTTAGGCTAACTAACAGATTTGATGCCCTGAGAGAGGAAGAATTTGAAAGAGATTTGTCTGGTGTGGCCGTGCCTGAAAGTAGAATAAGAGGTCGAGTGAGTGAGAGCAGGAGGGAGGGTAATACTAGGCCTAGAGAGAATAGGAGAATGACTGAGGTGATTGTGATGGGTGACTCTCAGATTAGGTATTTAGATAGGAAGTTGAGTGAAAGTAAATGGAAGGGAGTGAGAGTTTTTCTGCCGGGTGCTGGTGTAAATGATGTGTGTGAGAGGGAAGCAGTTGTGATTACACATGTCGGAGTAAACGATGTAAAGAAGGTGGGTACTTGTGAGTTACGACAGCGGTATAAAAGGCTGATTGAAAGGATGTGTGAAAGTAGAGTAAAAGGCGTTGTTTCACGTGTGCTTCCGAGAATGGATGTGGGGATGGAATGGTTGTCTTGTGCAATGGGGTTGAATGAATATGTGAAAGGTTTGTGCCAGGAGTCAGGATTGGTGTTTGTAGATGTTTGGAGTGGGTTTTATGAGAATAAGGGTTTGTATGCGATGGATGGACTCCATCTGAGCCGAGATGGGGTTGAGGTTTTGTGGCGGGAATTAGATAGTGTTATTAGGTCTTTAGAGGCGGGAAACTAGGTTTTGATAGTGGTCAGGGAAATTTAATGGCTCAAAGTGAGGCAGGAATAGGAAGCAAACACAGATTTGTAGAAGGTAGGCAGGCTAATGGAAGTGCTTTAGGGTTAAATTACTTGAGTAGTGATAGTGGTCAGGAAAAAACAAGAGTACAGGGTCGGGGAAGGAGAGAAAGGAGATGCAGAGGAGATAGGCCCTCAGGTGCTTCAGGGATAGGTGGGCTGAGTTGTCTTTACACAAATGCTCATAGTCTTAGAAATAAGAGGGATGAATTATTTAGTTATATCATTCATGAAGATATAGATATAATATGTATAGTTGAATCATGGGTTAATGAAAATATATTTAATGATAATGTCAGTGAATTTGAACTAGAAGGTTATACTATGTACATTAGTCAAAGGAGAGATAGGACTGGTGGTGGGTTGATTATTTATATCAGAAATAGCATTTCTTCAAATCTAAATAACTCTATAAAGCAAGGAGAAGGTAAATCATTATGGATAGATATTAAGGTTGGTAAAAATAGGAAAATACACTTGGGAGCTTTTTATAGACTACCAGGACAGACTGATTGCATCGATGAGTTAATGATTAGGGAAATAAGTAAAGGATGCAAAGAAGATACAGTTATTCTTGGTGACTTTAATTTAACTTCTGTAGACTGGGAAAATATGATAGGAAGAGATAGAGCAAGTTGTAAGTTTATGGAGTGTTTTGAGGATAACTTTTTGACCCAATTTGTTAATAAGCCAACAAGGGGTGCCAATATATTAGATCTAATTCTTTCAAATGATGATCACTTAATTCAAGGATTGAGTGTAGGGGAATCATTGGGAAACAGTGATCATCAGATGGTTCGGTTTAATTTGCAAATAGTTAAGGGTAGAACAGCGACAAACTCCACAAGAATTCCAAATTTTTATAGGGGAGATTACGATAAATTACAAAGCATGCTAAATCAGATTAGGTGGGATATAGAATTCCATGGAAAGAATACTTATGAGATGTGGGATATTTTTAAGACTATATTAAACATGGTTCAGGAACAGTGTATTCCGATGAAGTCTATTAGGAAAAAATGTAGGAAACCATTATGGTGGAATCATGCAGCTACAATACAATTTAAAACATCCAGAGGAATGTGTCAAAAACAAAAAGCATCATCATCAAATCACCCAAAATATACAATAATAAAAAAACTGCATCCACAGGAATAAATTCAGAATCCTCTCTGCTGCAAAAAAATAAGTTAACCCTGCCTCCCCATATAACCATCCAATCTGTGCTTTAAACCTTTAAGTTTGGACAGTCTGCTGTCTAGGGTAGCAAACTATTCCAGTAATCTAGCACTCTGTTGGTGAAAAAATATTTTCTAACATCCAACCTGCACTCTGTTGATTAATTTTCAAGTCCTATTACTACCTTCCAACTCAAATAACTTGCCAAAATCCAACTTATCAATCCTAGAACAGATTTTAAAAAGCTCAATCATATCTCCTCTCACACACCTTCTTTAAAATGAGAACATATTTAGTACCCTCAGTCTATCTTTATATTCAGGGTACTTCAGGGAAGATATTATTTTTGTTGCCCTCCTTTGTACTGACTCTAGAAGGTTGATGTCATGTCTAAAATGCAGTGACCATGCTTGTATATACAGTACTCTAAATGTGGCCAACATACGAGTTGTATAATTTAAGGATAACCTCTTTACTCTTGTAGCTAGCATTCCTCTTAATGTATCCTAGCACCCTATTTGCTCTATTTTTTGCCTTAATACGCTGCTTTGAAAACTTCAGTGACCTATCTACTACTATGCCTAAGTCCTTCTCATCCTTAACTGAATTCAGCCAATAAGCATCCATTTCATAGCCAACTTCCCTATTATCCCTTCCCATGTTAATAACTTTGCTTTTTTAAGGCTAAAAGTCATCTGCAACTTCTGAGCCCAAACTAATAACATTTAAGTCACTCTATACTTTAAAGCTACCCTCAACTTATTTGACTACAGCTGCCAATTTAGTGTCATGAGCAAAAATTGACACTTTGCTATTAACAGCCTCCCAATATCATTTATATAAACTAGGAATAATAAAGGGCCTAGAACGGATCCCTGAGGTAGGCCAAAATCATTGAACTGCATCTTAATTTGGTAAATATGTACATTATCGGCGCAAATGATGGAAGGTACTATTTCGTCCGTGTTCCAAAATGTTTCACGTTTTTGGAGTACATTTAAGTTGACGGCTCGTGTGGGGGTAAACACAATGGGGGGACTACACTACGATGATCCTGAGTTTCATTAAATTGGGGGGTCTGGGGGGCACAGCCCCCCCAGTATATAATCCTAATTGTTTATAGAATAATAATTTGAAAAGGACTCAAACGCGCATGAATATTCCGACACGAGTAAACGATAATATTTACACATAAATTTTTTTACGGCCGGGCCGCTAATCTACATATTTACCCTTAATTTTTGTATCCCAATCATAATTATATTATGGTGAGGTCCTCTTGCAGTTTGCTGATGTCTATCTTGTTCAGAATAGGTTTGCAGATGTTTGTGTCATCTGCAAACGATGTCATAATGATTTAAATATTTTAATTTTTTTTCATAATGGTGTACCAATTGTAATTTTACCCACGGCAATTTCAAACAAATTAGTTGGGCACTTTAAGGGTTAATTTGGGGAGTTTGCATCCCCTACCCCACCCGATAGTTTTATGTAAACTCGTGGTATTCCTTGACAAAAAAGGGACAAAATCAAAGCCAGGAAGCTCATCTTAAACTTTACCAAAGAAAATATATGACTTAAATAAGAAAATGAGCATTCCAAAATACGTATGTACGCAAAACGGGCAAGAATATAGATTTACCTTACCTCATTTGAAGCATTATATTGGCATTAAAAAGGGCATTTATAGGAAAATAAAAAAATGGAGAGGATCACTTAAGGCAGAGATATAATGAACTAGCAAGAGATGTTAAAAAGTTAGTTAGAGTAGCAAGGGGAAATTATGAAATTAAAGTGGCAAATAGGGCAAAGGAAGATCCTAAAAGTTTTTATCAATTATACAAAACTAAGGTTAGAGATAAAATAGGCCCACTTATAGATTCCAATGAAGAATTAGTGAGTGATAGGGACTCAATGGCTGGAATGCTAAATGACTTTTTTCTCTCAGTATTTACACAGGAGGATACTCTAAATACACTTGAGGTGTCAATGATCTTTCGGGGTAATGATGAAGAGAAATTAAAGGATATCTTGATCACAAAGGAGATAGTGACAAAGGAAATTGATAAAATCAAAAGTAGTAAAGCACCCGGTCCTGATGAGCTCTTTCCTAGAATTTTGAAAGAATGTAAGGATGTGTTAAGTGAGCCCCTAGCATGCATCTTTAGAAAATCATTGGAGAGTGGCATTGTGCCAGTGGCATGGAAGAAAGCCAATGTGATACCTATATTTAAGAAAGGGGATAAAACAAATATGTCTAATTACAGACCAGTAAGTTTGACCTCAGTGATAGGGAAAATGATGGAATCTATTATAGCAAGGAATATTAGAGATCACTTGGATAAGCATAAGTTGATAAAAGAATCACAGCATGGCTTTAGTAAGGGTAAATCCTGTCTGACTAATTTGCTGTCTTTTTATAGTAAGGTGTATGAAGCAGCAGATAATGATGAAAACTATGATATTTTATACTTGGACTTTAGTAAGGCTTTTGATCGAGTGCCACACTTACGGCTTCTGAGCAAAGTTAAAGCACACGGGATCGATGGCAGTATATTTAGGTGAATTCGGTCATGGCTTGGTGACAGACAGCAAAGAGTTAGTATAGATGGAGTTAAATCTGAGTGGGGGTGTGTTAGCAGTGGAGTTCCGCAAGAATCTGTTTTGGGTCCCTTGCTATTCTTAATTTATATTAATGATCTTGACATAGGTATAAGTAGTGACCTGAGTAAATTTGCTGATGATACTAAGCTAGGTAGGGCCATTAGGGCTGATTCTGATGCTGTTGTAATGCAGGAGGAATTGACCATTCTGTCCAATTGGGCCGAGAAATGGCAAATGAAGTTTAACATAGACAAATATAGTGTACTTAGTATAGGTAGAAATAATCCACTGAATAGTTATAAATTAAATGGGAGAATTTTAGGGAGGATCGATTGTGAGAGGGACTTGGGTATTTTGGTAAGTTCAGACCTTCGTCCTAGAAAGCAATGCCTAAATGCTAAGAATAAAGCTAATAGGATATTGGGATTCATTAGGAGGAGTGTAAGCAATAAGAGTGCTGAAGTCATTCTAAAACTGTATCTGGCGCTAGTTAGGCCTCATCTAGACTATGCAGTACAATTTTGGTCACCATATTATAGGAAGGATATTGATTTGCTTGAGTGTGTGCAGAGAAGGATGACAAAGATGATTGGTGGGCTAAGGAACTTACCTTATGGTGAAAGGCTCAGAAAACTAAATCTACATACATTGGAAAGTAGAAGAGTCAGAGGAGAATTGATTGAAGTCTTCAAATGGGTAAAAGGATATAATAAAGGGGATCTGGGTAAGGTTCTTATACTTAGTGAACATGACAGGACACGTAGCAATGGGTTTAAGCTTGATAAGTATAGGTTTAGGAAGGAGATTGGGAGGAATTGGTTTACAAATCATGTGGTAGATGAATGGAATAGGCTCACTAGACATGTGATAGAAGCCTCCTCTCTGGGTAGTTTTAAGAATAGATTAGATAAATATATGGATGAAGCTGCTAGATGGGACTGACTTTTTTTTTATGTACATATGTATATATTTTTCTAAGGAATGGGGAGATTATATTTTGCGGTTGCATGAATGGACATAATCCTCTGGATGCATTTTATGTATATTGTAGATTAAATCTGACAAACTCCTTAAAGGGTGACAATGTTGATGACTTTTCTCTGGTAAGAAATCTTTTGTGTGTTGACTGGAACAGGAGCTGCCAAGTGTAGGCCATGAATGGTCTTTTGCAGTCTCCTTCTTTTCTTATGTTCTTATGCTATTCATATTTTTTCCTATTATACTGAATTTGTTACCCTGCTGGGCTGACAGGTTTCACTGACGCGTAACCATAGCAACAGTCACAAACAATCAATCAGATCAGATGATGTGAGGGTATAGCCTTTGTTACGGCACTCATGTAAAATATAATTTATTATAATTCATTGATATATAAACCACTGTTTGCTAAACCTGTAGATCCACAGTACGCGCTCGCAACAGATGGGAGGAAAATATTTTGTTCATGTCCCAATATGTTTCACGTTTTTTGAGTAAATTCAAGGGGGCTGCTCGCGGGGGAGATATCACTGGGGGGGGGGGGGTGATTTCCTTACGATGATCCTGAGTTACAATCAATTGGGGGAGGGATAAGGGGGGACACAGCCCCAGTATATAATCATAATTGTTTATATAGTAATGTTCTAACGTTTTATTTAACTAAATCATTTCTGCGAGTATAATCGTTTCTGCGAATTATAATAGAAGGGTCTGATGTCAGAAATGAATGAATAGTGAATTTTTATTTTGTTTTTCTCTTAATGTCTTTTTATTATCCTCATTTGTATTTATTTTTATTTGTCAATAGATTTTTCCCCATTTTACTATTTTTATTATGTGGAGGCTTTTGGGTGGAGGAGAGACGACTTTTAAGCGGCAAAATCAGTTTAAAATGGATTCGTTGTGTACAACCTGCCCTTCATCTATTATCAAACTTTCTTCTCTATTTTCGGATCGAGAAAAGTTCTTAATATTTTTGGACGATCATAATTTGATTAAAGTTACAATCGATTGTAAAGTTTGTGGTCAGGCATTAGAGATTAAGGATAATAACGAATTTAGATGTCCAAAAACTAAACGTGACTCAAGCAATCGACATTATTTTTTAAAGAATCAGCTATGAATGGTACTATTTTCTGAAAGTAACGCCTCTTTGTAGAAACTATTCTTTAAATTGTTTATTAGTTTTTGGCTAACCAATTTTTACAATGAAAGTAAGCACCTTAAAAGACCTTTCGATCCATGCCAAAAAGATGTTTGTTTCCCTATTCTACTATATATACAAAAAAAATCTAGGAGTTGGAGACAAAAGGACAATAAAGTTGAAGTCTCTACCACCCTCCTCTCCTACCCACCACGCGGGTACGGAAAACCGAAAAGATACCTATTTAATAGCTAATAGTGCTTATAACTTTATCTAACCTCTTTTTAAATGTGTTAACGGTGAGACTCGAGACAACCTCTTCCAAGTATCTTTCGCGCTTGTATTTCTACGTTGACACAGTGTTGTGTGAACTTGAGGTCATTTGGCACGCAAATACCGAGATCCTTTCGTTTTTTTTGTTTCTGATATTGTTTTAGCAAGGAGTTTGTATTCTGCCTTCAGATTTTAGTGGCAATCATGCATCACTTTGCTTTTTTTAAGGTTCAGTGGAAGTTTCCATTTTTCAGACCATTCGGCTAGGTGATCAATGTCCTTTTGAAAATCTACTATATATTGCTCTGTAATTATACTTTTACCCAGTTTACAATCATCAGCGGCTCTGTAATTATACTTTTACCCAGTTTACAATCATCAGCGAATTTGGAGATTTTAGAGATCAATCCCACGTCTATGTCATTTACATAAATAATAAAGAGCAAGGGTCCCAGGACCGATCCCTGAGGAACGCCTCTACTCACAGGTATCCATTCAGAATATTCTCCATTGATCACGACCCTCTGTTTACGATTATTAAGCCAGTCTTCAATCCAATTTGTTATTTTATCTCGTACTCCTAGGGCTCTAACTTTATAAATTAATCTCCTGTGTGGCACTTTGTCGAAGGCCTTTTGAAAGTCCAGATATAGAATGTTGACAGATCTTTCACTATCATGAATTGTGTTAATGTAATGGAAGAACTCTAATAAATTTGTAAGACAAGATCTGTGTTTCCTAAATCCGTGTTGCATGTCTCTTAGCAATTCGTTGGTTTCTAAATGCCTTACTATTTTTTCTTCAATAATACTCTCGAGCATTTTGCCAATTATTGATGTTAAACTTATAGGACGATAATTGCATACCAGATCTTTACGTCCTTTTCTAAATATTGGCGTTACATTGGCTAATTTTCAATCTTGAGGGACAGTACTAGTTTCAAGTGATAAATTAAAAATATATGTTATTTGGTCCACTACTGCAACTTTTACTTTTTTGATTACTCTTACTCTCTTTACTTTTTTGATTACATTAGAGGTTACGAAGGGCGGCCAATAAGTTTTGCAATTCGGATATAAGGAAACGAGATATGAGGAAAAGTATTTTATTATTTTTCAATATAACTACTCTCAACTTCAATGCACTTGCGCCACTTGTCCCTGAAGCTTCGAATTCCCGACAACCAGAAATTTCCCGAATGCTGGTCAATCCACTCCTGGACGGCGAGATGGACATCTTCATCGCCCCCAAACCGGCGTCCACGCAGTGCAGCCTTGAGCTGGCGGAATAAAAAGTAGTCGCTAGGGACCAGATCTGGACTGTAGGGGGGATGGTTGAGCTCCTCGAATCCGCAGGGCAGCTTCTGCAACTCTGGCCTTGTGGACTTTGACGACGTTGAAGTCGATGATGGGGCGTGAGGTTTCTATGGGCCCAACGGGCAGAGACCTCCGTCATGGCCAAATTGTCGTGGATGATGTTGGTAACACCTCCATGTGATATTCCAAGTTCTCACTCGATTTCTTCGACCTTCACCCGTCGATTTTCGAGGATCATCCTCTCCACACGGGCGACATTGTGCTCGTTGGTCACGTCTGACGGGCGTCCTGGACGGGGGTCATCTTCAAGGGACTCACGACCATGGCTGAACTTCCTATTCCAGCAAGAAATGGTTGCATAGGAAGGGGCGGTGTCCGTGTACACTGCAACCATGCGTTCATGGGTCTCTTTTGCATTCTTGCCTTCCTTGGTCAAAAATTTGATCACTGCGCGGTGCTCAACCTTCTCCATTGTTCAAAAAATTGTGACTGACGATCTGCGATCAGCTACTGCTTCTTAAATAGACAAGGAAGGAGCGTGCGGCTGCAGGTCCTGACTTGTCATAACTTGTCCTAACACCCCCACACACAGCCATCCCCCATCCTCTGTTTTGCCCTACTGATTCTTAAAACTTATTGGCCGCCCCTCTTATATGCCATGAAATCAAGGTTTCAAAAAAAACTTTGATTGATTGGTTTAGTTTCTGCAGAGAGGTCGCTATCCATTATTGTGAACAAAATAGGCAGAAGATTGGTGGCGAGGGAACAGTTGTGGAAGTCGAAGAGGCTAAGTTTGACAAAAGAAAATACAACAAAGGGAGAGTGGTTGAGGGAATGTGGGTTTTCGGGGGCTTCGAACGGGGACGAAAAATATTTGTGTGGTCACGGTTCCCGATCGAACCAAAGAAATAGTTGTATTGGTGATTAAAGAGTGGATCGTGCCCGAAACATTAATCATTTCTAATTGTTGATCGGCTTACGCCGGTTTGGAATTAGAGATACAAACATCAAAGCTTCAAACACTCAAAGAACTTTGTGGACCCGGAAAGCGGATCAAGCACCAAAAATATTGGGCGGGTCTGGTGGGATGCGAGAAATTCAAACCCGAAATGCGGACGAAAAACCAACCAATTTGACGCCTATCTCGCAACCGCCATCTTCTGCAAAAAAAAAAAAAAAATCGTTCATACCAAAACGGGAATTAAAGAAAGATTCCACACTTTCCTCGCCGCTATTTCAGAAGTATACCCACCCCAATAAAGAAAATGAACAGCATTTTTCGTTGGTTAATTTCGGGCATTTTTTACAACAAATGGAGCCGGGTATATTTGAACTAGGACTCAAACGAGCATGAATATTCATGCGCGGGGGAAGAAAACAGAAACGCAACTTGGTGTCGTTAGATTTCGGCTAAAAAAAATACACTTTTTCGGGCGTGCCGCCGATCTTCAGGTTTACCCTTATCAATGAGCTCAACCCAGACATAAAAGCAAATATAAGGGAAATCGAAAGATGAAAGATGTGAAAAGAAAATCACGAATGCAAAATTAGCCGTCGTTTTCAACAAAACTTGTTTCCCATAAGAATCCATCGACGCCATCATGAAAGGGAAAATGAACTTGGCTGCTAGCCCTGGCGTCAGGTCTACTCCGAAGAAGAGTAATATCGACCTTTATTACAATATCAACACCAGCTGTAGCGCTCTATACCGCTACAAATGTCAATATTTATTCCGAACTAACTAAGTATATATATATATATATATATATATATATATATATATATATATATATAATTTCAAGAAGGGTTGGTACCCTGACATAAATCGGGAAATTACTACTCCCGCTCTCCCAAGCGTCTTTAAATTAACCCATGAGGTTCATTCGCATTGCTCCCCTCGCATCGGTGAATCAGGTCTGTAAATATTTGAATTGTAATTGGTTAACTAAAACTTTCTCAAAATAATCCGGAATTAATGCGTGATTCTTTTCTGATTCAACTCCCTTATAATCTATTTAATATTTATCAAAATATTTACAAATTACTATTTATCAAACAATTTATTAAAAATAATTACCAATCAAATTACCACTATTTACTAATTACTATTTATCAACTGTAAATCAATTACTAATTACCAATCAATTTCCCAATCATTATAATTCAAATTTAACAATTAATTTATCACACCATTTAACACTACCCAATGTAAGTAGCAATCATCAATTGTTATACTCAATATAAAAACTACTATTTAACGATTATCCAATCTATTTAACCATTATCCAATTACCAAATATTACTACTATTCATATGTTGTACTTTAATTGACAAACCATATTTATCAATTGTAAATCCATTCTCGTTAACTCATGCAAATTTAATTCACACGCGTAATTCAATCCAATCATAAACTGTTACTGTATAAATTCACCTTTCAATAATAACTGTTAATTCAATAATATATCTTTTCTTAACTCATTGATTTTTTCATACACGTTTCCCAACGTCCCTCAAATTTAGGCCTAAGGAAGTTCGTCTGCAAAAATTAGATCTCGCGTTAGCATTTAACTTCATTCCCTTGAATAACGAAATATAGGTTTTTATGTTTATTATGATGAGAGCTATCTAGGATATTGCGTAATATTCATCTAAAACATAGAAATGGTGCCCAGAATAATTTAATTATCTCCCATTCATCCATTCATTCGTAATATTAAATTAATTTTCACCGCCACGTGTGTTGCATTTTTTCGGACGACGCATTCCGCCTCACTCAGTTCCATTATTTTGCTCGCGTAGACTTTCATATTCACGAGTGACTTTTCGACACGTGGTTGTTTTCAATCCTAAGTTGACTTTAACATCCTTAAGTGATCCCTTAGCAATTTCGTAAAATTAATTATATTAAACAGTAATAAATACAAAGAGTGACCAATTTTCAATAATTTTTTGTTCAATTTTTTACGTTCAAGGGCGTGAATTGAAATTATGCATACACACACACACACAAACTTTTATTTTTCTATAAATGGATTATAACTGAGCCCCAAGCTACGTCCCAACTTCAGGCACAGTAACAACAACCTAAACATCCTCCCCCGCAACAACAGCGACGTATTAATCCACCTTCGCCCCCCACGCAAGTATCCTCCCTCATTCGCCTCCCACTTAACAACGCCCCTTCCCCCACTCCCTCTTGGGTTCAACTTCTACCATTTGACCCACAAAATCCCATTGGCTGATGGGAAATGGTGGAGCTCATCTTCCTACACCAGGCAATTTCTGAGGACCATAGAACAATCGTTGTAGCCCATAAATTACCTCTAAGTATTTTTTTGTCCATTTTTAAGAGTATTCTGCTTGATTGGATAATTTCTGGTTCTTGGGGAAGGTTCAAGAGGGCGTTCCTGGATGAATTTGGGAGGTCGCAAATTGAGGACCTGCGTATCCTTCTCCATACGCAGAAGGTGGAGGACAGGCGCCCCACGCATTTTCTTGACCATCTGAATGCCCTCGCACATGCCAAGGGAGCACAGCTCGACCAACTCGAGCCACTCATAACTGATTAATGCGTGGGAAGCCGGACCAAATTAAGCCCCTCATACTAATGTCCTCCCCAGCGAACGTGGGGAAGATGGCAGAGGCGGCTGACGCCCTGTATAATAATCCATTCGTCAGCTGGGGAAATGCAGGCACCAGGTCGTTTAGCGATGTAAATAGGGGGCGTAGCATATGCAACGACGACCTCCAGGCGGTGTCGGAGCCTTCTGTCGGCCTTCTCGACAGTATAAATAGTATAACAAATTTTATATGCCCGCAATTTGGTCAATGAGACAACAATGTTTGTGATATTAATTTAGTAATAAAAACAATAATCTGAAAATAATCAATCTTTAATAATAGTTAACCCCTTCTCTATTTTTTTATTGCAAACATATACCCTTATTCAACATGATGGCCATTTCTATTTATACAACGTGGGCTCTATCTCTCATGGCCCTCATCACTCTTTTGATAACATCTGGTATGTCCTCTAAAATAACATAACATAATTTCACGGATGACAAAAGCTACAAGGGCCTATCAAATGTCATCCGCATCTGTGATGCGATTCCTCAAGTCATTTAAATTGAGAGATGGTGTTGAATAAACTGCATTCTTCCAATGACTCCTTAAAATTAAATCACATGGGGTCAAATCAGGGCTTCTGGGTGGTCAAACGATCTTATGGCCTACTGCAATTATTCGCTTTGGGAGTATTTCCTGAAAGGGATTCTTAAAAATGAGTGTTTTGTGAGCAGGAACACCGTCTCGAGTCCAAGGTCGGACTTATGTATGGGCGATATGGGCAGCCGCCCAGGGTGGCATCTTGCCAAGATCGACATGGCTTGCCGCGGGAAGAAAAAGACGGAGGGGTGCAAGTTGACTACCCTGTACCGAAGGCGGTCCTTTTTTTCTATACCCTTATACTATTTGTTATTTATGGTTATTATTGTATATAGTTTGTGTACTTATTTAGTATTTATAAATATATTTCTGTTGTTACACGTAAAAGCAATGATAATTATGTTAGTGTTCCAAATAGATGACTAATAGTAATAAACAAAATAATAGTTGTTCCCGTCTGTTTTGAGGGAGGCGCAAAAGGGGTATTTCGGCCAGGGCTCCTTAGTTGCCAGAACCTCCACCGCTTGCATCCACCAAACACGATTAAATTTAGAATGATATCTTGAATTAAAATTTCTAGGTAAGTTTCACTATTTATGTTCCCATTAATATAAATTGGACCTATTAACGATCCATTGCTAAACAGTCGTACTGACAAAGAGAACTTTTCTCTACAGATTTATTTTCATGTACATGATCCTCGAGCGGGTGATTTCTTGATGCATAGTGCCATGAGTTCTGTCTGTTTACTTGACTATTCATATGGAATGCAACCTCATTTCCAACAACTAACTATTCAATGCTTTTTTTCCTGGACGTCCGAGAAACTATTAAACAAATCTGAGTCGGCGAGGAAAATCATTTTCAAGGAGTTGGTGTTAAATAATGGGTTTTACGTGATAGAATTGCTAGTCTTTTATGAACAATTCGCAGAAAAGATATTTGTGAAAATCCTGTACCATTTCTTCTGGAGGATACTTTAGGTTTTTCTATAATAACTGTTGAGCACAATCAATGTTGTATTCGTGCCTTACATTTTCTAGTCGTTCTTAATGTCCTTTATTTAAATTTGTAATAGTTCACTTTCTTTAAAATTTTTCAGCATTTTTCTAAATAGTACATTTAGCTTCACATGATCCAAAAATTGGATGCTACATTATACAAAACAAACAGATTTAAAATATCTCAAGTTATGAAAAAAATATTTAGATTTAAAGCTAGTATACTTTTGTGATTCACCGCGTATAAATGAACTGTCTATTACGTTTATATGTTGAAATTAGTGGACAAAGCAGCAATTACACGCTATATATGAGTGTTTGAGAAAGAAAGGGCAAGATAAGGAGCAAGTAGATTATATTGTCTATGGTTGATATGCATAGAGGAAATGATGCAACTTCAGATTGCACCGCTTTGCTATGAAAGCTAATTAAGCGTTCACAAAATGATGGTTGGCTTTACGATTGGGAGGACAAAACGGGGGCAGAAAAAGATAGGTTGTTTAGCAACGTTGATACGCGTCGATCACTACTTGGAGGAAATGGTCTAAGTTGAAGTCTTCAACTAAACTTTCGCAACTAATCATTTTGATTGTCCTCTGTGTTACTGTAAAATCTTGTTTAGGAGACGGGAGAAAAATGTATCTGCCAAAGTTTTTCGTCATCTCTGTATATGGGATTTTTTTTTAAGAAACCATCTAACGACTGCCACTAAGGGCATAAGTCGTCGTAATAAAAAAAAAACTCATCACTGGTTTACATTAAAAACCACACGGAAAAACTCCCACAATAGACAAACAGAAACCAAACAAAACAACATTATAAAAGGAGGAAGAAGCGGGAGGCATGCTTTTGGGGTGAGGCGAGCCTCAAAAGTCAACGAGTCCACAAGTCTGTCTGCAGGAATCTGTCTCGAGCCAAGGAGCAAGTGGCATCAATCCCACTTGCCCCGGTATCGGGAGAAATATCAAAAAGAGAAATTTGACAGAGAAGAAGGAGACAAATACTTCTAAGGAACTGGGAGACTTTGACTAGGATTAGACACAGATGATTTGAGTCGGTGTAAGTAGAAAGAAGCGGTCAAGCGGCGATGGGGTAGCTAAGCTTTCCTCCCGATTTCCAGCCTAATTTTGTTCTTCTACTTATTTCCTTTTCCCTCGTCCAATCAAGAAACACAAGCTCTCCTAAGTATAAGTATTATTGTACCTGTTCAATAATTTTCAATCCAATTTAGAGACAGGTTTGTAATCATTCAGTTATCATTGTAATGATTCTGGATTCGAGGAAACTAATGCGTTATTAGCAGAGCGAATGAGACTGAAATATCCTACAGAGATAGGCTGTGTTGCCCTATTGTGAGTAGGTTTTTGGTTACCAAAGGCGATTTGCCACCAAGTTTTGGTACCACTCATGGGTAGCTTGATAGGTTTCGTGGTTCAGTTTGTGGCTACCCGTTTGATTTTTCTGGGAGGGACTTGTACGTGAGGCAGTGACTCCAAAGGGTAGAGAGTTCTCGTCTTTCTGGATTTTAGACTGGGTAAAGGTGTTCATAGATTTACTCGATGATAAAGAAATTTTCGAAATGGGATGAAGTATTCATTATTCCGTGGGAATTTGGAAAGTTTTCATATGTATCTCTACATGGAATTGAGGCTTCATGCTGAGGCACTTTCCAATTTTCCTTTTACATAAACGGCCTGCACACGCGACGATATTTAAGAGATTACAAATGGAAATAAATTTTATACATTCAATATGAATTTAAATAATTTTAAATTTATATATTGTACTTACGTTAATTTATTTTACAATGTTTTACAATATTATTATTTTCATCATTATTGAATCTTACACTTGTTGTATTATCCTATGTCAGAGAGAGCAAAAAAAGTGAGTCACACAGACAAAGAGAAAAAGGAGTATCTCACGGACCAAGAACATTCCATCGAAACCATTCAGCAAACTTCCGGAGGGATAACGAGTGAAACTGGAGCCGGGACTCCATTTAGCGATATCGCGCTAAATACATCGCCGCCATGTCTTTGAGACAGAGTCTAGATCGCTTCCGTCGGCAAACAAAAGAGCTTCCCAGGGAAGTCGTATATATTCCCCAGCCCAGGAATGATCAAATGAGTATTCTCAGAGTATTTGGGACGCGAGCTGTATCCACGCCGCTTTTACGCAAGCAAGATTCACGCAGTGCTCTCACAGTACTCAGGCAGCATCTTGAGCGGTCATTGGAATCATCCAAGGACGACGCGCACTACTCGAGCGGCACCCTGGCACCCCAAGGGCTCGTAGGCAGAAACCATTATTCGGAACGACGGAGGTCAAGGACGAAGGTCTCATAAGAATAACGCGCTTAGCTACGCTTTCCCAAGAGGAATACTCACACGAGCGACTACTCGAGGTCTCCTCCAGAAAATCGTGAGCCATTACATTTTCTTTTTCATCGTCGAAGATGCGTGACGCTCTCCGACCGCCGCAAGACTCCCTTCATAGTCTCCTCTCGATCCCTTTCGGGTAATTATTACCTATATTAGGATATATATATATATATATATATATATATATATATATATATATATATATGAGAGAGAGAGAGAGAGAGAGAGAGAGAGAGAGAGAGAGAGAGAGAGAGAGAGAGAGAGAGAGAAAGAGAGAGAGAATAAACTTGCAATTCATTTTTCTGTGGGTAAATTTTCATATATATAAATATATATATATATATATATATATATATATATATATATATATATATATATATATATATATATATATATATATGATGAAAATTAATGCAATATCGCAAGGAAAGATGAGGAATTAAACCACATTCTCCGAAGACAATTTAATTCAGAACAGTTTCGGTGTATCTCACACCCTTTTTCAACTGACACTGGGCAGAAAATATAAGAGAAATGCATATAAGCATAACACAAGATCCCCTCTTTTTTTTCCCTCAATCCCCTACTTGTGGCTAATCTGGGGGGGGGGTAGGCCTAAACATATTGAAGGGCTGACATTATACTATTTTGTTTATTTGCGTTCTTATTACAGGATTAAAAGAAAATTGACCCTCAGATAGATTTAAATTAGGAACTGACGATATCAAGCTCGATTCTACGATTCTTCTCTTAACATAGTTAGCCGATTTAAATAACATTTTACTTCCATTGAAATCGAACGTATGATTCTTGTCTCTAACATGACAAAATATTCCACTGCTTTCGCTGCCCACTCTAATATCTCTTTTGTGTTCGTACAATCTCTTGTCTAGATTTCTCCCCGTTTCCCCTATATAAACTTTATGGCAATCGTTGCATGGTACTGCATATACTCCTATGTTATGATGTTCTTTGGGTTTCCTGGCCATCATCAATTGGTTTAAGGAATTATTATATTTAAAGGCTAAATTAATATCCGCTTTCCCAAATATGTCCTTTAAACTATTTAATTTATTATTAAATGGCAATGTTATACATTTGTTGAAGTCGTTAGTGCAGGAAGGCTTATTACCATAGAATGTTTTCCTAGCTGCAAAATGGGCAGACGATATGAACCAATCGGGGTAATACAAATTAGAAAAAATGTTCCTGATAATGACAATTTCTTCATCTAAATAGGAAGGATGACATATTTTGTATGCTCTAAGGAAAAGGTTAGAAATTACCGATTTTTTAACAGTATTATCGTGAAACAAAAAATAATGTATATAGGCATTCGAGTGGGTTGGTTTCCTATAAACGTCAAGTTTTAAATCATGGTGATCTTTATTAATGAGGACATCTAAAAAGGGTAATCTATTATCATATTCCCATTCATATTTAAATTTGATGGAGACATGCAAACTATTCAAATTATTAAAAAAGGTATCAAAATCATGGCCATTAGGCCATACAGAAAATACATCGTCAATGTACCTTAACCATATAAAGTTAGGGGGAGAAATTGTGGGAAGGAGTTCAGTCTCAAAATATTTCATGAAAAGACATGCCAATATCGGAGATAAACTATTTCCCATGCTAAGGCCAAATATTTGTCTATAAAACTCATTATTTACTCGAAACACATTGTCAGAGAGACATAATTCAACTAAATCGATAAATTTACTCGTAGAAATGGGAAGATCCAAATTAAGTCTAGGCATGATTTCCCGCAGAAGGCCCATGGTTTGGTCAACCGGAACTTTGGTAAACAAAGAGTTTACATCAAAGCTCAAAAGTTTTCCATCCGGTAATTGCAAGTGGTTGAGGCGGTCAACGAAATCTTGAGTGTTCATAATGTGTGCAGATGAGATTCTTCCTACTGCTGGAGATAAATGCTTGGCGAGCCATTTGGAGAGCTTATAAGTGGGAGAATTAATATTGGAAATGATTGGGCGTAAGGGACATCCCTCTTTGTGGGTCTTTGGGAGAGTATATACAATGCGGATAAATTCATCTTCATTTATTAGGTATAAACAACGTTTCAAGTTGTCCGCTCATCTTCGGGTTCTATGATATAAAAGTACAAGCCGCTGTTCTCTTCCTTAACAGGAAGAGCTTGGTTACACAGGTACCCCGCAGGGGTGTGGCCTACGGCCTTACTTGCTAATCTTAACCGCCTTTTTTAATCCCCTTTATAGACTCTTTATTTTAACACCCTGAACACATTCTTCTTCTTCTTCCTTCTTTTTTTTCTTTTCTTAGGTGACAACGGAACTAAAAGAAAAAATCTTATTCAAACACCTTCAAAAAATCTCGTTCTTAAAATATAGGGTTATGGATAAAGGATTACATAATTTACAGTGTATTCCTCTAGGATTCCTCTAGGATTTTTAATATTCTAACTCATTATAAATTATGTATTTTCTTAGGTTTTGTGTTATAGAAAAAAAGTCTCTCCTTTTGTAGATATTATATTAGCAATTTTAATATTCTAATTTATAGAGAATTTTTTAATATTACAATTCATTGTAAATTATGTATTCCTTTATACTTTTATATTATAGAACCCGTAGATGAGCGGACAGCTCGAAATGTTGTTTATACCCAATAAATGAAGATGAATTTCTCCGGATTTTATGCAGTCTCATTCCTGGTGAAATTAAGGATTCGTCTGGCTAGCAGCAACCCCATCGATTATATATATATATATATATATATATATATATATATATATATATATATATATATATATATATATATATATATATATATATATATATATATTTATTCATTCTTAAACTGGTGTCAGGTTTTTAAAGGGTCGTTAAAAAGTTTCTTCTAAAAGGCTCCTAAAATTGGTGGTTTTAAGATATAAAGGAAATAGAAATTTTCTTATTAAATTACTTGCAAATTTTAGATACACGATCGGTAAATATTTACATTTTCTCGCGGTGTTTATTGTAATCGTGATTCAATAATTCCCCAAGAGGAATATTATCTGTTCTTTCTCTGCCATTTGAAAGAATCACAATTGTATTTGTCACCGGTATTTGCGTGCGTTAAAGTGACGATGCCATGGTTTGTTTGCCAATCACATAGTTAGTATCATGGGAATTAAGCGAGTTCTTTTGCGTGTGTTTTTTGGGGGGCGGTGCGTATTTTGGGGTCACGTTAAATCCATTTTTGCACCTTCGCCGTACTTATCAGTGCACAAAATTCGGGTTCGACAAACTCGCTACAGTCTCTCGTTGTGTGCGTTTTTTTAGGGAGTTTTTTGGTGCGAACCGGCAAGACATCATGTCGTCGTTTGAGGTTTTCAAAGCACAGGGAGAATCTCTGGGTCTAACGGGAAAAGACCTAATGTCTTACATCCTGGAAGAAAAGAGGACGGCGAGAGAAGAAAAGAAAACGAAAGAGAAAGAGAAGAAAGAAAGAGAATTCGAGTACATGAATTAGAGATGGCGATGATAAGAAATGAGGCTTTATCCATCACTTCGGGGCCCGGAACCCGTCAACCCGCATCCGTAAAGCTGCTTGTGTTTAAAGAAGGGGAAGACTTTGCCCCGTACTTGATTCAGTTCGAGAAGATCTTCGAGGTAAAGCATTGGGATATAGAATCGGACGGTGTAGCTAAATTGTTGCCCCTTTTGAACATCCACCTGAGAGATATTTTTACTTCCCTCCTGTCCAAGGTAAAAATTGACTATTCCACGTTAAAGGCCGGGCTACTCACTGCCTATAACATGACTCCCGATTTTTATCGTGTTAAGTTTAGGCACTGCCGAATCCAACCCAATCAAACATTTAGACAATTCGGGTACACCTTAGAAAGGCACCTTAATTTCTGGTTAGACGGTGCAAAACTGCCCCAGGATTACGATGCTATGATTGATTTCATCCTGAAGTACCAATTTCTGGCATCGCTTCCATCCGAAATCCGGTCATTCATCAAGGACAGAAGATGCACCAGCTTCAAGGAGTGCATACAAGAGGCTGATGTATATGCCGCCAGTCACAACTGTTACCCTAAAGAAGGGAAGAAAGTAGAACCATCTTCTCCGAAATCGCAGATGAAAAAGCAAAAATTCGTTCCCCACAACAAAGAAACCTTTGCCGAGGTAATAGGCCAGTCTAAACATAAACCTGTTCGAACGCTCATCAACCAAGAAGCCCGACCATTCTTTTTTAACCCACCTTCGTCAGCGTTTCCCAGCCGTCGTATGTTATTCAGGCGGAATCAAAGGACATGTAAAAACCAGTGGCCCTCAGAATTCGTACTTGATGAATAACTGCTCCCACCAGGTGCACCAGGTGAGTGCCACCCCTTCTCAGACCTCCTCTCCACCAGAAACTCCCCTCTCTTCAAGCAAACCAGGTCCCGCTGGCCACCCGGTGAACATTTTGTTCAATAAAAGCAACCTTGAGGGGCCTTCAATTCGAGACAGGTACGGTAAACGGCTGCCGTATTTCCACCCTCGTCCGAGATACAGCGTGCACGTCTATCGTGGTCTCGGATAAACTACTTCCACCGGTAGCCTCGAATCACGATCGGTTCGCCATCGCCCATGATGACCTGGGATGCGCTAATCGGTTCCACATTGTAAAGTGCCATATTGACTGCGCTTACTTCACTGGTTGCGCCTTATCCTACGAACCACACACGACAACCTTTTCTCCGATCATTTCAGCCACACAAAGACCTCCCAAATAATGAACTGGGTTTTAAGAAAAACAATTATACAAATATAAATATGTTAAATAGCGTTTCTAAAACCATAACCATAAATTTGTTTGATCGAAATTGTCGCCTGCTAGTTTTTAGGCCTAAGACGAAAGCGAAATAAATTTTGAAATAATGAACTGGGTTTTAAGAAAAACAATTATACAAATATAAATATATTCATAGAATCAACGAATGTAGAATGAGATAAGTTGGATTAGGTATACAATGTAAGATATGGTAAAATATGTTTACAGTAACGAGATGTGAAGAGAAATGAAGTACGTGAAATAAATATGAAATAATATGGTGAAATAATATGGTGACTATGATGGACTGAATTGGGGGCTGCAAATACGAGAAGTAAATAGAATTAGGACCTACTCTCGTATAGGGGTTTGCAGAGAATTGCGAGAGGATGTGGAATTAAACTAAGTATGATTTGTTTGGAGGTAAATGACTAATTGTAGAAGGAATGATTAACGACCTTTATGCGGAGAATGTTGAGAGTCGAATGGGAAAGAATTTTGTGCCATTTGGTCGAGCTAAAAGCGTGTGTTTGTTTGTTTGTGTGTGGAATTTGAAGAGATGTTATTTGAAACAGTAGTACGTTAAAGGAATTTACAAGTAAGATAAATTAATTAATTTACTATTAAGTTGTACATAAAATATGATTTAATTTACAAAAGTAAAAGAATTGTATGATATGAATTTTATATAATAATTGATATATATATATATATATATATATATATATATATATATATATATATATATATATATATTAAGTTTCCCATGAGGATTTTATTATAGGAATGCCCAGAGGGAATTGCTATACTATCGACTTAGTTGCTCCTATCCACCGGCCATCTAGTGAGGGCCACAGTTATATCCTCACTCTGGTCGATTTTGCTACCTGTTCCCTGACGCTGTCCCCCTCTAAAAGATTTACAGCATTTCATATGCTGAAGCCGTCCTCTCCATCTTTGCCCGTGTTGGATTACTTAAAGAAATTTTGTCAGATCGCGGCCGTCAGTTTATCTCCCATTTGATTGAGCAGGTAGGAAAACTGCTCGTGGTCAAACCCCTCTTTACCACCCCATTTCACCCAGCCGGAAATGGTATGTGCTGAGGCTGAAAGGTAATCTCAAGGCCATTTTGCGGGAGATTTGCGCCGAGCCGCCCTGAGAGAGTCATCGCTCTCTTCCGGTAGCTCTTTTTGCGTACAGGGAGATACCCCATCTCACCTTGGGATTCGCGCCCTTTGAGCTTTTTTATAGTAGGAATGTTCGAAGCCCATTGAGCATTCTTAAGGAGCTCTTTACTAACCAAAAGTTAGATCGGGAAGTACAATCATCTTACTCATACGTGATCGAGCTTCGTCAGAGGTTAGAAGAATGCGCCGAGATAGCCTACCAAATGCTGACGTAAATCTAGACAAATCTAAAACTTTCTTCGATTGTAAGTCTAAGGATCGAAGGTTCAAACCCGGCGAGGAAGTTTTGTTGTTGCTCCCAACGGACAATAACAAACTGTTAGGTCAATGGAAGGGCCCCTACCGGCAAATCGAGAAACGTTACCCCGTCGATTATTTGGTGGAAATCCCATCGGGGAGGAAGCTCTTCCATATAAACCTCCTCAAGAAATACCATCGGCGCGCGGGAGTCCATCAAATATTGGCAATAGATGAAGAATCGGCCGTCGAGGCAGATTACCCCTGGAACCCTGGGTGTGGTCAAAATTGCATGCGTAGAGCAGGACGACGCTCGTACCAGATGTGATGAAATCCCCATCAACGGAGCTCAAAATAAGTAACCAATTATCATCCTGTCAGAGAACCCAGCTCCAAGCTACCCTCGATCAATTCGGTGACGTCATTTCCGACATTCCAGGATGTGTTACATAATCCAAGCACAATATCCAACTAACTACGCAAGAGGCTGTTAGGACCAAGCCGTGCCCATGCTCGTTCATTTAAGGGAAGAATTCAATGCCGAAGTTGAAAAATTGTTAAAGTTACAGATAATTGAACTATAGGTATGACTATTCGTACGTTAGATGCCCCTTTTATTTAAAGTGCGAAAAGGGAAGCTCTTCTCGTGTAGCAGGGTGGGTTAAGTGACCAAACGAGCTTCCTTAGGATAAAGGAAAATATTCAGTTGGATTCTTTATTTCGTTGTAAATTGCGGGAACACGTCTCGAAAAGGCGAATGGTAAGGATAACTTCTTCTTGCTTCATGAATAATAACTGTTAATAATTATCTAAGCATTGGACATAATAAGTTGTAAAAGGGAAGTATATACACACATACATATAATAGTAGCGGATAGATTTACCTGTTGAAAGAGGGATCGAAGGGTAGAAAATCTCTGGTGAAAGGGAATCGCAGGCGTTTGTCTGAGATTGGTGTTCTTCTCATTGTTTTTGATCTAATTTTCAAGCTTTTTGCTTACTCTTTTTCTGTTGTTTATGTTGTTCTTGGTTTGTGATGGTATTGCATGTTTGTTTGTGTGTTTTCTTTTTGTTTCATGTAGATTGTGGTAGTTTCTTGTGGTGTTCAATCCTTTGTAGGTTTTTTTTTTTTGTATTTCTCTCGTTGTCCGTTTTTGTATTTTTAGTGTTCTTCTTATTGTAGATTCTTTGTGCAGTTTATTGTCTGTCGTTGTTTCATGTGCGTTATCTTATGTGTCGATTGGTTCTTATTGACTTTCGGTCTGTGCTTTACTGCTGGTGAACTTTTTTGTTCTTCTGTGTATGTCCTCCAACGGAATGTCAATGTGTCTTTGTCTGATTTCGTCCGTCGTGCGCCCTGTGACTTTCTCCCAGATTTGAGGGCTCTTGATTGAGGTTACAAGTTAATCGGTGTCATCTAAATCATCTGGTGTAGGTCCCTCTGCCTCCTTATTTCTCTCCTTTTAACGTTGGTGATTAAGAGTATAGCTATATTTTGTACCCTTTGGAGGAGTCTCAATTTCGTTTTGGAGCTAGTGTTGATAGGTATAGGTGGATAGAGTAGCTTTGATCTTATGAGCACGTTATAAATCTTCTTTTTGTTGGTCATGTTCAGGTTTTTTAACCTGAAGAGCTTGTTGAACTCGACCTTCGCTCGCACTGCTGTTTGAGCAACGTGGCATCTATACCCATCTTTACCTATCTTTAGTTTTGTACTGTCCCTTCTGTGCTATATGGAATGTGGGCGTCGTCAATTGCAATATGGGCCCGTTTCCTACGGAAGAGTGGCATCACTTTAAATTTCTGGGTGTTAGTGGCGATTTTCCTCCTTATTTCGTACCTGGCAACATGGTCGATTTTTCTGGCTGTTATTTATGCCATGAGTTTATTTCTGAAGGGGACAGTGATGATCTGTGAGATATCGTTTGAGAACTGGACGTACAGCAAGTCTTCCCTGACCGGATCGGGTAGGTCGAGGGTGTATATATTGTATAGGAAGGGGCTTAGGTACCCTGCTTGCGGTACGTCTGCAGTTAGCTCGAAATCTGGTCCCGTTTGGTCGTTTATTTGTATATGCGCTAGCCTGTATGTTACGTAGTCACATAGTATTTTATCTAGTCTTAAGTTTAGTCCTAGTCCTAGTATTTTAAAATGAAGCCCAGTCCTCCATACTTTGCCAAATGCCTTCTTAACGTCTCTGAGCACCATGTCAGCATACCTTTTTTGGTTCGCAATCTTCGCCAGTATTTCTGTGATGATTGATCGCACCGTATCACTCTTGTGTCCAAATTGGTGCTGGTAACGTTTTGTAGGTTGTTCTGGGGACTGTTGCGCGGTCGGCCTCCACCATTTTCTCCGTAAACCTTGCCAGTTCCTGGTCGATCTCCTCCAGGGTGGCTTCTTCGAGTGGGTGAATTCTGTACTCACCGAGAAGGGTACGATACTCTTCCCACTTCATTCGGAAGAAGCATTTTCTCTTCCTGATGGGTATCTGAATTGGGCTTGAGTATATTTTAATCATAATAGCGACGTGGTCGCTTGGGATAAGTGGGCCGAGTTGGATGTAGTAATTGTAGGGAAATTGTGGGCTGGCCAGGGTGATATCTGGTTTGGTTGCGCAGGTTTCGGTGATATATGTGGGGAAATCGGGCCCAATGAGGGCAAAAATACTCCTGTCAATGAGATTCTTCAAGTTCTTCCCCTTCTTATTTAGACGTCCGGTGTATCCGGATTCCTGGCATCTGGCGTTGAGATCTTCCCCAAATAAGACACTTCTCCCGTGTGCACAAAGTTGGTGAAAATTGTTCATCGGGAGATAATCTCGTCTCGGAGGTGGGTACCCTGTGGGCATCACCAGGGGCCCGAGAGTGGTTTGGACCTCGATGGCCAGATAGGATTCGTTTAAAGATGGGAGTGTTTTGAACTGAATTCCTCTTTTGACTGAGATGAAAGCGCCATCGTAACGTTCCAGGCTGTGGTTCTTTGCTATTGTGCTGTAGTTGAAGATCTTCATATTTTTTGGAGTCGTGTTGATTCCATGTTCTGATATCAGAACGATGTCAGGGTCGCATTGTCTGATTATGTTTCTGTAAGTCGCTTGTTTGTTGTCCAATCCGTCAGCGTTCATTTGTAGGATTGTTAAGTTTTTTGTCGGTCTGTCTATGTTGCCTATCGATTAGTCGTTCCTTTTATCGTGTTTCTTTAGGGTGGAGGGGCTGGTTGGTGGAGATCAGCATTTGCCGGATCTCTTCTTGTTAAATTCCGAGGCCGTGATTGTGGAGAACGCGTCTTGGTTGAGTGGGACCATCCCAAGGAGAAAGGCTTCTCCGATCGCCTTCTCTGGAATGTCCTCACTGTATTCCCACTTGTAACGACCAGTACTCACGCCTTCACTGACGTCCTTGTCCGTCCTTACTTCAGGGAATGGGGTACTCTCCGTGCCGTAGATTTTTAGATTAAATTTTTCTGCCATGGTAGGCATGTTTGTTCTCCTTTGACGATGAGGTAGACCTCATCCTTTGCGGTTGGGTGATCGTCTGGTACGGCTACCGAGACGGTGTTTTATTTTTGTTTCACTGTATCTTGTTTGGAAGCTTATACTATTTGAGGTTCAGGACTTTTAGGGGTGTTTGCTGGAGCGGGAATGGTTTCTACTTGTGTAGTGGTTGGTTTAAGAGGCTGCATCTGGATCCGCAGAACTTCCTCAGAGGGACAGTTCTCTGGAAACCACATCTCTTCCATTCCATTTTTGACCAGCATCTGGTTGAGCTCTCTTTTGAATGAACCTGGGTTTGTGAGGTTTGCTATTTATGCATAGTATATGCAACACATGATCTTCATATATTGCTCGTTTTCTACCTTGAGGTAAGTACACTGAGCCGAAGCCTCATTGACTGCCGCCTTTGCCACTTTGGCATAAGACCTCTTGGCCTTAGCTTCTTCTTCTTTTTTTGCATTAGATGACTTTTTATTGCCTCCGTTTTACTGGGCATGACATCACCATGGCCCTGTGGTCACCGTTGCAGTTCACACATTTTCTCGTGCTGTCCTTCCAGTCGTGCCAGACGTGTCCAACTTTATTACATATAGAGCAGATATTCTCGGTTTGTGGACACGCTTTCGTTGTATGTTGGTTATATTTAGAAAATTTAAAGCGTGTCTGTACTTCAATGAATTCCTCCCTTTCTATTTGGTCTGGGTACACCCTGACGTGAAAGAGAAGGAGACCGAGCTCTTTCGTTTTTTTGTGCCATACCCGTGTCTTGGAAGATCCCCTTAAAGACATGGGTATAGTTTCTAAATTTGATCACCTCTGAGACCTTGGCCCATTGGTGATTTACCTCTATTTCATCGCCTGAGTGGTGTCCCACCCATGAGTCTAGTCTCCGGCATATGACACTTCTGTGTACTTGAATTTGGGGTGGGATCTTAGGCGTTAAGTTGATTTTATTAAACACTTGGGTTGCGTCAGTTTATTTTTGGCATATAACAGTATACCCTAAAGAGGTGTCAATAAGTCTGACGAGTGCTACATCTAACTCCCCGTAAACTATTGAGAAGACTTCCCTACGGTCAGGCTTTGACCTTTCGGGGAGAGTTCTAAAGCTGATTCGTAGGATGTCGCTCGTCATTTTTCCCTCGTCGGTCCTTAGTCTCAGGGCGGTCTTAATGCATGAGCCTAAAGGGTACTTGCCCGGGGCCTCCATGAGAATAGGGGCGTCATGCTGACCTGTGTATGTTAAGTGACTCGCAATAAATAAATACTACTACACAGTAGTCTAGACTATATTAAACTATAAATATTTGCTGCAATGTCATTGTGTAAATTTGTGTAACAAATGGACATTGCGATTTGTCTCTGATTTAGTATCCCCGGGTTAGTATCGCGGTCACCTCTGCCACCTCACTTGCATTTAGGCTTATGTGTATAGATTTAGTATACATAGATGAGGCTAGATCAGTGCCAGACACTCAAGATAGGCTTTTCCCGGCAGTGTTGGGAATCAATACATAGTAGATAGTTTGTATTTAGAATTGTAATGGTTGGAGTATATGAGATGTAAAAATTTAATTTTAAATACAGAACGAAAAATCACTAAATATTTTATCACTGCAATGATGGCAACAACTGTTTGGGAATGAGGTCATATCGTCATGATATTGTTTTTAGCAGTACTGAGAAAAGTTTGTGGAGATATCATAAATTTAAATGTGTATTCGTGAATGTGTTTAGCAAAATTAAGTTTATTATTATATTAATATAATATATATTTAAGGTTTTACAGTAAGGACCTTACTGTAAAATCTTAAATATAAACATACTCCTACCTAACAACCTTACTGTAATTCCTCCCCTGAAGCACCTTGAATATGAAGATAGACTGAGGGTATTAAATATGTTCTCTTCTGAAAGAAGATGTATGAGGGGAGATATGATTGAGCTTTTTAAAATCTGTTCTGTAATGGATAAGTTGGATTTTAGGAAGTTATTTGAGTTGGAAGGTAGTAATAGAACTAGGGGTCACCACTTAAAAATTAAAAAACAGAGGTGCAGGTTGAATGTTAGAAAATATTTTTTTACCAATAGAGTCGTAAATTACTGGAATAGTTTGCCATCTGTGACAGTAGACAGTCCAAACTTGAATGTTTTCAAACGCAGATTAGATGATTATATGGGAAGGGAGGGTTAACTTTTTGTGTGGGTGTGGGGGGGGGGGGTATTCTGGACTCATTCCTGTGGATGCAGGTTTTTTTTTGTTATTTTTGTGTATATTATGATTGATTTGGATTTTAACGAGTTTTGATGATAATGCTTTTTGGTTTTGACACATTCTTGTGGGTGGTTCTAAGTGTATATTGTAGATGCATGACCTGCAATAATCTTCTGGATTTATTAATTTGTATATTGTAGATGCATGATCTGACACAATCCTATGGATGCATTTTGTGGGTGGGTTATGACAGATGCAGATGACCTTTGATAGGCCCTTGTGGCTTTTGTCATGCGTGAAATTATGTTAAGGTTGTTAGGTAGGAGTATGTTGATATTTAAGATTTTACAGTAATGATGTATACAGTATGAATGTATACATTAAGTTTCATCTATTAACTTTGTGGCCTAATTAAAGTTTTTGTACAGTCATTGTTATTTAGAGTTATACTGTATGCCTATTACGTTAATGACCTAACCACAGTGTGTGTATTATTTTAAACCCACTTATTATATGTATATTTCAATGTGTCAATATTAAGTTGTATGTTATAGGCTTAAGTTTATAATATTCAAGGATGTATGTGCATCAATTCTAGTATGTTTTAAAATATATTGATATCTTTGTGATAACTGGTCATGTAAGTCAAAGTACATTTATATTGATATGGGTCTAACAGTAGGGCACATTTTGGTAACTTTAAGGGTTGTACAGTGCAGTAATGCCACTCCTTGGCTTTTCTCCAAGTTCTTGGGGATTTTAGTTACTTCTTGGAGTCTTGGAGATTTTTTTTTTAAATCTGAAAATCTTGTCTTGTCCCAAGCACACTTTTATTATATAACCCTTCTTCCTGGCGTAGGACTAAATACTAAACAGTTTAGTATTTAGTCCCATACCAGAATGTAGGGTTATATAATATAAGTGCGCATGCGACATGACCTAAATATTTAAACATTCTGCTTCCATAATGAACACGTCCTTCTTTAAATTGTATGAACAGTATTTATTCGTTTGCGGGTTATGAAACACAGGTAGTCAGCCTCTTTATTGATTCAACTCCAAGCCTACCACTGGTTGCCTAATATACAACATAATATTAATGCTTAATTTACAAAAAAAGTTCCTAAACAAAATTAATGGTAATTATAAAAGACATTTAATTAAACATTTATAATATATATTTTCAGGTGAATAACCCCTTCTGCAGAAATGAAACGTAATGTTTTGTTGGAGCGCAAAAAAGGAAGAGAGCTGCAGAGGAGAAGGAGAAAATTGAAATACTTCTAAAATTAACATCGGGGTTCAACACAGGTGCAACGTCACCCACTCATACCACTCCTTCAGATTTCGCATCCACATCAGTATCCACGCCTGCAACGTTAGCCACTCATACCATTCCTTCAGATATAGCATCCGCATATACATCCACTCCTGCAATTTCAGCCACTAGTACTGTTCTTTCAGATATAGCATCCACATCCAAATCCAAACCTGTAACAGTAAAGGAGTTTCCAATCCAAGAAACAGATCCGGGACTATGGAACATTAATGATACCAAGAAAGTAGATTACTGGATTCGCAGTGGGCTCTCATCATATCAAAATCATGATTGCAACTTTTCAAACTCACGCAGAGTGTATAAAATAACTAGAGTAGAGAGTATGGAGAGAAGGTATTTATCAAATAATGTGTTCAAACGTGAACTGCGGAATGACGAGTGTGTAAAACGTGAATGGCTACTCTATTCACCACCCCAAGGTCGTTTGTACTGCTTTGTTTGTCGCCTACTGTCCAAGAAAGAATCTCCCTTTGCTACATCGGGATTCAATGACTGGAAGCACAGCAACATCAAAAGTGCAGGACAGCACATTTGATTAGGCATAAAGAAACGAAGTGTAGATTCTTTATTAGTTAAACAAAATCGCTCAGAGCAGGAATATTGGCATAAATTGTAATTCGTTTTCTTGCTTCCAGAGGTTTGTCATTTCGTGGAGAAAATCAGATTATTGGGTCAGCAAAAAATGAGTGAACTTGACCCTTTTTTGGAAGAACATCTCAAACTGTATGGAAATCCTGGAAAAGGGAACCCGTCATTATTATCTGCAAACATTTGTGAGGAATTTATTGAACTGATAGGACAAAAGGTTCTTTATACTATTCTTGAAGAATTGAAAGAGTCAAAATATTATTCAATAAGTGTAGATTCCACCCCAGACGTCTCACACACAGATCAACTGACATTTACTGTCGGATACATTAAAGGCTGTGAGTCTATGGGACGTTTCTCGATGTTCATCCCTGTAGCAGCTGGCATCTTTGCAAGCTCCTACAAAGTTTGTAAAGAGGCAGTTGCCAATTTCCCGTCTGAGAAAATTATGCATCTCGCCCAAAAGCCATTTTTGTACGACCTTTGATACCAATACGGTTACTTCAAAATCAAAGTATGACTCCTCCCAACCGCTAACCATTTAAAACCTTTGTACGACCCAATTCGAAATTAACCAATCAGAATAGACTTTCCCGATTCTAACCAATTATAGCTTATGTGATGATTGGTTTAATGACAAACTTGCCTAGAAAGCAACTATTAAACCTTACTATATGAATTTAAAGATAAAAATGAGTTGAAATAGGAAACGTGATGGAGGATAACTAATCCAATTATCACATAAGCTATAATCCCCATTTTTGTCATGGAGGAAAGGCTCTAACAGACACTGTTGTGGATTTTCTTAATGAGAACAAAATTCCACTATCAAACTGCCGTGGTCAGTCATATGACAATGCCTCAAATATGCCTGGACAATATACTGTATTGCAAGCACGGATTCATCAACTCAATGAGTTCGCCATCTATGTGTCCTGTGCTGGACACAGGCTGAACCTGTTTGGAGTAAAAGCAGCAGTGTTGTCTACAAACTGTAAAATTCTTTTACTTTGTTCAGCGTCTA
Source organism: Ceratothoa steindachneri (assembly GCA_963969495.1). Taxonomy (NCBI): domain Eukaryota; kingdom Metazoa; phylum Arthropoda; class Malacostraca; order Isopoda; family Cymothoidae; genus Ceratothoa; species Ceratothoa steindachneri. The sequence goes on along the minus strand of OZ018320.1, from coordinate 6,169,747 downwards.
TATTCCTTTTTCGCTGCTTCTATTCATCGATAAAATGTATTGACATCATCTTTGGGAAAACATTTAGTGGCCAACCATCTATCTGACACACGATGGTCAGCACATTTTGATGCTGTTCATGCTCTGTATGGGGGTTTCAAGAAAATAAGACATTCACTGGATTCTGTATCAGTTGACAATGAACAGGAAGTGAAAACAAAGCGAGAGGCAGAATGATAGGACAAGAAAATGGAAAAATTGGTAACAATCTTTCTCACAATTCTTTGGAATGACATGCTTAAAATAATGAACAAAACAAGCAAGGTCCTGCAGTCAAAGGATATGAACATCCTTGTTGCCACAAATCTTCTTGAGTCTATAAAAATCTATCTTCAGGGAACTAGAGATAAATGTCGTGAATATGAATTCAAAGCCAAGAGTATGTGTCCAGATATATATTGGAGTGATGAGAAAAAACGGGAACGAAAACGAAGTGTGCGTCTTACTAGATATGATGGATCATCATCAGCAGAAGAGGTACTTCTCAGTAAAAGCGAAAAGTTCAAGGTAGAAACTTTCCGTCATATTCTGGACACTCTAATCTTTGAACTGACAAAAGGTGCAGAAGCATATTCACAGATTGGAAATCTGATTTCTTTCTTCAGTGAGTTGAAAACCATTGCTTCTGATTCACTAAAGAAAAAGTGTAAACATCTGGCTAATATGTAGCACAAAGACCTTAATTATGACGATCTTTTGAATGAATGTGAGCATTTCAAGTACTACATGGCCCTTGATGAAAATTGTGAGACTCTGCCTGCATTGTACAGAGAAATAATTGCCGACAATTTGAAATCTGTATTCCCAAATGTTGAAATTTCACTCAGAGTGTTCATGTTCATGATGGTGCCCAACTGTACAAGAAAACGTTCTTTTCCAAGACTAAAACTTATAAAAAATCAGCTTCGTAGCACAATGGGGCAGCATCGTTTGAACTGGTTTTGACTCATGTGCATGGAAAATGACATCCTGAAGACCATTGACTTCAAGACAATAATAAAGCAATTCTCTGCAAGAAATGCCGCAGATGCTTGTTATACAAAGAAATTTGTAGTAATTCCAGAATGTGAAAGCGAAACTGTATGGCTTACTGAGTATTATTAGATTTTTCAAGCCTCGTGTATTGTTCAAATGTTTATCATATTGATTAGTTGTAGCTGTAGAGCATGTTTTTAATGTTTCAGCAGCGATTTTGTTGGAAATGCCAATAAAATAAATTTCTGTTTAATTTTATCGACCATTTACATTTTTATTCCTGTGAGTAGTTGTAGTAGGGGGCCCGTAATGCTGTTAATACGGCCCTGCTTAGTCTGTGTGTTTAGTGAATGTGGAGTTATAGTAGAGGATCGGAATAGAAGAAAAATGAACTTTTTTTAATGAACAATGCCACTTTATTTTATTTTGTGGTGGAATATTTTTAGTCGTCTTATTACTAGCTGTAATCCGTAATTGTGGTGTCACTGGCACTTTGAATGGTATTTTTTGGTTCTTCCCTTTAGCTTAGGGTTTACAACTTTGTTAAGGTTAACGCGATTTTTTTTGGCGAGGGGGGGGATATGCGTTTTACACTTTCGCTTGACTTTGCCGCCTAAACTTGCGAATTGGGAGCTGTCCGTCACCAAATGGTTCGGAGAGTCATTAGGTAATGGGTGGCGTAACTTAACGGAGTTCGCCAGGGCCTCATTTGTAGCATCAAATGCTACCCGTGTAGCGTCATTCCAGACCATTCGGAGAGCCTCAGGTTGAAGCCGTGCGAGTTTAGTCAGAGGGGCGGCGATTCCAGCAAAATTAGGCATCATACGTCGGTAATAACCTAACATGCCCCAATATCGATGAAGTTCTTTGAAATCAGTCGGTAAGGGCATCTCGGCGATCTCGAAGACCTTCCTCGCTGGAGGGCATAGTCCTGCTAGGCCTAAGAAATCAATTTCTTCCTTCATGAACTTGCACTTTTCCATTGAAATACGAAGGTTGTTCTCTGCTAATATATTGAAGACTTGGTCCTAATAGTCCATATGTTCGTCTATAGGTTCGGAAAATATTAAAATATCGTCGATATATACGAAAAGGAACGCCAATCCACGAGATATATTGCCCATATGGCGTTGGAACGTGTAGCTAGCATTCCTTAGACCAAACGGGAGCCTTAAAAATTCCCACAGCCCAAATGGAATTGAGACAGCAGTCTTCTCAATGTCCACTGGATTCATTGAAATCTGGTGGTAGGCTCGGACTAAATCCAGGTGGGAGAAAACAGTTTTGTCATGAAGATGGTCCACCATACTCTAAATCCTTGGGCAGGGGATATCAGTCCGGTTTGGTTATCACGTTCAGGGATCGAAAGTCACCCACAACTTTATACTCGCCTGGGGTCTTCTTCTGCACCATATGAATGATTTGGATGGCCGCACCACAACTTCTATCAACGGTCTCGAAAGTGGCTTTGGCAATTTGTAGTCTATCCTTAATGGTGTGAACAACAGAATTAGTAAGAGGAGAACTAATATCCACCCTCATATTTATGGAGAACTGTCCTGCATTTAGGCAGGATATGCGAGAGGTCATTAATGATTAACGAACGAACTCACTGGTGCGCTTGACTGCTCTACTTTAGAAACTAGCCTAGTCTGGTTATCAATTAGGACAGCACGAGCACAGTCTACTAAGAGGTTAAAATGACCAAGAAATTCTGCTCCTAATAATGGCTACGTAATATCTGCAACTATGAACGTCCATCTAAATGAACGTCGCAGACTAGCGATGCCTATTTCCCAGTTGGACTTCCCGTGCACTTTTATCTTCCCTCCATTAGCAGTCGCGATGTTAACACAAGAATTGCGTATCTCACATAATTGCACTATATTAATTTAGAATTAAAGACACACTCGCACCAGTGTCTATTAGAAATTCACACTTCCTCTCATTAATTCTGGTAGCGACAGTGAGATGAGTCAGCACGCCGGTCCTCGCCTTTATAGCGGGCTGCCGATCTCGTTTTCCGATGGGGTTGAGAAGACGGTCTAGAGCAGTGGTTCTCAACCTCTTTTTTACCCAGGAACCCTTTTCCTTTAAAAAAAAATTTGGTGGCCCCAAAGCCCCCAAATTTTTCACTAATAAAAAAAACAAAGGAATTGTATCAATAAGTAAAAAAAATAGCAAATAATTATGCTAATTTTGAAGGAAAACTTTAAGTTTAAACTAATACAAATAAATTATTTAATAGTTAAATTATATGGAGCATTTATGTACATTAGTAAATAATTCATAATATACCTTTAAAAAGATAAGTGAGTAATTAAATAAAAAATGTAGATTTATTCAATGAGATCCCTGTGACTGATGTTGCTCAGCGAGTTTTTTTTTATATTCGGCTCCATCGATGTCAATGATAGTCGAAGATCACCCCTTTGCACAATTTCGAGTCTATTACGAGCTTTTGACAATAAGTGAGAAACACGACTAAATCCTGATTCAACAAGGTAAGATGATGGTAAAGCAATGGCGTAGAGTTGGACTTTATCCCAGAGTAGTGGATACTTTTTAGCAGCTTTATTTGTTTTCCATATATCATGCTTCCCATCTTTTCAAATTTTGCCTGCAATATTTCATCACTTTGTAATTAAATGAGGGTTTCCTGTAAGGAAATGTCTACATCGGCAACATTAACTTCAAAAGGAATTGTCACCCAAGTTGGTATACCCATCATGAGTAAGTCACTAAACCGAGCTTGCATATCTTTGTGTAAATTTTTCAAATATTCACCATACAATGCAAGATCATCATCGTGCAGATCGCTGCTAATTGAGGCTAATTGTTATCCTGGGCACATAAGTGGCAAATAACTTTCAACCTTGATAAGTGCAAAGTTATTAACATGGGAAAAGATAATAGAGAATTTAACTATGAAATGGATGGGCATTGGCTTAGCTCAGTAGAGCATGAGAAAGATCTAGGAGTAGTAATAGATAAGTCATTAAGGTTTTCTAAGCAGTGTATTGAAGCAAGAAATAGAGTGCTGGGTTTCATTAAGAGAAATGTCAGTTACAAAAGTAAGGAGGTTATTCTTAAACTCTATAACTCTTATGTTAGGCCACATCTAGAGTACTGTATACAGGCATGGTCCCCACATTTTAGACACGATATTAACCTTCTCGAGTCATTGCAACGGAGGGAAAAACAAAGATTATTCCTTCCTTGATGCACCTTGAATATATAGATAGACTGAGGGTATTAAATATGTTCTCGTTCGAAAGGAGGTGTATGAGAGGGGATATGATTGAGCTGTTTAAAATTTTTTCTGGGATAGATAAATTGGATGTTAGCAAGTTTTTGAGTTAGATGATGGAAATCGGACTAGAGGTCACCACTTGAAAATTAAAAAAGCAAGGGTGTAGGTTGGATTTAAGAAAATATTTTTTCACCAATAGAGTGGTAGACTTCTCGAACAAATTGCCTCGGAGGGTAGTAGGTAGTCCAAATATAAATGTATTTAAGAGTAGGTTGGATGAGTTTATGGGAAGGGAAGGTTGTGATGGTTCCTAAGTTTTGTATATATTAATATTGTTTGTATATATCTATAGCTGCATGATTTAGTTCTTGACAAGCCTTGATTGGTGATACCATTGTTTCTGGACGTAATCCTCTGGATGTAGTTTTCTTGAGAGTTTGGGTGACTTAAAAAAGAGGCCGTTTGACTTGGATGACTTACAATGGGCCCTTGTGGCTTTTGTAATCTGTTATATTATATTGTGGGGGACTTTGATTTTGCCTTCCCCTGGCGATGGTGCTTTTTGTTTTTGATCCGCTCGTATATTGTGGCGTGTGATCTGACACAATCCAATGGATTGTTTAGAAAGTAGCTGCATGATCTGATATAGTCCTATGTTCGTGGGATTTGACGGATGCGGATGACCTTTGATAGGCCTTTGTGGCTTTTGTCATCCGTGAAATTATGTTATGTTATGTTAAGGAAACTGTTCAAATGCACGACGTCTGATATTAATCTTGTACAAATATAGCTTTTTCAGGAAAGCAGTAATTGCACCTTTACTGGATAGGACATCAGAATTTTTTCCTTGGAGCTGTTTATTAAGTAAATTGTTTTTTTCAAATATATCTAATAAGTAAAATAAATCACATTTAGTTGCATGCAGTTGTTCTTTAAGATGGGTGTTGGCCAGAAATAAGATAATAGAATCCCAAAGTGCAATAAAACGATGAAGACAATTCCCCTTTGACAACCATCTCACCTCAGTATGCATTACAAGACGTTCAAACTCCTCTCAATTTTGACTACAGAATTCCCGAAAGAGGTGGTCTCTTAGAGAATTTGATTTAATATGGTTAACTACTACTTTTATCACAACACTAAGGGCATCATGTAGGCGTCCACCCAATTTCTTAGCAACTAAGTGTTGACGGTGTATCACACAGTGTATGCAAAATACTCCGGGGTCAGCTTGTTTCAAGGGTGCAATAAAACCTTTGTATCTGCCAGTCATGGATGATGCACCATCAGTAGCACATGCCATTATTTTTTTGAGTAGAATATTGCTTTCCTAGAAATATGTAACAACTTCATTAAAAATTGTTTCACCTCTTGTGTCTGTCTTAAGACTTCTGGCCAAAAGCATTTCCTCTCTGGGTCATTGATCATCCATAAATCTAACATATGTTAGTAGAATTACTTCATTATCTCTTAATGTTGATTAATCAAGCTGAAAAGCAAACTGTTTTACTTGCAAATTAGCTATTAATTGCTTTTCAACATCCTCTGCCATTTAATCAATGCGTCGTGACACAGATGAGTTGCTTAAAGGGATGGAATTAGTGATTTCCCTTGCACTTTGTTTCAGAACTGATGAAATTATAACAGACACTGCTGGCAAAATTACTGTTTCACCAATATTATGGGGTTTTCCGGCCTTTGCTATTATCTTGCTAATTTCCTAAGATGCAAATAAACCATCATTTAATTTGCTTACTTGGCTATTAAACACTTGAACCACTGTTTTTCTTGCTTAAAAATCATCACGGAGTTTTCTAAAGAATTCTACTGGTTTGTCTTTTTTTTCATTGTGTTTGGGTTCCAGATGTATTTTAAGTTTACAAAGCATCATGCTTTCATTTGAAAGTACATCCATGCATATGAGGCACATTGGTTTCGTTGCATTCTGTGGTAATGGAATAAATCCGTAAGACAAATATTCAACAGAATACTGTCGGCCCTTCTTCTTTGTTATTTCCGCCATGGGTTATCTGTAAAAATATATCAGAAGCTGTTATAGACTATATTACAGTTTATAGTTAAGAATTATATGTAATTTGTTAACAAAACTAAAAGGTGAAATAGGTATGATAATTTGATCACTTTTTGCTTAAAGTACAGTGTATATATATATATATATATATATATATATATATATATATATATATATACAAGAAAGAAAGAGAGAAAGAGAGAGAGAAAGAAAGAGAGAGAGGGAGATGGAGAGAGAAGGCATTTTAAGATAAACCATTGCAATTATATGACGTGAAGAGGCCAATAATCGTGATTAATTTAACTAAACATCCAAGTTAACATTTTTACCTTTGCGGTACCTCAAGTGCAATATATTGGGCACTATTACCATTTCTCTGGATCAGAATGTACGTCACGAATTATGTTTCCGTGTGTGTGTCTGTGTGTGTGTGTGTGTGTGTGAGGGAGGGTATTGAAGATTAATTTCACACGTACGTGTTGATATTTGTGACATAGCATAACATAACATGCCATAACATGACACAACGTAAAGTAACATAATATGATATGACATAGCTCAACATCATTATGATATATGATATAATATTTGATGCAATACGATGCGATAAGAAGATCATACAATAATTATGATACGCTATATTACACCATAATACACTTTAATATAATATAAAATAACATATAATAGTATAAAATAGTATAATATAATATTTTAGTAAATCCAGAAGTCAATAATTACTCCTCGCTTTGATTCAAATCTAATCTGATGGAGTTCATTATTGTAATCAATTGGAATGAAGGGTTCCAAGCTTATTAAGAACTTCCTAGGAATACTATTATTTTGATACGTTTAATCCCATCTCTAAGAATTAAAGTACATAGTAATGATATTATAATAACTTACTCATTAAACACCGAAACACGTTTTACGAACAATTAAAACTGAAAAAAATTCACATGAATTCTCCATGAGTTCACACTGTGTATCTGTATGAGTTGGACCAGGAGGCGAGAAGTTGCCAAATAATGTTTTATATGAAGAGTATTGATAGAGATTAAAAATTGATGCTAATAAATAATTTGAACGATAATGATATATATAAAATATATGAAAAAAATGGTGTTATATAATCTCACTGTTTTTTTTACTGGTCATACTCGTAAATTATCAATGGCAAAAGTTAATATTTGAAAACACAAATTGGCATCCAACAGTACTTCATAAACACACGTTACCATCCTCCCTCCTCTTTTCCTCTACTCTCTCTCTCTCTCTCTCTCTCTCTCTTTTTCCTCTTTCTCTCTCCATTCTCAGTAATAATAACAATTCTGGAGTAGAATTGCTCCATGGCCCCTAAAATATCACCGTGGACCCCAATTCGTTATTTTATGTGTGTGGACCCCTAGTAATTTTACATGGCCCCCTAGGGGCCATGTTGCTCCACGGCTTTCACGGCCTCCCAATTTTCAGGCCAAGGGTGTCTCACTAAGAAACTTCAACTTGATGTATGGACTGCACAGTGACGAGTCAATATGTGACCTGTGTACAGAACGGAGAACATTTTCTCGCTTTGGTGTATTAAAGAAGTTGTGGATTGACTGGACAACTCCTAGCGCATTCCTCATGACAATATTTTCCTGCAATGTATCTTGTACTGCAAGGTTGAGTAGGTGCCCATAACAGTGGACATAGACGGCCTTAAGTGCGACCTTCTGCACTCTTGTAGCCACCGCCTTCTCTTTGCCAGTCATGTTAGATGCTCCATCATAGCACTGGCTAACTACATCCTCAATTCTCAGCTCCATGTTGTGAAGTACACCCAGTACTAGTTTGAAGAGTTCCTCTCCCTTAGCAGACTTTATATCATGGAAGCCAACGAAGGTTTCTGTTGGCTAACCATTGTGTATATAGCGCATACACACATACAATTGTTCCATGTTACTAACATATGCTGTTTCATCCACAATGATGCCGAGCTTCCCAGCTTCTTCCACAGCTTTAGATATGTCCTTCAGCACAAGGTCAGATGCAATTTTCAGAATCTCATTCCGAATCTCTAGTACCAGCCACTGGTGATGTGCTGCCAGATGGGAAGTTACTCTCTCGGAAAGCCATGGGATGTCTCTATGTACATCGAAGATGAAGAAGTTCTATCAAGTTTCCGCGATTTACATCTGATTGCTGTCCAATGTTGGACCTGTTTTCTGAATGCCCTCTATGGGGAATGTTTTGTTGTGCAGTATAAATGATGTACTCTACAATTACTTGGAGATAGGCTCTGTTCTTTTGGACCATGTCTCTGTGAACACCATCAATTTAAACCAAAACTGATGTTTCTCGTATTTTGTTTATCTTTAATGCGATCCATTTTGACATGGCTGCACTGTGACTGTTGCTCTGAGCATTTTTTTTGCCAGCATTCCAGACCTTTTCCAGTGGCTGAATGTGAAGGAATGGTCACAGAGAAACTTCTCACCCTGGAAGCACACAATTGACTTTGTTGATTTGTGGAAGCTGGTCCAGGGGTATTTCTTGAAGAAGTCTATGTTGAAGCCTCTTAGTCCCTTTTCATTAGGAAGTTGTTTCCTGGGATATTCATTCAGAATAGGTTGATTTGGACCATCTAATATTTCAGTATCGCTCACTGCAGATTTTTCCTCTGATCATTCTTCAGTTTCATGGACAGGAGTTTCTGTCTCCTGTGATATCGCCATCAACTTCCTTGCCGCATTTTGAGCATTTAACTTTACTCCTGTACAACCTCTTTCTGGTCTTCTCCATGCCCGAAACCTAAAAATGAATACCGGTAGTCTAGCAAATTTACAAATATGGTCAATAAATCATGAATGAATATGAGCATATATATTTATTGAGATTTATGCTGAAGTAGGTGTAGTTGTGTACAAAAATCGCATTGGATGACTGAAATGATATAGTCTAGTTACATGGAATCACATGGTTTAATGGTTAAACACATCTGGGCCTGTGAAAAATAACATTTGTACCAGTAAATTACAAATATTCACCTTATAGCTAAAACATAATTAATGGATAATTAATTATGCAAAAAACAAATTAACAATAGTGGAAAATGTACAGAAACTAGAAAAAAGAATTACTTATATGCCCAGTAGTAACTTCCTGCTATGTAAGTAAATAAAAAAACTCACAGTAATAGATGTGTCGTAGAATGGCCCTTTTCTGATCACTCCACTCTTTGACACTACTTTTGTCGTGGTATTCTTTGTGGAGGTGATATACCTCTTTGATGAAGTAGGCTATGTTCTAAGAGTGCTAATATATTGTTATTTTAAAGAAGAGCCGTAGGAAACACGTAAGGATATAGAGAAACGCACAAGAATTCCCCAAATAAACTTATATTTTAACTTTAACAATTTACTACACAAAAATATTAAAATACACAATAATTAATTCCATTAGTTGCCCCTCGAAAATTTGCTAAATTCGATACGCACTTTAATATACAATATTTAGGCTTACGGCACTCTACTGGAGTTTAAATACCTCAGGAATGTTATTGACTCCACGACGCGTGCCGACCGGCCAGATGTAGGTGGGCCGGATCACGAGGTATTTTTGGCGAGGGTAGCAGATGGGGGTCCACACGGTATTCAATGGGGGGGAAGGTTCTTCAAGGACGAGAACAATCACGGTGCTTTAGGCGGCACCAAGGTAGGCGTGGTCTCTCTGGCGAGAGTAAGTCGAACTTGGTTCTTAAACCAAGTTAACTTGGAGTTCGGTGTGACCACCGAGTAACGAGCTCGAGCTTTTCTCATTCGTTACTTAATTCCTCATGAGCGAGGACTGAACTCGGGGAGGGTCTTCTTCAAGGGCGAGGATCGCGAAGGGGGGGCGGGTTCTCTGACGAGAATAAGTTAAACTTAAATAAGTTAACTTAAAGGTCGGTTTGGTAACCAGGAACTAGCTCGAGGATGAGCTTCTTCTTAGTTCCAGCCTTCCTCAAGGGCGAGTATAATGGAGGGGGGTTTCTCTGACGAGAGTAAGTTGAACTTGGTTCCTCAACCAAGTTAACTTATGAGTTTAGGGGGGCCACCGAGTAACGGGCTCGAGGGGGAGCCTTTTCCTTCTTCTTTTCTTAATTCCTCAAGGACGAGGAATACCCCTGGTGTTTAAGATGCACCAGGATATGAGGAGTCTCTCTGACGAGAGTAAGTTTAACTTGAACAAGTTAACTTAACGTTCGGTTTGATAACCAGGGACTAGCTCAAGGATGAGCTGCTTCTTAGCCCCTTAAGGTAGCTCTGCCTCTCTTGCAGGGGACTTCGTAGACTGATGACCCAAGTATTCTACCTGTCCAGTCTCGGTAGCCCGATCTTAATCCGGGGACTTCGTCACCTGGAGACTGACCTATTCTACCTATCCAGTCTCTGTAGCCCGGGGTCTTAATCCAGGGACTTCGTCACCTGGAGACTAACGTATTCTACCTATCCAGTCTCGGTAGCCCGATCTTAATCCGGGGACTTCGTCACCTGGAGACACGTATTCTACCTTGATTTTCCTCAGTGTTTCTGATTTATACCTCGTCACCCCACTGGGGGAAGGGTAAGATGGGGGGGGGGGGGACTTGGGGACGGGCCCAGGAGGGTTCTTATTCCAAACGGTTTTTTTCACCAATTCTTACATAGGCTCCTCGCTAGCCTTCGAACTTGAGAGAAACGCGTCTCCAATTTATTACTTGAGGTGACATTGAATATCCCTCTCGTAGGGGAGATCTTGCATTTTATCTTTAGGCCTTTCATAGCGATGAGTGGCGAAGCCCTGTGGTTATGAGATTGACCCCACGATGCCGGGGCCGGATGTCTTTGCGGTAATCGCCTCGCGTCTCCACTGAGAGAGAACGGGGGGAGTGACGATTCTCCTACAAGATGAATGTCAGGTTTAACCATACATTGGCAACTTGTAGAAAATTACCTAACTTGTTTTCCATGATCGTAAACATGATGTCTCTGATAAAGCTATTACATGTCTAAATGAAGGCCTATGTTCTATTATATTTCGTATAAATACATTATTACACCATGAAACCCCTAAAACAAGCACGAGAAAAGTTTCCTGCCATACAAAAGGCAATAAACGGAAGTGGCTCGGTTCCTTTAACTTTTTTTCCTTGATCGTAGACATGTTTGATCTTGACAGGTCACTATAAATACTCAGCTAAAATATTGATTTTTTATAAATTATTTTCCTATTTCTACATACCAAACACATAAATGATTATTCATTATGCTAATTGAATTGTTGAAAGGTTAGAAACTTACATAAATAGCCCCTGGATGCGGAGGTCCAAACACTATATGTGTAGAGGCAGAGATTGTGGGAGATTTATTTACAGTTGGAGTTTCCATCTACCATCGCTGGGGGAATGCCAGCAGGTATGAGAAAACGGAGTCTTGTATGCATATAAAATGAATTGAGTAGGATGATTTTTGTAATCAAATGGGGATACGCTAAATGATAATCATAATTGTTCCTATGTGATTATTTATTAGCTGGTTACAAATACAAGTTTATCATTATTTTTTGTTATTCCTGTCATTTTTTAAATTCTAGATTTTTTTTTCTTCCCCAAATGCCCGAATATCCCAACCCATTTGCACTAATTTTAGCAAATTCTCGAATCTAGGGAGGGGGCAAATGTCCCCCTGCCCCCCGCCTCCTACGCCCATGCAGTCCCAGGTAGAGAGGAATGGTGTTGATCAGAAATATGGGAGAATGACTAAACAGTTAATTGCTGGACAGAATAGGAACATTCCATTTGGGCAGATTAGAGCCAAGTGTGTAGAGCCTGAATGGGTGTCAGATATAATTTAGCATTATATTGGCATTAAAAGGGGCATTTATAAGAAAATACAAAAAAGGTGAGGATCATTTAAGGCAAAAATATAATGAACAACCTCGGGACATTAAAAAGTTAATTAGGGATCCCATGACTAATTATGAAAATGAAGTAGCAAATATGGCAAAGGAAGCGCTCAAATATTTCTTTTCAATTATACAAAAATATGACTAGTGATAAAATATGCTCCTTTAAAACTACAGATGAAGGGTTAGTGAGTTATAGTGATGCAATGGCTTAGGATATTATATAAGTATTTTCTTTCAGTATTTACACTCGATGATATTCTAATTGTAGATACGGGGACCTTGAGCTTCAAGGGCAATAATGAGGGGAAATTAGAGGATATTTTAAGTACAGAGGAGAGAGTGTCAAAATAAATAGATATAAACTAATTTAGTAAACCACCGGGCCCAGAATGCCGTGATGGGGTTATTTCTATGATTTTGAAGGAATATAAATATGTGATAAATGAGCTACCTGCCTATTTAGAGAATCGTTAGAGACTAGCATTTTACCATCAACATGGTTCAAGGCTGATCTGATACCTATATTTAAGATCGGTGATAAAATAATTATTTCTAATTAGTAACCAGTGAGTTTGACATCAATGATGAGGAAAATGGTGAAATCTATAACCTCGAAATCTATTCGGGATTACTTAGATAAACATAAATTGAGTAAATAATCTCAATACGGCTTTACTAAAAGTAAATATTGTTTGCCGAATCCAGTGTCCGGTGATGCGAACAATAATATTAATATTTTAGGCCAAATTTAGTGCATAAAAAACTCGTCTTATTATAAAGTTAAATTTTATTTTGTCATCCTAAGCTCTGTTTAATTAAAGAAGTATTGTGGTGCATACACTTAGAGTAACGAACACAAAAAAAGAGGTTTATTCGCAATGAGGACCTGCAGCTCCTACATGCGAACGCTCAATTAAGTGTTGAACGCTTTGCATAGCATAGCTTACACAAAGAACCTCAGACTTGCTGAGCCCTCTGAAATTTATTTTTGCAGTCAAGAATAGAAAACTGAAATAAGTAGATATAAAAAATACAGAAACCTCAGGAGCGGTGAGCATTTTAAAATTTATGTTGAAGTCAATAATACAAAATTGAAATAAAAAAGGAAAAATAAAAGTACAAATAACATTGTGGTGCGCACTGTGAAGGAATTCCACGTGGAATTTCATTTGCAGCACGGAAGTTCCATGTGCTGGAGAAGATTCTGTTAGGCTTAAATTGGTAAGCCTAACCCCCCCTCCCCTTCCACAAGCGGTAGCCTTGAACCGTGTCCACCACGGTTTATCTTTACACGGGTTAGAATAGCCTCGGCAAGAAGATTCGAGGCCATTCGAGAGTAGAGCTGTTTCCCACTACCCCCCCCCCCCCCGTGGGAAGAGCCTCAGACGTATATAGTGCTCGTTTCCCATGAGACAGACACAGAGTTGAGAAGTCTCGCCCGGACCCAAGAAGAATCCCCTAGTTCCAAGCCAGGTGCTAACAACCAAGCGAAGTGACAGCTGAACTATTTTTTGTATATTGGAATTAGCCCCAGCCAATGAGGTAATTCCATTTAACGATCGCTACGGAGTGATTGTTCCGACTTCTCTCATCAACTCCTGTCGAAGCCCTCCTCGTTCACCCCTCGTTTTCAGGTGGCTGAAAGAACTCTCCCCTGGACCGGACGTTACCGCCCCCCATCTTTTGGGGGAATTTTAACTTCATAGTCTGATTCATAACTACAACCCCCCCCCCCCCTCGTTAGTCTGATGTAATTTTGCCCAATAATTCTCTGATGTAATTTTGCCCATCAATTCTCTCATTATTTTTATGTAAATAAAATTATATTTTTTTGTTTATGCCTCTTTAAGTAACCTTGAGCGTTTCCATTGCCCATATTATACCTGACCTCATTGCACTCTTATCTCGCCCTCCGCCCGTCGAAACTCGTGGTGCTCCATCCCTTTGTCGGCTCGCCTTCAAGTTATTGGTCCCTTCCCCATAGATATAATATGGTATTGATTTAATATAATGTCATACCACGACACGCACACACAAAACAAGTATACATAATAAGTTTTTTTGAATTGAATAGTTGCATCCCCTGCCTCCGAACGTTCCAAAGAACCTAAGTACCGTGAAAATATGTGCGCGTATAACTATATATAATATGTGTAGGAAATATATATTTATAAATACTGACATACCCTTGTTGTAAACTATGCTATCTTCAGGGGAGTATTGTAAGAACCACATCGTAAGATGGAATAAGACACTCAAATACACCTCAAAATGAACACTTTGAAGTTTTATGAAATCTTATAATAGATTCATACGTTGAACCAAGATTAACATTTGAAGGAAGCGAACCAGAATGCATAAGTGCTCTAATAAGAGCACTGTTTCTGTATAGTATTACCTCTCGTTTTGGAAAAGTGCGAAAGAACTGTAGTCATAATTATAAGAGTAGGTTTCTTTTCCTAATTTTGTGGAATCTATGCAAGCAATGCAATACTAAGGTTAATTAATACAAACCACAAAAATAATAACGAACACCTAAATATAGAGCCGGATCCTTTGAGGAAATGAAGAGAAGCTCATGCAAGGCTCTGAAACTTTTTCAAATTTTTGCCATTTTCTTTATCAATTGGGGTTTTTGTTAGTATGATTAACTAAATCAACATCTTATTTCCGTCAATTCGAGCAACTTTATAACCATTTTATAAAGAAATAAATGACATAATAATTTTTATTGTAGAATTACACAAAGTGGTATAAAAGCCTATCGGTAACAATTGCAATCCCATTTCTTCTATATATTAAATATAAATCAGGTTTAATTGATGATTGAAAGAAGAAAGTTGTAATAAAATGAGATATAGTGGCATTTGACAACCTTTGAAAAGATTTGTCTAGACAAAATAATGTCTGCTAATTGAATATTTAAACTTTGCCATCAAATGACTTTAATCATATAGAAAAACAATTAATATAATGGCTTTGCTTTGTTTCTGTTAAGATTAAGATATTTGTAGGTAGAAAGAAAACACTTTACTATATCTAAATTAATCTTGTCGAATGGCTACAAACATTAAAAATTATTAAATTGCGAATGTATAATAATATAACAATTGTAAGATTCAATGATATGTAAACATTGTGAAATAAATTAATGCAAGTAGAGTGTATAATTTAATATTATTTGATATCAAATCTAATGTATAAAAATTACTTCATTTTTAATCCCTTAAATACCGCCGTGTTTGCGTGCCGTTTTTGTAAAAAGGAAAGTGCCTCAGGATGAAGACATATAGGAAGACTCAAAATCTTGCAAGAAAGATACATAAGAAAGATCTTCCAAGTTCTCGCCAAATAAAGAATACTGAATCCAACTTGGAGATTTCTTTAACTTCAAAGAAATCTCTGATCCCTTTACACAGCCTGCATCAAGAAAGAAGATAACTCTACCTTTTGGAGTCATTGTTTCACCTATAAGCCACTCCAAGGAAAATAGACCCGCTAGCCTCCAAGCCGAACTAAAGGAGATATTTGGTTACCTAGTAGTGGTACCAAAACTAGGTGCCAAATCACCCTTGAAAACCAAACCACCAAAAACAGAGCAGCAATTAACCCCTATAATATAATACAACTATTGTTGAATACACCATCAAAAAAGAAAAGGTGTATAAAATGGCTAAAACGAGACTTTAAAAGGAAAATGGTATTGAGTAGTTTAACAGGTTGTTATTGAAATAAATTAAAATAGATATCACAATACATTCTTGTTAATAAAATAAAATTGGAATGAAAGATGATAACTTTCACTACACTAGAAAATACACATGTACGGATCGTTGGATAAAAACGACAAGGTAAAAATAGCAAGCAGCAAATAAAGAATAAAACAATTTATTGAAAACAACAAAGAATAAATATATAAATGAATATAATCTTTGAATATTTGTTGAATGAAGGAGAATCTAATATATTGGGGAATACAAAATAATATAAATTGGTAAATGAAATAATTTGAATTCAATGAATGCGTTGTCACGTGAAAGATGGTTAATTTGTTTACTGGTTAAAATGATGGGAACTAATAAATAGGATAGCTAAAATCAATATGTTAAAATACTATGTGATGGGAATAAAAGAGAATAGAATATAAGATGAAAAAAATTTGTGGTTAAATTGAATTTGTATAAAAACCAGGCTCGGGTCCAGGTACACCTGCTAGTACTTGTGAAGAATTACAAGTAATGAAGAAAAGTACAAGTACAGAAGATTTGCCTAGTACTTAAGTCCAAGTCCAAGTGCCTGACAATGTATTTAAGTACAAGTACAATTACATTTTAATAGGTTATCTATTATTTTTTACTCGCAGGTAAAAGTAATGACGCAAATATTAGCAAATATTCTAGTTTAATTTATAATACGAAATAATACAAAGTAGGTTTCCGATACAAATGAAAAGTGTGATTCTTGCAATTGTAGAAAATATGTAAACAAAGTTTCCTTAATTTGAAATTAATGATTATTATAGTATAATTCATAATATAAAACACCGGTAATGCAAAGTAGATTCCGATACAAACGAAAAGTGTGATGCAGTACTTCCAATTGTAGAAAATATGTAAGAAAATTAAAATTTCCTTAGTTTGAAATTGTTGATTATTCTAGTTTAATTCATAATCCGAAGTAGACTTCAGGTACAAATGAAAAGTGTGATACTTGCAATTGTAGATAATATGTAAGAAAACTGAAATTCCCTTAATTTGAAATTAATGATTATTCTAAATAATATTGGTATGTACAGAATAATATCCATTTAGTTTTAATGCTTTAGTTGCTAACACATGACAATATCACAACTATATAGGTATATCTTAAAAATCTCTTCCACCTTCCGTACTGATAGTGTATTAGCTATTTGTAGGACTTATCGTTACATTTCACAAACATTACAGATTCAAAATTCTTGTCCGTAAGCCGACATCTGTCTAGACAGAAGACTTTTCCTGCGATGCTGAAGATCCTTTCACTGGTGCAGAAGAAGCGGCAACGGCTAGATGTTTTTGTGCCATCTTTGCTAGAGTTGGAAATGTGTCCATGTGTTCCTTCCAGTATGCAAATAAATCCATTTCATCAGAAATGCATGGCTGGCTCAGATATCTTTGAATTTCAGTATTAATGGACTCCTGCACCTGTGTTATGTCTGTTGATTGGTGAAATGAAGAAACCATAAAATTAAACAGTTTCTTCCTCTTTGGTTCCGAATTCCCTGAACTGGGTCCTGAATTATATCGTGGAAGTTCTGTGCCAGTATCCATGCTTTTAGCGCTGTAGTTATTATAGAGGACTTCAGGTTTGCCTTTTCCACCTCTTTACAACACCATCCTATTTTAAACCTTGGATCAAATACAGTTGCCAGTTGATATTTTTTAGATCTTCATACAGCTCTAGTTGTTTCTGTACCGACTTCCTTAGTCTAAATACTAGGGCACTATTAAACTTTGACTGCATCTGCTTTAGGTGAAACTTGAGCCCCCGTAAAAAAGGAGTAACTAGATTAGATGAAACAGAGTTCTGTCGTTGGGCACAGTCAGTAGCATCCTCAAAAGGTTAAAAAATTTCGAGCATATCCTCAAAAATATTTTGATCATAAAATCCTAGGGTTGGGGCACCATCCAAACTACTTAACCTTTCTTCTGGCCCTCGCAAAATAGATCGGATCATTTTCACTTGTGAATTCCAGCGAGTGGCTCAACTTGATTCCATTTTTCTCTCTCCTTCCAGAACATCAGTGGCTATTGTTTACTTATGCACAAAAGATACCAATATTAATTCTTTGCTGAGTGTAATATTTAGCTGTCCTGCTTATTTGCTTCTTTTAGGCCATCTTTCACCACCAACTGCAATGCATGAGCAAAGCAGGAATTATGCTCAGTTGGTAACACTTCAAATAGTTCAGCAGTATCAGCACCATCATAATAATCAAGATCATCATCTTCCTACTCACTGTGATCATCCATGTCAGTAGTGGTATCAGAGAATCCAGGGGGAGAAAAGGCACAAATCATATTTGCAGCATTGTCTGTGATGACATTTGTGATCTTAGAGTTAATCTCAAATTCCTTGATAATCTCCTCGTACTCCTCCATAACTCTGCGTGCAGTATGGCGCCCACGGAAGAAAGCCAGTACCACACTGTCCTTTCGCTGAAACAAGGAGAAAAACAACTACAGTATTTTACAATTAATAATTTCATATGCATAAATATGAAGTTGTTATGTGCACTGGTATTGTATTTAAAAATAAAAAAAACAATATCCTGTACACATTAATTAGACTGCTAGAAATGAAGGTTCAATTTTAAGATTCGGGCTACATGACAGAATTCGGGTGAACACGAGGGGTTTGAATAGACAATCGTATAACAATATAATGTATTTTAGAATTAACAAATGGAACACAAATAATTGATTGTTTATATAATAGATGTAAACTATAATACGAGGTATTATTTAATGGATACGTAAAAGAATTACAAATGGCAATTCACAAGATAATAATTGGTAATCGAATGAATAATAACAGAAAGTCAAATAGATGTTAAAGGATATATAATGTTAACAGGATAATAAGTAGATGTAAAAGTTATTTAATATGGTATTAGGAGAACAAAGAATGTAAAAGGATGGTAAAGAAATATTAAAGGAATCAGAATGGTAACAAGTAAATTGTGGTCTGTAATGAATGAAAATTATATCAGTAGAGTACTCACGTTTGAGATGAATTTACAGACATAGAGAGTGGAACCATTTTCTAAACTAACCTTTCTGTATGCAGGCACGGGCGAGAGTGGAAGATTGTGTTTACAAATTTCCCTGAGTCTATGCAGTTATATTATTGGAACTACATTTGAGAGAGTTTAATACACACACACACACATATATAAACACACACACACATATATATATATATATATATATATATATATATATATATATATATATATATATATATATATATATATATATATATATATATAAATTAACCCACAGAAAATGAAAAGATGAATCCAAGCACTTTCGAACTATATTTGCAAATATAGTTCGAAAGTCCTTGGATTCATCTTTTCATTTTCCTGTGGGTTAATTTTCATATTATTGCTTTCCTCACGTGCCACTTTGTGAGTTTTTTATTATATATATATATATATATATATATATATATATATATATATATATATATATATATATATATATATATATATATATGCAAAAAATCCCACAGGAAAATGAAAGGCGGATTCCAAGTACTTTCGAACTTGTTCAGTTCATTATCACGGAATAACGGACAAAATTACAAAGGTGATATATATATATATATATATACATATAGTACAAGAGAAAATAAGAATTGGACGCGAATGAGCAAATGAGACAAGAAACCGGAGTTTTTTAAAGGCAAGAGAGAGGGACATTAGAAGAATCCAGAATCAAAGGGAGCAGAGGGCGGCACAGTGAAGGCGATCCTTTACCGAGAAGACAGAAATAACGCCAGGGAAAAAAAGGTTTGAATTCCTGGCCGGGACTCGAACCCGGATCTGCTGATTGCCAGTCAGAGCATGTGGTATACAAATACCTTGGAAGTTCCTAGCTTAGGGAGCTACTGGGTTTGATGGGGTAACGCTTTGGGCGAATATAGTTACTGTGCCTGGTAGCTTAGCGGTAAAGCATCTGACCGGCAATCAGCAGACCCGGGTTCGAGTCCCGGCCAAGAATTCAAAACTTTTTTCCCCTGGCGTTATTTCTGTCTTCTCGGTAAAGGATCACCTTCATTGTGCCGCCCTGTGCTCTCTTTGATCCTGGGTTCTTCTAATGTCCCTTTCTCTTGCCTTTAAATAACTCCGGTTTCTTGTCTCATTTGCTCCAATTCTTCTTTCTCTTGTACTATATGTATTTATAGTCAGCTACACCAGGTTTCTGCATCTTTCTTTCTGTCTTCAAACTTTATTTGAAAGACAGAAAATAAAAATGGCATAGCCCTGTGGTGGTTGTATTATCACCTGCTAGTTGCCGATCATGCTGGGACGAAGATCAAGGAATTGGTTTCGCACAAAAAGTTTAGGGCCCAAACGGATAGGGGCATAATCTATCAGATTCCGTGTGAAGGGTGCGACAAGAGTTATTACGGAGAGACTGGTAGGGACATTAAAACTAGACTTAGTGAGCATAAGAGGGACGTCCGGGCACATAGAACTTCAAACTCGTTAGTGGTGCATATAGATGAATGTGGGCATTTACCCAAATGGGATGGGGTGAGTATAGTTCAAAAAGGTTTATCAAAACGTGAGCGTAGGATTATTGAAGCTACATATATTCTCTCCTATAGGTCGACAAATCACCGGGACGGTTTCTTCAAGCTGGCGACAGGTGCGGCAAGGCTCATTAATGAAGAGGCGGAAGGGTCGAGACGAGGGGGAAACGGCCGGGAGAGAGCAAGTGACCGCGACCCAGACTAACTTTACGAATGGTCGAGCGGCGATCTTCCATCTCTCTTGTCAGTTCCATTCTGAGGAAGCCAAGAGGCGAAACGTCAATAAAGAGCTCTGTGTAGTGTCAGGACTTTTCTTTCTCCCCATCCATTCTCACATATATATATATATATATATATATATATATATATATGAAACAGTAGAGCAATGCCTCGCCCATGTACAACGAAAGGACCCAAAATAGAAAAATAATATTAGAGACGGAGGTAACGTATTAAACCAAATAGATAAGGTCTACTTCCAGAAAATTCCAACCTGTGCGCAAAGAATGTAGACATTTATGTGACTAAACTATATACATACATACCCAATTGTGAATAGGTAAAAATAAACAAAAGAGACATAACTAATTTAATAAATCAAAGGGCTAAGATTTAAAATGGACAATTTCGTTATAAATAAGCCTTTTAATAACAGGGTCTAGTTTAAAGAGACCAGGGGATATATTAAAATTAGGCGAGGAATTAATGAATGAGTATTCAACAATATTTCTTTAAATAAAGTCATTTGATTGGTAAATCAATTTAGCCAAATTCCAATTGATAGGGTGATTGTTTTCCGATAAATGGACAAAGAAAGCGCTGCTGCATTTCCCCCTCCTAATATTGTATTTCCGTTCTATAAAAGGATATTTTTGCCAAATTTAAACATCCTACAAGAAATTTATGAGGGTAGCAAAGATTTGTACCAATTTCAAAGGTCTTAGAAATTTCACGATCCAAGAATTCCGGGCTAGTGACCCGCAATCCCGGGAGAAACATTGAAATAAATACACACCGTTTGACTTTATCTTTATGACCTGAATAAAAATGAATATAAAAACTGGCATTGGTAGGCTTACGATAGTATAAAATTTAAATATAGATGGAGTCCTATGAATAAGTAGATCTTAGAACAGAAGAACACCATTTTGTTCGAGTTCAAGGGTAAATTTAATAGAAGGAACCAGAGAATTAAGTTCAGTAAGAAAACTATTAACATCCTTAGAAGAAGGCCACAAACAAATAATATCCTCTATATATCGGAACCAAACAAGGAGAAACTCGATAATGGTGGGGACTAAGGTAGTTTAAAAAAATTCCATATATATGTTAGAAAGAATAGGGGATAAGCAATTTTCCATAACCAAACCAAACTTTTGAAGGTAATGTGTACTAAAAACTGTAAGTTTTCTTTTAATGGTAAATATTACCTTCAAAAGTTTGATTTGGCTATGGGAAATTGCTTATCCCCCGTTCTTTCTAACATATACATGGAATTTTTTTAATATTTGTATTACAGGAATATTGTTATGGGAGCCCTACAATCTTGATTGGGGGGAAGGGGGGCGCTAGACATTGCAACGGCTCTGTCTACGAATATATTATAATAACAAAAAAGTCAGCAACCTACTAATAAAAAACAACCTCCGTGAAAAAGAATATATCCTAAAGGCTACAAATGTGGTATAGAAATTCGAATGCCCCCATGAGGACTGCAAGTCTCATCCAAACAACCAATATATAGGTATGATTACTACTACCCTCAGCCGACGCCTGACAATAGACTTGCAGGAAGGAGGAATCAAAGCACACTAAAATGAACAACAAAATGAACAAATTACAAGAAAGATCCTCGTTGAAACCACTACCATCCTCAGAGAAAAAATCCGGATCTCCGCCGGCTGAAGATTCTGGAGGCTTTTCTCATCACCGAAATGGGCCCGAACCTGAACACGCAGCGAACCAGCTCGGAGCGAGTATTGCTCACCAAACAATTACCTCGCCGCGAAAGGAGGCAACGAGAAGAAAAACTTCCTATAATGCGAAATAGATCCGAAATAGTCTGTCTAAAAATAGATCCACTGATAGAGAACAGGAAGTATATTATATGCCACGCAAAATTTTCAATCAAGTACACATTGGTAAAAGCAGCAGATTCTCCAAGTGAATGAAAGAACATAAATGCGACATGCGCCGTGGAAGTCTTTCTTCTACTTTGTTTCACCAAATGTCAAATTAAAACCATTCAATTGAAATTGATAATGTAAAAATAATTTATAATTCTCACAATTCTATAAATAGGCGTCTAATAGAATCAGCTGTTATAAAGGAAATTCCAATCTTTTATACTTCCAACGGGCAATTTAGCACTAATCCCTTGATAAGCAGGAGATTTGTACTTCCTCTACTAAAAGTGCCGCTGCTCACCCATACGGCCTCCCTAATTACATTCCGACTTCTAAATTTGTGTGCCTCTAAGTTAAGCCTCTCTCTGTATTCATTAGTTTACCTGCGATTGAGGATAACGGAGGTCTCCGTCGAAACCTGGTTTCGCCAATAAATTGATCCTAATACTGTGGTTTCTTTCCTGCATATATATATATATATATATATATATATATATATATATATATATATATATATATATATATATATGAGAATGGATGGGGAGAAAGAAAAGTCCAGACACTACACAGAGCTCTTTATTGACGTTTCGCCTCTTGGCTTCCTCAGAATGGAACTGACAAGAGAGATGGAAGATCGCCGCTCGACCATTCGTAGAGTTAGTCTGGGTCGCGGTCACTTGCTCTCCCCCGGCCGTTTTCCCCTCGTCTCGACCCTTTCGCCTCTTCATTAATGAGCCTCGCCGCACCTGTCGCCAGCTTGAAGAAACCGTCCTCGACAAATCACCGGGATGGTTTCTTCAAGCTGGCGACAGGTGCGGTGAGGCTCATTAATGAAGAGGCGAAAGGGTCGAGACGAGGGGGAAACGGCCGGGGAAGAGCAAGTGACCGCGACCCAGACTAACTCTACGAATGGTCGAGCGGCGATCTTCCATCTCTCTTGTCAGTTCCATTCTGAGGAAGCCAAGAGGCGAAACGTCAATAAAGAGCTCTGTGTAGTGTCTGGACTTTTCTTTCTCCCCATCCATTCTCATATATATATATATATATATATATATATATATATATATATATATATATATATATATATATATATATATATTGATAATGGCACAATAAGTAGAAGCGGTTAGTAAGAATTCCTTAATCCGCTAGAAAAGTCTCCTAGAGTTCCTTACCCTTCTTCAGGATCTTCGGGAGCGCCACCCATACGGTGGGTTAACCATCCATTTCTCTAAAAGAGAATTTCCAAAAGACTTTTGTATAAGATAGCATTTACTTTAACAGAAAACGCGAATGCAAATATTCCCTCGGATCTTCGCCCTTCAAATCATTTGATAATTGAACAATAACGTTCAAGTCAATGCGGTTACATAAGGGTAATATTAAGAATTCCTTAGCCTGAGCTAAGGGGCTTCCTGTCTTAGGTTTATATCTCCTCCTCTTCATCTTTGTAGAAAGAACTCCGGAATAGACAGTAATCTTTTTCCGGTATAATTTGTGTCAGGATGTTTATGTTGAGTTTTATCTGATAGATCTTATTGTTTTATTTGTGCTTTCTATTATTTTGTTTATAAGATTGATTCTTGCCTCTCCTTGTCTTATCACTGTAATTATGTATATTTCCTTGTTGTTCTGGATTCTCTGAAGCTACTTCATACTGGTTTTGGAGATGATGCATAGCGCTATCGGAGGGTATACTATTGCCGATTGGATGAGTGCTTGGTATATCTTCTTCTTGTTCTTCATATTTAGGTTATGGAGATTGTATAACAATCATAGATTGTTCTTTCATCTCTGTACTGTATCTGTTTCTTGCTTCATGTAGTATATGCGTGTAATTGTCAGTCCCAGCACCTTTCCTTCTGTTTAGTACCTATACCTCTCGCCGTCGACTTCAATCAGTGCAAGATTCTTCTTCTGCAGTAGGATTCCATGGACCTTGCCTCCGTTTGTTCTTATCCTCCATTGTTGTTCGTAGTCGCTGACCTGCTTTATCTCGCTTGTAGTCATTCAAGCATGCATCTCCGCGTTCTTATGATGTGACAGAATCAGATAGCTCATATCATTCGCAAATTGAATGTTTATTTTGCCTTCGTTGTTTGTTCTCTTGATGTCACTCGTATGGATAGAGTACAGCGTAGGGCTGAGGCAGCCTCATGGGAGGACGGGGGGGGGGGGTCGAGCTTGTAATTAGCTTCCCGGTAGTTACCTCTATCGACGAGGGCGTATCTTTTCATGACCTAATAACAAAGAATTCTTTCGAGGTTGTTGTTTATACCCAGATGTAGGATCTTGTGATACATTAATCGAGGTCATACATTAGCATAATATTTAGTAACTTATCTCCAGACAATATCAACGCTCACTTTTTTTCTTTTGGCTCTTCCGATCTTGTTTCTATGATAACTCCAATGGTCTTTTGTGCACTAATGTTTCTCCTTAATCCTAAATGATATCCATTAGATAATTAGTTCTATTCGAGGTATTCAATGAGCCATTTGCTTAGTATTTTCTCAAATGCTTTCGCCAAAATTTCTAGCAAAGAGATCGGGCGGATCAAGAGATGCAAGGATCTTAGAAACCTGGGCACTATCGACTCTTTTAGCGACTATTCAGCACGTCGACACATATGAAGTGACAAAGAACAGCATCAGAAAGAGGGTTACTGACTCATTTTAGAGAGATTCCCAAGTCCGCTCTCTCAGTGTGACCAAGGTTATATTGGAAAAAGACGACCACTATGGCAAAGCTCTGTTTCTGCTTGAAGACGAAGCGACATACGAACTCCGCCATTCTGACTCTACCTCACGAAGAGAAGGACTGCTTACGACATCTAATTCACTTTGCCCGCAATGCCAGGTGTAAGCCGACATGACGTTCTAAGGACAAGCGAATAGTATTCGAATCCATGAATAATTGTATAAAATTTTAGTGTGGGAAATGGAGTAAAGTGGTAAGAGAAGTTTGCCAGTTTTACTGGTAGCTACTTTATCTAATTATTTACCATTTTTACATTTTATAGTATTTTGTGTTTGTACGTATGCGTATTGACTTTGTCTGGTGTCTGTTAATTTGCCATTTATATTTGTATTTCGCTTTGTGCATCATCACTACCATGGCCTACTAACGTATGTGAATGTTGATGCTTCCCTTCCATATGATCTGTAGATTCTATTTATTTTCTTATCTTTCTTTGGGCCATCAATCATTTTCTCTTTTGGGCTTGCTTTTATTACGTAATGATTTGTTATCTTGATGTTTCGTTTTTTACCTTTAGGTGAGTAAATATTTCTCGTTTCTAGTGTATAATGATTCCCCACTTTGCATAAATTGTATCTTGCTCCTTAAGAAGTATTTATGCCGTCCATGTTCATTGACGTTTCTTCGTAAATGTCGTTCAGGATTTCGTGCATTTTATTCCCGATTTTGATCACTCTTTCTTGAAGAAAGAGCGGTTTTAGCTTAGTTGTTTCTTCTAGTCTTTTGATCTTTTTTCCCTCTTTTCCTGAGTTCAAATTTAATAAGCGTACATCTTTATTTCGGGCAACATCTTGCACTGTTTCTTATGATTGGTATTACTTTCAATCTCTGGATATTTGTTTTGATTTTCCAATGTTTTTGGAGTTCGTTTTTGTTAAATATTTCCGCTGCCGCTATTTTGGCTTGTTGCCCAGGTTTTTTATAGGTGACAATTAGTTGAGCAATAACATCTGCGAATTTCAAGTTCACACACGCTGATATTCTAGGACGAGTGATATCAGCTGTGAATATAGAATCTAATGTGGGGTTTAAGCAGCCACCTTGCGGTACCTAGGCATTTAATTGCCGGGGAATACCTTCGTATTCCTCGATGTAAGACTATGCTTAAACCAGCTTCTTTTGCTGGTGTCACTCCTGTTCCAATTTATACTTTCGTCCGCAGATTGTGATGGCATATTCCTGTGTTAATTGAGTCTCATTTGTGTGTTTATAAGTTCTCTTATATTCAAAGCCATTATTGTCCTCAAATGTTATTGAGAAACATAATTCATGATTAAGCTTTCCAAAAAGTGCAACGAATTTTTTTTAACCTATTGAGTACCATTTTAATATTTACCATAAAGTCTTTGATTCTCAGAAAAAACCTTCTAATATTCGACATTAGCCTATCCATATACACTGATATTTTCATTTTGATAAAAAAAGGTACATATGATAATTTATTAAGGTTCGGAGGGAAGTGTAGGGGATTACACTACACTACAAAAATCATTACCACATCCTGGAGATGAAAATCCAATCTTAAAAACGCATACCCTATTTTTCCATTGAATTTGTCAACACTTTTCATTACTAGCTTATTTTCAAAGGCACATTTTCATTCCAGCCCCGCTATTCCCTACAGTCGTGCTATTATTGAATTACCACATTGTTACCATTCATCACTACATTAATATCAAATATAACTTCCACTATTTCTACATGTGCCCCCTAAGTTCAGTTAACACTATTGCTGTTATAAAGTCTTGATAACCAACTATTACTTAGCTCAATCTAGGTCAACTTATTTTAAGCATTTATGTGTACTCATGATTATATTATTGACGTAGATAGCATATAAATATAGTATCCTTTACAGGTAAATTTGTTTGCTATGAATGAAGGTTGAATTTTAAGATTCGGCCTATATGAGGGAATGCGGTAAACACAAGGGATTTGAATACACGGGATCGTAAGAAAATATATTGAATTTAAGAATTAACAATGAAAACACAAAGAAATAATTGAGTGAATATAACTAGGTACAAATTGGTATACAAAGAGTTATTATTTAATGGATATGTAGAAGAATTAAAAAGACAATTCACAAGTTATTAATTGGCAATTAAATGTTCAATAACAGGATAGTAAATAGATATAAAAAGGTATTTAACAGGATATGGTATTAAAAGTATAAAGAATATTAACAGGAACACGAATGGTAATGTGTAAATTGGCGACTGTAATGATGAAAATTATATAAGTAGAGTACTCACACGTTTGAGATGAATTTGAAAACCTGACGTTGGAAAGATTTTAGAAAGTAACCCTTTTGGATGGAGGCGTGGGCGAGAATGGAAGATTGACGCTTCTGTGAGCCTAAGTAGTTACATTATTGGAACGCATTTTGAGAGAGTTTACTACACACACACACACACACACACATATATATATATATATATATATATATATATATATATATATATATATATATATATATATATATATATATACAAGATGTCCCAGAAAAAAGTTAACCGTACTTTGAATTAGTATAACTCAAAACCTATTAGAGATTTTTGAGTTCTACAAAACAAATTAAATTTAACAACTATTTATCTGTCGATTCTAAAAATTTCATTAAATTCCCTTTTACCATATTGATACACTAATGGGTTGAGTGGAGGCTATCAAAATTATGTTTGCGCAAGGAAGTAAAATAATGAAACTTCGAAGTTTAAAATCAACAATATATTTAAATTTATTTTTAACAAAAACATCTCTTCATATGGGTAATAAAAATTCATTTTTATAATTTTCTAATCACCGTTTCCTTCCACATGTCCTCCATTTCTTTCCAAGCACAGTTGCGCCTTTGATCGCATTGATTGAACAACTTTTAGGATTAACTTGTGATTTTCCTTAAGTCTATTGACTTCACGTGTGATACTATCTCTTAACTGGTTGATGCTTTGTGGTGGAGTAGAATACACTTTATTCTTTAGATATTCCCATAAGAAATAATCGTACGGTGTTAAGCCAGGGGATCTTGGGGGCCATTCAATTGCATGGGGTTGTCAAACGTTTCTCTTAGTTTTGCTCTTACAGCAAGCTGTCTATGAGCTGGTGCGCTGTCCTGAATCCACCAAAGTCTATTGAATTGATTGCCGTAAATCTGGCGGAGTTTCTTAAAGATCCTTTCGTTGATCATGCTCAGGTAGGCAGCACCATTCAAGTTATTCTCGTAAACCAATGGGCCGACACGATAGCCATTCCTGCATATTCCATCCACATAGACACTTTCTGCTAACAAATACGTGTGTCAAAGTAGAATGTTGGGAGGGGGGGAGTCAGCGGCACATATTGCCGAATGTTATGGCTATTTACCTTTCCATTCATGAAAAAGGCTGCCTAGTCACCAATCACAATGTTTTCCAAAAAACGAGCAGGTTTATGGAGAAGCCATTCGACAAATTGTCTACGACGAGGAAAATCAGTTTCAAGAAGCTGGTGTATTGCATGCATCTTATAGCGATGCCATTTTAAGTCATGTTTAATACTGCGGTTAATTAATGACTTTGACAATTGTAACCCATTCTTTCTGACTGATACATGTGGATTTTGAAGAAGTGTCATCTGAACATTTTCGATATTTTTTGTTGTTCTTATGGTTCTCATACAACCCGAACGACCTGTATTTGAGATTTAAGCATGTTCCTTCATGTTGGTATTTTCGAACATTTTTCCAAAGTGTGAGCTTGCCTGGTGGGTGCCTATCTGGAAAGCGTTGTTCAAATGAATCTTATACTTGTTTAATCCTGCCAGTCTTAATAAAGTTTGTGACTACAAATACGCGTCGATCTTTTGTTAACATGCTTAAAAAGGTTCTATGGAAGTAAACTTTTTCACAGAAATGCCTTGGTTTGCTTAGTAAGCAATAATGAAGAGACCATAGCACAGCGTGGCTGAAAAACCACTGTAAAATGGCCTAAGCTTTGCTTGAAGAATCGCACAGTGACCTAGGCTACCTAGGCTTCCTACGCTTCTCTTGAAAGTGAACGGTAGCCTAGCCTTCCTACGCTTCGTTTCATTATTTTACTTCCTTGCGCAAACATATTTTGATAGCTTCCACTAAACCCATTAGTGTATCAATATCATACAAGGGAATTTAATGAAATTCTCAGAATCGACAGATAAATAGTTGTTAAATAAAACACCTTTTGCAGGATCCAAAAATCTCCAATAGTTTTGTTGTAGTTATGCTAATTCGAAGTACGGTTAACTTTTTTCTGGGACACCTGGTATATATATATATATATATATATATATATGTATATATATATATATATATATATATATATATATATATATATATATATATATATATATATATATATATATGCAAATTTGTTGAAGACCATTTTATATTTCACCTTGATCAATTTCCTTTGGCAACTTTCTATTCTTCTTACTGTGTTCCTTAGTCCATCTTGTAGTTCGTAGATAACTTGTCCTATGTTCATATCTCTTTTTAATAAATGCGTTTGGTAAAAAACAAAGTTAAATTTCTCAGCTTTCGATCTATTTGATCATTTTCAGAGCGCCTTTAGTTATTCTTTCCTCCTTTACCGATGAAGTATGGTGGAGTTTGAATCAGGTTGAATGAAAAGAAGGGGATATTTATTCCTCCTGGCTTGAGCGTAAATGTCAAGGGAAACGAGTAAATCCGATAAGTGGAATTTTTAAAACAACTTTAATGTTCAATTTCAGCTTGTAGCCTGGGTGTTTGAGGGCTGGATTTTCTTCGTATATTAAGATGGCTTCTAAGATGTTCAGCCTAGCTTTATTCCTTCATTTCTTTTAATTGTGGTGTTTTCAACTAGAATATCTCTAGTTAGGTTGATGTTATGCGCACTCTCTATATGATTTTTGGGCCGTCTGCTTTGCAGATTCATGGTTTAACGCCTCGAAAGGGTGGTAGTTTTCATACCAACATATTTTGAGTTATTATGAAGCTTGCAGTCTTCATTGGGGCAGTTAAACTCGTAAACTATGTTGGTTGACTTTAGATTCGATGAGTTTTGTCAGCTGTTGTTTTTCATAAGGAGATTGATTGTTAACTATATATATATATATATATATATATATATATATATATATATATATATATATATATATATATATATATATTGTTTGACTTCTTACTCCGCTTAAGTTGGATACAAGTTACTTTGAAGTACTTAGTAATTACTGAAAACATAATTGATTTTAATTACTTTTGAGTAATACAGAATTACATAATATACATTATTTTATTTACTTTTGGAGTACTGCAGATTATAAGAATCTGGCAGTGCTACAAATATTCCTTTTCAAACGGGTTCTCGTCATTTCTTCAAAATACGCTCTGCTTCTAGGAGGGGGCTTGCGTAGCGTACGAGAAGTGCAGGCGAGTGGCTTAAAAGTTTCACTTATATGAATTTTGTAAGACTCAGGATTGCCGAATGGATTCGCTGCTCGCTAACAGTGGTCCAGCGACGCGGGAAGCTGTTCGCAACTCATCTACGACATTATTTTTCTTTGCTCCTTTTCCTACTTTCCTCTATCTACAATTTTTGTCGTATGTAAATATCTTGTATTTAAGAATTAACAATGAAAACACCAAGAGATAATTAATTGAATATAACTAGATACAAATTGGTATACAATGAGTTATTATTTAATGTATATGTAAAATAATTAAAAAGGCAATTCACAAGTTATTAATTGGTAATTAAATGTATAATAATAGGATACTAAGTAGATGTAAAAAAAAGGTATTTAACAGGATATGGTATGTCGAGGTTTAGTGAGTCGGTAATCCCAGTCCCACTTCCTGGACATATATTTTATTACAGCACCAAGGTGAAGTGGAGGTGATGTGTATCCAATACATCTACTGTAGCCACTTCCGGTGAATAAGAATAACCCCGGTGCTTCCCTTTTTATCAAAATTAGGATAATGATCTCCTGAGTGTGATACCATTCAGTAAAAGCCAGTCATGGGTGGACTTGGGTAATATTGAGATTTTAGCCGAGTGGATTGCTTATTAATTGCCAAATGCTCGTCCAAAATAGTTAAACCATATAAGAAAATAATCTTTAATATACATGAATTAGAAATATGAAACAGCGTATATAAGTATAAATTGAATTAATCTTTGCACTGAATAAGTAAGTCTACAAAATTGTTGTGGGGATTACACTTGAAAATTACTCACTAGGATGCTTGCGTCTTAATGGCACCTGAGAGAATGAGTGGAATAATATCATTTTATTAAGCACTGAATTAATCATTTCTAATATTCGAGGTTATAGGCTCGGGATGGGAATTCTAGTTAACAAATAAACTGGTGAAGTTAGGGGAGGGGATAATTGAGAATGACGGTGAAGATCCTCTTCTGGTGACGATGATCGCACTTAGTCCGGCCGTCCGAAGTTACCGAATGAGAAGGTAATCCTAGACCGGTAATATAATGGTCCTATGAAGGATCACGAAGGCGAGCCAAACTGTGGCTCAAATCAGACTTCTTCTTCCTCTAAATGACTGTCCGATTATTCGACTCTTGGAGTGGGTAGCCAAAACCGATTACCCAGCTACGTCTAGGGTAATCCACAGAGGGAGGTCCTGTGTAACCTCTGACTCTGAAGGAGGGGTCTGCGAGAAGTTTGGCACCTACGAGTACCGTGACGGCAACACACCAATTCTCCGAGAAGTTTCTTCTTTGCAACGGGCAAACTGTTTCTTTGGGGGGACGAGCTCTCCTCACAACGTAGGTCCAAGATCTTCTGCCTGACTCCAGGGAGAATTTTCCCTTTTATTTCCCTCACGAGCAAAAATCGGGAGAGAGCACCGAATTCTCAAAAAATCAGTATCGCTGCGACGAAAGACCATTTCATCTGCTGCCAGAGAAAGTAAATCTTTCACACCTTCGAGCTATCCTTGCTCCACGTCGCGGTTTACGACGGCACGAAAACTCGGACCTTCATCGGTTAGCAGGTGTCCTTCGAGGCTGACATTTTCCTGAGCGACCGGCCGCAAATTTGGTTGTCTCTTTGGTGCGAAAAGGAGCGGAGGGAAATCGAGGCGAAAGGCGAATTTGGAATAGGGGAGGGACGCGCAGCTTGTGTCGGGGTATTTCGGCGTACACTAATGTACGTGGTATTCAGACTTCTACAAGGTATTAGAAGGATCACATATGGTAATGATCAAATTGGGGTCTGTAATGAATGAAAATTTTATAAGTAGAGTACTCACACGTAAATTTGAAAACTTGACGTTGGAACA
Organism: Ceratothoa steindachneri; assembly: GCA_963969495.1. NCBI lineage: Eukaryota > Metazoa > Arthropoda > Malacostraca > Isopoda > Cymothoidae > Ceratothoa > Ceratothoa steindachneri. The sequence goes on along the minus strand of OZ018320.1, from coordinate 6,137,048 downwards.
ATTTTTTAAACTAACCTTTTTGGATGGAGGCGCGCCCGAGAATAGAAGATTGGCGCTTAAAAATTTTGTGAGTCTAGGCAGTTACATTATTGGAACACATTTTGAGAGATTTTAATATATATATATATATATATATATATATATATATATATATATATATATATATATATATATATATATATATATATGGTATACAAATTCCAATGCCCCCGTGAAGACTGCAAACCTCATCCAAATAATCAATATATAGGTATGACCACTACTACAATCAGCCAACGCTTAAAGATGCATTTGCAAGAAGGAAGAATAAAACACATTACAAAGTAAGGCATAACCCACAAATTAAAATAGCAACTCTGGTCGAAAACACTACCATACTCAGAAGAAACCCTGACCTTCGCCATCTAAAGATTCTGGGGGCTTTTCTCTTTAAAGAGATGGACTCCAAACTTGACACCCAACGCACCAGTTCCGAGCGAGTACTTCACCTTTTCTGCTAAAGAAAATAGTACTCCGACTTTGACCTATGAAAGTACCAAAGAACGAAAATCAATTTCATTCTTCGCTACTCACGACCAGCAATGAGCTACCTCACCGATAAAGGAGGCAAAACCAAGGAAAAACACACAATCTACGCAGTCTCAACAATAACCAAGACTTCCGTCTGAAGATGCTTTAAGAAAGGCGAAGCTCACTTCAAAACTCAAATTAGTTGTAAAAAATAAAATGGATCTTCCTCAACTAATCTTTAATATCCAACCAGATAAAAAAAAACTGCATTCGCCAGTTGGAACGTTCCAAAATATAATTGATATAATCAAAATACAACCTAATTTAGCGGGATGGTTTGTGAGAATTTATTGAATGCTAAGTTGAATTATATTGAGCCTGGATAACTAAGGGCACCAGCTAAGATCCTAAATATCTTAGCAATGAAAGAATTTGAAGAAGGATGCCTGAATGAAAAATAGGATATAAATTCAAGGTTACAAAAATAAGTTTATTTACAAATCTAAATGAGATATTTTAATAGGAATATAGTATTTTGTGAGAACTTAATTGATGGAATTAATAAATGGGAGAGTTTAGGTTCGAATGGCGTTAATTTACAAAATTAAGGAGTCTTTGTACGACGATTAGCAGTTTTGGTGAAACCATGAATTACTGAATATACGACAAGTAGAATTTAAGAAAATGGCAACAAAGTAAAACAAAGAAATATTACATTCGACTGTTTGTTATTACAATAATTAGAAATTTTGTCGATTGATAAATAATTATTTAGGAGTAAATATATTTGAAATTATTGGGAATTGATGGTTAGCGTGATTAATGGGTCTTTCTCGATGAGCGGTGAATGCCCTATATATACATATATTGTTTTGGGGTAATTTTTATAAACATGTAGGGGTGGAGAACTCTACACTATTCTTTAACACAACATGTATAGATGAGAAGCTGCACCCAACATACACCGATATATATATATATATATATATATATATATATATATATATATATATATATATATATATATATATATATATATATATATATATATATATATATATATATATATACGGAATATGAAGACCCAGGTGATTACACTAATCATTTATTGGCTGCGGACGTTTCGGACCTTTACTAGGACCATCTTCGACTAATGAGAAGGGGAAGGAACATTAATTGATAACAGTTAAAAGAATGCATTAAATAATGGCTAAAAAAGCGGATGAAGGCAAGTTAAAATAATAAAATTGACAATTATTAAAATTAAAGTAAAACCCTAATACCAATATATAGAATTAAATAATACTACCCAGTGTGATTTTTTAAAAATAATAGAAAGTGAAATTATAACATAAACTAACTTGAATATCACATATTAAAAGTTACTGGAGTAAAAAAAAATAACCTATTATATTAAATTGTAAAAAAAAAACCCCCGAAAACAAATCAGAATGAACAAAGTGACTAACCTTTATCGTGGGAGTTGAGAAATCAACTAATAACGAAGTTTGTTCGGTTGGTCGGTTGGCTAGTTAATCTATTGAAGTGTTGGTTGGTTATATTGTGAATAGTTTAATTGAGGAGGAGTAGTTATTTAGGTTTAGATTTATTTTATTGATATACAGTGAGTATAAGATTTTTAAATCGAGAGAAGTTAAGGCTGAAGATAATATAGTAAATGAATTATAATTAAGAGGATGATGGTGATACTTTGAATGTTGCCTGATGGAAGAGGCTTCAGGTTTAGAAATGGGAATCCCAGTCCTATGAGACAAACCCAAGTGGCTTACAACTCAAATGCAAGATCGCATTGGTTTATTTCCGTTAATTCGAGGAACCTTATAACCTTATAACCACTCTAAAGAGAACCACAAAACAGAAATATTGTAATTTTGGTTGTATAATTTTAAAAAAATGGAGTAAAAGTCTGTAGTTAACAGTAAAATCCAATTTCTTGTATATGGATGATTGAAAAAAGAAAGTTGTGATTTAAGCATAAAATGGGAGAAATGGTGTCATTTGGTAACCATTGAAGGGATGTCTCCAGACGCAACCATGTCTCATAATTAAATATTTAAATTTAGCCATTAAATGACTTTAATCTAATAAAAAGGCAATTAATATAATGACTGTTTGGTTTCTCTTAAGAATACGATATATATAATTAAAGATAAACGCATTTACTCTAATTTAACCTTTTAAAACGCTCTAAATTGAACCGATTTTTATAAAGAAAAATGTTAAAGGAAACTTATTAAATTGCTTATGTAGGATGTCGTAGGATCAGGTAGTCCTCCTTGACCTTTGCTGCCCTCCCTAGACACGTGGGGAGAAGGTGGCGACACAGAAATATAGGGAATGTCTCCCTCTTAAGTGCGTGGGAATTAAAGACGAGTGCAAATTTTAATATTAAGAACATAAGAACATAAGAAAAGAAGGAGACTGCAAAAGACCATTCATGGCCTACACTTGGCAGCTCCTGTTCCTACACTTTGATACTATTTCAATAGGTTTGGAGTGTGTATAAGATCCAAACAAGTGAAACAAATAATCTTTAATACTATACAAACAACAAATGAGATTAAGAAGAATGATACCCTTTAACAAATACGTTAATCATTCGGCAATTGAAAATTGAATTGAATTTACAAAGAGTGATATTGTCTGGGCCGTACGAGGCACAATAATTATCCGAGAGGGATCGAGAGGAGACTATGAAGTGAGTCTTGCGGTCGGAGAGCTCTACGCCTCTTCTACGATGAAAAAGAAAATGTAATGGCTTACGATTTTCTGGAGGAGACCTCGAGTAGTCGCTCGAGAGAGTATTCTTATCGGAGAAGCGTAGCTAAGCGCGTTATTCTTGTGAGTCCTTCGTCCTTGACCTCCGTCGTTCCGAATAATGGTTTCTGCCTACGAGTCCTTAGGGTACCGGCGTGTCGTTCGAGAAGTGCGCGTCGTCCTTGGATAATTCCAATAAACTCTAAGATGCTGCGTGAGTACTGTGTGAGTACTGCCTGAGCACTGCGTGAATCCTGCTTGCGTGAAAGCGGCGTGGATACAGCTCGCGTCCGAGTAGTCTGAGAATTCTCATTTGATCTGCAGGCTGGGGAATGTATAAGACTCGCCGGAAGATCTTTTGTTTGCCGACGGAAGCGATCCAGACTCTGTCCCTAAGACACGGCGGCGATTGTTTTAGCGACATATAGCTAAATGGTGTCCTGGCTCCAGTTTGATTCGTTATCGCTGGAAGTTTGCTGAAGGGTTACGATGGAATGTTCTTCGTCCGTGAGATACTAGTTTTTCTCTTTGTCTGCGCGACTCGTTCTCTTTCTCTCTCTCTCTCTTTCTCTCTCTCTCTCATAAAGAAAGTAGAGGGAGAGGTAACAAGGAGTAACAAGGAAAATAAGTACCCCAGGAGACCTTACGGTCCGTTCAAAGAGGGTACCTTTGGACTAGCAATCGAGCAGGCACATGGCTGCTCAATTGTTTTGCGTCCCTAAACGGCCACTTTTCAAGACTTTTTCTAGTCTTGACTTGAACTGGTCAACAGATTCACTGTTGACAACTTCCACTGGAAGTGCGTTCCACTTACCGCAGATACTGTAAGTGAAAAAATTTCCACACAGGTTTCGGTTGTAACGCTTCAGTTCAAGTTTGAAGCCGTGATTGCGCGTTCTGTTCTCACTCAGTGTGAAAATATCCCGGTAGTCAACATTGTCGAACCCTCGAAGTATTTTGAAAACTTCGATGAGCTGACCACGCAGTCTACGGGTTTCCAGCGAGAACAGATCTAATTCCCTTAGTCTATCCTCATAACTTTTAAGTCGGATAGAGGGAATCAGCTTGGTTGCCCTAGCTTATACGCGTTCCAACCTTGCGATGTCCTTTCGCAATCAAGGACTCCAAAATTGTATGGCATACTCCAGGTGTGGCCGAACGAGGGAGTTGTACAGACAAAGTACTATCTCCTTGTTACGGTATCCAAACTGGCGCTTTATGTAGCCTAACATCCTTTGGGCTTTCTTCTCTGCCTCGATGCACTGTTTCGAGAACTTGAGGTCGCTAGTAAGAGTTACACCGAAGTCCTTCTCAGTATCACTTGATTCAAGAGCAGTGCCCTTAAGGATATACTGAGATTGAGTTTTTTTTGTGGCCGATATGCATCACTTAGCATTTGTTCACGTTAAAAGGCATTTGCCACGTGTCCGACCACTCCCCAATCTTCCCAAGATCTTCTTGCTGGCGGGCAGTATTTCCATCCTTTGCAACGTTCATACTAAGCTTGCTATCGTCGGCAAATTTGGAAATCTTGGCAACCATGTCACCGTCCATGTCGTTGACGTAGATGATGAATAGTAGTGGTCCCAGGACAGAACCTTGAGGCACCCCGCTAGTAACGGGCACCCACTCAGAAGCCTGTCCATTTACCACCACCCGTTACCGTCTGCCACTTAGCCAGTTCTCGATCCAGCCGGATACCTTTCCGTCTATGCCCAGCGCTTGCACTTTCCGGAGAAGGCGGCGGTGTGGTACCTTATCAAAGGCTTTCTCAAAGTCTAAGTAGACCACATCCACCGCCTTGTCCCGATTGTGCTGACTGAAAACGAAGTGGAAGAATTCCACAAGGTTCGTCAGGCATGACCGTTGCCTTCGGAAGCCGTGCTGGGAACTCCTCAGTAGCAGGTTTGACTCTAAATACGACGTCACTTTGTCCACCATCATGCTTTCCATGAGTTTACTAACTATCGAAGTCAGACTGATAGGTCGGTAGTTCGACAGTTGGTTACGGTCTCCTTTCTTGAAGATATGAGTCACCCCTCCGCCTCACGCCAGTCTCTAGGAACGCATTTGGTCCGGATTGACATGTTGAAGATTGCGCTCAGGTGTCGTGACACTTGACCGCGCACTTCTTTCAACACTTTAGGTGGAAACCCATCCAGGCCAGGTGACTTATTCGTCATTAGGTCACTGATCTTCTTTTTGATTTCAACTTCCGTGAAGTCCATATCCTCCAGCTTTTCCCCCGAGTAGGAATCCGTCGGCTGGGGGATGGGACCACATTCTTCAGTAAACACTGAAGAGAAGTAGTCATTGAGGAGGTTAGCATTTTCTGCATCTGAATGCTTTAATGTCCCCTCCTCATTCCTCAAAGGGCCAATCGTTCGACGGATTGGTTTACGGCTGTTTACATATCCAAAGAACTCCTTGGGATTCTCTTTACAGAGTCTCGCCACTCGGAGTTCCTCAGACCGCTTAGCCGCCCGTATGCTGGACTTCACTCTCCTGACTAGCCTCCGGTATTCGTCAAAGTCACCCGAGATCTTCGATTGCCGGTACACAGTTCTCTTCTCCCTAAGCAGTTGGCCGATTTCTCGATTAAACCACTTCGGTTGAACAGAAGACCGACGGGGGCATTTCAGAGGGATGAAACTCGATTGAAGACTCATGAATGTGGTTTTGAAACTATTCCACGAGTTTTCAACAGCATCGCACACTTCTAGCCTCACTTCAGTCAGTCCAGCACGAAGGCTTGCCAGGTCTGCTCTTCTCAAGTCAAGTTTCCTTGATTGACTGGCAACAGACCTTACCTTCAGGATCTTGATGGTAAATCTAATTAGCTGGTGATCACTGCCACCGAGCTCTTTGCCTACAGAGAGGTCCTCAACGATGTCATCCTCAGAGGTGAAGACCAAGTCGAGGATATTGTTTCCTCTCGTCGGTTCTCTGACCCATTGAGTGAGGAACTCGTTGTTGGCGAACTCCAGGAGTAGCGTGCTTTCGCCACAGGCTGCTCTGGTTTCCCAGTAAACTTGGCTGTTGAAGCCGCCCATAACGATGCACACTCTTCCTTGAACAAGAGAGCTTGTGTGTACCTTTGATTTTTCGAGCTATGTCGGCGGGGGTACCTCTTCTGGGTACCCCTGGTAGGGCTTCCCTTGTCGATTTGGTCGAAAACGAGATTCCAGACTAAGTGCGTCATTCCTTCCTTTTTCTACTCTATCTTTCTCCTTTTTTACTTTTATCCTATCTCTCCCACTTATTCAAAAAGAAAAAAAAGCCTACTCCTATCATGTCACTCTTTCCCTTTTTTTCCTCTATCTACATATAAGGACCTGGCAGCTACCTCACGCGTCAGAAGAGAGGCTTTGGAACCTCTATAAACAACGCCAATCGACGCTCACTGGTTGCGAGAGACTAGGACTAGAAGTGTCCTAGGCGTTGGGGCACGATGAATGGGATGAGGGTAGTGCTCCGTTAACCCCTTCCCTGGCGTGTAATTATTGACCGTTCCCAGTGCCCGTTGACGGGTGTCTCTGGTAGCATCGGTCCGAGGTGACGGCCCTTTGTTCCCAGGTTGGTTGCCAGGTTAATAAAAAGCCTTGGGTCGAGTCTCTTGGTGGGGCGGGATATCCATTGAACGCTGCTCCGAGATCCTGGCCGTTGTGAAGGGAACTAGTAGGAGTTTAGTAAGGGGTGTGCTTCGTTGTTGTTCACCTGGTGACAAATCGATGGCCCCTTCGGGGACCGTCTGTGCTACTTAGTTGGGAGCAACGGCACGCCGAGGCTTGACGACTCGGTCGGACGAACAGCAGCACATGGAGCGTGCCTTCTGGAAGACTCCGAAACGACTCCGATTAATAGGCGGGAGCGACTCACGCGGGGAGAACTCACCAACCCCCCTTTTTAATTATTGATTGGTCGCAAAGTATTGAAAGAGAGAAAGTGTTCAAAATGACCGGCAAGAAAGGATCAGGAGCTCTAAAATACACGTGCGCAATATGCCACATAGATAAGTGGTGCGTGGACTTTCCGGAGGGGTGTTTTTCAAAATGCCACGTGGCCAGTTCCTGCACCGACTGTATTCTAAACGGCCAAATCAAGGAGCTAAAAGAAACATGCAGGGCTTCCGAGGAAAGATCCAGGAAGTTGGAGGAGAAAATAAACAGCCTCGAATTAGAACACGCCTGACTGATTCACAGGCTAGAGTTCAGAATAGCAGAGCTAACGTCAAGCCCTGTACTTAACACTGCATCTGCAGTATTACTTCCAGAGCTAGATCCGTATGCTACGGATAAACCCTTAAAGAAAAAAAAAAGGAAGGGAAAGAAACAGGAAGAAGAGAAAGTTGAAACAGAAGATAAAGTAGAAGCTGAAAAAGAGAAAGTTGAAGCAGAGGAAGAAAAGATAAAAACAGAAGTGTATATAACAAAGAAAGATAGGGGGGAGGGGAAAGATGAATAAGAAAAAGAAGAAAAATAAGATGGAGAAGAAAGAGGGAACCGAGAGTTCGCTTCCGAGAGGAAAACCTCAAACCTCTGCACGGAAATGTGCGAGGTTTACCCTTGTGGGCGATTCCCAAGCACAAGGTTTGCATCCCCTGCTAGCGGCCCGCCTTCGCACTAGTGTGGAGGTATGCTGCCAGCCAGGACGGGGAAACCACCACATCAGGGTAGAGGCTGAGAAATCTTAGATCTCCGAGAATTCAGTCGTTGCCCTGATGGTGAGTGGAAATGACCTCTACCTGCGAGGAGTCAAAGTAGGCCCCAGCGAGAAAATTCTCAACACGGTCATGGGAGCCGTGGACGACTGCGGATTGAGAACTCGAAAACGGGTCGTTGTAGGGATGCTCCCAAGAAGAGGTCCTAGCCGGACAGCTCACTCAAGGAACGTGACCCTGAACCAGAGCTTGTCCGACCTCTGTACAGCGGAAGGGGTCTTCTTTCTGAACCCTTACAGCACCTTTTACGGTCGAAACGACCTTTACCAAAGAGACGGAGTGCACCTTTCATTCAAGGGAAATGCTGTACTCTGTAACTTATTCCAGGATGTCGTAGAGCGGACGCAGAGAAGCGTCCGACCCAGAGTGAAGGCGGACATAAGACAGTATGCCCGTGTCACTCCTGGAACGACGTTCTTAGATGTGGCAAAAAGGGGTACTGCCACACAAAAGAAGCCGGGAAACGGAAGAGCGTAGGAAGTCCTACACTGGGGGACTCCCTCAAAGTTCTTCTGTTCAACGCGAGGTCAATCAGGAATAAGTTTCTTGAGCTCCGTGGCCTCGTAGCAACAGAGGAACCTGAGATGGTGGCCATAACGGAGACGTGGATTAATACCTCAAGCCGAGATTTTGAATGTGAATTCTCGCTTCCCGGTCCCTAGCTCTTCCAGAAAGATAGGCCAGACAGAGAGGGTAGCGGTGTGATGTTTTATGTCAAGGATACTCTCAACTCGACGGATTGCAACATCGTATCCGACCATGAACTACTAGGTGTTGACCTAGAGATAGGTCCTGCCAAATACAGGACCCTGGTGCTTTATAGACCTCCTGCCCAACTTGTTAAAAAGGACAGAGATCTGTACCAGCTACTAGGAGAACTTGTCGAAGACAGAGTGTGTATCGTCATGGGAGATTTCAACACACAAGTTGACTGGGAAACCAGAGAACCCTGTGGCGAGAACGCACTACTCCTGGAGTTTGCGAACAACGAGTTCCTCACTCAATGGGTGAGAGAGCCAACGAGAGTAGACAATATCCTCGACTTGGTTTTCACCTCTGAGGATGACATCGTTGAGGACCTCTCTGTTGGCGAAGAGCTCGGTGGCAGTGACCACCGACTAATTAGATTTGTATTCAAAGTCCCCAAGGCAGAGCCTGCAACTAGTAAATTGAGGAAACTCGATTTGAGAAGAGCAGACTTTGCAAGCCTTCGTGCTGGACTGACTGACGTGAGGCTAGAAGTGTGCGATGCTGTTGAAGACTCGTGGAATAGTTTCAAAACCACATTCATGAGTCTTCAATCGCGTTTTATCCCTCTGAAATGCCCCCGTCGGTCTTCTGTTCAACCAAAGTGGTTTAATCGAGAAATCGGCCAACTGCTTAGGGAGAAGAGAACTGTGTACCGGCGATCGAAGATCTCGGGTGACTTTGACGAATACCGGAGGCCAGCCAGGAGAGTGAAGTCTAGCATAAGGGTGGCTAAGCGGTCTGAGGAACTCCGAGTGGCGAGACTCTATAAAGAGAATCCCAAGGAGTTTTTTGGATATGTGAACAGCCGTAAACCAATCCGTCGAATGATTGGCCCTTTGAGGAATGAGGATGGGACATTAAAGCATTCAGATGCAGAAAATGCTAACCTCCTCAACGTCTACTTCTCTTCAGTGTTTACTGAAAAGAAGGGTCCCATCCCCCAGCCGACGGATTCCTACTCGGGGGAAAAGCTGGAGGATATGGACTTCACGGAAGTTGAAATCAAAAAGAAGATCAGTGACCTAATGACGAACAAGTCACCTGGCCTGGATGGGTTTCTACCTAAAGTGTTGAAAGACGTGCGCGATCAAGTGTCACAACACCTAAGCGCAATCTTCAACATGTCAATCCGGACCGAATGCGTTCCTAGAGACTGGCGTGAAGCGGAGGTTAATCCTATCTTCAAGAAAGGAGACCATAGCCAACCGTCGAACTACCAACCTATCAGTCTGAATTCGATAGTCGGTAAACTCATGTAAAAGATGAAGGGTGGACAAAATGACGTCGTATTTAGAGTCAAACCTGCTACTAAGGAGTTTCCAGCACGGCTTCCGAAGGCAACGGTCATTCCTGACGAACCTTGTGGAATTCTTCCACTTCGTCTTCAGTCAGCACAATCGGGACAAGGCGGTGGATGTGGTCTACTTAGACTTTGAGAAAGCCTTTGATAAGGTACCACACCGCCGCCTTCTCCGGAAAGTGCGAGCGCTGGGTATAGACGGAGAAGTAGCCAGCTGGATCGAGAACTGGCTAAGTGGCAGACGGCAACGGGTGGTGGTAAATGGACAGGCTTCTGAGTGGGTGCCCGTTACTAGCTGGGTGCCTCAAGGTTCTGTCCTGCGACCACTACTATTCATCATCTACGTCAACGACATGGACGGTGACATGGTTGCCAAGATTTCCAAATTTGCCGACGATAGCAAGCTTGGTATCAACGTTGCAAAGGATGGAAATACTGCCCGCCTGCAGGAAGATCTTGGGAAGATTAGGGAGTGGTCGGACACGTGGCCAATGCCTTTTAACGTGAACAAATGCAAAGTGATGCATATCGGCCACAAAAAAACTCAATCTCAGTATATCCTTAAGGGCACTGCTCTTGAATCAAGTGATACTGAGAAGGACTTGGGTGTAACTATCACTAGCGACCTCAAGTTCTCGAAACAGTGCATCGGGGCAGAGAAGAAAGCCCAAAGGATGTTAGGCTACATAAAGCGCCAGTATGGATACCGTTACAAGGAGATAGTACTTTGTCTGTACAACTCCCTCGTTCGGTCACACCTGGAGTATGCCGTACAATTTTGGAGTCCTTGATTGCGAAAGGACATCGCGAGATTGGAACGCGTACAAGACAGGGCACCTAAACCGATTCCCTCTATCCGACATAAAAGTTATGAGGATAGACTAAGGGAATTAGATCTGTTCTCGCTTGAAACCCGTAGACTGTGTGGTCAGCTCATCGAAGTTTTCAAAATACTTCGAGGGTTCGACAATGTTGACTACCGGGATATTTTCACACTGAGTGAGAACAGAACGCGCAATCACGGCTTCAAACTTGAACTGAAGCGTTACAACCGCAATCTGTGTAGAAATTTTTTCACTTACAGTATCTGCGGTAAGTGGAACGCACTTCCAGTGGAAGTTGTCAACAGTGAATCTGTTGACCAGTTCAAGTCAAGACTAGACAAAGTCTTGAAAAGTGGCCGTTTAGGTACGCAAAACAATTGAGCAGCCATGTGCTTGCTCGATTGCTAGTCCAAAGGTACCCTCTTTGAATGGACCGTCAGGTCCCTAGGGTACTTCCTTTCCTTGTTACTCCTTGTTACACTCTTTCTCTCTCTCTCTCTCTCTCTCTCTCTCTCTCTCTCTCTCTCTCTCTCTCTCTCTCTCTCTCTCTCTCTCTCTCTCTCTCTGACATCTACTCCCTCTTAAGACGAAACTTCCGGGATAAGGTGACATCTCGTGAAATAAATAAATAAAGGTGTGCAATATCTCGCGTCACAAAATGAAGTTAAAAAAAAACATATGCGGTTATGAATCTACAGGCAATACAGATTCTATAAAAAACAACAACTGAAATTCGCATCATAAAGAAGTTAGCAATGAGATACATGGAAAATAAAAAGGAATACCCCAAAATACACGTAAAAATAAATATCTAGAGACTTGGACAATGTACATAGATTCACTATTATCAAAAAGGACTAATTTACTACAATCAGGCTGATAATTACTGAACTTTCAGAAGAGGGTACATCTGTCTCGGTTACAAAATAATGGGTAACGTATGTTTACAAAAAGGGGTTCATATTTGAGACCCAAATTTATTCAGACATATTTACAAGAGAATAAAATAGTAGGCTCAGGATTCATTGGGAGTGGAATCTACAGGAATTCGGCTCAAGGCTATACAATTCTCGGGGCCTTTTAAATACATTATTTTAAATTGGAATTATTGGAGGAATAAACTCCAACGCATTAGTCTCCCATTATTGTTTTTTTTTATGTTCCTAAGGTACGACAAAGGCTTATGGTCAGTCTCGATCACGAATTCCTTTCCTATCAAATACATTTTAAGTTTTTGATTCCCCATATGATAGCAGGGGCCTCTTGCTCAATCCCTGCGTAGTTCTTTTCACGCGGTAATAATTTTCGGCTAGCGTACGCTATGTGGAAACTATCGTTATTGAATCATTACGCACCCTATACCGTCAATGCTGGCATCCGTCCTAATGCCAAATGGTTCGGCGGGATTAGGCAATCGCAATATCTGGGCTGACGCGACTTTACCCTTAAGCCTCTTAAACCTGGCAATTGATTCCAGGGTCCATACGAGTTACTCAGGAGAATTCTTCAGCGTGAGCTCGCATAGAGGAGCGGAAAGGGTGGCAAAATTGGGGTTAAAACGCCGATAAAAGGAAGTGGAGCCCATAAATGACCTTAATTGCCTTTTTATTACGGGCAGCGGCATTTTTACAATGGCTCAATTACCTCCTGCGGGGGTAATTGATTGTTCCCTATGCAGAAGTCAAAATGACATTTGCTCGGGCCGATGATGAGATAATGGTCCCTTAACCTTTGCAGCAGAGCGTGAGGAGCGGTCAGGTGCTGTTTCGAATCATTAGTAGTCACGTAAATGTTATCGAAATTGAAGGATACATGTGATAGCCCATCTAAAATCCGTCTCATCATCCGATTGTAATTACTGCAAGCGGTGACAAGACCAAATGGCAGCCAACGAAACTACATTAATCCCTTTTCGGTCGGGAACGCGGTGTACCTTTTTACCTCTTCCCTCACTGGGATCTGGTAATAGGCTTTACACAGATTTAATTCGGAAAGATACGTCGCCTTCTCGAACAAATGAATATTTTGGTCGATCAAGGAAATAGGTTCGGCGTTGAATACGGTGATAGCGTTTAGCTTTCTAAAATCAATACACATTCTATAGGAATTATTAGGTCTCTTTACCATTATAACCGGGGAAAAATAATCTGATTTGGAGAGTTATGTGGGGGTCTAACCAATTATAACATTCAAGTTCAAAATTTAAACGGGTCACACAATGAACCATAATCATACCTTTTGTAAATGGGAAGATGGACTTCCCGGTATGTAGTATTCTCTCTTTTGTAAATGGGAAGATGGACTTCTTGGTATGTAGTATTTTATCTTTTGTAAATGAAAAGATAGGCTTCCCTGTGTGTAGAATTCTCTCTTTTTTAAATGGGAAGATAAACTTCCCAGTATGCAGTATTTTCTCTTTTGTAAATGGAGGAACGCAATTCCCAGTTTACGCGGTCGGTGAAGGAACCTCCGAAACCGTTGCCTCCTGTGCCGGGTAGTGAGGTAAAGGGCCAATATGATGGATGTTTTCTTGGAGCCCTAGTCGTGTAAGTCACAGAGAGCGACATTTTTGAGTCGATGCTACTTAGAGCTCCTTCTGTTATTCTCCTTGTACGACCTCGTAGGGTAAAGAGTTCACGGTTTCAAAATTCGCTTCCCTAACTATACCTCCTCTACTGATAATGCACATTCGGTAGCTTAGCTGTATCCAAACTCTGATTGAGCGCTTAAAAGCTTGAAAAATGGATTCCAGCCGTGTTTATATGCGAAATGGTTTGAACGTTATTCATTCCCTTAAATCTATCTATTGGCCAAATATTGCAGTGCTTAAGTCTAAAAGCTGATTGGTCAATTTGTTAACGCTTAGTCTGTTATTTCAGAAATGGACGATTAAATGTGTCTCAACCCTGATAGGTTGAATTTTGTATAGTTATGAGTAGATGGAATGACTATTTATATAGCTGTATTTGTGGCTTAAAGAATTATTAGCAGTCATTATTCAAGAAGTAAGAAGTTATCCTTACCGTTAGCCTTTTCGAGACGTGTTCCCGCAATTTACGAGGAAATTAAGAATCCAGCTGAATATTTTCATTTATCCTGAGGAAGCTCGTTTGATCACTTAACCCAGCCTGCTACACGAAAAGAGCTCCCCTTTTCACACTTTAAATAAACGGGGCATCTAACGTACGGATAGTCATACCTATAACTGGTGACCCTCTCCGTCGAACGAAACGTGATCAAACACGAGAAGTGGATTCACAAAGCGGGCAACAAGCTGCTCATTTTCTTCCACACCAAGAAGTGGAGTTTGCGCACGCAATCAACATCAAACCTCTTTTGTTTAATGAAGCCGCAGTCGTGGGATGGTTCAAAATTGTCGAGGCACAATTCCACATCTCAAAGATATATCGAGAAGAGACGAAATTCTACCATATTCTGGCTGCGTTGCCTCCCCAGACAGTCGCTCGTCTCCCAGCTGCGGTCCTCTCGTCGCAGAAATACACGCTCCTACGAACCGAGGTCGTGCGACTTTTTGTGAGGACGAAACCTGAGCTCTTCGAGAAGTTAATCGCGTCTTCTCTGCTGACCGGACGACCTTCGGTAAATCTCGAAGTGCTACGGAAGCCCTCTGCAAGTTGGAATGGGGGAGGACCTGGTGGGACAACTCATCCAGTTTTTACCTCCAAACATCGCCCCCATCATCGCCACGCAAAAGGACTTAACTCTCGCATAATTGGGGAAACTGGCTGACGAACTCATGCCGTTTTACAAGGCACAGTGTTTTAATATAAATAATAGTAAAACAAGTAATAGTGGTGCGTTCCCCGATATATGTGATCGAAGTGTCAACCATCCAGTAAATAATGGGCAGTTTAAAAGTTCGCTTTCAGTGCTCATCGGCTCGTAACCTGGTGGTAATCAATCTAGGTTTGTGCATAATAATTATAATAATAATTATTCAGAAGGTGTACCATTATGATTATGACCCTTCCGCCATAATAAAAAAAACAATGGTGTGCCGTTCACACCTATACTCTGGGTCGAGGGTAAAGTATTGTAAGCCGTGGTGCAGATGGCCAAAGCGAGGTAAGAATCTTCAAATGCAGCCATCGTCTAGACCAGTGGTTCTCAACCGTGGGCCACATGGCCCCTAGGGGGCCATGTAACATTACTAGGGGTCCACACACATAAAATAACAAATTAGGGTCCACAGTGATATTTTGGTTAGCCATAGAGCAATTCTACTTCAGAACTGTTATTATTACAGAGAATGGAGAGAGAAAGAGAGAGAGAGAGAGAGAAAGAGGAAAAAGAGAGAGAGAGAGAGAGAGTAGAGGAAAAGACGAGGGAGGATGGTAACGTGTGTTTATGAAGTACTGTTGGATGCTAATTTGTGTTTTCAAATATTAACTTTTGCCATTGATAATTTACGAGTATGACCAGTAAAAAAAACAGTGAGATTTTATAACACCATTTTTTTCATATATTTTATATATATCAGTATCGTTAAAATTATTTATTAGTGTCAATTTTTAATTTCTATTAATGCTCTTAATATAAAACATTATTTGGCAACCTCTCGCCTCCGGGTCCAACTCATACAGATACACAGTGTGAACTCATGGAGAATTCATGTGACTTTTTTCAGTTTTAATTGTTTGTAAAACGTGTTTTGGTGTTTAATGAGTAAGTTATTATAATATCATTACTATGTACTTTAATTCTTAGAAATGGGATTAAACGTATCAAAATAATAGCATTCCTAGGAAGTTCTTTGCAACCTTAATAAGCTTAGAACCCTTCATTCCAATTTATTACAATAATGAACTCCATCAGATTAGATATGAATCAAAGCGAGGAGTAATTATTGACTTCTGGATTTACTAAAATATTATATTATACCCTTTTATACTATTATATGTTATTTTATATTATATTAAAGTGTATTATGGTGTAATATAGCGTATCATAATTATTGTATGATCTTCTTATCGCATCGTATTGCATCAAATATTATATCATATATCATAATGATGTTGAGCTATGTCATATCATATTATGTTACTTTACGTTGTGTCATGTTATGGCATGTTATGTTATGCTATGTCACAAATATCAACACCTACGTGTGAAATTAATCTTCAATACACTCCCTCACACACACACACACACACACACACACACACACTGAAACATAATTCGTGACGTACATTCTGATCCAGAGAAATGGTAATAGTGCCCAATATATTGCACTTGAGGTACCGCAAAGGTAAAAATGTTAACTTGGATGTTTAGTTAAATTACTCACGATTATTGGCCTCTTCACGCCATATAAATTGCAATGGTTTATCATAAAATGTCTTATCTCTCCATCTCCCACTCTCTCTTTCTCTGTCTCTCTTTATTTCTTGTATATATATATATATATATATATATATATATATATATATATATATATATATATATATATATATATATATATATATATATATACTGTACTTTGAGCAAAAAGTGACCAAATTATCATACCTATTTCACCTTAAAATATCAAGGTCACTCACTTCTCTCTGTATTTGTTGCAAATTTATCTTTTAGTTTTGTTAACAAATTACATATAATTCTTAACTATAAACTGTAATATAGTCTATAACAGCTTCTGATATATTTTTACAGATAACTCATGGCGGCGATAACAAAGAAGAAGGGCCGACAGTATTCTGTTGAATATTTGTCTTACGGATTTATTCCATCACCACAGAATGCAACGAAACCAATGTGCCTCATATGCATGGATGTACTTTCAAATGAAAGCATGATGCTTTGTAAACTTAAAATACATCTGGAACCCAAACACAATGAAAAAAAAGACAAACCAGTAGAATTCTTTAGAAAACTCCGTGATGATTTTTAAGCAAGAAAAACAGTGGTTCAAGTGTTTAATAGCCAAGTAAGCAAATTAAATGATGGTTTATTTGCATCTTAGGAAATTAGCAAGATAATAGCAAAGGCCGGAAAACCCCATAATATTGGTGAAACAGTAATTTTGCCAGCAGTGTCTGTTATAATTTCATCAGTTCTGAAACAAAGTGCAAGTGCAATCACTAATTCCATCCCGTTAAGCAACTCATCTGTGTAACCACGCATTGATTAAATGGCAGAGGATGTTGAAAAGCAATTAATAGCTAATTTGCAAGTAAAACAGTTTGCTCTTCAGCTTGATTAATCAACATTCAGAGATAATGAAGTAATTCTACTAACATATGTTAGATTTATGGATGATCAATGACCCAGAGAGGAAATGCTTTTCGCCAGAAGTCTTAAGACAGACACAAGAGGTGAAACAATTTTTAATGAAGTTGTTACATATTTCTAGGAAAGCAATATTCCACTTAAAAAAAATAATGGCATTTGCTACTGATGGTGCATCATCCATGACTGGCAGATACAAAGGTTTTATTACACCCTTGAAACAAGCTGTTCCCGGAGTATTTTGCATACAGTGTATGATACACCGTCAACGCTTAGTTGCTAAGAAATTGGGTTGACGCCTACATGATGCCCTTAGTGTTGTGATAAAACAAACAAACAAACAAACAAACAAGCAACTTTATTGCGGATTTCGGTGATCCATAAAAAAAAATACATTACAATTTTGAAGTATACCACTATCTTACTGCTAATACTTATTCACCTATTTTCATGAACTGTCAATCTACTAATATTTAATATTGCCGGATTAATGCAATGGGTAATATTTATCATGTGAGTATTAATTTCAGAAAGATACCTACAGTCTGAGTGAAAAATACCAGACACAATTTTATTTGAGCTGCTTTCTAACCTATTTAAGAGACCGCCTCTTTCGTGAATTCTGTAGTCAAAATGGAGAGGAGATTGAACGTCTTGTAATGCATATTGAGGTGAGATGGTTGTCAAAGGGGAATTTTCTTCATTGTTTTATTGCACCTTGGGATTCTATTATCTTATTTCTGGCCAACACCCATCTTGGAGAACAACTGCTTGCAACTAAATGTGATGTATTTTACTTATTAGATATATTTGAAAAAAAAACAATTTACTTAATAAACAGCTCCAAGGAAAAAATTCTGATGTCATATCCAGTAAAGGTGCAATTACTGCTTTCCTGAAAAGGCTATATTTGTACAAGATTGATATCAGACGTCGTGCATTTGAATAGTTTCCTTAACATAACATAACATAATTTCACGGATGACAAAAGCAACAAGGGCCTATCAAAGGTCATCCGCATCCGTCAAATCCCACCCACATAGGACTATATCAGATCATGCAGCTACTTTCTAAACAATCCATAGGATTGTGTCAGATCATGCATCTACAATATACAATTTAAACAATCCATAGGATTGTGTCAGACCACACGCCCACAATATACAATTTAAACCAGCCACACGAGCGGATCAAAAACAAAAAGCACCATCGCCAGGGAAAGACAAAATCAAAGTCCCCCACAATATAATATAACAGATGGCAAAAGCCACAAGGGCCCATCATAGGTCATCCGAGTCAAACGGCCTCTTTTTTAAGTCACCCAAACTCCCAAGAAAACTACATCCAGAGGATTGCGTCCACAAACAAGGGTATCACCAATCAAGGCTTGTCAAGAACTAAATCATGCAGCTATAGATATATACAAACAATATTAATATATACAAAACTTAGGAACTATCACAACCTTCCCTCCCATAAACTCATCCAACCTATTCTTAAATACATTTAAATTTGGACTACCTAATACCCTCCGCGGCAATTTGTTCCAAAAGTCCACCACTCTATTGGTGAAAAAATATTTTCTTAAATCCAACCTACACCCTTGCTTTTTTAATTTTCAAGTGGTGACCTCTAGTCTGATTTCCATCATCTAACTCAAAAACTTGCTAACATCCAATTTATCTATCCCAGAAAAAAATTTTAAACAGCTCAATCATATTCCCTCTCATACACCTCCTTTCGAACGAGAACATATTTAATACCCTCAGTCTATCTATATATTCAAGGTGCCTCAGGGAAGGAATAATCTTTGTTTTTCCCTCCGTTGCAATGACTCGAGAAGGCTAATATCGTGTCTAAAATGTGGAGACCATGCCTGTATACAGTACTCTAGATGTGGCCTAACATAAGAGTTATAGAGTTTAAGAATAACCTCCTTACTTTTGTAACTGACATTTCTCTTAATGAAACCCAGCACTCTATTTCTTGCTTCAATACACTGCTTAGAAAACCTTAATGACTTATCTATTACTACTCCTAGATCTTTCTCATCCTCTACTGAGCTCAGCCAATGCCCATCTATTTCATAGTTAAATTCTCTATTATCTTTTCCCATGTTAATAACTTTGCACTTATCAAGGTTGAAAGTTATTTGCCACTTATGTGCCCAGGATAACAATTAGCAGCGATCTGCACGATGATGATCTTGCATTGTATGGTGAATATTTGGAAAATTTACACAAAGATATGCAAGCTCGGTTTAGTGACTTACTCATGATGGGTATACCAACTTGGGTGACAATTCCTTTTGAAGTTAATGTGGCCCATGTAGACATTTCCTTACAGGAAACCCTCATTGAATTACAAAGTGATGAAATATTGTAGGCAAAATTTAAGGTGGGAAGCATGATATATGGAAAACAAATAAAGCTGCTAAAAAGTATCCACTACTCTGGGATAAAGTCCAGCTCTACGCCATTGCTTTACCATCATCTTACCTTGTTGAATCAGGATTTAGTCGTGTTTCTCACTTATTGTCAAAAGCTCGTAATGGACTCGACATTGTGCAAAGGGGTGATCTTCGACTATCATTGACATCGATGGAGCCGAGTATTAAAAATAAACTCGCTGAGCAACATCAGTCACAGGGATCTCATTGAATAAATCTACATTTTTTATTTAATTACTCACTTATCTTTTTAAAGGTATATTATGAATTATTTACTAATGTACATAAATGCTCCATAGAATTTAACTATTAAATAATTTGTTTGTATTAGTTTAAACTTAAAGTTTTCCTTCAAAATTAGCATAATTATTTACTATTTTTTTACTTATTGATACAATTTCATTGCTTTCTTATTAGTGAAAATTTGGGGGGCTTTGGGCCACCAAATATTTTTTTAAAGGAAAAGGGTCCATGGGTAAAAAAAGGTTAGAACCACTGCTCTAGACAGAGTTCTTACTGAAATGAGAGAGAGAGTTGCAAGCAGGGATACACATATCCTGACATCCCTGGCAGATGTAGTACTAGGCAAAGCAGCAGAGGATAGTTTCAAGGCAGTGTCTAAATTCTACAATGTGGATCAAGATATCCTAATAGCTGAAACTGACGATTTTCACAATCTGGAAGGCGTGGAGTTGAAAACTGAAAATCAAGTGGTAAACTATCCTCAGTCAACTTTTATGTATGAAACTTTGCCACACTTCAGTGAGGTGGCAAAAACCCTGGCAACTATACCTGCAACATCTTGTTCAGCAGAGAGGTCATTCTCGTGCTTGGGAAACCTCAAAACCTACCTTAGATCTACTATGGGCCAGGATAGGTTCTCAGCATTAGGACTCCTCTGCATTCAAAGAACATAAGAACATAAGAAAAGAAGGAGAATGCAAAAGACCATTCATGGCCTACACTTGGCAGCTCCTGTTTCAGTCAACACACAAAAGATTTCTTACCAGAGAAAAGTCATAGACATTGTCACCCTTAACAGGAGTTCGTCAGATCTAATCTACAATATACATAAAATTCATCCAGAGGATTATGTCCATTCATGCAACCGCAAAATATAATCTCCCCACTACTTAGAAAAATATATATACATATGTACATAAAAAAAGTCAGTCCCATCTAGCAGCTTCATCCATATATTTATCTAATCTATTCTTAAAACTACCCAGAGAGGGGGCTTCTATCACATGTCTAGTGAGCCTATTCCATTCATCTACCACACGATTTGTAAACCAATTCCTCCCAATCTCCTTCCTAAACCTATACTTATCAAGCTTAAACCCATTGCTACGTGTCCTGTCATGTTCACTAAGTATAAGAACCTTACCCAGATCCCCTTTATTATATCCTTTTACCCATTTGAAGACTTCAATCAATTCTCCTCTGACTCTTCTCCTTTCCAATGTATGTAGATTTAGTTTTCTGAGCCTTTCACCATAAGGTAAGTTCCTTAGCCCACCACTCATCTTTGCCATCCTTCTCTGCACAGACTCAAGCAAATCAATATCCTTCATATAATATGGTGACCAAAATTGTACTGCCTAGTCTAGATGAGGCCTAACTAGCGCCAGATACAGTTTTAGAATGACTTCAGCACTCTTATTGCTTACACTCCTCCTAATAAATCCCAATATCCTATTAGCTTTATTCTTAGCATTTAGGCATTGCTTTCTAGGACAAAGGTCTGAACTTACCAAAATACCCAAGTCCCTCTCACAATCAGTTCTTCCTAAAATTCTCCCATTTAATTTATAACTATTCAATGGATTATTTCTACCTATACTAAGTACACTACATTTGTCTATGTTAAACTTCATTTGCCATTTCTCGGCCCAATTGGACAGAATGATCAATTCCTCCTGCATTACAACAGCATCAGAATCAGCCCTAATGGCCCTACCTAGCTTAGTATCATCAGCAAATTTACTCAGGTCACTACTTATACCTATGTCAAGATCATTAATATAAATTAAGAATAGCAAGGGACCCAAAACAGATCCTTGCGGAACTCCACTGCTAACACACCCCCACTCAGATTTAACTCCATCTATACTAACTCTTTGCTGTCTGTCACCAAGCCATGACTGAATCCACTTAAATATACTGCCATCGATCCCGTGTGCTTTAACTTTGCTCAGAAGCCGTAAGTGTGGCACTCGATCAAAAGCCTTACTAAAGTCCAAGTATAAAATATCATAGTTTTCATCATTATCTGCTGCTTCATACACCTTACTATAAAAAGACAGCAAATTAGTCAGACAGGATTTACCCTTACTAAAGCCATGCTGTGATTCTTTTATCAACTTATGCTTATCCAAGTGATCTCTAATATTCCTTGCTATAATAGATTCCATCATTTTGCCTACCACTGATGTCAAACTTACTGGTCTGTAATTAGACATATTTGTTTTATCCCCTTTCTTAAATATAGGTATCACATTGGCTTTCTTCCATGCCACTGGCACAATGCCACTCTCCAATGATTTTCTAAAGATGCATTAACGCTATTGTGGTAGGTATTTGGCAGACGAACGGGAAGGGAAAAAATGTTCTTCTAATTTATCCCCAAGTACGCTATAACATGTACCAGTATAATACAGATTTGCATCTGTATTTGTATATCTTCTGTACATGTAGTTGGTGATCTGTTATTCATGCCATATATCATGAAAAAAATAATGTAAAAAAAATTTGCCTTCATTCTATGTTCCGTTATAAGTTGTGTAAGATTTTAAAAGTTGCCCCTGCATTTTATTGTATTTGAGAGAATTTTGGTACTTTTAAAACACACATAAGATAATGTATGCATGAACACTGAATGAAGAATAAAAGAGTAGCTACGTGGGTTTGCAAAACTTCTTTAAATTCGGGCTAATTTGGTGGTGCCCCCTCCACCCCCAAATAAACCCCACCTCCTACTCCTATTCCTGGGAGTTATCTTCCCATTCAACTGCTCTCATTGACATTACTTTCCTGACCAGACCTCACTCGCTTATCCCCAAACAACCGAATTCAGTTAATTAAATTAAAATAAAAATAATATAAACAAAAGATACGAATAGCCCACAAAATGAAAAGGTAAAATAAATCAAAATAAAGTAAAATTCACGAAATGCCCACAAAAATAAAATAAACGAAATTAATAGGAAATCAAAGCTAGCATAAAATAAACTTGAAAGCTATGAAAGAGTAATAAATAAAACAAATATAGATATACCTATAATAAAAGGAAGAATCAGCCGGTCAAAAATGCCAACACTGGAAACACTTGAGATAGAGATGGAAACACAAGAAAAGGAAAAATATGGGAGAAGAACGAAGGCGACGCCCTCACAACCAGGGCGACTAAAACTCCTTCACCCCCATCACACCTACTACACACTTCACCACTTACTTCATCAAGATCAAGATCATATCCGCGTACCTAATCAGGCCACTATAATCTGCTTCTCTAAAATTTGGGATTTTAACTTTATTTATCCTCCTGATAACCCAGTTCTATTTAACTTATAAATCTAATTTCGTAATGGTCGGTATTTTCCAAATTTCCTCCAATCTCTGTATGGCTAATGCCTTCTTCCCTATTTGTTAAAACTAAATACAATATATTATCACCCCTAGTGGGTTGGTTTATAACCTGCCTGAGCCAATTATACTTCACCATAGTCAAAAATTTCCCAGGCTCCTGATCACCTACAAAGGCTTCCCAGTTTATATTTCTATAGTTAAAATCACCCATAATACACACATGGTTACTTCTACATGCACGTTCTGTATCCTGCCACAAAGGACACGAAGTTCCTTACTAAGCTGTTGTGGTCTATATAATAATCATATGACAAGTTTATTCTTTCCCTCTTTAACAACTAGTCATAGTAACTTTGTGTTAGACTTTTTTTTAATTGTAGCGTTTCGCCACAATGGAGATTATCTCTAATATAAATCATAAATAATCACCCCTTCCCTTCCTCTTATTCCTATATGTATGAAACATATTATAACCATCAATCAGGAATTCAGGTCTAAACTTCTATCCTACCAAATCAAGTCATAACCCTGTTATCCCAATAGTATTAAAATTCTCTACACTCACTAGCCCTCTTAACACATACATCTTGTTCCTTTTGTTCTTAACTATTAGTGTAATATATTTTCAATGCATCTCTGTATGATCTAATCATTAATACACTCCATCTTCCTAGTCCTCTGCTCATTACCCCGTCTGTTGCTCTCCAAATTCATCTGAATGGCTTCACCCCTACTTGCTTCATCCTATTTACCCTGACAGCCTATACCTATACTTCCCTCGAGACTGTCACTTAACACTTTCTCATCCTTGCGACTCAATTGCATACAAATCCTCCCTTCCCCCAAACTCACTCCATGTATCCAAAAGCACTTACTTGTCCCGTAGTATCACACAATACTTTTACTCTCTCATTTATCCCAAATGTACGTGACAACCACTCACTTCCTACTATAACCCTAGGTAAAATTCCTGATACTTCACATTTCCAAATACCATACCGAAACTGTCCAAACAAGTCCCTATATATAGACACTATCTCCTCCAACCTAGTTTCCCTGTATCATTCACTTCCACATGTAAAACAACAATTGCATCTTTTAGCTTTACCCACCATCTTCAATTCCCACACTCACATCCGCACCACATGCACCTGGCAAACAAACACTCCTGCGCTCACGTTCACAAAATGTCCTGTCTAAATACCTAACCTGTGAATCAACCACATCAAGCACATCACGCCCTTCATTTGCTTCACCCCCACTTATAACAGCCCCTTCTCCTATGACATGAATCTATTACTATAAGTAATAGACTCATATCAGCTCTCTCTACCTAGCTCTATAATCTCCACCCCTTAACACCGGCATCCTTACTTCCATCTGCAACTTGAGATGCCTCACCTATTAACTGATTTCGTCCTCCTTTAACCATCCTTCACTACCTACTCCGTAAAATTATGTTATGTTATGTTACTCCTACTCCTATCTAATGTAAATGGGCTAACCTTACGATCCCCAGAATTACCCTTGGGCCTAGCGCTGAGATCCCTCCTAAGCTCGGTGACTAACTCCTCTAGCATAGCTATTATTTCCAAGTTATGCGTTCTTCCCTCCCCTAACTCCTGCACACGCTCTTGCAGCCCACATCCAACACAAACAGTCGACACTACAACCATTCCACACCAACCCCAAATATCACAAGACACGCTCATGATCATACTCAGCCATTCAGCTTTCTCTCAACACAATGCAATATGCTATTATAACCAAAGGTGAAATTTCAAAAGACCTACGCCATGTTTTTTTTGTAATGAAAACCATACTAATGGTGTTTTTAGGCCTTTTACTGGTCATTTACAGCTTTGATTAGGCGCAGAAAGCACTTATATTTAAGATACTAGCACTCTGAGTACGGCTGCATTTGCAGTGAAACTATCATAAAAATAACTGCTTTCCGCGCCAAAACGAAGCGGTAAATGGTGACTGAAATGCCTAAAAATTAAAAATTGTACTGTTTTTACTATTAAAAAGACGGCGTTTGGTTACTGGAAGCCGTTATCGAGCCAGCTATGAGTTGCCATTATAGGGAGGGGGGGAGGCTCTGCCCCAATACCACCTCGCCCCACACGCTTCGCTCGTACCTCTGAAAAGGTAGTACACAATTTGAAAGCCTAGAAAAACTATATACGCAAAGGGCACACGACACCATCATCACGGAAGCTCGACAAACGGGTTTTGGCACGAAAATCAAAGCAGCGCTCATATAAATACTTGTATCCAGGGTTGCCAATGTGTGAATTAAGTTCGAATTCAATGTTCCCAATGTATGAAATTCATGTTTTCTGGTCACAGCAGTGGAAGGAAGGTATGGCGGACTTATTTTAATATCAATATTAACTACATCATTGCCTAGTATCTAAGAAAATATGTACTTTCCGTTCCAAAACGCAATCCTAGTGCTAGCCTCGGTAGCGATCAGACGTGTTCTCAGCGCGCTCTATATTCATTGACGTTTTTTTTTTTTTTTTTTCCGTGTAATATATTTAAGTTCGGTAACATAATTAACATTGAGTGTTACGACAAAATACTTAAGGAATTTTTAATTATATTTTAAATTAAATCGTGGAATAGCTCCCGTTTGTTTACGTTTCAGATTGCTTAATTAAAGGGTTTTGAATAAGTTTTCTCAGTATGGCTGTCGCTTTGGATGAAGCGAGTATACCCTTTGATGTTAGCAGTGTATGTTTTTTGTAGTGTTGAAAGAGGAGCAAATGTATCTGACTGCCCCGTGTGTTATGTGACTCGTGCGAATGTGGCTTTGGTAGAGGAGGTGAGTCGGTTGCATGATGAATGCAAGAGATTAAATGATTTCATGGTTAAAGTTAGAAGGGATGCGAGTGTACGCATGAGGAATGTGGCCGGGACCAGGAGGGTGGAATATAGGCCTAGACTAGGGATTGGAGAGAAAGAAGTGACTGATGTAAGTAAAGATGAATAATGGGTGAATATGGATAAAATGGATATTAGGACAGGTTAAGTGTGCGAGTAAGAGGGACATGGAACCTATTAGGTTGACTAAGAGATTCGATGCCCTGCGAGAGGAAGAGGTTGAATGTGATTTGTCTGATGTGGTTGTGGCAGAAAGTGGAATAAATGGTAGTTTGAATGAGAACAGGAAGGAGGGTGAAGCTAGGCCTAGGAGACTAGGAGGATGACTGAGGTGCCTGTGATGGGTGACTTTCAGATTAGATATTTAGATAAGAAGTTGAGTGCGAGCAAATGGAAGGGACTAAGTGTTTGTTTGCCGGGTCTGGTGTAAATGATGTGTATGAGATAGTCTTGTATGATAGTCTTGTGTTTGGGTGTGAGAGGAATTCAGTTGTGATTACGCATGTGGGAGTAAATGATGTAAACAATGTGGGTTCATGTGAGTTACGATAGAGGTACAAAAGTTTAGTTGAAATCACTAGTGAAAGTAGAGTGAAAGGCTTTGGTTCAGATGTGCTACCGAGATTGGATGTCAGGATCGAATGGTTGCCTCGTGCAATTGGAGTAAATAATTATGTGAATGGCCTGTGGGAGGAGTCGGGATTAGTGTTGTAGATGTATGGAACTGCTTTTCGGGGAATAAGGCATTGTATGCATGGATGGACTACATCTAAGACGGGATGGGGTTGATGTGTTGTGGCAGGAGTTAGATAGTGTCATTAGGTCCAGGGGCGGATCCGAGGGGGAAGGGAGCTCCCCCCAGGACCAGGGGAAAATTCTACACAGTGTGCTAGCTTACATCGCTTTTCGAGTCGACCTAATCTGGGCATGTGCTAGCTTGCATCTTTCACTTTCGGAACTAATTCCAGCATCCTCTCTTTCTCTTCTCTCTCTCTCCTCGCAACTATACCAGCATCATCTCCGCCGCATCCTCTCTCTGAAACACAGCAGTACAAAGAAAGTGATTTTTTTATTATATATTGTTACGGACATGGGGTGATGTGAGCGACTGGGCTTTTCCAAGTGATGCATTAGTTCCCTCTCATTTACAGGGCGTGTACCATGAAGCAAGATGGCGATATTAAGATCACCTCGTTCTTCAAGACCAAAGTGGCCATGACGAGTAGTGATTGCGAGCGTAACGTCAATGAGCTGGAGCAACAGCCAAGCACTTCGACATCGACAGCCTGTAGATCCAACAGCGAAGCTGAATCTCGCCATGAGGAGCAGGAGGGCAAGGAACTCACTTCTCTTTTTTTATCAAGATACACTAACACTCGGCGCAGCTCTGGTGGACGTTGCCTAACTTCATTGGAAACAAGGCAGCCACAGACTCCGAGAAAGTGGCCTTAGTCAACCAGACTGCCCCGTCTGTCGAATCGTTACCCTTCATTGAAGAAGGTGGCCATAAGAGGCGATTCCAACCAAGCTGAAACACTCGTTGCTGAACGAGGGTGGATACTACGTTGCATGCATGCTGTTCTGCAGAAATAGGGGCGGAGTTGGAGACCATAGGCTGGGTACCTTGGTGTTTAAACTGATGTGTAGGTACAAAAGGGCCACCAAACTGCTCAGCAGTCACAATAAGCACGGATATCACGTGACAGCTATGACGAAAATGAAGGTTTGTCGATACTTTGCGAAACCTGACGAGGGCTGTCGACACCATGCTACAGGTGAAGAAGGATTAAATCGAGACCAAACGGCACCTGTTGGTTCCGATCATTGAGAGCATCCTCTTCTGCCGACGAAATATGCTGCCTCTCTGTGGGCATCGAGATGATGGTCCATTGGACCTCTCTATTCCGACAAAAAACGGGGGTAAGGAGTCTTCAAAGCGCTTCTGCGTTATGGGGCCCAAGGAGGAGATTCCGACGTCAACTGCCATCTCGCCAGCTTGGCCAGCCGAGCCAACTCCACCCTCATTAGCAAAACCATTCAGGATGAGCTGATCAATATCACAGGTGAGTGACACTGCAACCTCTGTCCAAAAAATAGGTCTCCTATTCAAAGAATAGAATTCATGCTATTTTGACGTAATGAGCAGGTGTCACCATAATCATATTTCGCTTTAAAGGTCGATTGGTGCTGGAAGAGGCCTTAGCCGGAGTGTCAGAAGTATTCGCAATGCTAATGGACGAGACCACAGATGTCTCAGAGAAAGAGCAAGCCATCATTATCCTTCGGCACATCGAAGTGGACATCAAAGAGGACTTTCTCACTTTCGTCCATACTGAGAACCTCACCCCTGAAGGCCTGTCCCAACTGCTCATTCACACCGTACATAGCCTTAGTTTGGACATGTCAAACTGCCGGGGACTCGGCTTCGATGGAGCTAGTGTCCTGATGAGGAAGTTCAGAGGTTGTTCCGCGACAATCTTGGAGCAATACCCCCTCGCAAAACCGATCCACTGCTTTAATCACCGACTGCACCTGGTGCTGACCAAGGCCTTCGATGTGAAAACAGTGAAACTCGCCCTTCAGACACTCAACTAAGCCCATAACTTCATTTACTCTAGCAACATGAGGACGCTTCGGTTCTCTAAAATTGTGAAGCTTTCCTTATCTAAGCGGGAGAATTTGATGCCCTTGTGTCCCACCAGATGGATTGAGTGGCATGATTCAGTCCTCGTGTTCATCGAGTTTCTGCCTCATTTCGCGGTCTTCATAGGAGAGGAAATGAAGCTGGATGTCAATGCTGGTATCTTACTCCCTTCGATTAGGGACCCTCACTTTCTCATTGGGCTGGTTGTGGCGGAGTCATTTTTAGCCGACACACTCAAGCCGAAGAAGAAGGACGATGCCTTGGCATCTGCGTGCGCACTGGTTTGTAAGAAGGAGACTGTTTTCGCCAAGTTCAGAGAATGACGATGAGCACTTCCACACTGTATTTGCAAAAGCCAAGGATCTTCTGATTGAAGTGGACTCAGCTCAGGACTGCTGAGCAGTACTATCGACGCTCGGTCTATATTCCATTCGTTGACCAAGTGATCTCCGATCTGAACAGAAGATTTGAGGACGATACCGTGCCAGTTGCTCTCCATTAAAAGAGCTTCTTAGAGGCTCAAATGCAGACGTGGATGCCGTCCTTAATGCCACTAAGCTCTACGAGAGCGATGTTGAGTCACTGGTGCTCGTGCAGGCTGAGGAACAACGGGAGACAAATTCCTCGTCGGTCTTCGAGACTGTCAAGAATGCGAAGGAGTACGCCGAGACCTGTATGTTCCCTAACATTGCGAAGCTCCTGACAATTTTAATGACTGCCGGTCTCAAATGTAGAGGCCGAACGCTCATTCTCAGATCATCGCTTCAACGGCCTCGCACTACTCGCTGTCCGCACTAACATTAAAGTTTCGAATGATCAAGTGATTGACAAGTTTGCGGAGGAAAACCGCCGTCTCCTCTTCGCTTAGGCAAATGGAAGGGGGATATTGGGCATGGGCCTATGATTATGAGAGAGCCTACTCCTGGAAAATCAAAATACTTTTTCTATTATATGCCATGTTACTTAAGTGGGCGAAATGACTTCCAAGTAGCCTACATCATTATAGTCTACATTACATGTACATATTCTTCATTTATGCCTATAACTTATTTGTATGTATTTAGCACTGATTATTTGTACGATCATACATATATTACTCATAAAAATATGTACCATAATAAGAAGTTTTAACAAATTTCTACTCATAAAAATCCTGGCATCGCCCCTTCACATCAATTCGCTTTTTCCGGATCCGCCACTGATTAGGACTTTACAGGCTGGAAACTAGTTACTGATAGTGGCCAGGGAAATACAAGAGCACAGGGCGGGGCAAGGAAAGGAAGGAGATGCAGAGGAGATAGAGCTAAAAGTATACATGTGCTTCAAGGATAGGAGGGGTGAGTTGTCTTTATACCAATGCTCGTAGTCTTCGAAATAAGAAGGATGAGTTATTTAGTTAAATTATTGGTGAATATATAGATAGAGTATGTGTAATAGAATCATGGGTTAATAAAAATAAATTTAATGCCAATGTGAGTGAATTTGAACTACAGGGTTATGATATGTACATTAATCAGAGAACAGATAACACTCGTAGTAGGTTCATTATTTATATCATAAATAGCATTTCTTCAAATCTAAATAATTCTATAAAACAAGGAGAAGTTGAGTCACTATGGGTATATATTAGGGTCAGTAAAAATAGAATAATACAATTGGGATCCTTTTACTGACCACCCGGATAGACTGACTATATTTATCAGTTAATGATCAGGGAAATAAGTAAAGGATGTGAAGTAGATACAGTTATGCTTGGGGCTAATTAAGAGAAATGTTGCTTATAAAAGCAAGGAGGTCATTAAAAAATTGTATACCTCATATGTTCGTCCACATATAGAATATTGCATTCAGGCATGGTCACCGCACTATGAGCGTGACCTTGATATGTTGGAGGGTGTACAGCGTAGAGCAACCAAATTGATACCTAGTTTGCATAAACTCCCTTACTTTGTAAGACTGCAGAAACTGGGAATGTTCTCAGTGAGAAGGCGGATCGTAAGAGGTGATTTAATAGAGGTTTACAAAATGATAACAGGTATGGATAAAGTAAGATTATCCAACTTTTTCAATTTTGATAATGACAATAGAACTCGAGGCCACTACTTCAAATTAAAGAAAATCCACTGTAATAGCGACATTGGTAAACACTCGTTCAGGAATCGTATTGTAAATCTTTGGAACGAGTTGCCAGAAACAATTGTAGATTCAGCAACCTTGAAGTCCTTTAAATTGAAGCTGGATAAATATATGGACAGTAAAGGCCTTGTATAATAAGGACCACTTATATATGTGTGGGTATATATATGAATTTGTATAATTTATGTATAGTTAGTACTTATTTTGACGATATATACTATTTGTATTGATAATAATTATTCATATAACAAGGAAGTGCCAATTCTTTGGCTATACTTCTGATATTCCTGACTTGCTCGCATATTTAATATGACATGCATAAAAAATCAGATGTAAATTGATCTAAGTACTATTGTTCGCAGTGACATCACTTGGAAGGGCCCTGGAGGCCTCTGTGATCTCACTTTAAATCATCTTATGATCTTATGATCTTATGACTTTAATTAAAATTCTGTAGACTGGGAATATATGCTAGGATGGGATAGAGCAAGTTGTAGGTTTATAGAATGCTTTGAGGATAATTTTTTGACCCAATTTGTTAATAAGCCAACAAGGGGTGCCAATATATTAGATCTGATTCCTTTAAATGATGAACACTTGGTTCAGGAATTAACTGTCGGGGAAACATTGGGAAATAGTGATCATCAGTTGGATCGTTTTAACTTGGGAATAGTGAAACGTAGAACATCAACAAACTCAACAAAAACTCCAAATTTTCATAGGGGCGATTACGATAAATTACGCAACTTGCTAAATCAGATCAGGTTGGATATAGAATTCGGTGGAAAGTATACCTATGAGAGTTGGGACATTTCAAAGACTATATTACACATAGTCCAGGAGCAGTGTATCCCGATGAAGTCTATTAGGAAGAAATGTAGGAAACCATTATGGTGGAATCAAGAAATAGCTAATAAAGTTTCAGAGAAAAAAAGGGCATACCAGAGATTACAGCAAGAAAGTACTTTTGACAATTTAAATCATTATAGGTCGACTAGAAATCAGTTAAATAAGATTATTAAGAGGAGTAAAATGGCACAGAAATTAATTTAGCTTAAATTAATAATAAAGATCCAAGAAAATTATTTAGATATTATCAGTGCTGAGCGTTGCGGCAAGGAGTTGCAACTATGCCGCACTATGAATTTCGAAGTCGTAAAGTCGAAAGTCGCAAAAGTTTTGAAAAAATCAGATTAAGCAAAGGTGCACCGCCAATTTTCCGCGACTTTAAACAGGAATAAAGACGACTTTTTTGAAGGAAATTGCCGCGGCTGTTTTAAGCCAATTTTGAAGCCCGATTTGGCTAAAAATGTCAAATTTGAGTTGATAACAGCTAACTTTATTTTTATCTGATTTTTAACTCTCCTTTTACGATAAATTAAATTTTTCACATTATATGAGACTGACATTACATGAAACTACCTAAACGTACCCATCAAAAGGTTTGTCAATCTGAATTTTATTATAAATTAGTGAAATTACATACACTTTTCATGCGTGAGCCAAGTTTTAAACCTGTCGAAGTCAGTTTAAAAAGGTTCAATAACGTGTTATGCCTTGTGGCGTTCATCTTGCTAATTAATCTCATTTTCTCGTATTTTAATATGTGTTTATACTTTTCTTGCGGCTAAGATGAAAGAACTACTGTGAAGTCTAAAAAGTTATTAAAATCTAACATCATTCTTCCTTTAGCATGCCTAAAATTAAACAATATAAGTAAAAATTGGACCTCGTACGTAGACTAGAACTTGGTTCTAAATTTAGAGATCCCAACCTCTGGTTAATGAAGGCCAGCCTTGAATTGCTGAGCCAGAATGGCGACCTGGTGTATCCTAGGCCCGTGGTGAAGGCCCTCCTCAAGAGCTATGAAAAGAGGTTTGGCCACTTCTCTGAGGATGGCGACCTCATTATGGCCACCGCTGTCCACCTCAATCTCATCCTCAAGGCCCTGGAGAGCATTGCCCCTTACAAGGTGGAGGAGATCAGGGACACGATCACCAGGGGGCTAAGGGCCGTCATCAAGCTCAGGGAGGAGAAGCAGCAGCAGCTCCAGCCTGGTCAGCCAGAAGTGCAGGAACCCCAGGATTTGGACGCCCACCTCTTTTACAAGTTGTTTTCTAGAGGCCCGGCCAACCAGGAGCATGATATCAGGGAGGTCCTGAGGAAGTCCATTGAGGAGCGGGTGCCCTCTAAAGGCGAGCTGGTCTGGTCTCTCTTCCCCTACCAGCACAGGGAGGTGTATGTTGACTTATTCATGTAGTATAATACCCCCCCTCCCCAGCTCTGCAGATTGGCGAGGCTATTCAGCAACTTGTAATCCTCAAAAGGAACATGGACCTCCTGGTAGAGAAGATGGGTCAGGAGGAGATGGAAGAGGAGGAAAATGACCCGTAGATATTAGTTTAGGCTGTGTTTCAACTAATATATATATATATATATATATATATATATATATATATATATATATATATATATATATATATGTCTGTGTGTTTTCTACCTTTTAAAAGCATGTTTGTGTTATCGCACTAAAGTTTGCTTTGTAATTTAGCGGAGTTGCACCGGGAAAAAAAGTCGCAATCACAAAGTCGCAAGTCGCACTGGGTGGTCTAAAAATAGAATCGCAAACTCGCAGTCGCACCAGATCCGGTGGCAAAGTCGCGCCCACCTATGGATATTATAGAATCAACAACAAATCTAACAGTGATAAAATAGGGCCTATTAGATATGAAGGCGTTTTGAATAAATCTGATGAGGAAATAGTAGAGGTTCTTAATGATAATTTTTCTTCAGTATTTATGAAGAGAATCCAGATAGATTAATGGATGATAATTCTAGTCAAGGGAAGTAATGTTGAATACCATTAATGTGAACAGGGAAATAATTAAAGGGCTTCTATTGGATTTAAATACTAGTGATGTTTCTGGCCCAGACAACATTCATTCTAGGTTACTCAAAGAAGGTGTAGATAGTATTGCAGTAGCTTTTGGGAAGATATATACAAGATCACTAAAGTTTGGACAAATACCTAATGATTGGTAATTAGCGAATGTAGTGCCCATTTTTAATAGGGAAAGTAAAGAGGACCCAAATAACTTTAGACCGGTAAGTTTAACTTCTATAGTTTGTAAAATTCTTGAGAAGATAGTTAAGAAGGGAATTTCTGACCATCTAGAGAGTGGCAGGTTAATATATGATGCTCAGCATGGGTTTTGAAGAGGTAGATCGTGTTTAACAAATTTACTGGATTTTATGGATTATGTAACTAAACAATTGGATAAGGTAGAGAATGTTGATGTAATTTATGTACTTAGATTTATGCAAAGCTTTTGATAAGGTTCCACATAGGAGACTAATTCACAAATTAAAAATGAATGGGATATGTAGTAAAGTTGTGAATTAAATAGCTGAATGGCTGAAAGACAGGAAATCGAGAGTTGAACTGTGTAGCGTACAAGAAGTGCAAGCGAGTGGCATAAAAGCTTCGCTTGAATGAGTCTTTTTTTAAAATTAAGGATGGCCGAGTAGTTTCGCCGCTCGCTAACAGTGGTCCAGCGACGCGGGAAGCTGTTCGCAACTCGCCTACGATATTATTTTTCTCTGTCCCATTTCCTACTCCCAACTATCTATAATGGCGCCCAGACTAGAGAGGGTGAATTTTAACTTTGGAAAACTATTCCAAACGGCGTCTCTTCATTTATTCAAAATACGCTCCGTTAACCCTTGGACAACATTTCCAAACGGCGTTCTCTTCATTTCCTCAAGCTACACTCAGTTAACCCTTAGATAACATTTCCAAACGGCGTTCACTTCATTTACTTCAAAATGCGCCCCACTTCTAGGAAGAGAGGTGGGTAGCGTGCGAGACGTGCAAGCGAGTAGCATAAAAGCTTCCCTTGAATGAGTCTTTTTTTGAGGCTCAGGATTGCCGAGTGGTTTCGCCGCTCGCTAACAGTGGTCCAGGGACGCGGGAAGCTTTTCGCAACTCACCTACGCAATTATTTATCTTTGCCCCTTTTCCTACTCCCCTCTATCTACAAACTGAATGGTGGTGATGTCACAGTGGAGGGACGTTATCAGTGGAGTACCTCAGGGATCAGTTCTAGGCCCTTTACTATTCATAGTTTATATAAATAATCCCGGGGAGTTTGTAAATAGCAAAGTGTCAATTTTGGCTGGTTACGCTAAATTGGCATCTGTAGTCAAAGAAGTTGAGGGTAGCTTTAAAATGCAGTGACTTAAATAATTCATTAGCTTGGGCTCAGAAGTGGCAGATGACTTTCAACCTTGCAAAATGCAAAGGGATAATATAAGGAATTTAGCTATGAAATGGATGGGCATTGGCTGAATTCAATTGAAGATGAGAAGGACTTAGGCGTAGTAGTAGCTAGGTCATTGTAGTTTTCAAAGCAGTGTATTGAGGCTTCCCCAAAATGAGCAAATAGGGTGCTAGGATACATTAAAAGAAATGTTAGATATAAGAGTAAAGAAGTTATCGTTAAACTCTACAATTCGTATGCGATGTCACGTTTAGAGTACTGTATACAAGTATGGTCACCAAAGTTTAGATATGATATAAACCTGTTAAAGTCGGTACAAAGGAGGGCAACAAAAATAATGCCTCCCCTAAAGCACCTTGGATATGAAGATAGACGGGGGTACTAAATATGTTCTCATTTGAAAGAACGTGTGTGAGGGGAGTTTTGATTGAGCTTTATAAATCTGTTTGGGGATGGATAAGTTGGATTATATCAAGTTATTTGAGCTGGAAGGCAGTAATAGGACTATGGGTCACCATTTAAAAATTAAAAAATAGAGATGCTTTTTAGATGTTAGAAAATATTTTTTCCCCAACAGAGTGGTAGATTACCTGAATAGTTTGCTACCTGAGACAGTAGACAGTTAAAATTGTATTTTTCAACTGCAAATTTGATGATTATATGAAGAGTGACGGAGGGTTAATTTCATTGGGGGGAGGGGGGTTCTGGACTCATTCCTGTTGATGCATTTTTATATTAATGGTGATTTGGATTTGGACGAGCCTTGATGATGATGCTTTTTGTTTTTAACGCATTTTGGTGCATGGTTTAAATTGTATATTTTAGATGCATGATCCGAAACAATCCTATGGATGGTTTTAATTGTATATGGTATACATAATCTGATACAATCATGGTCCCCACATTTTAGACACGATATTAACCTTCTCGAGTCAGTGCAAAGGAGGGCAACAAAGATTATTCCTTCCCTGAGACACCTTGAATATATAGATAGACTGAGGGTATTAAATATGTTCTCGTTTGAAAGGAGGTGTGTGAGAGGGGATATGATTGAGCTCTTTAAAAATTTGTGGGTGGGTTTTGACGGAGGCGGATGACCTTTGATAGGCCCTTGTGGCATTTGTCATCCGTGTAATTATGTTATGTTATGTTATGTTATATTGCTGCATTTTGTGGGCGGGTTTTGACAGATACGGATGTCATTTGATACCCCCTTGTGGTTCCTGTCATCTGTGAAATTATAACATAACATAACAAACATAATTAAACGGATGACAAAAGCCACAAGGGCCTATCAAAGGTCATCCTCCTCCGTCAAAACCCACCCACAAAAAGCACCATCACCAGGGGAAGAAAAAATCAAAGTCCCTCACAATATAATATAACAGATTTGTTCCAGAAGTCTACCACTCTATTGGTGAAAAAATATTTTCCTAAATCCAACCTACACCCTTGCTTTTTAATTTTCAAGTGGTGACCTCTAGTCCGATTTCCATCATCTAACTCAAAAAACTTGCTAACATCCAATTTATCTATCCTGGAAAAAATTTTAAACAGCTCAATCATATCCTCTCTCACACACCTCTTTCGAACGAGAACATATTTAATACCCTCAGTTTATCTATATATTCAAGGTGCGTCAGGGAAGGAATAATCTTTATTGCCCTCCGTTGCACTGACTCGAGAAGGTTAATATCGTGTCTAAAATGTGGGGACCATGCCTGTATACAGTACTCTAGCATAACATAACATAATTACACGGATGACAAAAGCCACAAGGGCCTATCAAAGGTCATCCGTCTCCGTCAAAACCCACCCACAAAAAGCACCATCACCCGGGGAAGACAAAATCAAAGTCCCCCCACAATATAATATACCAGATGACAAAAGCCACAAGGGCTCATCATAGGTCATCCGAGTCAAACGGCCTCTTTTTTAAGGCACCCAAACTCCCAGGAAAACTACATCCAGAGGATTGCATCCAGAAACAAGGGTATCACCAATCACGGTTTGTCAAGAACTAAATCATGCAGCTATAGATATATACAAACAATATTAATATATACAAAACTTAGGAACCATCACAACCTTGCCTTCCCATAAACTCATCCAACCTACTCTTAAAAACATTTAGAGTTGGACTACCTACTACCCTCCGCGGCAATTTGTTTCAGAAGTCTACCACTCTATTGGTGAAAAAATATTTTCTTAAATCCAACCTACACCCTTGCTTTTTAATTTTCAAGTGGTGACCTCTAGTCCGATTTTCATCATCTAACTCAAAAAACTTGCTAACATCCAATTTATTTATCCCGGAAAAAAAATTAAAGAGCTCAATCATATCCCCTCTCACACACCTCCTTTCGAACGAGAACATATTTAATACCCTCAGTCTATCTATATATTCAAGGTGCCTCAGGGAAGGAATAATCTTTGTTGCCCTCTGTTGCACTGACTCAAGAAGGTTAATATCATGTCTAAAATGTGGGGACCATGCCTGTATACAGTACTCTAGATGTGGCCTAACATAAGAGTTATAGAGTTTAAGAATAACCTCCTTACTTTTGTAACTGACGTTTCTCTTAATAAAACCCAGCACTCTATTTGCCCTATTTCTTGCTTCAATACACTGCTTAGAAAACCTTAATGACTTATCTATTACTACTCCTAGATCTTTCTCATGCTCTACTGAGCTCAGCCAATGCCCATCCATTTCATAGTTAAATTCTCTATTATCTTTACCCATGTTAATAACTTTGCACTTATCAAGGTTGAAAGTCATTTGCCACTTATGTGCCCAGGATA
Source organism: Ceratothoa steindachneri (assembly GCA_963969495.1). Lineage (NCBI taxonomy): Eukaryota > Metazoa > Arthropoda > Malacostraca > Isopoda > Cymothoidae > Ceratothoa > Ceratothoa steindachneri. The sequence continues at coordinate 6,099,126 of OZ018320.1, read as the reverse complement.
ACAATTTATTTAAACCCGCCTGCACTTTAAAATTATCATCAATATCTTTAACTACAGCTGCTAGTTTTGTATCATCCGCAAAAATTGACACTTTATTATTATCTGCCTCCCCAAGATCGTTTATATAGATGAAAAATAATAATGGACCGAGAACTGATCCCTGAGGAACCCCACTGATAACATCCCTCCACTCTGACTTTACACCATTTAGCACTACCCTTTGCTTCCTGTCTTTCAGTTACTCAGCTATCCAATTTGAAACCCCCCCACATATCCCAATCATTTTTAATTTATGAGCTAGTCTCCTATGTGGTACCTTATCAAATGCTTTACTAAAATCTAAGTAAATTATATCTACATTTTCTCCCTTATCTACTTGATCTGTTACAAACTCCAGAAAGTCTAGTAAGTTAGTCAAACATGATCTACCTGATCTAAACCCATGCTGAGCTTCGCTGATTAACCCCTCCCTCTCTAGATGTTGGCAAATCCCTTTTATAACTATTTTCTCAAGAATTTTACAGACTACAGGAGTTAAGCTAACCGGTCTAAAGTTATTTGGATCCTCTTTACTACCCTTTTTGAAAATGGGGTACTACATTCGCTCTCTTGCAATCATCGGGTATTTCTCGATATTCCAGTGACCTAGTATACAACTTCTCCAGATCTATTGAGATACTTTCTACCCCTTCTTTAAGTATCCTAGAATGAATATTATCAGTGGCCTAACATAAGAGTTATTGTATGATGAATAGAATGCTAAAATGGAATATTAAAACTTTTCTAACACTAAAAATACAGCGTAGGTTTTCTGAAGTTAGAGTAATATTAAAAGGAATACATTCAGGTAAGTGAAAGAACAGCACATTAAATTAGAATTTAAACAACACTAATATACTGCATGATTTATCTTATGTATAAAAAACCCCAACAAAAACCACTTATTTTTTCAACAAAGAGTAAATACTATACACAAATGTATTAAAAACTGACATAAATTTATTATTCTAACAAAAAGTCCATATTGAATTCCCTTCAAGACCAACCCCACTTTTTCATCTAAATCTTTTATCTGGCAACACCTCATATCATCCGCGCTGGTATTCATCCCAACTTCCCTCGCTGTTGGCTCATTTCTCATTTCATCTCTTCTTGGGTATGTATATTGTGTTATATTTTCATTCTAATCAGGCTTATTTCCTCCTATGTTAATAACTTGCTTTTTTTGTTTTAATTAGTATTTTAGACTTTATCAGTATAAGTGGTTTTAAAAGTATTAGAAAATTCTCAATCTATATTTAGCTCATATGTTACACCACACGTGTGATATTGAATGCAAAAATCTTTCCCCAATTACATTAAAAGTTAGTTACTTTTTATAAGTATTGATGAATTATAAATTTTGCTTTTGATATTCAGGGTTATTAAGCTGATACAAATCTGAATTTCTGCTGCTGCCTCTTTCTAACTGTGATCATTTAGTTCAAGAATTGAATTCGGGAAGCATTGGGAATTGGTGACCATCAAATAGTTCGTTTTAACTTGGAAATTGAGAAGGGTAAAATAACAGAGAATGCTGTAAAAGTTCCATAACATAACATAATTACACGGATGACAAAAGCCACAAGGGCCTATCAAAGGTCATCCGCCTCCGTCAAAACCCACCCACAAAAAGCACCATCACCAGGGAAGACAAAATCAAAGTCCCCCACAATATAATATAAAAATTTATATAATGGAGATTATGTAAAACTCCAAAGCATGCTAAATTTTGTAGACCGGGATGTAGAATTCAGAGGTAATGCTTATGGTATGTGGGATACTTTTAAGCATATAATAAATCTAGTCCAAGAACAATGTATTCCAATGAAGGCCATTAGGGAACAAAAGTAGGAAACCATTATGGTGGAATCAGGAGATAGCTAGGAAAATTTCAGAGAAGAAAAGGGCATATAAAAAATTACAGGTACAAAATAATATTCAAAATTTGAGTGATTATAGAATGGTTAGCAAAGAGTTAAATAAGATTGGGGAGATTATATTTTGCGTTTGCATGAATGGACATAATCCTCTGGATGCATTTTATGTATATTGTAGATTAGATCTGACGAACTCCTGTTAAGGGTGACAATGTTGATGACTTTTCTCTGGTAAGAAATCTTTTGTGTGTTGACTGGAACAGGAGCTGCCAACTGTAGGCCATGAATGGTCTTTTGCAGTCTCCTTCTTTTCTTGTTCTTATGTAACTTAAATGTACTCCAAAAACGTGAAACATTTTGGAACATGGATGAAATATTACGTCCCATCGTTAGCCCCGATAATCTACATATTTACCGAAAGTTCTTTAGTTACTATAAAAATAATAAGTGGCAGAGTTAAAATAGGACCTATCAAATATGAAGGGGTTGTGAGAGAAACTGATGAGGAAATAGTTGTACTAAATGGTCATTTTGAATCAGTATTTACAAAGGAGAAATAAATAGTCTTATGTATAGTACTCATGGGTCAGGGAAAAAGGTGTTTACTACCATAAGTGTGGATCGGAGGAAGATAAAAGGACTAATAGGCGAGTTAAGATACTACCAAGTCCTCCGGCCCTCATAATATTAATTCTAGGATACTTAAAGAAGGGGTAGAAAGTATCTCAATAGCTCTGGAAAAGTTGTATACTAGGTCACTGGAATATGGAGAAATACCCGATGATTGGAAGAGAGCGAAGGGTAGTAAAGAGGATCTATATAACTTTATACCGGTTAGCCTATTCCTGTAGTCTGTAAAATTCTTGAGAAAATAGTTAAAAACAGGATTTGCAAAAATCTAAAGAGGGAGGGGTCAATAAGAAAAGGAGACTGCAAAAGACGATTCATGGCTTATACTTGGCAGCTCCTGTTCCAGTCAACACACAAGATTTCTTACCATGCTCAGCATGGGTTTAGATCTGGAGTTTGTAACAAATCAAGTAGATTTGGGACAGAATGTAGATATAATTTCCCTTTAGTAAAGCATTTGATAAGGTACCACATAGAGGCGAGGGTAAATATGTAGATTATTATGTTGATGACTTTTCTCTGGTGGGAGGTCTTTTGTGTGTTGACTGGAACAGGAGCTGCCAAGTGTGGGCCATGAGTGGTCTTTTGCAGTCTCCTTCTTTTCTTATGTTCTTATGAACGATGGGATGTACTATTTCGTCTGTGTTCCAAAATGTTTCATGTTTTAGGAGTATATTTAAGTTGACAGCTCATGTTTGGGTAATCACAATGGGGGGACTACACTACGATGATCCCGAGTTTCATTAAATTTGGGGGGGGAGTCTGGGGGGCACAGCCTCAATATATGAACGATAATATTTACACAATTTTTTTTCAGCTGGGCCGCTTATCTAAATATTTACCATCCTAATTGTTTATAGAATAATAATTTGAAAAGGACCCAAACGCGCATAAAGTACCACAGGATTTTAGTAAAGCATTTGATAAGGTACCACATAGGAGACTAGTTCATAAATTAAAATTGATTAGGATATGTGGAGGGATGTTATCAGTGTGGTTCCTCAGGGATCAGTTCTTGGTCCATTATTATTTGTCATCTATATAAACGATCTTGGGAAGGCAGCTAATAAAGGGTCAATTTTTGCGGATGATACCAAATTAGCAGCTGTAGTTAAAGATATTGATAATTTTAAAGTGCAGGGGGGGGGGTTTAAATAAATTGTTATCCTGGGCTCATAAGTGGCAAATGACTTTCAACCTTGATAAGTGCAAAGTTATTAACATGGGTAAAGATAATAGAGAATTTAACTATGAAATGGATGGGCATTGGCTGAGCTCATTAGAGGATGAGAAAGATCTAGGAGTAGTAATAGATAAGTCATTAAGCTTTTCTAAGCAGTGTATTGAAGCAAGAAATGGGGCAAATAGAGTGCTGGGTTTTATTAAGAGAAACGTCAGTTACAAAAGTAAGGAGGTTATTCTTAAACTCTAACTCTTATGTTAGGCCACATCTAGAGTACTGTATACAGGCATGGTCCCCACATTTTAGACACAATATTAACCTTCTCGAGTCATTGCAACTGAGGGCAACAAAGATTATTCCTTCCCTGAGGCACCTTGAATATATAGATTGACTGAGGGTATTAAATAGGTTCTCATTCGAAAGGTGTGTGAGAGGGGATATGATTGAGCTCTTTAAAATTTTGCTGTGATAGATAAATTGGATGTTAGCAAGTTTTTTGAGTTAGATGATGGAAATTGGACTAGAGGTCTTGACAAGCCTTGATTGGTGGTACCCTTGTTTGTGGACGCAATCCTCTGGATGTACTTTTCCTGGGAGTTTGGGGCCTTAAAAAAGAGGCCGTTTGACTCGGATGACCTATGATGAGCCCTTGTGGCTTTTGTCATCTGTTATATTATATTGTGGGGGACTTTGATTTTGTCTTCCCCCAGTGATGTTGCTTTTTGTGGGTGGGTTTTGATGGATTCGGATGACCTTTGATATGCCCTTGTGGCTTTTGTCATCTGTGAAATTATGTTATGTTATGTTTTCATGTCTAACCCAAGGATAAATCTGACCCACCAATCTAACCTAAATTCCACAGTGAGCATTATTTAAGTAGGATTGAATATTTAATAAACAGAGGCAGTATAAGATCTGTCCCTATTAACTGTAGCTCTAAGGATTTTATTTGCTAAGGGTGTGGGGAACACCAAGATCTATCCAGGGAAGCACATTTATTTGTATACATAGATGATCCCCAGGATTTCTGGCATGACTGTAGTTATGGATGGAATGAGAGGCAAGGTTGGTATTGACAAAAGCTCTAAATTTTATTTTACGTTTAAAAATTTGGTAAATATGTAGATTATTGGCCTGGCTGGAAAAAAATTGTTTTGTAAATTTTATCGTTCACTCGTGTTGGAATATTCATGCGCGTTTGAGTCCTTTTTGAATTATTATTCTATAAACAATTAGGATTATATACTGGGGGGCTGCTGTGCCCCCAGACCCCCACCAATTTAATGAAACTGTATCATCGTAGTCTAGTCTCCCCATTGTTTACCTCCACATGAGCTGTCAACTTAAATATACTCAAAAACGTGGAACACCGACAAAATAATACGTCTCATCGCTCTTACTGATAATCTACATATTTACCAAAAATTTACATATTAAGAGGAGTCATGCCAGGACAGCCCTGAGAGACCCCATTGTCCTGTTTAGTAGAAAACCCTTTACCTAATCTAAAATCCTACCCCTAAACCCATCTGAATATATATATTTTTTTTTCATTAAACCTCGACTGCCAGTTGGCTGTCTGGTTTTGTTCTGGAAGGTTGTCTTACAGGAAGCTCCTGATTCTGATTGTAAGATTGGGATCTAATACTGATTTGGGTGTGTAGTTTTTCTTGTATTTAATACATCAATCAGTGTGTAATAAATACATTAGTGATTAATACTTTTGGGGAAGATAACTGGCAGCAATCCTGAGCAAGAATTTTTTGGTGAGTGTTAACTTTGTGTTAATTTGCAAATAGTTACCGGTAGAACAACGACAAACTCTACAAAAATTCCAAATTTTTATAGGGGAGATTACAATAAATTATGCCCCATGCTAAATCAGATTAGGTGGGATATAGAATTCCATGGAAAGAATACTTAAGAGATGTGGGATATTTTTAAGACTATATTAAACATAGTTCAGGAACAGTATCCCAATGAAGTCTATTAGGAAGAAATGTAGGAAACCATTATGGTGGATTCAAGAAATGGCTAATAAAGTTTCAGAGAAAAAAAGGGCATACCAGAGATTACAAAGTGAGAGTAGTTTACATAATTTAAACCATTATAGCTCAACCAGAAATGAACTAATAAGATTATTAAGAAGACCAAAAGGACAGCAGAAATTAATTTAGCTAAAAATAATAAAGATCCTAAAAAATTCTTTAGCTATTATAGAATCAATAATAAATCAAAGTGATAAAATAGGGCCTATTAAATATGAAGGGGTTTTGAAAGAATCTGATGAGGAAATACTAGAGGTCCTTAATGATCATTTTGCTTCAGTATTCACAGAAGAGAAACCAGTTAGATTAATTGATGATAATTCTAGGTCAAGGGAAGTAGTGATAAATTCTATTAATATAGACAGAGAAGAAATTAAAGGGCTTATAATGTAGTTAAATACTAGTAAGGCATCTGGCCCTGACAACATTAATTCTAGGATACTCAAAGAAGGTGTAGAAAGTATTGCAGTAGCTCTTGAGAAGATATTTATTAGATCACTAGTCTGGAGAAATACCAAATGAGTGGAAATTGGCAAATGTAGTGCCAATTTTTAAAAAGGGAAGCAAAGAGGATCCAAATAACTTTAGACCAGTAAGCTTAACTTCTATAGTCTGTAAAATTCATGAGAAGATGGTTAAGAAGGGAATTTCTGATCATCTAGAGAGTAGCAAGTTAATTAATGATGTTCAGCATGGTTTTAGAAAAGGTAGATCATGTTTAACTAATTTACTGGATTTTATGGATTATGTAACTAAAGAATTAGATAGGGGTGAGAAAGTTTATGTGATCTACTTAGATTTCAGCAAAGCTTTTGATAAGGTTCCACATAGAAGACTTTCATAAATTAAAGCTGCATGGAATATGTGGGAACGTTTTAAATTGGATAACTGAATGGCTGAAAAATAGAAAACGGTTGTACTGAATGGAGTGAGGTCAGAGTGGAGGAATGTTATTAGTGGCGTACCTCAGGGATCAGTTTTATGCCCTTTATTATTTATAATCTATGTAAATGATCTTGGGCAAGGTGTAAATAGCAAAGTATCAATTTTTGCTGGTGACACTAAATTGGCAGCTGTAGTCAGAGGTTGAGGGTAGCTTTAAAGTGCAGGGTGACTTAAATAAGTTGTTAGCTTGGGCTCAGAAGTGGCAGATGACTTTTAACCTTAATAAATGCAAAGTTATTAACATGGGGAGAGATAATAGGGAATTTAGCTATGAGATGGATGGGTATTGGCTTAATTCAGTTGAAGATGAGAAGGACTTAGGAGTAGTAGTAGATAGGTCACTGAAATTTTCAAAGCAGTGTATTGAGGCAAAAAATAGGGTGCTAGGTTACATTAAAAGAAATTTTAGTTTCAAGAGTACTCTAAATGTGGCCTGACATAAGAGTTGTATAGTTTAAGGATGACCTCTTTACTCTTGTAGCTAACATTTCTTTTAATGTAACCTAGCACCCTATTTGCTCTATTTTTTTTGCCTCAATACACTGCTTTGAAAATTTCAGTGACCTATCTACTACTACTCCTAAGTCCTTCTCATCTTTAACTGAATTAAGCCAGTGGCATGGTATGGAAGCCAATGTGATAGCTATATTTAAGAAAAGGGATAAAACATTCTAATTACAGACCAGTAAGTTTGACATCAGTGGTAGGCAAAATGATGGAATCTATTAACATAACATAACATAACATAATTACACGGATGACAAAAGCCACAAGGGCCTATCAAAGGTCATCCGCCTCCGTCAAAACCCACCCACAAAAAGCACCATCACCAGGGGAAGACAAAATCAAAGTCCCCCACAATATAATATAACGGATGACAAAAGCCACAAGGGCTCATCATAGGTCATCCGAGTCAAGCGGCCTCTTTTTCAAGGCACCCAAACTCCCAGGAAAACTACATCCAGAGGATTGCATCCAGAAACAAGGGTATCACCAATCAAGGCTTGTCAAGAACTAAATCATGCAGCTATAGATATATACAAACAATATTAATATATACAAAACTTAGGAACCATCACAACCTTCCCTTCCCATAAACTCATCCAACCTACTCTTAAATACATTTAGATTTGGACTACCTACTACCCTCTGCGGCAATTTGTTCCAGAAGTCTACCACTCTATTGGTGAAAAAATACTTTCTTAAATCCAACCTACACCCTTGCTTTTTAATTTTCAAGTGGTGACCTCTAGTCCGATTTCCATCATCTAACTCAAAAAACTTGCTAACATCCAATTTATCTATCCCGGAAAAAATTTTAAAGAGCTCAATCATATCCCCTCTCACACACCTCCTTTCGAACGAGAACATATTTAATACCCTCAGTCTATCTTCATATTCAAGGTGCCTCAGGGAAGGAATAATCTTTGTTGCCCTCCGTTGCACTGACTCAAGAAGGTTAATATCGTGTCTAAAATATGGGGACCATGCCTGTATACAGTACTCTAGATGTGGCCTAACATAAGAGTTATAGAGTTTAAGAATAACCTCCTTACTTTTGTAACTGACATTTCTCTTAATAAAACCCAGCACTCTATTTGCCCTATTTCTTGCTTCAATACACTGCTTAGAAAACCTTAATGACTTATCTATTACTACTCCTAGATCTTTCTCATCCTCCACTGAGCTCAGCCAATGCCCATCCATTTCATAGTTAAATTCTCTATTATCTTTTCCCATGTTAATAACTTTGCACTTTTCAAGGTTGAAAGTCATTTGCCACTTATGTGCCCAGGATAACAATTTATTTAAGTCCCCCTGCACTTTAAAATTATCATCAATATCTTTAACTACAGCTGCTAATTTGGTATCATCCGCAAAAATTGACACTTTATTATTAACTGCCTCCCCAAGATCGTTTATATAGATGACAAATAATAATGGACCGAGAACTGATCCCTGAGGAACCCCACTCATAACATCCCTCCACTCTGACTTTACACCATTTAGCACTACCCTTTGCTTCCTGTCTTTCAGCCACTCAGCTATCCAATTTGAAACACCCCCACATATCCCAATCATTTTTAATTTATGAACTAGTCTCCTGTGTGGTACCTTATCAAATGCTTTACTAAAATCTAAGTAAATTATATCTACATTCTCTCCCTTATCTACTTGATCTGTTACAAACTCCAGAAAGTCTAGTAAGTTAGTCAAACATGATCTACCTGATCTAAACCCATGCTGAGCATCGCTGATTAACCCCTCCCTCTAGATGTTGGCAAATCCCTTTTTTAACTATTTTCTCAAGAATTTTACAGACTACAGGAGTTAGGCTAACCGGTCTAAAGTTATTTGGATCCTCTTTACTACCCTTCTTGAAAATGGGGACTACATTCGCTCTCTTCCAATCATCGGGTATTTCTCCATATTCCAATGACCTAGTATATAACTTGTCCAGAGCTATTGAGATACTTTCTACCCCTTCCTTAAGTATCCTAGAATGAATATTATCAGGGCCGGAGGCCTTGGTAGTATCTAAATCACCTATTAGTCCTTTTATCATCCTCCGATCCACACAAATGTTAGTAAACACCTCTTTTCCTGACCTATGAGTACTATACATAGGACTATTTAGTTTCTCTTTTGTAAATACTGATAGGGTGCTAGGTTACATTAAAAGAAATTTTAGTTTCAAGAGTACTCTAAATGTGGCCTGACATAAGAGTTGTATAGTTTAAGGATGACCTCTTTACTCTTGTAGCTAACATTTCTTTTAATGTAACCTAGCACCCTATTTGCTCTATTTTTTTTGCCTCAATACACTGCTTTGAAAATTTCAGTGACCTATCTACTACTACTCCTAAGTCCTTCTCATCTTTAACTGAATTAAGCCAGTGGCATGGTATGGAAGCCAATGTGATAGCTATATTTAAGAAAAGGGATAAAACATTCTAATTACAGACCAGTAAGTTTGACATCAGTGGTAGGCAAAATGATGGAATCTATTATAGCAAGGAATATTAGAGATCACTTGGATAAGCATAGGTTGATAAAAGAATCACAGCATGGCTTTAGTAAGGATAAATCCTGTCTGACTAATTTGCTGTCTTTTTATAGTAAGGTATATGAAGCAGCCGATAATGATGAAAACTGATATTTTATACTTGGACTTTAGTAAGGCTTTTGATCCAGTGCCACACTTACGGCTTCTGAGCAAAGTTAAAGCACACAGGATAGATGGCAGTATGTTTGGGGGATTCAGTCATGGCTTGGTGACAGACAGCAAAGAGTTAGTATAGATGGAGTTAAATCTGAGTGGGGGTGTGTTAGCAGTGGAGTTCCGCAAGGATCTGTTGGTTCCCTTGCTATTCTTAATTTATATTAATGATCTTGACATAGGTATAAGTAGTGACCTGAGTAAATTTGCTGATGATACTAAGCTAGGTAGGGCCATTAGGGCTGATTCTGATGCTGTTGTAATGCAGGAGGAATTGACCATTCTGTCCAATTGGGCTGAGAAATGGCAAATGAAGTTTAACATAGACAAATGTAGTGTACTTAATATTGGTAGAAATAATCCATTGAATAGTTATAAATTAAATGGGAGAATTTTAGAGAGGACAGATTGTGAGAGGGACTTGGGTATTTTGGTAAGTTCAGACCTTTGTCCTAGAAAGCAATGCCTAAATGCTAAGAATAAAGCTAATAGGATATTGGGATTCATTAGGAGTGTAAGCAATAAGAGTGCTGAAGTCATTCTAAAACTGTATCTGGCGCTAGTTAGGCCTCATCTAGACTATGCAGTACAATTTTGGTCACCATATTATAGGAAGGATATTGATTTGCTTGAGTCTGTGCAGAGAAGGATGGCAAAGATGATTGGTGGGCTAAGGAACTTACCTTATGGTGAAAGGCTCAGAAAACTAAATCTACATACATTGGAAAGGAGAAGAGTCAGAGGAGAATTGATTGAAGTCTTCAAATGGGTAAAAGGATATAATAAAGGGGATCTGGTTAAGGTTCTTATACTTAGTGAACATGACAGGACACGTAGCAATGGGTTTAAGCTTGATAAGTATAGGTTTAGGAAGGAGATTTGGAGGAATTGGTTTACAAATCGCGTGGTAGATGAATGCAATAGGCTCACTAGACATGTGATAGAAGTCTCCTCTGGGTAGTTTTAAGAATAGATTAGATAAATATATGGATGAAACTGCTAGATGGGACTGACCTTTTTTATGTACATATGTATATATATTTTTCTAAGGAGTGGGGAGATTATATTTTGCAGTTGAAGCTAGAATACGGATGCAAGATTTATGAATCCGCGACTTTTCTCTGGTAAGAAATCTTTTGTGTGTTGACTGGAACATGATCTGCCAACTGTAGGCCATGAATGGTCTTTTGCAGTCTCCTTCTTTTCTTATGTTCTTCTTCTTATGAATGTTCTCATCCATCTGCTCCCTCAAGTGATTGCTGAAAAAGCTCCATGCCTCATGCACATCCATGTTCATCATACAATTTGTCCAGTCTATTTCCCCAAGGTTCCATGCCATTTGTTCGTAGTTACCTTTAAAATAGTTGTATCTTTTCATTACACTTTTCTGCATATTAGTATAAAGATTCATATCATATATTAAACACACATGATCACTCTTACCCAATGGTGATCGTGGTGGCCAATTTACCTCGCTATTTCGAGAGATGTGACCTTGTGAACTTCTCATTCAATAAAGCCATTGTTGCATTGGCTATAGATCAATCACCCTATTGGAATCTGTAGATAGTACTGTTGATAGGCTTTTTCGGGCTACACCTAATGACGACTAAGAAGGAGGTACTCGGGTCTACAGAGGCGAGGGACCGAAGTCTCCGACCGGAGAACGTTCTCCGCTGCTTCTGGGTTGAACTAGACTCTTCGTTTCTTTAAAATATTAGTGAAGAAAGTACAAAATGGAGGCGATATATGCGGATTTTCGATTTCAGGAATGAGCTTTGATATTAGGAAAGTACCTCGTAAAAATGAGAAATCACGAATTAGTATTTGTTGAAGGAAGGGGAGAAAATATTGATTTACAATTAGTTACAATTAACATCAAGTGGAATGTATAAATATAGATATTTTGGTTCAGGACGATGTGTTTTAGGGAGGAAAATTGATGAATTAGTGATATACAGGGTGTCCATAAAGTTGGTACATAGGAATTTTAATATTTTATTTTTCCTCTCCAGATCGAATGATGGCTCTGTCTAAAGAAGAAAGAATCGAGTTGGTACTCTTAAGTGGACGAGAAGGATGGTCTTATCGCAAAATCGCCGAGGAATTTAACCTTCAACACCCTGATCAGCAACCTATTTATTTTACTGCCGTCGGGAAATTGGTCACGAAGTTTAAAGAAACAGGCAGTGTCTTGGACAAACCCCGTTAGGGGCGACCAAAGACTTCAGACGAAACGAAATCACTTCGTCGACATCCATGGAGTTGGGTGTTCCAAGGTCAACTATCCACAAAATCCTGGTAGAGCAGAAGTTCCATCCATACAAATTACAGATATTGCATCACTTAAATGAAAACGACCCCGATGGACGAATGGTTTTCATATAAATTGGATGAAAATATCAATTTTACTAAAGACCTTTGGTTTTTCAGTGCTGAAGCTTTGTTTTATGTTAATGGTGAAGTCAAGACAGAATCTTCGATACTGGTCTCAAGACAATCCACATTGGATTGATCCATCCAAACAGCGAGGCTGCCAAAAGGTTATGGTGTGGTGTGGTGTGGTTTGTGGAAAGCTCATGTGCTAGGACCTTTCTTCTTTGATGAACATGTTGAGACAAATTAATGCCTCAAATTGAGCCCCTAGGCGAGGGACTTCCAGACTGGTTTCAGCAGGATGGAGCCCCTTCCCATTTTGCTACAAATGTTAAGATTGGCCGAATGGCACCTTTCCTCACTGGATTGGAAGAAGAGGTCATGTGGAGTGGTCCCCTCATTCACCAGACCTTTCTCCCCTTGATTTCTTTTTCTGGGGGTATGTTAAAAGAGAAAGTTTACTCAATGAAGATTGCAAATCTAAACCACTTGAGAAAATGCAGGATGAAGAAGTAGATGATGATGATTTGTGAGAAGCTATAGATACAGAAATGCCACCGTTAGAATCATTTGGTGAAGATGATATATAGATGAAAGTACAAGAATAGATTCTATTCGAGTTAAAGACTGCTCAAGTAGGAAAGAAAAGAGTAAAATAATTAAGACCTATACAAATGAGAGAATTTTGAAGATAGGTTGAAAAATGTTGATAAGGATGCATTAAAATCATGACATGATTAGTTTTGCAACAATATTACCATGCTGATGGTAATTTTTTTTTAAATTTAAAAAAAAAAAGTACTATTTGGTCAAGATCTGGGAGCCCCACCAGGTAAGAATTAAGAACCCATTACTTTATTTCCTTGTCAGATTCTTTCAACCTTTATATCTAATAGGTCCTATTTTATCACTTAGCTTTATTAATTCTATAATAGCCAAAGAATTTTCTTGGAGCTTTATTATTTTAAGCCATTAATTTTCCCTCCCCTTTTGCTTCTCTTAATAATCTTATTTAGCTCACTTCTCCTTCACTAATAATGATTTAAATTGTCGCTAAGTACTTTCTGTAATATCTGGTATGCCTTTTTTTTCTCTTGAAATTTTCCTAGCTATCTCCTTATTCCAGCCCCAATGGCTTCCTACATTTCTTCCTAATATCCTTCATTGTAATACACCCCCCCCTGGACTATCTTTAGTATAGTCTTAAGAGTGTCCCAAATCTCATAAATATTCTTTCCCCTGAATTCTATATACCACCTAATCTGATTTAGCAAGTTCCATAATTTATCATTATTGCCTTTATAAAAAAAAAATTTAGTTTTCCAAAGTTAAAACACCATCTGATGATTACTATTTCTCAATGCTTCCCCAACAGTCAATTTCTGAACATAGTGATCATCATTTGAAAAACCCAGAATAACTTTACTTCATATCCTATACTTATTTCCCTGTCCCGGTGGTCTGTATATGGCTCCCAAGTGTATTATCCCTAATATCTATTCACAGCACAAACTCAACTTCTTGCTTTATATAGTTATTTAATTTGAAGAAATGCTATTTCTGATTAATTTAAAAATGTTTATATGCAGTTTGGTAATTGACATTATTCACGCCCACTGATTTCCAGCAGTTTTTTTTTTGGCTACTTTGATAGCTACCCTCTGATAAATTACCATATACATGCTTTAATGGAGTGTATGTTATTTGTTATACTAACTCGTCTACTTTTTCTTCTGATGATAAATTACTATATACTGAGTTAATTTTGATGTATAACAAGGCATTTGTCTGAGTCCTTAATGTTTTATAGAGATTATTCCAATGTTATTTGCTATACTAACTGATATTTCTTTCAGGTCTTGTGGTTTTGATTGAAATTATCCTCACACTATCTGTCTGGTAAGTAATGACTGTAAATTTTCTCAGGCTAGTCTTTCTTGTGATGATAAATTACTATATACTGAGTTAATTTTGATGTATAACAAGGCATTTGTCTGAGTCCTGAATGTTTTATGGAGATTATTCCAATGTTATTTGCTATACTAACTGATATTTCTTTCAGGTCTTGTGGTTTTGATTGAAATTATCCTCGCACTATCTGTCTGGTAAGTAATGACTGTAAATTTTCTCAGGCTAGTCTTTCTTGTGATGATAAATTACTATATACTGAGTTAATTTTGATGTATAACAAGGCATTTGTCTGAGTCCTGAATGTTTTATGGAGATTATTCCAATGTTATTTGCTATACTAACTGATATTTCTTTCAGGTCTTGTGGTTTTGATTGAAATTATCCTCGCACTATCTGTCTGGTAAGTAATGACTGTAAATTTTCTCAGGCTAGTCTTTCTTGTGATGATAAATTACTATATACGTTAATTTTGATGTATAACAAGGCATTTGTCTGAGTCCTGAATGTTTTATGGAGATTATTCCAATGTTATTTGCAATACTAACTGTTATTTCTTTCAGGTCTTGTGGTTTTGATTGAAATTATCCTCACACTATCTGTCTGGTAAGTAATGACTGTAAATTTTGTCAGGCTAGTCTTTCTTGTGATGATAAATTACTATATACTGAGTTAATTTTGATGTATAACAAGGCATTTGTCTGAGTCCTGAATGTTTTATGGAGATTATTCCAATGTTATTTGCAATACTAACTGTTATTTCTTTCAGGTCTTGTGGTTTTGATTGAAATTATCCTCACACTATCTGTCTGGTAAGTAATGACTGTAAATTTTCTCAGGCTAGTCTTTCTTGTGATGATAAATTACTATATACTGAGTTAATTTTGATGTATAACAAGGCATTTGTCTGAGTCCTGAATGTTTTATGGAGATTATTCCAATGTTATTTGCAATACTAACTGATATTTCTTTCAGGTCTTGTGGTTTTGATTGAAATTATCATCACTATCTGGTAAGTAATTACTTAATTTTCTCAGGCTAGTCTTTCTTGTTTTGATGTATAACAAGGCCTTTATCTGAGTCCTGAATGTTTTAATGGAAGTTATTCCAATGTTATTCACTATACCAACTGATATTTCTTTAAGGTTTTTGTGGTATTGTTTAAAATTATATCTGGTAGGTAATGAAATGACCTTGTTAATTTTCTTGACTGCCATGTTATTCACTATATTTTCATTGCCCTTGACCTTAATGAGACAAATCAATGAAGCTACTGTCAAGACAAATTATAGGGACATGCATGGAATATTTGTGGTGGGTGACATTCAAAGTTGTTTCATTACTTCGGTTACAGTTAAGCTATACAAAAAAAAAAATTGTTTTTTCCTCTGAAACATGATTGGCAATCTAGAACTAAACATTTTGTTGGTAAATACAATGTAAAAGACTACATTAAATTATAGCAGACCTGAAATTGTTAGTTTTGGATGATTTTTGGCATCTTAGTTGCCCAGCTATTTCTAGATTTGAGAGGGGTGGTATTTGCATTTTCTTGGTGGTGAGAGCTTATGGTTAGGAAATGTAATGTGAATTGAATCTTAGTGGTACCATTGTTTAGGGCGATCATCAGATATTCATGATTTTATATTGTATTTTAGATGGCCGCCATTAGCTCCTACAGTTTGGAAGAGACACTGATTGAATGTGCGCAGTCTGGCAAAAGCAACATTCGTCATACCCTCCCCTTCCCTCCATGAGACACTTTCTGAAAGGATCATCAATTGACCCTCCAAGTCACTGAAAACGTGTTCCGAGCTACGAATTCCCAAAACAGTGATGGCAAAGGTTCTTCATTTGAAATCGTCTAGGCCCAAAAGCTGGGCTACCTATCTCGTACCTTTTCTGAGCAAGGTGGTGAAGCCCTACCACATCAGGTGGAAGACCCAGTAGATTATAGTAAGAAGACTAACCACTCCAGCGGTAACGCTGAGCTGAGACCCAGAATTAGCATGGCCTCTGGTCCCTCAGATACCACCCTTCACACCCCTCTGTGGTAAGTAATGACCTTGTTCATAAAATCCTGTTGCTAGGGATACTAATATATAAATGCAACATTTTGCATTGCAGTTTTTAAACATTCTAATTTTTCAATCAAGATTTCAAATCTTGAATTTTCCTGCAATTTGAAATTCATTTTTCTGAAATTGCTCTAGTTTCAAAGTAGGCATAAATGACCAATGTTTTTGGTACATGTCTGCTACACACTCTTTCAGGCACCATGCATATACAGTATTTTGACTGAGAATTCTTAATGCCTGCACAAAAGAAAAATGACCATAGGGATACTTTTCTGCACACATAGACTGAAAAACCATCCTGGTGGTTCTTGGTCCAGTGCCTACTATTTTAGTGGTGTTTGCCAGTGTTAAGACCCCTTCCCCCTGACTGAAGTGATTATGCCTACACGCAATAATACCCCAGCCCAAATTGAATTTTGTCTGCTAGCTGCGCTTGCACATCTTTGTCAATACCGAGAGATTCGGGTTGAGCTCACATAAAATTTTAAACTGAAGGTAGTTGGTTCAATGGCGATCTTAAAAGGGTGAGTGCGGTGTCCCGCTTTTGTTTGTGCAAACTGACGAAAATGTGAAAACGGCCTTAGGGGGCGGCGTGGGTTGTTGAGGGGCGATGAGTGCCAGTTTAGGCGGTCAGGCGTGAAGTCCTCCCCGGAAAGGTCAGAGGAGCGCCGAGGTCCAAGGCAGGCTGCCCTTGAGAAGGGCAATGGGGGACCAGAAAGCCTGTCATGGCAGCAACCTAACTGGGTTTTGGTTGCAACTCCCTGTGCTCGGCCTAGTTGAGAGAAATTGACTGAAATGGAAGAGTCCATAACTCAATTCAGACTCCCTCCCACGTCGTCCTTAGGAGTAGTTTAATGATTTTGGATTGAGATCTGAGTTGGCGCATGACAATTTAGACACCTGGATTCAACCCAATCTAACTTACTTATTTTCCAGCCATCGTCGCCTAACAATGTGTGAATGGTTAACCACAATCTTCAAGATATCCTTTGGCACGAAGTTTTATTACTGGTCGCATCACATTCCCATATTGATACTCTCCTGCATCCTCCGCTATTCAGGTTGGTTGTTGTTAGCTCTGGAAAAGACCCAACAGAGCTCTAAGCTCTGGTTAGTTGTATCACCCTAGTTCCTTGTCTATCTAAGCAATTTGATTGCTATTCTATCTCTAGTTGCCTTTATGGATCGTATTTAGTGGAGCACTCCTACATGGGTAAGATTGTAGAGTATTTCTTTCCCAGATATTTAGACTGCAATCGTAGAATGAAACTAACTAGCAATGATAAATTGATCACTGGTCTTTGTTTGGCATGTTGTCGCCTAGTTTCTAACATCACCCCTTTCAGCTCTACAACCAGACCTTCCCTATATACTAAATGAGGAATTGTATTCATTCCGAATGCTCATTTATGATCCTACGGCACCTTACTTTAATGTATTCGGATCCTCGTGAAACTTCCATTCATAGTGTCGGTCCTAGTCTTAAGGTAATACTTGTGCTGGTTCGGGCCAAAACTCGATCAAGCCACTTCTCCCATCTCATGTTTAGGCAAAGTGGCCTTACCTCCCCTGCCTTTTGTGATGACACACAGTTACCCCTGTCCTAATTAATCTTGCCGGACAAGTATTTTTGCTGACGTTGTCGAAGTTAGGAAAGATTTTCTTCATAAAGCGAAGTTGCCAAGTCTGGTTTTTACAGGTTCCTCTTTCTGATTGATGGAAGGCTGTTGCTGCTACTATCCCAATTTGGTTGGATCCTCTTAAAACGGGATGAGCTCGCTCTTCGCCAGTTTCCGGTAGGATTCTTGTCCCTTTTCATTCTAGTCCCAACATGAGAAATGCATTTCTCTTTCAAGTTTGTTCATCTTCACCATTCAAATCTTTTTATAGGAACTTATGATTTGATTTTCCATGAATTATAAGCTTTTAAATTATTATAATTCCATACAACAAATTGCCTGTGTTGGGAGGCTTGCTTTCAAGGGGACACTAATTTGCAGCTAGAAATAGAACCCACAAGTTGTGGCAGGGTAATGTTTATAATAACTTCTGACCCGACCCCCCCCCCCTCCAAAAAACAAAAACACTCACTCACTCACTCACTCACTCACTCACTCACTCACTCACTCACTCACTCACTCACTCACTCACTCACCCAACCCACTGAATAAATTGTTTTTAATATACTTTTATTTGTAGGTAATGAAGGCAACGTCATATGTAAGATAAGCATTACTCTAATTTCTTTTTCTTTTGGCCTAATAAAGCTTTTATGAACCATTAATTACCGTTTCAAGACTTGTTTTCGCCAGGCTTCTCCCCTCCCCCCCCTCCAAAGCACAACACCCGCTGTTACCATGCACCCCTAAACGGACGTAATGGTTTCACTACCCACCATAGTAACATTTGGCTGAAGTTCGGGATAATTATTTTTAAATATTGTGCGTTTACCTTTGGGCAAACATTCCACTTGTTTTCCCAGTCGTTAGAAAAATTCATAACATGAATAACCCCCTTACCTTTAATAAAGATGAACTAGGCATTGTTTTTGTATAGCCCTTTCGCGAGTTTCATTCCTGGATCCAAACTACCAGTGGTCGCGCAACTACCGGGTGTGACAGCCTTACAGAGCTGTTGAATAATCAGCTAATTTGTGGCATCAGAATGTTACTGATTTCTGCAACTATCAATATCCCTTATCATTCGACTGAGGTCTGGCTTGCTTTAACCTTAATTGCGTAGTAAAGCCATTACTTATCTAATTACGTCCGTATGATGATATATAAACTTGTCCGTATTTCCTGTTGACCATTAGCTCTATCTGAAGTTGTTGAAATATTATGGTTTGCCGTCCAAAACCAGAGAGTCACTTTTTGTCTGTTCACAGGCCAGCCAGTACTTGGTCGCAATATTGATGAATGTTCATGTGATCAATGCCAGGCGTGAGGCAGGCTCAATATCTTCAGTTAATACAGTGCTTGCAGGTAAGCAGACTATCCTTTATTCCCCTCTCTCGCCCCCAGTCTATGTGATGATACAATAAGGATTCCTCTGACCGACCCTGTGTGTGGAAAGAACTTAACCTGATGTTCTCTCTTCAATGAGAGTTTCTGCTCTTAAAACTAGAGGTTGAATTCTTGTTCCATTTATAGGTTTGTCACCTTGGATTATGGATAGTCGACGGAGCTCCGGTCATCGTATATTACGTTCTGGTAAGTAAACCTTTCATTGGTTGGCGTAATGGTAAACGGTGGAGGGTTGTGACGCCCTTATTAGGATGATATTTTAATGTCCTAATGGTTTTGTGGATGTAACTCTGCTCTGATGATTGCTGAAATTGATAGGTTTGTTCCTCCTGAAAGAGTGGTTAAAGTGTTTCGTTTTACAGGTTGATCTCGAATTAATACTATGGTCCCACTTTTTGTGATGGTTCGGCCCAAAGCTGAACCACTTCATCTTTTTAGGGTAAGTGAATACGATAGTTTTGGTTTCGTCGTTACTTCTTGCTTTTTGTGATGACACACAGTTACCCCTGTCCTAATTAATCTTGCCGGACAATATTTTTACTGACCTTTTCCAAGTTGGTAAAGATTTTCTTCGAAAATCAAAGTTGCTAAGGCTGGTTTTTACAGGTTCCTCTTTCTGATTGATGGAAGGCTGTTGCTGCTACTATCCCAATTTGGTTGGATCCTCTTAAAACAGGATGAGCTCGCTCTTCGCCCGTTTCAGGTAGGATTTTTGTCAGTCCCTTTTCATTCTAGTTACAACTTGAGGGGCACCTTGCAAGTTTATGCCCATTGGTTGGTCTTTACTTTCATCATTCAAAACTTTTTTATAGGGACATAAGACTGGATTTTCCATTAATTATAAGCTTATTTTTAACATTTTATCAATCTTATATTGCTTGAATTATAATAAGTATTATTTAATATCGAACTCTTAGTTATAGAACGAATGGCCCCTTTTGGTAGGCTTGCTTTAAAGGTGAATAGTTGGTGAAAAAACTTTTCCATCTATAACCACTAGTGTGGACTGCTTAAGGCTAGAATGGATTGAGTGATGGCTCATGATTTAGATTTTGTGATATCCTCAAGCATAGAAATTAGTATGAACTATAATGGATGTCTATCATAGTGTACACAAAAGTAAGAATATGTATGCAATATTATTTATGCAAACCATCATCCATCTCCCTGAATGATCGATGGTTCAGCCGGCCTTGGCTCTGTTCCTTGCATCATTCTAAAGGTACCACTAGCAGTTGTAGTGAATGCATAAAATGAAATTTCATATCTCGGTGGCCTGAAAAAGTTTCTTGCATCAAGAATGTAAAAGTTAGATGAAAAAAAAATTATTGTTCAGTCATTGCATTGGTGCTCATTGTTTTTATTAAACACTTAATGATGAGATTTTATAGGGACATCTGATTGGATTTTCCATGAATTGAATCAAGTTCTGAGAAGATTTTATAAAACTGCTTTCTGGTTGAATTAAAAGTATTTAATATCTATTATTAATCAAAATAGAACGAACCCAAGACTTGCTTCTCCCCTTGAAGAGCAATATGATGCTGCTGTTGACCCTATTTTAGAGCTTGCTTAGCAGATTCGTCATTAGCCTGGACCCATTGGATTCCTTGGTAATTACTTTTGTTGATTTCTGTTATACCATGTTGCTTGTGATGACTAATAATAAATAGCCCTGTCATCATCAGCTTGCAGCTAGCAATAGCAGAACCCACAAGTTGTGCCAGGGTAATGTTTATAACTCCATTTCTGATCCCAAATACCCACCCTCACCCCCACCCACTGAATTCAATAATTTTTATAAGATTTTATTTTCAGGTGATGCCACTGACGGGTCGTAAGGTAAGCTTTACTGTCTTTAGTTGGCGTGAACAGAACTATTATATTTTTTTGAAAATCTCAAATTTCTCAATCTGTATGGTTTTAGACTCCTATTTCTGGTATTCGTGAGCATACTTTCTCACTTCAGCCGTTCACTAATCTCCTGCGGGCTTAAATTATGCCCTTCCCTAACGCCCATCGTCCTCTTGTGACTTATCTTTTTGGCTTCCCCTAATGCCACGAGGTATTTTTAAGAAAACTGCCACTGTCCCTTAATTTTCTCGATAGTTTCTCCAGACAATGCTCTATTTCGTTGCATGATATAGCTTTTCCTTTTTCTGTGATGATGCATAGTGAATCCAGTCTCCGACGAGTTTTTTTGGCTATTCCACCTTGGTCCCCCCTCTAACCAACCTCATTAGGTGTAGTTTAATGATTGTTATAAGGTCTTAGTTGGTACTGGACTAGATGAGCCTCGTATCTAACGCCACTCTACCCTTAGTCACCTAACAAGCTGTCGATGGAGACTAAAGATAGTACTCATTTAGCTTCACAAATTCCTAGTTTAATAACCAGTAATTGTGTAAGCTCTTAATATTCGTAGGCCGTATCTCTGCCATTGCTTGCATAGCTGCATTACTTTCACTGCTAATGTCCCCATGGTTAGTCAACGTCTGCAATATTGATGAATGCTCATGTGATCAATGCCAGGCGTGAGACGGGTTCAAGATCTTGAGTTAATACAATCTGCTTGCATGCGGTCAGCAGACTATCCTTTATTCCCCTCTCTCGCCCCCAGTCTATGTGATGATACAATAAGGATTCCTCTGACCGACCCTGTGTGTGGAAAACTTAATCTGATGTTCTCTCTTCAATGAGAGTTTCTGCTCTTAAAACTAGAGGTTGAATTCTTTTTCCATTTATAGGTTTGTCACCTTGGATTATGGATAGTCGACGGAGCTCCGGTCATCGTATATTACGTTCTGGTAAGTAAACCTTTCATTGGTTGGCGTAATGGTAAACGGTGGAGGGTTGTGATGCCCTTATTAGGATGATAATATTTTAATGTCCTAATGGTTTTGTGGATGTAACTCTGCTCTGATGATTGCTGAAATTGATAGGTTTGTTCCTCCTGAAAGAGTGGTTAAAGTGTTTCGTTTTACAGGTTGATCTCAAATTAATACTATGGTCCCCTTTTTGTGAGGGTTCGGCCCAAAGCTGAACCACTTCATCTTTTTAGGGTAAGTGAATACGATAGTTTTGGTTACGTCGTTACTTCTTGCTTTTTGTGATGACACACAGTTACCCCTGTCCTAATTAATCTTGCCGGACAATATTTTTACTGACCTTTTCCAAGTTAGTAAAGATTTTCTTCGTAAATCAAAGTTGCTAAGCCTGGTTTTTACAGGTTCCTCTTTCTGATTGATGGAAGGCTGTTGCTGCTACTATCCCAATTTGGTTGGATCCTCTTAAAACAGGATGAGCTCGCTCTTCGCCCGTTTAAGGTAGGAGTTTTGTCAGTCCCTTTTCATTCTAGTCACAACTTTAGGCGCATCTTTAAGGGACAGTCGCAGTTTTCTTAAATACATCGTTGTATTAATTCTAAACTAGAGAATTTTATGAACCAACTCATACAAAGAATGACTTGTTTTGTTGAGGTGAGAAAACATGCTGCCGAGTTTACCTAGTGGTGATCAATATTATATATCCATCTGCTTCAAGCTAGCAATAGCAGAACCCACAAATTGTGACAATTAATAAGCTCAAGCATTTCAATGTTATTTTGAAAATATTTCTAATATTGAGTTGGTTCCTTGGATCATTCTGAAGCTGCGACGAACAAATTCTTGTAAAGGCATAAAATGAATATACTTAAAACCTGAACTTCAATCATGAAAGTTAATGTTAGGTGAAAAATTATGATTGCTCATTTAGAAGATTTGTAGGGGTGCCCCAAGGGGCATGGCTTTAGTGTCTTATTTATATTTTGAACTAGCTTCATCCATCCGGGGAGAGTTAAAATTGTCTAGCTAATCATTATGGCAAGTGCTGTTATGGCCTTTTTTTCCCAATTGTCTATCACTTTCTCCAGTTTTTATTAGAAAACATTTAATGATGAAGCTTTTTATAGGGACATCTGATTGGATTTTCCATGAATTGAATAAAAGTCTGAGCGCATTCTGTAAAGTTATTTTATTTTTGAATTATAATTGTTTAATATTTATTATTACTCAAATAGGACGAATGGCGTGACTAGACACCTTATCTTCAAGTGTTGATGAATAAGCGGTATGCTGCTGTTGACCCGATTTTAGAGTGCTTAGATTCATCAATGCCCCCGACGTATAGGATTCCTTGGTAATTAGTTTCTTTTCTTTTGTTTTTTATGGTAAAATTCTAATTACAAAGTAGAAACATTTATTAAATTAGTTATGAATGTTTATAATAACATTTAAAAAAAAACAAACACTGAATAGTTTTTTTTTGTGCAAGTAGACTGGTACGTCAGTGGTAAGCTTCATTATTTTTTTTTCTTATTGACCTAATAAAGTTGCTTTATGTTGGCTTTTTTTTTTTATTTCTGCTTCACCCTAGTGACTTAATTTCGTGACCTGCTCACGGCTAGAATTGGGCCATTTGTCTGGTTCCATACTATGTATTTAGGGGTTTGGGCTTATTTTTTAATGATGTATGCTTGGGTAATTTTTTATTTTTAATTCTTGGTTTGACGCTAAATCTGTATCTCTACATTAAATTATTTTGTACATTCTGATGCAAACTCTGATGAGACCAAAATGTGAAAACGGCCTTAGGGCGGCGTTGGTTGGTTAGAGGGGCGATGAGTGCCAGTTTAGGGGGTCAGACGTTAAGTCCTCCCCGGGAAGGTCTGAGAGGAGCGCCGAGGTCCAAGCGGGCTGCCCTTGAGAAGGGGAACGGGGGACCAGAAAGCCTCTATTAGCGGGAACCTAACTCTGGGCAATGTCGATGACTCTTGGGTTTCTGTCCTAAGGGGAGACTCCCTGGGTTTTGGTTGCAACTCCCTGTGCTCGGCTTAGTTGAGTGCAATTGACTGGGTGGAAGAGTCCATAACTCAATTCAGACTATCCCTCATTGCCCCACCCTCCCACGCCGTCCTTAGGAGTGGTTTAATGATTTCGTGATTATGAGATCTGAGTTGGCGCTTGACAATTTAGACATAGCTGGATCGAACCCAATCTAACTCCGCTACTTATTTTCCAGCCATCGTCGCCTAACAAGGTGTGAATGGTGAACCACAATCTGCAAGATATCCTTTGTCACGAAGTTTTATTTATTACTGGTCGCATCACATTCTCATATAATTGATACTCCTGCATCCTCCACTATGCAGGTATGTTGCTCTAGAAAAGACTCAACAGGTTGTATCATAAATAATGGAAAAAAAATCTTTATACGCGAATTTTAAATGCTGTACTATTTCCTAACTCGAATATTTTATTTATTATAGGTGGTTCGTAGGACTAGAGTTACGCACTCTACCATTGGTAAGGATCTTTTGATCATTTTATTAAATGTCAATTTTTTGTGGTAATTTACTATCCTTCAAAACTGTTGCTACCCATTTGCCAGGCTCACCCACTAAGAGATACCTAGTGTTGTTTGCTTCTGCTACTTCGTAGTTTCTGCCCTAAGGCGGGGGCTGACTACCACTGCAAAGTGCTATATTGTTTGAGGGCGAGATATGAGAGAGCTGCTGGTCGGAAAGAATTTATCCTATCCCATCGTTGAGGAATGCCGTAGATAGTATTTTCCCACCCGAATCGGATTCTTTCAGGCTAGAAACTTCTTTCGTGCTTTTGCCTCTGGTGTAAGAGTTAACTTAAACACCGTCCTATTAAGCATAAGACCACCGAATGCACTTTCTTGGTGCTACCAAATCAGTTAAAAATTGTGATCTTTAATGCATTCAGTTCCTCTTATGTTTTGGTCAGTCTATGTAGATTGTGCCCACGATTTGATGCTTTAGAAATTATTGCAGCAAATTCAATTTCAGGCAATAGCCATAAACTAGGAGACATTCATTATTTTTATGTAGATGGAACTGTCCTAAGATTTGTTTCCTAAATCATTAGATACTGTGTTCTTTGCCCACCAGACAAAGAGCACTTTGCAGAATACCATGAGGCCACGTCGATTTGCTCTCGGCCCCCTCGTCCTGCCCCAGCATCGTTCTTCCATTTAAGGTTTGGCTAGCTCGATGTATCGGCTGTTCGTCAGGGAGCGCTAGCTACCCCATGGCTGGATCCTGCCCGTTTTTGTTGGTGGGTGCCTAAGCCGGAGTAGCGCTCTTTGCTTTCCCAACCAGTAAATTTCAGAAGTTTGCCAGACACGTTTAAAGCTGTTTGCGTCAGGGCTCGACGGTAGACGGGGACCTAGCTGTGAGAGTACCCCTGGCCTCTTCCACTACTTTATATGGCTAATAATGATTTTTCTCTTGTAATACGCCTGTCAGGTCCTTTTCTCCGCGTTTGGTAGATCCCTTTGCTGAAAAGATAGATTGATCCTGATTTGGATTATCGTATTTTTCTGAGTTTATTTCGAGCTACCAGTTTTGGCCATATGATCAGAAATTGTAGGCAGGCCCGTCGCACTCTCCTATGCGTTGGCGAACCATGGCTCCTCTTGGGCCCTTCTGTGTTTGTTCTTCCGTCCGTCTCCTAGGTTCGTCCCCTCCCGTTTTGATGCCTTCTCCACGGTCTTCGCTGGACTAGCTCGTTGGTATCACTGATCTCATTGTGAGGGCAAAGGTTCAATCTTCCTTGCGTCCTTTTTCTCCATCGGACCAAATTCTCTACACCTGTTCCATATTCTTCGAATCTTAGTCTGGCTCATAGAGTCGTTCTGGCTGGTCTGTGCCGGGTGCTTCCCCGGATCATCGCGATTGTAGTGGTCGGGAACATTTGACGCTTTCATTCACTAGAATCCCGACATTGGTGTAGAAAATTCCTGCAGTGGAATTGTCGAGCGTTCTCAAGTGGGAGGAAGTCTACCTCTTGCCTTCTAGCGTTCTGCCCTTTAATTTCTTCATCGATATTTTCTGTACATCTTCCCCAAATTTTATTTTGAGTCGGTCTGAACTTTTACATGACTGTACCTAATAACCCTTGGTGTTTTTAATGTTCGCCACCCATCTTGGCGTCATACTCGGTAATCGGGTTCCTTTTGTCTTACTGCCGTCATTTTTTCCCCCCTTTTCTTTAATTTAATATTTTTATTCATTTTCTGTGAATTTTGATACTTAATCTTTATAATTCCATTTGAAAGAAATTTTCTTTAATTACCTACGCTTTAGGGCCCTATTTCAAAGGCAAATTAATGGAGTATATCTTCAATTCATTTTTTGTCATTTTCGGACAAGAAATCTGATATAAATTACAAATTTTTCCGAAATTTTTTTCCTAGGGCCTGCACCCTATTGCAGAAACTTCCGGTGTAAAATTTAAATGAAAAGGTATTGATATAGGATCTGCTGGTCCAAATGGTAAGTAACAGACGCACAATAAGACCTTACTTGATGTAGGAGCATCATGCTGTCCACTAAATTTAATTATAACCAGCAGCTATCAGATTTTTGATGGGACCAGCAAACTAGTGAGAGAAAGAGGTGGACTGTGGCAAGTGTTGTTAGATAGGATAGAAGGCCAAAGCGGCCCTGCGTAAATACAAGGGAGAAGACGAGAGTGAAGGTAGGATTCTTGAACTGGCCAGGAATGGTCCTAGGCCAGAGAAGAAGCGATTGTAAGGGAATGCGAAAGAGCAGAGATAGAGATAATGGCACTAGCAGATATGAGGGTTATTGAAGAACATGGAAATTGGTAGATATCTGAGGGGGAAAGGTAGGACTCAGGAGGAGGATGCCTATAATGGAGTAGGTATACTAGTTAGAGGCATATGAGGAAGAGTGAATGGCTAATAGAACTACTTAGGAGCCTGACACAAGTAATGGAAAACGAAAAATGGTTAGTGATGGCGGATTTTAATGCTCATGTGGGCGTACTGAGGGAAGAAATGAACGGAAATGGAAGAAGGGTTTATCGATGGATAATTGAAAGCGATGGAATTTGAAGAATCTAGAAGTGCAAGGAATCCCCACCTGGCAACGACGATAGAATAGGAGCGCAATAAATTTTGCTATAATGAACAAAGTGTGGCGAGATAGACGAAGGCATATGTATTCATTTGAATCAGGAAATAGAGATACAAACTGCATATAATAGTGATAGTAAAAATGGGAAATGAAAAAGGGAAAGAGAAATTTATGGAAAAGAAAAGGAGCAGATTGCAGAGCATTTGAAAATGGAATAGAAGAAGCATTCGCAGGACTAATAATCTGAGGATATGAGGGCAAATTATACACAGTTGGAATGAAAAGTAAAAGAGGTGGCGATGCAAAAGATTGGGGGAAAATAGATCTGAACAGGAGTCAAAAGGTCAAGCAAGGGGAAGTGGAGGAAGAATACCCACCTATGAGAACAAACGACTAAGAAAACTAAGGCAAAGTAGAAAGAGAGAGAAGGTTGGGACAAAACAAGTGGAAAAGGATGGAATTAGAATATAAGAAGCAAAAGCAAAAAGATCAAGGAGGAAGATGAGTGGAGCAAGTTTGGGGTAAATGACCGAGAAAGAGAGCAGTGGCGATATCTGAGGGCCTTGGCAGGGGATAAAAGTGAGGACAAAGTAATAATGAAGACAACGGAAGGTGAATGAGAGGATGAAAAAATAAAGATAGAAATTGAAGTATCCTTGGGAAAAATCATTCTGACACGGGAGGCACTTCCGTATGCAGTACAGGAATTAGAGGATGAAAAGGTTAAAAAAACAACAAAGCAGTGATATCCTGGTTAAGGGATGGGTGCCTGAGACTGTTCAAAAGTAGGATTAATTTGTTACCCCCCCCACCCAAAACTGGTGGATAATTACAGGCCAGTAGCCTTAATGAGTGTGATAGGAAAGTTGTAAGACTTAGGGATGGATGCATATATTCTAAATGTAATACCAAAAAAATACATGAAAACAGTCAAACTAAATCTGAAGGACATAGAAAAGGTTGCAGAGAGTAAAGAGGGAAGGCCAAGGAGTCATGGTTGGAGACCGCATTTTGACAACCCTGGGATTTGCAGACGACATATTTCTGGTTAGGCTATTAACAGCGGGAAGTTTATCTTCCTATTTACAAAAGAGAGCTGTTAACAGCGGGAAGTTTATATTCGTATTTATAAGGTTCAGTGTGTGAACCGTTTAGGTTTCAAACAAATGTTTACTAGGTTCATGTGTGAACCGTTTAATTTTTCAATCAAATGTTTACTGGGTTCGATCTTCGACCCCCACAGTTAGTGAAACAGCAGAGGGTTTGCAGAGAATTTTGAATGTGGTGTACCAGTAGGGAGAGTAAAATTTAGTAGAGGAAAGTGCAACATAATGATATTTGGAGAACGAAGAGATGAAAGATGGATCCTAGGAAACATCCTAGAAGTAGTAAATGAATATAGATATTTGAGAAGCATAAGAGACAGAATGAAGTAAATATGATTACAAGGACTGGCATGGTGAGGAACATGGCAACTAAGCAAGCAAATAAGTATAAAATGATAAGGGAACTGTGGAAGGGGATAGCAGTCCCAAGAAGCTTGTATGGGTATGAAGTGACAAAGACAGAATTGGAGAGAATGGAAAAGATCCTAAACAAAGTGGCAAAAATAGCACTAGGGGCCAATCCCTATGTAGCGCTAGAGGCACAGAGGAGAAATGGGCTGGAGTAGATATGAGGAGAGGGTGGCAAGGATGAAAGCAAACTATAAGTTGACACTGCAAGGGATGGGAATAGAGACGTGGGCAGGATATGTGTATGCTGCCTACCATAGGACTGAGTAGCGCAAAGAGGTAATGAGAGTGGATACGAAATATGAATTAGAAGCAATCTATATAGAAGACAGAGCAAATGGGAAGCTGAAACAAAAAAAAATAGTAGATTCAGGAGAAAGACTGGAGAAGAGGAAAAATGGAAAGAGAAATCTGAACGTATACAGAGGCAAAAAAGAGCCTTGCATCGAGAATATGTATGATGCGAGTTTTGCAAGCCGGTTACTATTCAAGGCACGGACTGGATTTACGGATAGTGAAGTTAGCCCCCTTAGATTAGTTAGAAATAGGCCTAGTGAGGATGGGGGAGTAACAAGGAAAGGAAGTACCCTAGGAGACCTTACGGTCCATTCAAAAGGCTACCTTTGGACTAGCAATCGAGCAGGCACATGGCTGCTCAATTGTTTTGCGTCCCTAAACGGTCTTGAGTTGAACTGGTCAACACATTCACTGTTGACAACTTCCACTGGAAGTGCGTTCCACTTACCGCAGATACTGTAAGTGAAAATTTTCCACACAGATTGCGGTTGTAACGCTTCAGTTCAAGTTTGAAGCCGTGATTGCGCGTTCGGTTCTCACTCAGTGTGAAAATATCCCGGTAGTCAACATTGTCGAACCCTCGAAGTATTTTGAAAACTTCGATGAGCTGACCACGCAGTCTACGGGTTTCCAGCGAGAACAGATCTAGTTCCCTTATTCTATCCTCATAACTTTTATGTCGGATAGAGGGAATCAGCTTGGTTGCCCTGGCTTGTACGCGTTCCAACCTTTCGATATCCTTTTGAAACGGACTCGAAAATTGTACGGCGTACTCCAGGTGCGGCCGAACGAGGGAGTTGTACAGACAAAGTACTATCTCCTTGTTACGGTATCCAAACTGGCGCTTTATGTAGCCTAACATCCTTTGGGCCTTCTTCTCTGCCTCGATGCACTGTTTCGAGAACTTGAGGTCGCTAGTGATAGTTACACCCAAGTCCTCAGTGTCACTCGATTCAAGAGCAATGCCCTTAAGGATGTACTGAGATTGAAAGTTTCTGTGGCCGATATGCATCACTTTGCATTTGTTCACGTTAAAAGGCATTTGCCACGTGTCCGACCACTCCCCAATCTTCCCAAGATCTTCTTGCAGGCGGGCACTATTTCCATCCTTTGCAACGTTCATACTAAGCTTGGTATCGTCGGCAAATTTGGAAATCTTGGCAACCATGTCACCATCCATGTCGTTGATGTAGATGATGAATAGTAGTGGTCCCAGGACAGAACCTTGAGGCACCCCGCTAGTAACGGGCACCCACTCAGAAGCCTGTCCATTCACCACCACCCGTTGCCGTCTGCCACTTAGCCAGTTCTCGATCCAGCCGGCTACTTTTTCGTCTCTGCCCAGCGCTCGCACTTTCCGGAGAAGGCGGCGGTGTGGTACCTAACCACTCCACTGTCTCCTTATCAAAGGGGACAGTAGAGAGTGGTTAGGAAACGTGTAGCTAGGGAGGTTTCTCCTGTTCTTTGTGAGTATTGCCTCTGTTGAGGTGGTTAGCCAGGGACACAGAACCTATTAGCTTGACATAGATTCAGTGCCCTAAGAGAGGAAGTAACTGGAAGTGATATGACTGATGGGGGTGGGGGTGGAGGTAGTGACTAATAGTTTGAATGAGAATAGGAGTGGGGATGGAGTTAGGTCTGGCGGGGTTAGGAATTCGAGTCCGACTGAAGTGCTTGTGATGGGTGATTCGCGAGTTAGATATTTAGATAGGGGTCTTTTGCAGTCTCCTTCTTTTCTTATGTGAGTTACGTGAGAGGTACAAGAGTTTGATTGAAAAGGTGAAAGAAAGTAGAATGAAAGGTGTTGTGACAGGTGTGCTTCCAAGAATGGATGTCTCGTACGATTGGGCTGAATGATTATGTGAGGAGGATGTGTGAGATGGAAGGTGTCATGTTTGTGGATGTGTGAGATAGGTTTGTTGGAATGAAAGAAATGTATACGATGGATGGACTGCATTTGAGTAGGAGGGGGGTAGATGTGTCGTGGGAGGAGTATGATCGTGTTATTAGGTCTTTGCGGGCGGGAAACTAGATACTAATAGTGGTCAGGAAATTATGAGAAGACATTATAGTACTGAAAGTAGAATTCTGTGGACTAGGAAAATATGATAGGTAGGGATAGAACAAGTGTCAGGTTCATAGAATGCTTTGAGGATACTATTTTGAATCAATTTGTTAATGAGCCAACGAGGGGGGGGACAATATATTAGATTTAGTACTTTCTAACAGTGATCATTTAGTTCAAGAATTGACTGTTGGGGAAGCATTGAGAAATAGTTACCATCAGATAGTTTGTTTTAACTTGGGAATTGAGAAGTGTAAAATAACCGAGAATGCTGTAAAAGTTCCAAATTTTCATAAGGGTGATTATGTAAAACTTCGAAGCTTGCTTAATTTGATAGACTGTGATGTAGAATTCAGAGGTAAAAATGCTTATGGGATGTGCGATACTTTTAAGCATATAATAAATGTAGTCCAAGAGCAATGTATCCCAATGAAGGCTATTAGGAACAAAAGTAGGAAACCATTATGGTGGAATCAGGAGATAGCTAGAAAAATTTCAGAGAAGAAAAGGGCATACAAAAAATTACAGGTAGAAAATACTATTCAAAATTTAAGTGATTATAGAATGGCTAGGAATGAGTTAAATAAGATTATAAAGAAGAACAAAAGGGTGTTAGAAATTTAATTAGCTCAGGATAGCAACAAAGATCCTAGAAAGTTCTTTAGTTACTATAAAATAAATAACAAGTCTGGTAGAATTAAAATAGGACCTATCAAATATGAAGGGGTTGTGAAAGAAACTGATGAGGAAATAGTTGAGGTACTAAATGGTCATTTTGCATCAGTATTTACAAAGGAGAAACTAAATGGGTCAGGGAAAGAGATGTTTTCTACCATTAGTGTGGATTGGAGGACGCTAAAAGGACTAATAGGTGAGTTATATGCTACCAAGGCCTCCGGCCCTGATAATATTCATTCTAGGATACCTAAAGAAGGGGTAGAAAGTATCTCAATAGATCTGGAAAAGTTGTATACTAGGTCACTGGAATATGGAGAAATATCCGATGATTGGAAGAGCGAATGTAGTACCCATTTTCAGGAAGGGTAGTAAAGAGGATCCAAATAACTTTAGACCGGTGGGCCTAATTCCTGTAGTCTGTAAAATTCTTGAGAAAATAGTTAACGGGATTTGCCAACATCTAGAGAGGGAGGGGTTAATCAGCGATGCTCGGCATGGGTTTAGATCAGGTAGATCATGTTTGACTAATTTACTAGACTTTCTGGAGTTCGTAACAAATCAAGTAGATAAGGGAGAGAATGTAGATATAATTTACTTAGATTTTAGTAAAACATTTGATAAGGTTCCACATAGGAGACTAGTTCATAAATTAAAAATGATTGGGATATGTGGGGGTGTTTCAAATTGGATAGCTGAGTGGCTGAAAGACAGGAAGCAAAGGGTAGTGCTAAATGGTGTAAAGTCAGAGTGGAGGGATGTTATCAGTGGGGTTCCTCAGGGATCACTTCTCGGTCCATTATTATTTGTCATCTATATAAACGATCTTGGGGAGGCAGTTAATAATAAAGTGTCAATTTTTGCGGATGATACCAAATTAGCAGCTGTAGTTAAAGATATTGATGATAATTTTAAAGTGCAGGGGGATTTAAATAAATTGTTATCTTGGACACATAAGTGGCAAATGACTTTCAACCTTGATAAGTGCAAAGTTATTAACATGGGAAAAAATAATAGAGAATTTAACTATGAAATGGATGGGCATTGGCTTAGCTCAGTAGAGCATTAGAAAGATCTAGGAGTAGTAATAGATAAGTCATTAAGGTTTTCTAAGCAGTGTATTGGAGCAAGAAATAGGGCAAATAGAGTGCTGGGTTTTATTAAGAGAAATGTCAGTTACAAAAGTAAGGAGGTTATTCTTAAACTCTATAACTCTTATGTTAGGCCACATCTAGAGTACTGTATACAGGCATGGTCCCCACATTTTAGACACGATATTAACCTTCTCGACTCAGTGCAACGGAGGGCAATAAAGATTATTCCTTTCCTGAGGGTATTAAATATGTTCTCGTTCAAAAGGAGGTGTGTGAGAGGGGATATGATTGAGCTCTTTAGAATTTTTTCCGGGATAGATAAATTGGATGTTAGCAAGTTTTTTGAGTTAGATGATGGAAATCGGACTAGAGGTCACCACTTGAAAATTAAAAAGCAAGGGTGTAGGTTGGATTTAAGAAAATATTTTTTCACCAATAGTGGTAGACTTCTCGAACAAATTGCCTCGGAGGGTAGTAGGTAGGTAGTCCAAATTTAAATGTATTTAAGAGTAGGTTGGATGAGTTTATGGGGAGGGAAGGTTGTGATGGTTCCTAAGTTTTGTATATATTAATATTGTTTGTATATATATCTATAGCTGCATGATTTAGTTATTGACAAGCCTTGATTGGTGATACCCTTGTTTGTGGACGCAATCCTCTGGATGTAGTTTTCTTGGGAGTTTGGGTGCCCTAAAAAAAAGAGGCCGTTCGACTTGGATGACCTATGATGGGCCCTTGTGGCTTTTGTCATCTGTTATATTATATTGTGGGGGACTTTGATTTTGTCTTCCCCTGGTGATGGTGCTTTTTGTGGGGGGGTTTTGACGGAGGCGGATGACCTTTGATAGGCCCTTGTGGCTTTTGTCATCCGTGAAATTATGTAGTCTGATTAAGATCTTGAAGAGGGATTTGTTTTAGCTTGAGGTGGCTACGTTGTGTTAACTTGAGGTGGTGTCATGTTTTTAACTTGATATTGTTACGTGTTTCACATTGAGGTGGCGACATGTTTTTCACCTTTTATATTTCTCCTTCCGCTCTTTCTTTACTCATAATTGCCCCTTTATTTATGTTTAACTTGGTTGTGGATTTTTGTTGTTTTTTTCTGGTGTCGTTTATTTGTTTTGGGTGCTAAAATTTTCTCCAGCGACTTATGACTTTAGAGGCACTCGACAGATGAGCGCTAAATGATATTAATGGTTTCCGTCTGTGTTATTTTCCCCTGCGTATATTGCTATATATGCTTGAAGATTAAGATGTATTGAAAAATACTTATATCCATGGCTCAAAAAATCTAGCATAATTTTTATATATTTTTGATTATTCGTAAATGGATCAAACTCATCGAATGATAATAATTCGTAGTCATTTTCTATAAATGAAACTTACCCAAACCTTTCTCTATCATATACAAAGGGTTGACAACTACTGTTTTGAGGGACAAAGAGCTTAAAATGTTAATAGAAGCCATAACTAATTGGAAAAACATTGTGCGAGAAGTATGCGCTAGTTTCTTGCTCCGAAACCTAACCTAACCTCAAAAGCCATAGCCTATCCTTAACCTAACGATAGCCTCGAACGCACGCTTGATTCGTTGTCAGGATCGTTCCGAAAAAGAACCCTAGATTAAATTAGGGTTCAAAGCTGTCGTAGCCACAGCAGTCATAAGAACCTAAGGATTCGAAAAGATGAAGGCTTTCAACTAGTCATCCCCGCCACCCTAAAACAAAATCCCTCCTGGCCGCCCGGAAAGTATTAATGGCGCTAAATTAAAGTTTTTATATTTAATTAAATCCATCCCCAAATTGGTAGATGTTAGATAAATTCGTGTTTAAAATAAGGGGCAAAACTATCTACCTGTTTCTGCTTCACGGTAGAAAAACAACCGCGTATTAGAATTAATCCACACAGGTATTCAATACCAGGCGAACTTTTCTGGCCTGTTTCTATTCTAGAGAGTACTTTGGTAGGTACCACGAATTTCGATGATGTTTCAAAGCCTATTTTAGGCGAAACTTGTCTCAGAAGTATCCGAAACTAGTCTCACCTAAATTATGATTGAGGATCTTTATCTGAAATTTTGTAGAGAGACTAACCATATGTTCTCCATCTTACCACACATGAGGGGAGGGGGGTAATAATTGCCTCGTTACAACAAACCTGGGGAATGACGTACCCTCCCAACCCCAGTGCCCCAAGATACCTGGCGATCTCTTTTGTACCTATTTTAAATTTCCCTTTTTTCGCGCCTGTTTAGACCCAACAATGGATGAAGGAGGGCGTTAAACATTCTTTAAAAAATTGGCTATCTTCTCATTTCTTGGATATACATATATCGTCTCCTACACCGGCAGCCGACTGCTTTGTTCTTACGAGCTCAATACACAATGGTTGAAATAGGCTAGTCTTGTTCAGACGTCTCTTCTGGCAACCATGGACGAGGGCACGACACCGAAAAGAGGAAAACTCACCATTAGACTAATTTAAAATGATAAGGTAATAACAACAACGACAAGGAAAACAAAAAGGAAACAATGAAGAGGAATGCCCAGGTACGTATGGGCAGGGTCACCTTGACTATGGACCCAAACATTTAAATACAATAAATAGTAAGAATTAGGCCCTACTACTACAAGAACTATATGGCAACACAAACTGGAGAGCAAGTGGCCGTCCCAACCACAAGACAGACAGTAGCAACCTCCGTTGTCCCGGTACCGAGATAGGTGCTAGACCTGACGCTCACCCAGAGTCGGACATTCAACTAAAATGTAGCGGGTACTGCCGTCTCTCATCCTCTTTGCCATGCAGCCCGAAGGGTTTACCTGACCCATGAGTTGTAGGGGAAAAGTCTTCCACGTTGCTCGGTTTTGCATAAATCCTGGCTCAATCATCCACGTGCTGGTTTCTGGTAACAGCTACATGTCCAGGGTGCAGCAGAAGAGACTCTCACCTAACAAGGGTATGCAGGGAATCTACACCTCACTGGCATTTATTGTTGTCTGTGAGTCGCTATGGATTACGAAACGGTGTCCAAACCGGGCATGGCGCGTAATCTTCGGTAGTGACAGGTATTTACAACCATCTCGGCCGCGAAGAAAGAGAGCCGTGGGTAATTATGGGAGTCTGAGCACATGTGTGCTAGCGTACCATGCACGTTACACGAGGCAAAAGGAAGGTTCTCTATAGGAAACATACGGAAGGCACTAGCTACACACCTGATACCAGTGTCATGGATTGAATCCACTGTATACAATAGTTGTTCGGGTAAGAAAGATTTAATCTCATCCCTGTAGTGAGGTTTTAAGCCACTAAGGAAACAGCAAGACTCGGAGACACTTTGAGCCGCCGCACCAATCAAGATATGTGAAATCCCCGCAAAGAGATCGAAAGGTCGTTTGCACAGTGTGTAGCGGTTAATAGGTTGTCAATACTGAGGTGATACCGATAATGCCCATGATTAAGAGAGTGATACTAAGGTTACATGCGGGACACACACTCGTGCCCAGCGGTCCTGGAGAGGGGTTCCCCCGCGAGTCTGCTGTAACCATGGTCTCGTAGAAACTAAAAAAACAAAACAAGGTCTGCTGACCAAAAAGTCGCGTGATCTCACTTATTAACTAAAATAATTCCCGAGCTAACTTGGGAGGATATCGACGATTCTATAAATCGAAAGAGAATGCAAAACAACATAAGGGTTCCAATTTTCGTCACAACCTAGCCTAAAATAGAATCGCCTGGCTGTGCCGGGCCTAACCTAGCCTAGCTTAGTATAATCTAGCATAGTATAGCCTAGCCTATCGTATCCTAGTATAACCTAGCCAATCATATCCTAGTATAGTACAGCCTAGCCTAGCAGACCCTAGTCTAACCTAGCATATTATAGTATAGCTTAGCTTAGACTAGCCTAGTATAGCCTAGCCTACCTAACCAGGTATGGCTTACCATTGCATGCCAGAGCCTAGCCTAGCGTCGCCTTGAGTAGCCTAGCCTAGTATGGCCAAGCTAGAATAGGCTACTATACCTAGCCAATATATCCTTGTATACCATAGCCTAGCCTAGCATACTATAGGCTAGCTTATAGTTTATCCTAGCATAACCACACCTAACATAATAGAGCCAAGAGTATATCCCAGACTAGAATGACCTTGCATAGCTTAGCCTATTATAGCTTTGGTTACCTAGCCTATCGTAACCTAACATAGTATTACCTAGCATAGCAGAGCATAGCCCTCCGTAGCCTATTATACTTTAGCCTACACAATCATAAGCATAGTATAGCCCTGTCTAGCCTAGTATAGCTTAGTATAAACTAGCCTAGCATTAACTATCCTAGACAAGTATAGCCTATACTATCCGATTATACCCTAGGCAAGCATAGTTTAGTATTGTCTAGCCTAACATACTATATGCTATCCTAGCATAGCATTTTATAGCCTAAATTGCATAGTATATCTTATCCTTGTACATTATATCTTAGCATAGGCTAGTATAGCCTATTCTATGCTTTGCTAGAAGAGTATAGCATATTATATCCTAGTCTACTCTAGCAGAGTATAGGCCGAATAGTTATGATGTTATAGGCAAAACAAAATAATTCCCGGGCTAACTTCGGGAGGACTTTTGCAATTATACCATTCAAAAGAGAATGTAAAACAACATAACGGTTTCAAATTTCGTAAGAATCAGCCGAATAGTTATAATGTTATTACCCCCCCCCCCGCACACACACACACAAAAAAAAAGAAGAAAAAGAACAAAACGGGAACCGACGGACCGATGACATAGTGAGATATAGAGTCGCTCACGACTAGACTCGAACGCGCTAAAAATGGGAAGAGTCTTTGCTCTCGTAGAATGGAGGGTTTTCGTGGTACCGTTCTTCTCTAGATTAATAAATTTCGTGGCAGAGGGCTACCTAGGAAAGAAGGTCTCCTAGATAGCAGACTTCAGACGAGGCAGAGCATCCGACGTGTGCAGAATATACGCGACCTCCATTGTCGAGTAGATAATCTAATCTAAGAGTTACCCATTTTATCGATCAACTTGCCCAAGAATGAGGTTGGAGAAATTGGGACGAAACTAGACGATGTGGAATAATCTCACACTGGCTTGGGAGAAGGAAGCGCACCGTAGCCCACTCGCCAGTAATATGAGGATATAGCCTATTGGGTGTGGGGAGGCGTTCCCCCCCTTTGCCGACTCTTATTGGGTACCGAAGATGGACGGACCCGACTCCACCCGGTCGTTCTTTAAAACGACCCAGGACTCTCCTGAGTCCGAGGCCTTCAACTAAATCTCCCAATCTGGGATCGCATAATTATAGCCCCCCATCCTGCTAAAGGGTCCTCTCTTAATATATCCCTGTTAAAGGGCCTTATTAGGCCCCCTCCTCCAGACAACTTTAGGGGGCGGTGACACCGCTCCCGAAGGGCCTAGGTGACAGCAAAAAAAGAGGAGGGGGCACCTCTATACTAAAGAGGGAGGTGCCTGACAGAATGATTGATTAAAGGGAAAAACATTCCACAGTAAGACCTGGTAATCTCAGTCGTGGGACCCGAGGGTTTCTCAGGTAGAGAGGATGTAAGGAGAGATGGGTCAAGAAAGTGGTAAGTTAGAAGAAGGGAGAATTTGGGGAAGATATATAACCGTTATCCCCCTACATGAATTTGGGCTGGGGGAGAAAGCATTTGCATGCGTTAGGGTTGGGAGGATACGCAATCATACAGATGTTAGATGCAGCATGGCTTACTTCTATGATACACCTGACCTCTCTGTAGGGGATGTTGATAGAGAAGATGGGGGGGGGGATAGAAGGGAGAAAGGTATGTTAAATACAACCCCCCTCACTAGAAATAGAGGATGGCACCCCCACCCCCTTTTCCCAACCTCGACCAGGGATGAGTGGACGAAGACTGGTTGTCGACAAGCCTGAAAAATTAGCTTCCGGCCAAAGAACATAGGAAAGAAGAGGCTTATAGACAGCCGGGGAGAGTGAGCTAATTCTCTGCGATGCACCATTTCGACCCCCTTCTGCGGAATGGGTTGGGTAGCGGCGACCTCTTTACCAGTTATGGCGTTGATACGCACTAACCTCATCTGTCATAAAAGTGATTAATGGCTTAAAATATGATTAATTTTATAAATATGCATTCACTAAGTGAATGTTGAGTGAGTGTTGAGAGAAAGACGATGAATGGAGCGACAAAAGGAGAAGATTACTAGTGGTCGCTTAGCAACGTGTTCTATGAAGTTAATCTAACTGCGGCCATTAACAATTAATTACATAGTTACGGACCGGCAAAACCCCTAAGATCCACTCGACGTCAATCCAACAAAGGATCAGAGCGGATGTAAAAGAGGATAAATTATTTATCACTTATACGCAATCTCACTCTTTATAGGAATTATATGTTAATGGTTGTCACTTCTCTTATAACTGAGTGAAGTGCTCGCAACGACTTGCGAGGTAAAGTATTCCATTTACATCCATAACCCAATATTTTAAGAACGAGATTTTTGGAAGGTTTGAATAAGATTTTTTCTTTTAGTTCGGTTGTCACCTAAGAAAAGAAAAAAAAAGAAGAAGAAGAAGAATGTGTTCAGGGTGTTAAAATAAACAGTCTATAAAGGGGATTAAAAAAGGTGGTTAAGATGAGCAAATAAGGAGGTAGGCCACACACCCGCAGGGGTGCCTGTGTAACGGGGCTCTTCCTGTTAAGGAAGAGAACAGCGGCTTGTTTATTAATAATTTTATAGGAGAAAAACTTGTGTGTTTTCATAGAGTTGAATCTTTTGTTAATAAACTGGAAGCCATTATTTATATTGCCACGTTAAAGGACTAGAAGACAGACTTCAAAGATTAAAAACATGCTACACATCATAATGCTGCCACCTCGTGCTTGTAGGATTCAATCTTTCAGCTGTATGATGCCTCATTTGCTGCTTTCCATCCAATCCGAACAAATTAGGAAAAGATTTCCTCTTCCAGTGCGATGGGATTTTAAATGGCGAAAGTGAATTAATCGTTGGCCGGTGTTGCTACTATTTAATTAGGCTTTGGTGTTTGGAGGATTTAAACAGGAAAAACAAAAAAATAATCTTTTAATCATATACATACAACAATCGATATTCATAGAATAACATGCAGGCAATTTAGTTAACACAGTTTACTAAATGAATGAAATTGAAATGACAAGTATGAATCTTCTTAGCTATACTAGGCTCAATAAGTACAATAATTAACCGAGTGAAAGCGGGAGGCGACTGCGAGGTGAGTCTCACCACAATCAGCGAAAGCTAAGTTGCTCTTCTTTTTTTATTTCTTATTGCTACTTAAATTCTTTCTTTGTTTGAATAAGTGATGGAGTTTGGGGATGAAAGTGAGCATGAGTGTCGGAATGTATGCATTGGTTGTGGTGTATTAGGTGAGGGGTATACATGTGTTGTATGTGGGCTGCGTGAATGCATTGTAGATTTAGAGGGGATGAGAAGGCAGGATTTAGACAGGATATGTAGGCTGGAGGGGTTAGTTGCTGAGCTCAGGAGGGAACTTAGTGTTAGGCCTAGAGCTGGGAATAGGTTAGGTGGTGAGGTAGGCCAGTTAGATGTTTCAGGTGAAGGTAGAGGGCCAGTGGAGGAGGTAGGATGTGATAGTTCTAGTGATAGTGAAGTTAGCCCCCTTAGATTAGTTAGAAATAGGCCTAGTGAGGATGGGGGACAGTGGAGAGTGGTTAGGAAACATGAAGCTAGGGAGGCTTCTCCTGATCTTTGTGAGAATAGGGTTGCCTCTTTTGAGGTGGTTAGCCAGGGGGAGAATAGGTGTGTGAGTCAGAGGGACACAGATCCTATTAGCTTGACTAATAGATTCAGTGCCCTAAGAGAGGAAGTAACTGGAAGTGATATGACTGATGGGGGTGGGGGTGGAGTTCGAGTGACTGGTAGTTTGAATGAGAATAGGAGTGGGGATGGAGTTAGGTCTGTGGGGGTTAGGAATAGGAGTCTGACTGAAGTGCTTGTGATGGGTGATTCGCGAGTTAGATATTTAGATAGGAAGTTGAATGCAAGTAGATTGAATGGTTTGAGGGTGTGTTTGCCGGGTGCTGGAGTGAGAGATCTGTCTGATAGGTATGAGGAACTGGTGTCTGGCTGTGCAAGGGATGCGGTTGTGATTACACATGTAGGAGTGAATGATGTGAAAAAAGTGGGTGCATGTGAGTTACGTGAGAGGTACAAGAGGTTGATTGAAAAGGTGAAAGAAAGTAGAATGAAAGGTGTTGTGACAGGTGTGCTTCCAAGAATGGATGTTGGGGTAGAATGGATGTCTCGTGCAATTGGGCTGAATGATTATGTGAGGAGGATGTGTGAGATGGAAGGTGTCATGTTTGTGGATGTGTGGGATAGGTTTGTTGGAATGAAAGAAATGTATGCGATGGATGGACTGCATTTGAGTAGGAGGGGGGTAGATGTGTTGTGGGAGGAGTATGATCGTGTTATTAGGTCTTTGCGGGCGGGAAACTAGATACTAATAGTGGTCAGGGAATTATGAGAGGACATTATAGTACTGAAAGTAGAATGGACTTGGCAGATAACAGAAATAGGTTCCAAGGCGATAGAGGTGAGGTCATTCAAGTTTCAAGAGGTGCTTCAGGGATAGGGGGGTTAAATTGTTTCTATACAAATGCTCGTAGTCTTAGAAACAAGAAGGATGAGCTATTTAGTTATATTAGCAATGAGGATATAGATATATTATGCGTTACTGAATCATGGGTTAATGAAATAGAATTTAGTGACACTATAAGTGAATTTGATTTTCAGGGCTATAATATGTACATTAGTCAAAGGACAGGTAGGATTGGTGGAGGAATAATTATCTATATAAAAAACAACATTGTTTCAAGTTTAAATACTTCAATAAAGCAGGATGGAGTTGAGTCACTTTGGATAGATATTAGGTTCAGTAAAAATAGAATGGTGCATTTGGGAGCTTTTTACAGGCCACCTGGGCAGACTGATGATATAGATGAACTAATGATAAGGGAAATAAGTAAGGGATGTGAAACAGATGCAGTTATTATTGGGGACTTCAACTTAAACTCTGTGGACTGGGAAAATATGATAGGTAGGGATAGAACAAGTGGCAGGTTCATAGAATGCTTTGAGGATAATTTTTTGAATCAATTTGTTAACGATTCAACGAGGGGGGGACAATATATTAGATTTAGTACTTTCTAACAGTGATCATTTAGTTCAAGAATTGACTGTTGGGGAAGCATTGGGAAATAGTGACCATCAGATAGTTCGTTTTAACTTGGGAATTGAGAAGGGTAAAATAACTGAGAATGCTGAAAAAGTTCCAAATTTTCATAAGGGAGATTATGTAAAACTTCGAAGCTTGCTAAATTTGGTAGACTGGGATATAGAATTCAGAGGTAAAAATGCTTATGGGATGTGGGATACTTTCAAGCATATAATAAATGTAGTCCAAGAACAATGTATCCCAATGAAGGCCATTAGGAACAAAAGTAGGAAACCATTATGGTGGAATCAGGAGATAGCTAGAAAAATTTCAGAGAAGAAAAGGGCATATAAAAAATTACAGGTAGAAAATAATATTCAAAATTTAAGTGATTATAGAATGGCTAGGAATGAGTTAAATAAGATTATAAAGAAGAACAAAAGGGTGTCAGAAATTAAATTAGCTCAGGATAGCAACAAAGATCCTAGAAAGTTCTTTAGTTACTATAAAATTAATAACAAGTGTGGCAGAGTTAAAATAGGACCTATCAAATATGAAGGGTTTGTGAGAGAAACTGATGAGGAAATAGTTGAGGTACTAAATGGTCATTTTGCATCAGTATTTACAAAAGAGAAACTAAATAGTCCTATGTATAGTACTCATAGGTCAGGAAAAGAGGTGTTTACTAACATTTGTGTGGATCGGAGGATGATAAAAGGACTAATAGGTGATTTAGATACTACCAAGGCCTCCGGCCCTGATAATATTCATTCTAGGATACTTAAAGAAGGGGTAGAAAGTATCTCAATAGCTCTGGACAAGTTATATACTAGGTCATTGGAATATGGAGAAATACCCGATGATTGGAAGAGAGCGAATGTAGTCCCCATTTTCAAGAAGGGTAGTAAAGAGGATCCAAATAACTTTAGACCGGTTAGCCTAACTCCTGTAGTCTGTAAAATTCTTGAGAAAATAGTTAAAAAAGGGATTTGCCAACATCTAGAGAGGGAGGGGTTAATCAGCGATGCTCAGCATGGGTTTAGATCAGGTAGATCATGTTTGACTAACTTACTAGACTTTCTGGAGTTTGTAACAGATCAAGTAGATAAGGGAGAGAATGTAGATATAATTTACCTAGATTTTAGTAAAGCATTTGATAAGGTACCACACAGGAGACTAGTTCATAAATTAAAAATGATTGGGATATGTGGGGGTGTTTCAAATTGGATAGCTGAGTGGCTGAAAGACAGGAAGCAAAGGGTAGTGCTAAATGGTGTAAAGTCAGAGTGGAGGGATGTTATCAGTGGGGTTCCTCAGGGATCAGTTCTCGGTCCATTATTATTTGTCATCTATATAAACGATCTTGGGGAGGCAGTTAATAATAAAGTGTCAATTTTTGCGGATGATACCAAATTAGCAGCTGTAGTTAAAGATATTGATGATAATTTTAAAGTGCAGGGGGACTTAAATAAATTGTTATCCTGGGCACATAAGTGGCAAATGACTTTCAACCTTGATAAGTGCAAAGTTATTAACATGGGAAAAGATAATAGAGAATTTAACTATGAAATGGATGGGCATTGGCTGAGCTCAGTAGAGGATGAGAAAGATCTAGGAGTAGTAATAGATAAGTCATTAAGGTTTTCTAAGCAGTGTATTGAAGCAAGAAATAGGGCAAATAGAGTGCTGGGTTTTATTAAGAGAAATGTCAGTTACAAAAGTAAGGAGGTTATTCTTAAACTCTATAACTCTTATGTTAGGCCACATCTAGAGTACTGTATACAGGCATGGTCCCCACATTTTAGACACGATATTAACCTTCTTGAGTCAGTGCAACGGAGGGCAACAAAGATTATTCCTTCCCTGAGGCACCTTGAATATGAAGATAGACTGAGGGTATTAAATATGTTCTCGTTCGAAAGGAGGTGTGTGAGAGGGGATATGATTGAGCTGTTTAAAATTTTTTCCGGGATAGATAAATTGGATGTTAGCAAGTTTTTTGAGTTAGATGATGGAAATCGGACTAGAGGTCACCACTTGAAAATTAAAAAGCAAGGGTGTAGGTTGGATTTAAGAAAATAT
This sequence comes from Ceratothoa steindachneri, assembly GCA_963969495.1. Classification (NCBI taxonomy): domain Eukaryota; kingdom Metazoa; phylum Arthropoda; class Malacostraca; order Isopoda; family Cymothoidae; genus Ceratothoa; species Ceratothoa steindachneri. The sequence goes on along the minus strand of OZ018320.1, from coordinate 6,054,883 downwards.
TTTTTCACCAATAGAGTGGTAGACTTCTGGAACAAATTGCCGCAGAGGGTAGTAGGTAGTCCAAATCTAAATGTATTTAAGAGTAGGTTGGATGAGTTTATGGGAAGGGAAGGTTGTGATGGTTCCTAAGTTTTGTATATATTAATATTGTTTGTATATATCTATAGCTGCATGATTTAGTTCTTGACAAGCCTTGATTGGTGATACCCTTGTTTCTGGATGCAATCCTCTGGATGTAGTTTTCCTGGGAGTTTGGGTGCCTTGAAAAAGAGGCCGCTTGACTCGGATGACCTATGATGAGCCCTTGTGGCTTTTGTCATCCGTTATATTATATTGTGGGGTACTTTGATTTTGTCTTCCCCTGGTGATGGTGCTTTTTGTGGGCGGGTTTTGACGGAGGCGGATGACCTTTGATAGGCCCTTGTGGCTTTTGTCATCCGTGTAATTATGTTATGTTATGTTATGTTTACAATAATTACCCGAGAGGGATCGGGAGGAGATCACGTGGTGAGTCGCTCCGTCGGAGAGCGCCACACTCTTCGACAAAGAAAATGTAAGTCTTACGATTCTCTGGAGAAGACCACGAGTATGGGTACTCGGGTGGAAGTATTCTTCGAGGAAGCGGTGTAGAGCGCGATATTTTAGACGTTGTCTCCGTCGTTCCGAATATGGATTCCTGCTGCGAGACCGAATTGCACCAGGGGTTGTCACTCGAGGATTACGCGTCGTCGATGAATGATTCCAAAGACCTCTTATGATGCCGCGTGAATACCTTATGTATTGCGTGGGCTTGCTTGCTTAAAAGCAACGTGGTGACAACTCGCGAATACTTATAAGATTATTCTCGGGATGGAAAATATATACTACTATGCCGGAAGTTCCAATGTTTACCAACGGAACCGTTATCAGTTCGGTCCCACAGCCTTGATGGCAGTGAGGGTCATAACACCATAAACGGGACTGGGTTCTGACGCGTTATCGCTCCGGAAGTTTGCCGACGGTCTGGAAGCAGGGCCCCTTCGCTTGAAATTCCTTTCTCGTGACTCGATCACACACGCTCGCGCTCTCTCTCTTCCTAATTTTCTGACACGCACTTTTCAGCACTCCACAGGAAATGCGCAGTAATGAAGGCCAACCTAGCATTATTATTTCTAATTGTGAATGGACTTTTAGGACACGAGCGTGCTATGGGTCTCACCTCTCTCAAGCGACGCGAGACAGTCTGATAAGACACATTCAGGTTCAGGTTCTCGGTAACTTGACATGAAATACCAGTTGCTGTCTCAAATTGGTCCTTCATCGACATCCATTGCATGGTGCGACCTTCTTTTCAATGGCGACCTGTTTTTTCCGTTGATTCGTAGGAACCAGTATTCTCATGGAGCTTTACTATACCTGAAACCACAACTTTTGGATGATTACAATGTCGCGAAATGTCTGACAGACTCACTTATTTACCATTTCACTATCCAACTTGATATCCAAGGATTTATCAACCTTAACTAGTTGGGCCATCCTGAGCAATGAGTAATTTCATCGATAGTACTCTACACTACACATAGGGTAGTTTATAGTTCGCTAGCTTTTGGACGCATCCTTTCTTCGCATCCGCTGTTCTATCAAATGAAACTTAGATACTATCAAAGGCAAATTTCCAAGAATATTCGGGGAAATTTTTATAGAAATTAAAAGAGTATTTTCCAGAGATGTAGATTTTCCTATTTCGTACTCTGGTTTTGGATGGTACTATACATGTTCATATGGTTAAAATCAAATCTAAAACTTGTAAATTTTCTTGCCTTGTAGGCGGAGCCGGTTCTAGGTCATTTGGTGCCCTAGGCGAAAGTGCACTTTGCCCCCCCCCCTCCAATAAAACCCCCGCAGCATGTACACATTTATTATTTATTTTAAATGAAACACAACAACCTGTAGAAAAAAATACAAACTATTTTAATAATTATATTAATAATAATATAATAAGTAACATCTCTGGGTGTAGTGCAAATGTTCTGGAAAAAATGTGCAAAATCCAAAAAGCAATTTAAAACAGTGCAATCAAAAGTAAAAATTAAATATAATAGTTTCATAGCTGAAGATTTTATTTCCTGTTTGGTTATAGTATTCATAACCAAACTCTTTAAAACAACGAACACAATGTGCAAACAAGGCAATCTTAAACGACAAATAGCACTAACATCTCCAATGTTCTTTAAAACTTCACACGTCTGGACTTGCTAGCAGCAAAGGCATCTATGGTTCATCAAATGAAATTTGTTTAGACATTTCCTGATTAATACTTATTTATGCCCGTCCATTGAGCCTTCCTGAGACATTGTAGAACTCAAATAAGTTTTAATCATCTTAAGTTTGGAGAAGATTCTCTCAGCAGATGTCACAGTCATTGGAGTGGTGACAACGAATCTCAGCACTATCCACGTATTGGGATATGATTCCTTTAGATTTTTCTCCTTAAGAAAAAAAAAAGTTCAATTGTTGTCATCTTGTATTTGGGCCAAGTTGGAAAAGATGGCAGTTCCACAAATATGTCCGACTTATCTCCAAAGGTAAAGTATTTGGTCAGTTCTTTAGTTTGATTCCTAAGCTCATCAGGTGGCAGATCAGGGAAGTTTGTGAGAACACTAAATTTATTGGCAATGTCACTCATCATTTCTGTTCTCTATCTTAGTGATGAAATGCACACGTCAACAATTGCATTGAAAATAGAAATTTCCATTCTCTTCAGTGCAGCATTTCGCCGCTCATCGGGAGCCTCATATAAAAACTGCCCTTTGGTAGTTCTGAGTCTCTTCTGCAGCAATCACATTCATGTCCTCGGACATTTCTTTTGCAGATGATTGGGCATCAGCAAAGCCATTATTTCTGTAGCTGGCTAGAGAGACCTCAGCTTTTTTCAGTAGGTTCATAACTACATCCATGGGCAGGCTTACTGACTGCAGCAGTTCATTAATAGTGTGAACTTTTAAAATGTCATGCCAGACAAAAGTGCAAATGCAAAAGCGTTATGAACCAACCTCTTCAGCTAAAGTCTGTGCTTCAACTTCTATGGCTGGATCAGCAGTGCTGTCTCTCACCTCTAAGAGAGCATCTCTAACCTTTGCATCCTGAAATCTTACAGCAGCCACAATATTAATGACATCTCTGCATTTATTCTACCTCTAAAGTACTTCATTATACATAGTATGATACAAATATGAAATTCATATTTTATGTATATATGAAACATTGTTCATGAAAGGTAATTACACTGCAATCATATTCCAAATTTGATTAAACTTACACTTTTGTTAGTGAGAGGCTCAGGCGAAGACAGTGATGCCTCCTCTGTAGTAGCTTCCACAGGTACCTGTCATGGCTGCAAATATTTTCTCAGAACATCTGGAAAATCAGAAAATAGCATACATTAATTTATTTTGATAATTGCGGCCAATAGGCAAGCTTACAATTAACATACAGTTTAAGTTTAGGGTTGCCAACTTTTTCACCTCCCATGCATTTATGATGTTAGTGTTAGGTTACGTTAAGTTAGTATATAGGGGTGCGAAAATGTATCAAGAGAAAAATTCCTTCCAAATCGATAATATAAATAGCCCATTAAATTACCAACTCAACGACGGACTAAGCCGTGGCGTAATGGCTAGAATGACTAGCGTTTAAATCAAAACTCAAAGTCCATAACCTTTTATGAAGAAATCTCATGAAGAAAACGGAAGTCAAGGAAAACGCTAGAAAGACCAACTCAAGAAAACCCAAGATAAATGGATCGCCTCAAGAAAGAAAAACGACTTCAAGGGCTAACTCATCAAATCATCAAGAAGCAAGAAGGAATCATTAAACTCAAGATAATTGGAAGAAATATGAAGATACATCAAGAAAGGAAGGATACGAAGATCAAGAACCAACCCAGCCAAGAAGAATACGGAATTCAAGATAAATGGAAGACAAATGTTTGAAGGGGCAACTTCAGTCAAGAAGAAATAAATAGATTCGAATATAAAATATAAAAATCAAAAACAAGAAGAATATTGATAAATAAATAAAAGTTATAATATTGCCCCCCTATAACTGGTGACCCTCAAAAGGCCGAACAATCTTCTGATCTTCGTTACAACTGCACCTGCTCTCCTAATAAAGATTTTGAAAAGGTGCTGCTGGGAACTTCGGAGATCAGGGAAGGAGTAGCCATTACTCATTGATTATATAGACAAGACTTCGTTCGCTCTCCTCAATCCCACTGAATTAACTCTACTCATCCCGCAGACTCGGAGGTCGTAGGAGGGAGAGCTACTAGTAACTCCTCGATTAAGAAATCCAAGACTAGTCTCTCCCCAATCCTCAAATTCGCTCCGCGTTCTAGAAAGGGACCTGTGTAGGGGTGCGAAAATGTATCAGAGAAAAAAAAATTCCTTCCAACTCGATAATATAAATAGACGATAAAATTACCAACTCAAAACGGACTAACTGTGACGTAATGGCTAGAGTAACTGGCGTTTAAATCAAGAGGTACCGCGTTCGAAACTCAAAGTCCACAACTTTTACGAAGAAATCTCTAGAAGAAAACGGAAATTAAGGAAAACGCTTCAAGGACTAACTCAACTAGACTCCAGATAAATGGACCGCCTCAAGAAGAAAACGGAAATCAAGGAAAACGCTCGAAGGACCAACTCATCTAGAAGGAACAAGAAATTTCCAGATAAATGGACGAAAACGAAGATACATCAAGAAAGGAAGGATACGAAGTTCAAGAGTTAACCCAGCCAACAAGAATATTAAGTCAAGATAAAAAAAAGGAAGACAATGTTTGAAGGGCCAACTTAAAGATAAAGGAAATTCAGAAAGTGAATAGATTCGATAAAGATAAAATTCTAGATAAATACATAAACTGATAAACGGGAAAATAAGGAATGACCCCTCCATAACTGGTGACCCTCAAAAGGCCGAACAATCTTCTGATCTTCGTTACAAATTTACTGCACCTCCTCTCCTACTAGAGTTTAAGAAAAAAGTGCTGCTGGGAATCGGAGACCCGAGAAGGAGATTACTCAGTGATTAGCGACAAGACTTCATTCGCTCTCCTCAATCCCACTAAATTAACTCCACTCATCCCGCAGACTTGGAGGCCGGGGAGGGAGAGCTATTACTCCTCGATTAGGAAATCCAAGACTAGTCTCTCCCCGACCCTCAAATTCGCTCCGCGTTCTAGAAAGGGACCTGTGTAGGGGTGCGAAAATGTATCAAGAGAAAAATTCCCTCCAAATCGATAATATAAATAGCCCATTAAATTACCAACTCAACGACGGACTAAGCTGTGGCGTAATAGCTAGAGTGACTGGCGTTTAAATCAAAAGGTACCGCGTTCGAAACTCAAAGTCCACAACCTTTTATGAAGAAATCTCATGAAGAAAACGGAAGTCAAGGAAAACGCTAGAAGGACCAAGTCAAGAAAACTCAATAATGGCTCGCCTCAAGAAAGAAAAAGGGAAGAAAACGACTTCAAGGACTAACTCTTCAAGAAGCAAGAAAAACTCGTCAAATCATCAAGAATCAAGAGGGAATCATCAACACAAGATAATTGCAATAAAAATGAAGATGCATCAAGAAAGAAATCGAAGATGAAGAACTAACCCAGCCAACAAGAATATATAAGTCAAAATGGAAGACAAATGTTTGAAGGGCCAACTTAAAAAAAGATAAAGGAAATTCAGAAAGTAAATAGATTCGATAAAAATAAGAATATAAGGAGCCCCCCCCCTCCATAATTATAATACCCCAAATTTCCTACATGCGTTTATTATAATAAGAGATGGTAGGCTACTTGTTGAATGACCATCATATTTTCTGCAAAACTTCGTCATCCAATGAGGAAGTTTTACAGAAATTGTTACGACTGTATATTGGTATTTATCGCAGCTAGCGTAGCTAAGCTGTTGCTCTTAGCCTGTAAAATGAAAAGTCAACACAACATTGCTTTAAAAGTTACATACCTCTGCTTTGGGACCGTTTTTCCTTCTTCTCTTCCTCCGCCTCCTCCTTTCTTCGCTTGCTAAAAGAAGCACCTGAAGGCTTAGATGACCTTTTCATTACAAAAGATAAGGAATTGACCGGTTAGCCTAACTCCTATAGTCTGCAAAATTCTTGAGAAAATAGTTAAAAAAGGGATTTTCCAACATCTAGAGAGGGAGGGGTTAATCAGCGATGCTCATCATGGGTTTAGATCAGGTAGATCATGTTTAACTAATTTACTAGACTTTCTGGAGTTTGTAACATATCAAGTAGATAAGGGAGAGAATGTAGATATAATTTACTTAGATTTTAGTAAAGCATTTGATAAGGTACCACATAGGAGACTAGTTCATAAATTAAAAATGATTGGGATATGTGGAGGGATGTTATCAGTGGGGTTCCTCAGGGATCAGTTCTCGTCCATTATTATTTGTCATCTATATAAACGATCTTGGGAAGGCAGTTAATAATAAAATGGCAATTTTTTGCGGATGATGCCAAATTAGCAGCTGTAGTTAAAGATTATTGATGATAATTTTAAAGTGCAGGGGGGTTTAAATAAATTGTTATCCTGGGCACATAAGTGGCAAATGACTTTCAACCTTGATAAGTGCAAAGTTATTAACATGGAAAAAGATAATAGAGAATTTAACTATGAAATGGATGGGCATTGGCTGAGCTCAGTAGAGGATGAGAAAGATCTAGGAGTAGTAATAGATAAGTCATTAAGGTTTTCTAAGCAGTGTATTGGAGCAAGAAATAGGGCAAATAGAGTGCAGGGTTTCATTAAGAGAAATGTCAGTTACAAAAGTAAAGAGGTTATTCTTAAACTCTATAACTCTTATGTTAGGCCACATCTAGAGTACTGTATACAGGCATGGTCCCCACATTTTAGACACGATATAAACCTTCTCGAGTCAGTGCAACGGAGGGCAATAAAGATTATTCCTTCCCTGAGGCACCTTGAATATATAGATAGACTGAGGGTATTAAATATGTTCTCGTTCCAAAGGAGGTGTGTGAGAGGGGATATTATTGAGCTCTTTAAAAAAATTTTCTGGGATAGATAAATTGGATGTTAGCAAGTTTTTTGACTTAGATGATGGAAATCGGACTAGAGGTCACCACTTGAAAATTAAAAAGCAAGGGTGTAGGTTGGATTTAAGAAAATATTTTTTCACCAATAGAGTGGTAGACTTCTGGAACAAATTGCCGCCGAGGGTAGTAGGTAGTCCAAATCTAAATGTATTTAAGAGTAGGTTGGATGAGTTTATGGGAAGGGAAGGTTGTGATGGTTCCCAAGTTTTGTATATATAAATATTGTTTGTATATATCTATAGCTGCATGATTTAGTTCTTTACAAGCCTTGATTGGTGATACCCTTGTTTCTGGACGCAATCCTCTGGATGTAGTTTTCCTGGGAGTTTGGGTGCCTTGAAAAAGAGGCCGTTTGACTCGGATGACCTATGATGGGCCCTTGTGGCTTTTATCATCTGTTATATTATATTGTGGGGGACTTTGATTTTGTCTTTCCCTGGTGATGGTGCTTTTTGTGGGTGGGTTTTGACGGATGCGGATGACCTTTGATAGGCCCTTGTGGCATTTGTCATCCGTGAAATTATGTTAAGGGGAGGACATACAGATGGAACGGAGGAGAAGACAGATGCGCATGGTGCCTATTGGGGCAAAGAGAATCTATATAACATTTGATAGTGGAATTTGTGGGACACAGTCTCGAGAGAGAGAAATTCAAAGAAGAATTGGTGATAGAGTTGGAAAGAGAGGAGGTGGAGAGAAGGGAGGACTATGGACTGAGTGTGGTGCTAGAATTTGAGGTTGGGAAAGAAGATATAGATGATAAGAGAACAAGAATAGTAAGAGCAACAAAGAAATATTTGCAGTGTGTGTGGAAGAAGAGAAATGAACAAGGCTAATAAATTATTTCTCTTCTCCACAGAAAAAAATAAATGCCATATCCCGATACAAAGGGTGACTTAACAACCTGAACCTGAACCTGACTAACGGTTGCCGATACACGCCCTGGGAGACGAAATAATATTGATCGCAATTATAAAACAAAACACTTGGAACTTCTTCCTCTTGGGGTTGCAGGTCAGGGTATACGTCTCCAACACGTACTTTGAATGAAGGATCGAGATGCTAAAAACTTTGAATGAGTTACGGTAAAGCCTCTCATACCCCAGACGTATAGCTGCTTCAAGATGCCGTATCTCCATCTTGTGTCCTAGTCTTTCTCAATATCGAAATATATGGCCACGACTCGGTGCTTTAATGAGAAAGCTTTCCGGATCGATCCCTCGAAACGTAGTAGGGGGTACTATGACCTTTGCGGAAGCCACATTGAAATCTAGAGAGAAGGTGATTGGTTTCTAGGAACCTGTTTAGGCGCTCCAACACCATTTTTTCCAGCAACTTACTCAAACAACTTGTAAGAGCTATAGGGCGGTAGTGATCTGCGTCTAACCCGTCCCTGCCCAGTTTGACAAAGGGAAGGTTGATCCCAATGCGCCATGATGACGGGTAAAATCCCTTAACCCATATAAGGTTGTACAAATCAAGTAAGAAGAGAGTAGGTGCCTTATCATAGCGAAATGGATTTCATCAAGGCCAGGGGAAGTAGCTCTGCAAAGGGGCGAAACGCTACCCAGCTCATTGATCCTGAATAAAGCATTATATGGAAGGTTAGAGTTTGTTGTGAAGTTGAGAGAACGAGACTCTTCCTTTGATTTGTAGGATTGAAATTCCTTATCGTAACGGTTGACAGTGCTGACTGTGCAGAAATGGTCAGCAAAAGCATTGCTGACCGCCAGGCTGTCATTCTCTAAGGAACTATGTAAGTTGATTGTGGGGGTATGATGATCAGCATAACAGTCACTGATCTTATTAATCCTATTCCAGATCTTATCAGTAGGTGTCATACAGGAAATTGATTGAACGTAACGGTGACATGAATTTCGGCGAGCCTGACGAAGGGTTCTCTTAGATAAGGGCCTCATATCTAGACGTAGAGAGTCGCGCAAAGCGAGCTCCTCCTTTTCATATAAAAATATAGAGCGGAGTTTTGACGCAGCACTGTGAAGACCTCCGGAGTTGGCACAGCGAGGTGTTTTGGTGCATTCAGGGCCATGCTAGTCAGAGATACAATTCACGCAGGAGCGGGTGTACCGACAGGCACAGCCAACATGTTCAAATTGATTGCAATTGCAGTAACGCCTGGGTAGTTCGACGTAGGAACTTATCGGGACACGAAGGTGCCCACCTTTAATATACTGCGGCAGTTCTTGTCGTTCGAATGCTAAAATCAGTGTGGCGGTTGCGACTCTAGTGGAACTTAATGTTTTAGTCACTTTGTGTACGTGTGTGACACGTTGGGTACTAAGCTTGCTCTGAAGGCGGGTGGGGTCGTATTCCCTTAGTTCGTTTGAACGGACGACGCCTTTGAACAAATTCAGACGCGAATGGGACGAAACAGTTACTGCAATTTCAGCTATCGAAGATAGATTTCGCACAAGGTTGTGTTGAGAGTGGTATGACACCTCGACTACGACGTCACCACTACCAGCGGGATTCACCACAGAGGGACAAAAGGTTCATTAACGTCGAATACATCGACTTTTGCAAGTGGGGTTTCGGATGACGAACTCACGACAAGAAAGCGGGGATAATCTAAATGTGGGTCTACTTCGTTGGGATAAGGGTTCAACGAGCGAGGGAAGGTTGAAAGGGGAGCTAAGGAACGTTTGGCACGAGAACTCTTACGAGAAGGGGAGGTTTTAGGTTTATGGCTAGCCATTGCAAAAAGAAAAACTTGGCATTCTCCCTCGGGACTCCCCACCATGGAGGCCTACAAGGGCCCGTCCCTACTGCAACTCTACAATCAATTACGTCCGGTATGTCCTCCTGGAGAATGGATACGGATCCACCACACCATCTTTATAAGCCTAAGAGGCTGCCCGAGTTCTCCTACGCACTAAGAAAAGGAGCCAACGATGGGTTTTTCCTTGGGCATTCGGTAGACTAATGCAGTTGAGATGCCCAGCCTCTTCTACCTTCATGAAAGAACAATTCGGAATCAATCCATACGAGCAAAGGTCATGTATCCATAAGAATCACTAAATAAGTGAAGGAAGAGGGGGAAATAAAGTGCAGTGGAAGAACGTAATAGATGAGGTAAGAAAGAAGGGCATGTTAAAAGTCTTGTTGGCAGCATCATGGGATCCCTAAGGGGGCCAGGGCTGACCCCCCACCCTGGCCTCGACAAGGCCACATGTATTCACCTGAAGGGTGTACTTTGAGGATATCCTAAACAACGGGACCAGATGGCTAGAATGTCGAGGCAAAGGCTCGATTTTCTCAGTGTAATAAAACGATAGTTTCCGTATCTGGGTTTAAGCCAGACAGACACCAGAGAATATATAGCGGGAAACTGAGAATGTCTGGAGGTAATAAAAGAGCATGTGATAAAAGCATTTCACCACTCTGTAACTAAGATAGCCGGAGATTAAACTATTATATGTCTCAAAATAAAGATCCGCCTTCTAGAAATATTGGCCAATAACGATGTACGGCAGTTTGCCGCCATCCAATCAAAATTAAATAAAAGATTAATTTAAGTCAATCAGGAGGCGAGCTAAGGGATTGGGCAGCCAATCAAATGCGCCAAGTTCTGCGGCCTTCATTGTGCCGCCCTCTGCTCTCTTTGATTCTAGTCTTCTTCTAATGTCCCTTTCTCTTACCTCTCAAAAACCTCCTGTTTCTTGTATCGTTGCTCATTCGCGTCCAATTTCTCTTCTTGTACTGTATTGTTATATAGTTTGCAATGCAAAGTTCTGCACGGTCTTTATGCCTTCAAAATTGTTTTGAAAGGCAGAAAATAAATATGGCGAAAGCCCTGTGGTGGTTGTTACCACCCGCAGAAGTGCATTTGCTCTTTCTTTTTATATATATATATATATATATATATATATATATATATATATATATATATATATATATATATATATATATATATATATATATATATATACTAAAATGTACAATAAATAAAGTAATGACGAAATGGTACTCAAGGAATAAATAGTTGGGTAACACTCCTCTACTTATGGCGATGGTGAGGAAGTCAAACTATAACTGTATAGTAAATTATATTTTTTTTTAGAAGTATGCTGTCTAAGAACACGTTAATGTATATATGTGTGTAAGATAAACCAGATCAAGTATATTTATCGACACTCTACGAGTCCAAACATTTCTATATATATATATATATATATATATATATATATATATATATATATATATATATATATATATATATATATATATATATTATATATTATATATATATTATTGTTTATTTGTCGAGTCTCTGGGTTATGAATTTGGATGTATAATGTGTATCTACGAGGGGTGGTAAATAAGTTTTGCGAATTGGTAGGGTAAAATAGAGGAAGGGGGGGGGGGGGGTGTTAGGACAAGTTATGACAAGTCAGGACCTGCAGCCGCACGCTCCTGCCTCCTCTATTTAAGAAGCAGTATCTAATCGCAGATCGTCATTCACAAATATTTCAACAATGGAGAAGGTTGAGCACCGCGCAGTGATCAAAGTTTTGACCAAGGAAGGCAAGAATGTAAAAGAAATCCATGAACGCATGGTTGCAGTGTACACCGACACTGCCCCTTCCTATGCAACCATTGCTCACTGGAATAGAGAGTTCCGCCATGGTCGTGAGTCCTTTGAAGATGACCCCCGTTCGGGACGCCCGTCAGGCGTAACCAACGAGGACAATGTGGCCCGTGTGGAGAGGATGATCCTCGAAAATCGACGGGTGAAGGTCGAAGAAATCGAGCGAGAAATTGGAATATCACATGGAAGTATTATCAACTTCATCCACGACCATTTGGCCATGACCAACGTCTCTGCCTGTTGGGTCCCTAGAAACCTCACGAAACCTTACGTCCCATGATCGACTTCAACGTCGTCAAAGTTTGGAGGAGCTGCTGCTCCTGTACAAACAAGACCCGGCCGGATTCGAGTCACGCATAGTGACAGGTGATGAAACGTGAGTCCATCACTGGGATCCCAAGATCAAGCTCGAAAGCATGGCCTGGAAGCACAGGGGCTCTCCGACCCCAATCAAGTTCCGGACCCAACAATCAGCCGGGAAGATCATGGCTACCATCTTCTGGGATTCTGAGGGAGTGTTGATGGTGGACTATGCGCCTCGTGGAAGGACCATCACAGGCCAATATTACGCCGAGGAACTGGCGTGGTTGAAGAAGTGCATTCGTCAGAAGCAGCGCGGCAAGTTGACACGTGGTGTCCTGCTCCTCCCCGACAATGCCCCTCTCCGCAAGGCCAGAGTTGCACAAGCTTTCCTGGGCGAGTGCAGATTCAAGGAGCTCAACCCCCCCCCCCCTACAGTCCAGATCTGGCCCCGAACGACTACTTTTTATTCCGAAAGCTCAAGGCTGCACTGCGTGGATGCCGTTTTAGGGACGATGAAGATGTCTAGTTCGCCGTCCAGGAGTGGATTGAACAGCAGTCAGGAGATTTCCAGCTGTCGAGAATTCGAAGCCTCAGGGACAAGTGGCGCAAGTGCATTGAAGTCGAGGGTAGTTATATTTAAAAATATATAACACTTTTCCTCATTTCTCGTTTCCTTATATCCGAATTGCAAAACTTATTGACCACCCCTCGTATGTGTCGTAGTAAAAGACATGATAGCACTCCATGCTTTCGGGGCCAACGTGTGTAGGGCACACATGTATGCACCTGAAGGGTCTATATTGTGGTGGATACCCTACACAATAGGACCACACGGCGGGAATGTCGAGTCAACGGCTGGATTTTCTCATTGTAATAAAATGATAGTTTCCGTATCTGGGTTTAAGCCAGAGAATATTTAGTGGGAAACTGAGAATGTCTGGAGATAATAAGAGGGCATGCGATAAAAGCATTTCACCACTCTGTAACTAAAATAGCCGGAGATTAAACAATTATATGTCTCAAAATAAAGATCCACCTTCTAGAAATATTGGCCAATAAAAGGTACGGCAGTTTGCCCCCATCCAATAAAAATTATATAAAAGATTAATTCAAGCCAATCAGGAGGCGAGCTAAGGAAATGGGCGTGAGGCTGACTCGAAATGAACTTCGTTTCCCTTTATAAGTGAGTGCGGAGAGAGAATCAGCATTATTATTATTATAATTATTAGTGTTAGTATTTTACGCGTTCATTAATTCACTAACTCGATCTTTATAATCGTCCTGTCGCTCTACCATATTCCCGCATTACTTTGTTGTAGAATCGAATCTTAGAATTATCCGGAGTATTTTTTATTTGGTGCTAAGTAAATGAATAGACGGAGACTCGTTTACAACTATAAACAGATTCTTTTATCCATCCGAGCTGGTACCCTCTTCTCGGATCTAGTGCAAGGCTACCTAAAGGGATATTTCGGTTGGGCATTATATATAACTTGCTACCATTGCCGGTGGCAAGCCTTATCCCTACTCTACGAAGGATACCCCTTTTGAGTCGCCAGGTTACCACTAACCGGGCAACCAAGACTCCTTACTGGTACGAAGGATCAACATTCAAGAAAGAAGATCCCTATATAAAATACAGGGGTTGGTAACAAGACGATACCCCCCCCCCCTCCCCCTATAACTTCACACCAAGACTGAACTTCATAGGAAAAGGGTAATATTTAAGTCGCGAACGAAATTCCTTAGTTCTTCGTCATTATGTTTAATGGCGTTCTTGCCTCTCTGTTTTAGCACTTAATGGCGAGGTAAAAGCTGATACTAAATGTTTGTGATCACTGCACGAGGTAACATGGCGACCTTCAATCAGGTGCCTGAAGTGGATGACAGCAAGATACGCCGCTAGGAGCTCCTTGTCATAGGTGGAGTATGGTGGCTGCGTCCGGCTTAGCTTGTTCGAAAAGAATGCCACAGGTTTTACAGATCTGTCAACCATTTGGTGCAGGGCAGCATTTGCCCCGTATTGAGAGCAGGTGAAGAGTTTAACGGAGCCGATTAAGGTCGGTTTGATATTTTGAAATGTTCCTCGCGCCTCCTCATTCCACACGAGCTCCCGAGCCTTCGGTTGCAGGCGTACAAACTCGGTCAACGTGGCTGCAATCGCGGCAAAGTTAGGAATCATTCTGCGGTAGTATCCTAACATGCTAAAAAATCCTCGAAGCTCCTTGTAGTCCTTTGGTAATGGTATGTCTCCAATTTCCTCCATTTTCATCACTGGTGGGCAGATTCCTTCCACCGAAATGTGATCCCCTCAAAAATCTATTTCCTCCTTCGCCAGCTTGCACTTCTCCGGGGATATTCTCAGACCGCTTTCAACCAGTATTTTAAAGACTTGCTGCAAATGCTTCAAGTGGTCATCCATATTGTCTGAATATATCATGATGTTTTCTATATACACAAAAAGAACCCTAAATCCTCGAAAGAGGTTTTCAATGTGCCACTAGAAGTTGCAGTTGCATGCAGTTTTGAGACCGAATGGGAGCTTAACGTACTCCCACAAACCAAAGAAGGTTGTGACCGCAGTTTTCTCTATGTCTGCCTGGTTCATAAGGATTTGATGATAGGCACGAACCAGGTCCAACCTTGAAAATATCCTTTTGCCATTGAGGTGGTTCATAACACTTTGAATTCGTGGCAGCAGATATCTGTCGGGCTTTGTGATCGCATTGAGCGCTCGGAAATTGCCGACCACCCTGTACTCACCGGCCGACTCCTTTGGCACCATGGAAATTGGCGAAGCCCATTGCGACTTTAATAGGCGCACGCCCCCCTACTTCAATAGTGTTTCGAAAGTTGCTTTGGCAACCTGTAGTTTGTCTATTGAAAGAGGCCTCGGCCTTGCGAATGTCGGTAGAGCATTACCAGTTTCGAAAATATGCGTCACTGAGTTCGGCTATGACGGGGAGGGCTGAACGGGTGCAGGTGCTGAAGGTCATTGATAATTAAGGCTACTGCAGTTTCTCCAGATAATCTCACTTGCGATACAACTTTAGTTTGTTTATCTATTAGTATGCCGCGACCACAATCTACTAAAATATTACAATGCCTTAAAAAGTAAATACCTAATAACGGTGAGGTGGTATCTGCGACTACAAATGACCACCTAAATGATCGATGAAGACTGAGGATCACTATGTCCGTGTGAACCTCGCTGTGCACTTTTATTTGACCGCCATTAGCCGTTGAAATATTTATACTAGATTAGCGCAATTCACCCGATTTCACCTATTTAGCCGGAATTATCGATACACTCGCTTCCATGTTTTTTATAAATCACATTTATTATTGCACACTTTAGCGGCGACGGGGAAAACAGAGGGCATACCAGCAGCCGCGCTTGCAATGGCATGCCCGCCTAGTTTTCCGCCGGGGCTGGTGAAGATGGCCTGGAGGAAGATTGCATCTGGACCTTTTCTTCTCTCTTGGACCACCTGCACCAGGGTTTGCATAATTTCGCGTTTCACCCAAAGAATATATGCGAGCCGCAAACTACAGGTTTGTTACTTTTCGTAAGGGTCGCAATCCTCCTGGTATATTATGCACACTATAATCACTATGATTTTGCATATAACTGGGACGATTCCCATTAGGATACGCACCTTTAGGCACTGGCGGCGCACTACCCGCCGAATCATTTATATTCTCATCATTCGTATCATTCATTATCTGTATACGGCAGAAACAAGTTGGACACGGAAACGGCACTGCGACCTATCGACCCACTACTAGTATTTATATTAAGGAACTACCTACTACCAAATGTCATCAATTCATCTGCAAGTTTTCCTAATTGTACCAGGGTGAGCTCTTTCTAAGTGGCAATTATGGGCGCGATGTTAGCCGGTAGAGACTGGATGAATTTGCGCTTCACCAACTTCTACCTGCAGGGCAGTCCTTCGTAGTTCTTCCAAATTAGTCGAGTATCGGCCTGTGAGCGTGGATGATGCTATGAGCTTCTCGAAAAGCCCAATCACTTCTGCCCTCAAAAGAGGATAATTTTTATCCGATAAAATAGCCACTGAAAGACGATCGACGGTCTCAGGAGGAAGTGAGGCTATTACTTGGAAAAATTTAGTTACATCTATTGAGCCTCCCCAATTTTGAACCAAACTGGCGGCTTGATGTTGACAGTGTTCACGAAGTCCGCTTCACCTTGTCCTGTCTGAGGATGACTTCTTGCGTCTATACATTCTTATTTCCTTATTCCAATTTTAGACATATTATTTTATATGTGTGGATTATGCTGGGAATTAATAAGACGATCTCACGTCCATTTTGTGGAGGTTTTCGCTAGGCGTATTGAATCCTGCAATTTGGTGCCAGTAGCCTACCTATTACATAATAATCCGATAACTACAAGATTAAGGTTGGTTATATTCGTGAGGTTAACTAGGTTGTTAAGTAAGTTATGTCACGTTAATTAATTTAGAAATTTATTATCTAACAATAATGTAGAGAGAGAAAGAGAGAGAGAGAGAGAGAGAGAGTGTAACAAGGAGTAACAAGGAAAGTAAGTACCCTAGGAGACCTTACGGTCCATTCAAAGAGGGTACCTTTGGACTAGCAATCGAACAGGCACATGGCTGCTCAATTGTTTTGCGTCCCTGAACGGCTGCTTTTCAGACTTTGTTATTCTTAACTTGAACTGGTCAACAGATTCACTGTTGACAACTTCCACTTGAAGTGCGTTCCACATACCGCAGATACTGTAGGTAAAAAAATTTCCACACAGATTGCGGTTGTAACGCTTCAGTTCAAGTTTGAAGCCGTGATTGCGCGTTCTGTTCTCACTCAGTGTGAAAATATCCCGGTAGTCAACATTGTCGAACCCTCGAAGTATTTTGAAAACTTCGATGAGCTGACCACGCAGTCTACGGGTTTCCAGCGAGAACAGATATAATTCCCTTAGTCTATCCTCATAACTTTTATGTCGGATAGAGGGAATCAGTTTGGTTGCCCTAGCTTGTACGAGTTCCAACCTTGCGATGTCCTTTCGAAACGAAGGACTCCAAAATTGTACGGCATACTCCAGGTGCCGCCGAACGAGGGAGTTGTACAGACAAAGTACTATCTCCTTGTTACGGTATCCAAACTGGCGCTTTATGTAGCCTAACATCCTTTGGGCTTTCTTCTCTGCCTCGATGCACTGTTTCAAGAACTTGAGGTCGCTAGTAATAGTTACACCCAAGTCCTTCTCAGTGTCACTCGATTCAAGAGCAGTGCCCTTAAGGATATACTGAGATTGGGTGTTTCTGTGGCCGATATGCATTACTTTGCATTTCCCCACGTTAAAAGGCATTTGCCACGTGTCCGACCACTCCCCAATCTTCACAAGATTTCCTGCAGGTGGGCAGTATTTCCATCCTTTGCGACGTTCATACCAAGCTTGGTATCGTCGGCAAATTTGGAAATCTTGGCAACCATGTCACCGTCCATGTCGTTGACGTAGATGATGAATAGTAGTGGTCCCAGGACAGAACCTTGAGGCACCACGCTAGTAACGGGCACCCACTTAGAAGCCTGTCCATTCACCACCACCCGTTGCCGTCTGCCACTTAGCCAGTTCTCGATCCAGCCGGCTACTTTTCCGTCTATGCCTAGCGCTCGCACTTTCCGGAGAAGGCGGCGGTGTGGTACCTTATCAAAGGCTTTCTGAAAGTCTAAGTACACCACATCCGCCGCCTTGTCCCGATCGTGCTCATTGAACACGAAGTGGAAGAATTCCACAAGGTTCGTCAGGCATAACCGTTGCCTTCGGAAGCCGTTCTGGGAACTCCTCAGTAGCAGGTTTGACTCTAAATACGACGTCATTTTGTCCACCATCATGCTTTGTATGAGTTTACCGACTATCGAAGTCAGACTGATAGGTCGGCAGTTTGACGGTGGCTTCGGTCTCCTTTCTTGAAGATAGGAGTCACCTCCGCTTTACGCCAGTCTCCAGGAACGCATTCGGTCCGGATTGACATGTTGAAGATTGCACTTAGGTGTCGTGACACTTGATCGCGCACTTGTTTTAACACTTTAGGTAGAAACCCATCCGGGCCAGGTGACTTATTCGTCATTAGGTCACTGATCTTCTTTTTTATTTCCCCTTCGGTGAAGTCCATATCCTCCAGCTTTTCCCCCGAGTTGGAATCCATTGGCTGGGGGATGGGACCACACTCTTCAGTAAACACTGAAGAGAAGTAGTCGTTGAGGACGTTAGCATTTTGTGCATCTAAGTGCTTTAATGTCCCCTCCTCATTTCTCAAAGGGCCAATCGTTTGACGGATTGGTTTACAGCTGTTCACATATCCAAAAAACTCTTTGGGATTCTCTTTACAGAGTCTCGCCACTCGGAGTTCCTCAGACCGCTTAGCCGCCCTTATGCTGGACTTCACTCTCCTGGCTAGCCTCTGGTATTCGTCAAGGTCACCCGAGATCTTCGATTGCCGGTACACAGTTCTCTTCTTTCTAAGCAGTTGGCGGATTTCTCGATTAAACCACTTTGGTTGAACAGAAGACCAACAGGGACATTTCAGAGGGATGAAACGCGATTGAAGACTCCTGAATGTGGTTTTGAAACTGTTCCACGAGTCTTCAACAACATCGCACACTTCTAGCCTCGCGTCAGTCAGTCCAGCACGAAGACCTGCAAAGTCTGCTCTTCTCAAATCCAGTTTCCTTGATTTACTAGTTGCAGGCCCTGCCTTCGGGACTTTGACCTCAAATCTAATTAGTCGGTGGTCACTGCCACCGAGCTCTTCGCCAACAGAGAGTTCCTCAACGATGTCATCATCAGAGGTGAAAACCAAGTCGAGGATATTGTTTCCTCTCGTTGGCTCTCTCACCCATTGAGTGAGGAACTCGTTGTTCGCGAACTCCAGGAGTAGTGCGTTCTCGCCACAGGGTTCTCTGGTTTCCCAGTCAACTTGTGTGTTGAAATCACCCATGACGATACACACTCTGTCTTCGACAAGCTCTCCTAGTAGCTGGTACAGATCTCTGCCCTTTTCAACGAGTTGGGCAGGAGGTCTATAAAGCACCAGGGTCCTGTATTTGACAGGACCTATCTCTAGGTCAACACCTAGTAGTTCCTGGTCGGATACGATGTTGCAATCCGTCGAGTTGAGAGTATCCTTGACATACAACATCACACCGCCACCCTCTCTGTCTGGCCTATCTTTCAGGAAGAGCTGGTAACCGGGAATCGTGAATTCACCTTCAAAATCTCGGCTTGAGGTTTTTATCCACGACTCCGTTATGGCCACCATCTCAGGTTCCTCTGTTACTACGAGGACACGGAGCTCAAAAAACTTATTCCTGATTGGCCTCGCATTGAACAGAAGAACTTTGAGGGAGTCCCCTAGTGTAGGACTCCCTACGCTCTTCCGTTTCCCGGCTTCTCTGTTTTCGTGGTCACACCCTTTTTGACGACCTCCAAGAAGGTCGTTCCAGGAGTGACACGGGAATGCTGGCGCACGTCCGCTTTCGCTCTGTTTCGAACGCTCCTTTGGGTGCGTTCCGCGACATCTTGAATTAGGTTGGCAAGAAGGGCCTTCCCTTTAAAGGATAGATGTACCCCATCCCTTTGGTAGACGTCGTATCTACCGATAAAGGTACGATAGGGGTCCACGAAGAAGACTCCTTCTGCCGTGCAGAGATCCGCCAACCTTCTGTTCACTGCGACGTTTCTTTCGTGAGCGGTTCGGGATGGACCTCTTCTCGGAAGCATCCCAACCACCATACGTTTTGCGGGTTTTTAGCCCTATGTCATCCACGGCTCCCATCACGGTTTGGATGGTCTTACCACTAAAGCCAACCTTACCCCCTCTGAGTTAGAGGTCGTTTCCGCTCACCCTCAGAGCAACAACTGAATTCTAAGAAATCTGAGCTTTCTCTGCCTCTACTCTGATGTGTTAGTTACCCCGTCCTGACAGGCAGCTTACCTTCACGCTAGTGCGAAGGTGGGCCTCTAGCAGTGGCTGCAGATCCCGTGTTTGCGAGTCACCAATGAGGGTGACCTTCGGACATTTGTTCTCTGAAGACGAGGTCTTCCCTTGTGGAAGAGGCCTTCCCTTCTCCTCTTTACTCTCCACATTCTTATCTTTCTTTTTCTTTTTGTTTATCTGTTTTTCTTCTATTTTTGGTTCTACTTTTGTTTCAACTATCTTCTTTTTCTTTTTTTTCTTCGTTTCTCCTTTCTTCTTTTTCTCTTTTTCTCTCTCCTCAGCTAGCTTAGCCTCAGATGATGCCGGAATGTCCACTTAGGTATCAGGGGATTCCGACTCGTCAGTGAGCGGCGCCTCTTCTAGGCATCGAATCTGCGCTGCGTTAAGGGCTTCAAGTTTCTCCAACTTTCTTTCAAGGATTTTAGCTCTCTCCTCTGAGGCTCTATAGAGGTTTTTTAATTTTTCCACCTCTCGCGTCAGTATGCAAGTAGTGCAGATACTTTCAGGGCTGCATTTTGAGTAGCAGCCCTCCGGAAAGTCAACGCACCACTTTTCTAACTGGCATGTTGCACAGTTGTGTTTTAGACGAACTGGTCCTTTTTTGCCTGTCATTTTGAGCGCTGGCTCTCTCTCTGAAAACTGGTGACCAATCAATGATGAAAAAGGGGGGTTGGTGAGTTTTTCCCGCGTGAGTCGCTCCCGCCTATCGATCGGAGAGGTTTCGGATCTTTCAGAAGGCACGCTCCATGTGCTGCTGTTCGTCCGCCTGAGTCGTCAAACCTCGGCGTGCCGTGGCTCCCAACCAAGCAGCACTGACGGTCCCTGAAGGGGCCATCGATTTGTCACCAGGTGAACATCAACGAAGCACGCCCCTTACTAAACTCCTACTAGTTCCCTTCACAACGGCCAGGATCTCGGAGTAGCGTTCAATGGATATCCCGCCCCACCAAGGAACTCGACCCAAGGCTTTTTATTTGCCTGGCAACCAACATGGAAACAAAGGGCCGTCACTTCGGACCGATGCTACCAGAGACACCCGTCAACGGGCACTGGGAACGGTCAATAATTACGCGCCAGGGAAGGGGTTAACGAGGCACTACCCTCATCCCATTCATCGTGCCCCAACGCCTAGGACATTTCTAGTCCTAGTCTCTCGCAACCAGTGAGCGTCGATTGGCGTTGTTTATAGAGGTTCCAAAGCCTCTCTTCTGACGCATGAGGTAGCTGCCAGGTCCTTATATGTAGAAAGAGGAAGAAAGGGAAAGAGTGACATGATAGGAGTAGGGGTTTTCTTTGTTTTTTTTCTTTTTGTATATGTGGGAGAGATAGGATAAAAGTAAAAAAGGAGAGGGATAGAGTAGAAAAAGGAATGAATTACGCACTTAGTCTGGAACCTCGTTTCCGACCAAATCGACAAGGGAAGCCCTACCAGGGGTACCCAGAAGAGGTACCCCCGCTGACATAGCTCGAAAAGTCCAAGATCCACACAAGCTCTCTTCTCGCGACAAGGGGGCGTCACCTCTCCCTCTATTTTCGTTATGAAAGAGAGAGAGAGAGAGAGAGAGAGAGAGAGAGAGAGAGAGAGAGAGAGAGAGATAGAGAGAGAGAATCACAAGGAAAAATTGTACCTCAAAGGTCATTGCTGGAGGTACTATTTTGGGAAGGCCCTAACCTATAGCTTAAGAGGGGAGGGGGAAAACTCTCCCCTCCCACCTCTCCCACCCGCCACGCGGGTATGGAAAACCGAAAAGATAGCTGGTTCAGTTGAAATATAGACCTCAACCAGGAATTTTGATAGTAAAGATTTTGAAATATTTATCAACAAGTACAATTTAATAATTAATATTCCTTATAACTTTATCTAACCACTTTTTAAATGTGTTAATGGTGGGACTCGAGACAACCTCTTCCGACATCTGATTCCATACATTTACAATTTTATACGAAGAAAAATTTCCACATACATTGAGTCTGTACTTTTTCGGAACGAACTTCATGCTGTTATTACGTGTAATATTTCTAGTGAATTCAAACCAAATGGAGTAGACCACATTTTCAATTCCATTTAAGATTTTATATACTTCAATTAGTTGACCTCGTATACGTCTTGTTTTTAATTTGTAAAGGTTTAACTTTTCCAGCCGTGTATCATAACTGTATTTTCTTAATGATGGTATCATTTTCGTAGCCGTATCTTGCACTCTTTCTAATCTTTCTATATCTTTTCTGAGAGAAGGCGACCACACCTGGGCACAATATTCTAGTTGTGGTCTTAATAAGGCATTGTACATGTTAATTAATACGGTCTTGTTTTTATAGCTGATATGTCTCTTAATGTAACCGAGTATCTTTCGCGCCTTTCTTTCTACGTCGACACAGTGTTGTGTGAACCTGGAAGTTATGACATACAAATACCGAGATCCTTTTCGTTTTTGTTTCTGCTATTGTTTTATCAAGGAGTTTGTTTTCTGCCTTTCGGATTTTTGTGGCCAACATGCATCACTTTGCATTTTTCAAGGTTTTACCCAGTTTGCAATTGTCACAGGACCGATCCCTGAGGAACGCCACTACTAACAGGTATCCATTCAGAATCTTCTCTATTGATCTCAACCCTCTGTTTACGATTATTAAGCCAGTCTTCAGTCCAATTTGCTATTTTACCTCGTATTCCTGGAGCTCTAACTTTAGACATTAATCTCCTGTGTGGCACCTTGTCGAAGGCCTTTTGAAAGTCCAGATACAGAATGTCGACAGATCTCTCACTATCATGAATTGTGTTAATGTAATGGATGAACACTAATAAATTTGTAAGACAAGATCTGTGTTTCCTAAATCCATGTTGCGTGTCTCTTAGCAATTCGTTGGTTTCTAAATGGCTTACTATTTTTTCTGCCAATTATTGATGTTAGACTTATAGGTCTATAATTGCATGCCAGATCTTTACGTCCTTTTTTAGATATTGGCGTTACATCGGCTAATTTCCAATCTTGAGGGACAGTGCTAGTTTCAAATGATAAGTTAAAAATGTATGTTATTTGGTTCCCTACTGCATCTTTTACTGTTTTGATTACTCTTGGCCATATCTTATCTGGCCCTGGGGATTTGAATTTATTCATTATATCTATTCATATTCGTACATCGTTGCTCGTGCATTTCAACATTTCTAGTGGATCATTGCCTAAGTACTCATTATATGGTATGATATTTTGATTTGAGGTCTCGTTGTTGAAAACTGATGCGAAATACTCGTTTAGTGCAGTGGCTATATCTTTATCTCTAACTTGTAAATTATTGTGACGATCATTGATTTGGGCCAATACTGTTTTTTATTGGTTTTCTACTATTAACTAAGGCAAATAATTCTTTAGGATTTTTCTTACAGTTTTAAGCTACTCTAGTTTCCTCGTTACGCTTTGATCTTTTAATTCCAGCTTTTACTTTTCTTCTGAGATCAATATATTTCTTCTTATTTGCTTCTGAGCTGCTTAATTTGATCATATTATAAGCCTCGTTTCCTTTATTTATGTCTCCTTTGATTTCATTTGTCAACGTCAACCATTTAGGATTTTGAGTTTTTCCACTTGTTCTGACTGCTAGGAATGAATTGGGATTTTTTCATTAAAAGATTGTTTTAAATTTATTCCATGTTTCATTTATGTCTCTACCAGTTATTTTTTAATTTTTGAGACTTTTTTAAATCTATGAAATTAGCCTTTCGGAAGTTTAATTTTGTTATACTTCTTCCAATTTTTTTGTGAGGTCAATTTAATTCAAATTCTATTAGGTTATGATCGCTGCTGCAAAGTTGGTCGCCTACGCTCACGTTTGATATAAGTTCATCATCCAATATATTTATGGGGGGGGGGGGGCAGTTCATATATTTATTTCTTGACTGAAGATGCCCCTTGAGACATTTGCTGCCATTTATCCGACTCTTGGTAATTCTTTTTTCCTTGATGAATCTTCCATTTATCTTGATGACGTGATGATTCTTGAGACGTTGATGATTTCTTGAGAGTTGAGTTGGTCTTGATGAGTTGAGACGAGTTAGCCCTTGAAAGTCGTTTTCTTTGAGTTCCGTTTTCTTTGAGCGCGGTATTCTGGATTAGTTAGCCCTTGAAGGGTTCTCCGTTTTCTTCGAGAATTTTTTTTTTTTTTTTTTTTTTTTTTTTTTTTTTGTAAAAATTGTGGACTTTTTGCGGTTCGATCGTGGGTCTTTCGCATCCCGAGGGAAGTACTCTATCAATACGCCACTGCGTAGACCGTTCTGATTTGGTAATTTAATGGGCTATTTATATTCTCGCTTTTTTTGGAAGGAAGTTTTTCTCTTATACATCTTCGTCGCACCCCTACATATTCTTTTCTCTTGTTGGCTCAGTGACCCATTGAGTTAGCAGATTTTCATCTATGAAATTTAGTAATCTTTCTCCTTCAGAATCTGAATTCTTTGTTAGCGAATTAATTTGGGGGCAGTTAAAATCGCCAATAACTAGAGAGAATCTCTCTTTACTAACGCTGGTCACAAAAATCATAAAATCGATTGTCTGTTTCATTTGATTGGTGTGGCTTTCTATAGGACAACTATATATATATATATATATATATATATATATATATATATATATATATATATATATATATATATATATATATATATATTCCTATTAGTTCAAGTTTTGTATATATATTTCAATTAATAGGCTGAAGGTCCTCTCTTATATATAAGAGTACTCCTCCTCCTTCCTTATAAATTCTATCTTTGTGAAATAATTTGTAGCCTTGCAAATGAAATTCACTGATATAGTCCCTCGAATGACTATGGATCCGCGTCTCGGTAATGCCTATTATATCATATTATTTTTAGGTTACTAACGCTTTGAATTCTGATAATTTGTTCCTGATTGATCTGGTATTAAATAAGATGGCTTTGAGTGAAGTTATCCGTTTACTTCTAATGCTGCACCGAAGTCGTTTTCCTTATTTTCTTGGGTTCTGAGCAGATACTAAGTTGTTCTAGAAGTTCTATTAAATTTAGATGGAGCAATTCTCTGTATTCCTTTTTTCCTTTTAGGCTAAAATGCGTTCCATCATGGTTGAAGTATGCCTCTTTTTGGATAAATTTCTGCCCAAAATCAACGAATTTAACATCTTCTTTTTCACATATTTTCTTTACGCGATCGGTAATGCCAATTGCTCGACTTAATGCTTCTCTATTTGAATTTAATCTCGGTAGTAAGCCGATTACCATGTCGCTTTTAGTCTTAGATTTGATTGTTTTTGACGAGCGTAGTATAGTCCTCAACTATCTCTTCAGTTCCGGCATAATTATTCTTACAAAAGACATCATTACTTCCAACATTGGCTATTACTGAACACTTTTGATTTTTTAAAGTTAGGTTATCTATCTCTTTGGTTATCTTCTTGATGTTAGCTCCAGGATAACACCTAAATTTACATTTTCTAGAATTTTTCGCACCGAAGTAGTCAATCTGATTTCTGATTAATGAGTCTCCAAATCAATAAGTATCTTCTTCTTTTTATTCTGAATACCTATTTTGCAGTTTAATGGGTGTATTCGTGTTTGGTTTGGGTCTGAATTTTCGTTTGTTAGTAACTTCGATGAAGTCCTCTTCTCTATCGTTATTATGTTCAATTTTGTTTTCTAAAAGCAGTACAGATTGTTCTAATTTCACTACTTTTTGATCGACGCGTGTTATTTGATTTTCATCGATAGCACAGTGACATCTTTTGGTTTCAATGCAGTTATTCTATTAGTCATGAATAATTTTCATTAAATCGTTCTTTTCTTTCTCGTCTTTTTCAGCCATTTTACAAAAAAAAGAGATTTATTTGGGCTGTAATTTGTTCAAAGCATTGCTCGGGGAAATCTATGATCCACTTTATTGTCTTGCATTTAAAGCAAAACGCTTTTAATCTTTGGGCTCCAGTCATTTTCGTCTTGATAGGTCTATTGTAAATTCAAATTAATATAAAGCAAGTTCACTTACCAAGATCTGGTTTTAAACAATATGGGTGGATCGAATTAGCGTATACATCGTAAAATTAACTTAATTTTCAATCACTGATAAATAATTCGCAACTAGTACGAAGAATGCAATAACTATATAAGTATAATTTTGGCAAAAATAGTTAATTATGTGAATATTTTAGAAGATGATTGTAAAGCAGTTATTAACGGTTTTCCAAGTTATACAAAAATGGCACCGGGTAGATAATTTTAATCGAACCAACCAATTCGCTGATTGGCTGAATTAACCGAGGAAGACAATAATCTATTCACTGATTGGCTCAAAACTCCAAACGTCACTTTTTGATGAGGACTCTGATTGGACTTTTTATTCTCTTCGCTGATTGGTTGAAGTCACTGCGAATAGCCGATGTGAGACTAGGCTATTCAATGAAAATTCTAACTCACAAGCCTAGCTTAATAATCTTGAACTTTTATTTATTAATATAGTAACTAATAGAGTAATTATTTAAACGTATTGGGGCACGCAAGTTCAAAACCTACAACCAAGATGGCCGACGATGTAAATAAAAGTCCGTCTCCGAATTCAGAGAACCGGACTTACGATTAATCACAATTTATCTAAAAATTTACCACTATTCAAACACAATTCAAGAATTACAATCTGATCGAAGATAAACCCAAGGACAACCATTAGAAAAAACACTTTTCAATATGAATATCTATAAATAACATGCACTTTATGAATCAAGTAGAGGGAGCGGCACTATCGCGCATCCAACTGGGACAACGGCTGAGAGAGAGAGAGAGAGAGAGAGAAAGAGAGAGAGAGAGAGAGAGAGAGAGAGAGAGAGAGAGAGAGAGAGAGTAACAAGGAGTAACAAGGAAAGTAAGTACCCTAGGAGACCTTACGGTCCATTCAAAGAAGGTACCTTTGGACTAGCAATTGAGCGGGCACATGGCTGCTCAATTGTTTTGCGTCCATAAACGGCCACTTTTCAAGACTTTGTCTAGTCTTGACTTGAACTGGTCAACAGATTCACTGTTGACAACTTCCACTGGAAGTGCGTTCCACTTACCGCAGATACTGTAAGTGAAAAAGTTTCCACACAGATTGCGGTTGTAACGCTTCAGTTCAAGTTTGAAGCCGTGATTGCGCGTTCTGTTCTCACTCAGTGTGAAAATATCCCGGTAGTCAACATTGTCGAACCCTCGAAGTATTTTGAAGACTTCGATGAGCTGACCACGCAGTCTACGGGTTTCCAGTGAGAACAGATCTAACTCCCTTAGTCTATCCTCATAACTTTTATGTCGGATAGAGGGAATCAGCTTGGTTGCCCTGGCTTGTACGCGTTCCAATCTCGCCATGTCCTTTCGCAATGAAGGACTCCAAAATTGTACGGCATACTCCAGGTGCGGTCGGACAAGTGAGTTGTACAGGCACAGTACAATCTCCTGGTTCCGATAACCAAACTGGCGCTTAATATAGCCTAGCATCCTTTGGGCCTTTTTCTCCGCCTCAATGCACTGTTTCGAGAACTTGAGGTCACTAGTGATTGTTACACCCAGGTCCTTCTCAGTGTCACTCGATTCAATAGCAGTGCCCTTAAGGATATACTGGGATTGGGGGTTTCTGTGGCCAATATGCATCACTTTGCATTTGCCCACGTTAAAAGGCATTTGCCACGTGTCCGACCACTCCCCAATCTTCCCAAGATCTTCCTCCAGGCGGGCAGTATTTCCATCCTTTGCAACGTTCATACCAAGCTTGGTATCGTCGGCAAATTTGGAAATCTTGGCAACCATGTCACCGTCCATGTCGTTGACGTAGATGATGAATAGTAGTGGTCCCAGGACAGAACCTTGAGGCACCCCGCTAGTAACGGGCACCCACTCAGAAGACTGTCCATTCACCACCACCCGTTGCCGTCTGCCACTTAGCCAGTTCTCGATCCAGCCGGCTACCTTTCCGTCTATGCCAAGCGCTCGCACTTTCCGGAGAAGGCGGTGGTGTGGTACCTTATCAAAGGCTTTCTGAAAGTCTAGGTAGACCACATCCACCGCCTTGTCCCGATCGTGCTCGCTGAAAACGAAGTGGAAGAATTCTACAAGGTTCGTCAGGCATGACCGTTGCCTTCGGAAGCCGTGCTGGGAACTCCTCAGTAGCAGGTTTGACTCTAAATACGACGTCACTTTGTCCACCATGATGCTTTCCATGAGTTTACCGACTATCGAAGTCAGACTGATTGGTCGGTAGTTCGACGGTTGGTTACGGTCTCCTTTCTTGAAGATCGGAGTCACCTCCGCCTCACGCCAGTCTCTAGGAGCGCATTTGGTCTGGATTGACATGTTAAAGATAGCGCACAGATGTCGTGATACTTCATCGCACACTTCCTTCAACACCTTGGATAGAAACCCGTCCGGTCCAGGGGACTTATTCGTCTTTAGGTCAGCGATCTTTTTCTTTATTTCTCCTTCAGTGAAGTCCATTGCCTCCAGCTTTTCCCCCGAGTAGGAATCCGTCGGCTGGGGAATGGGACCACACTCTTCAGTAAACACTGAAGAGAAGTAGTCGTTGAGGAGGTTGGCATTTTCTGCATCTGAATGCTTTAATGTCCCTTCCTCATTCCTCAAAGGGCCAATCCTTCGACGGATTGGTTTACGGCTGTTCACATATCCAAAAAACTCCTTGGGATTCTCTTTACAGAGTCTCGCCACTCGGAGTTCCTCAGACCGCTTAGCCGCCCGTATGCTGGACTT
This sequence comes from Ceratothoa steindachneri, assembly GCA_963969495.1. Classification (NCBI taxonomy): domain Eukaryota; kingdom Metazoa; phylum Arthropoda; class Malacostraca; order Isopoda; family Cymothoidae; genus Ceratothoa; species Ceratothoa steindachneri. The sequence goes on along the minus strand of OZ018320.1, from coordinate 6,026,112 downwards.
CACTCTTCTGGATAGCCTCCGGTATTCGTCAAAGTCACCCGAGATCTTCGATTGCCGGTACACATTCCTCTTCTCCCTAAGCAGTTGCCCGATTTCTCGATTAAACCACTTTGGTTGAACAGAGGACCGACGGGGGCATTTCAGAGGGATGAAACGCGATTGAAGACTCATGAATGTGGTTTTGAAACTGTTCCAAGAGTCTTCAACAGCCTCGCACTCTTCTAGCCTCGCGTCAGTCAGTCCCGCGCGTAGACCTGCAAAGTCTGCTCTTCTCAAATCCAGTTTCCTTGATTTACTAGCTGCAGGCTCTGCCTTGGGGACTTTGACTACGAATCTAATTAGTCGGTGGTCACTGCCACCGAGCTCTTCGCAAACAGAGAGGTCCTCAACGATGTCATCCTCAGAGGTGAAAACCAAGTCGAGGATATTGTCTCCTCTCGTTGGCTCTCTCACCCATTGAGTGAGGAACTCGTTGTTCGTGAACTCCAGGAGTAGTGCGTTCTCGCCACAGGGTTCACTGGTTTCCCAGTCAACTTGTGTGTTGAAATCACCCATGACGATACACACTCTGTCTTCGACAAGTTCTCCTAGTAGCTGGTACAGATCTCTGTCCTTTTCAACGAGTTGGGCAGGAGGTCTATAAAGCACCAGGGGCCTGTATTTGGCAGGACCTATCTCTAGGTCAACACCTAGTAGTTCATGGTCGGATACGATGTTGCAATCCGTTGAGTTGAGAGTATCCTTGACATACAACATCACACCGCCACCCTCTCTGTCTGGCCTATCTTTCTGGAAGAGCTGGTAACCGGGAATCGTGAATTCACCTTCAAAATCTCGGCTTGATGTTTTAATCCACGTCTCCGTTATGGCCACCATCTCAGGTTCCTCTGTTGCTACGAGGCCACGGAGCTCAAGAAACTTATTCCTGATTGACCTCGCGTTGAACAGGAGAACTTTGAGGGAGTCCCCCAGTGTAGGACTCCCTACGCTCTTCCGTTTCCCGGCTTCTTTTGTGTGGCAGTACCCCTCTTTGCGCCACATCTAAGAACGTCGTTCCAGGAGTGACACGGGCATACTGTCTTATGTCCGCCTTCACTCTGGGTCGGACGCTCCTCTGCGTCCGCTCTACGACATCCTGGATTAAGTTACAGAGTACAGCCTTTCCCTTGAATGAAAGGTGCACTCCGTCCCTTTGGTAAAGGTCGTTTCGACCGTAAAAGGTGCGGTAAGGGTCTAGAAAGAAGACCCCTTCCGCCGTACAGAGGTCGGATAGGCGCTGGTTCAGGGTCACGTTCCTAGAGTGAGCTGTCCGGCTAGGACCTCTTCTTGGGAGCATCCCTACAACGACCCGTTTGCGAGTTCTCAATCCACAGTCGTCCACGGCTCCCATGACCGTGTTGAGAATTTTCTCGCTGGGGCCGACTTTGCCTCCTCGGAGGTAGAGGTCATTGACACTCACCATCAGGGCAACGACTGAATTCTCGGAGATCTGAGATTTCTCAGCCTCTACCCTGATGTGGTGGTTTCCCCGTCCTGGCTGGCAGCATACCTCCACACTAGTGCGAAGGCGGGCCGCTAGCAGGGGCTGCAAACCTTAGCTTGGGAGTCGCCCACGAGGGTAACCCTCGGACATTTCCGTGCAGAGGTTTGAGGCTTTCCGTGCGGAAGCGAACTCTTGGTTCGCTCTTTCTTCTCCATCTTATTTTTCTTGTTCTTCTTTTTCTTATTCGTCTCTTCCCCCTTATCTTCCTTTGTTACATACTCTTCTGTTTTTCTCTTTTCTTCCTCTGCTTCAACTTTCTCTTTTTCAGCTTCTACTTTATCTTCTGTTTCAACTTTCTCTTCTTTCTGTTTCTTTCCCTTCCTTTTCTTTTTCTTTGAGGGTTTATCCGTAGCATGCGGACTTAGCTCTGGGGGTAATACTGCAGATGCAGTGTTAAGTACAGGGCTTGACGTTAGCTCTGCTATTCTCACCTCAAGCCTGCGAATCAGTCCGGCGTGTTCTAATTCGAGGCTGCTTATTTTTTCCTCCAACTTCCTGGATCTTTCCTCGGAAACCCTGCATGTTTCCTATAGCTCCTTGATTTGGCCGTTTAAAATACAGTCGGTGCAGGAACTGGCCGGGTGGCATTTCGAAAAACACCCCTCCGGAAAGTCCACGCACCACTTATCTATGTGGCATATTGCGCACGTGTATTTGAGAGCTCCTGGTCCTTTCTTGCCGGTCATTCTGAACACTTTCTCTCTTTAAATACTTTGCGACCAATCAATGATAAAAAAGGGGGGGTGGTGAGTTCTCCCCGCGTGAGTCGCTCCCGCCTATCGATCGGAGACGTTTCGGATCTTTCAGAAGGCACGCTCCATGTGCTGCTGTTCGTCCGACCGAGTCGTCAAACCTCGGCGTGCCGTGGCTCCCAACCAAGCAGCACAGACGGTCCCCGAAGGGGCCATCGATTTGTCACCAGGTGAACAGCAACGAAACACGCCCCTTACTAAACTCCTACTAGTTCCCTTCACAACGGCCAGGATCTCGGAGCAGCGTTCAATAGATATCCCGCCCCACCAAGAGACTCGACCCAAGGCTTTTTATTGGCCTGACAACCAACCTGGGAACAAAGGGCCGTCACCTCGGACCGATGCTACCAGAGGCACCCGTCAACGGGCACTGGGAACGGTCAATAATTACGCGCCAGGGAAGGGGTTAACGGGGCACTACCCTCATCCCATTCATCGTGCCCCAACGCCTAGGACACCTCTAGTCCTAGTCTCTCGCGACCAGTGAACGTCGATTGGCGTTGTTTATAGAGGTTCCAAAGCCTCTCTTCTGACGCATGAGGTAGCTGCCAGGTCCTTATATGTAGATAGAGGGAAAAAAGGGAAAAGTGACATGATAGGAGTAGGCTTTTTTTTTGTTTTTTTCTTTTTGTATAAGTGGGAGAGATAGGATAAAAGTTAAAAAGGAGAAGGATAGAGGAGAAAAAGGAATGAATGACGCACTTAGTCTGGAACCTGGTTTGCGACCAAATCGACAAGGGAAGCCCTACCAGGGGTACCCAGAAGAGGTACCCCCGCCGACATAGCTCGAAAAGTCAAAGGTACACACAAGCTCTCTTCCCGCGACAAGGGGGCGTCATCTCTCCCTCCACTTTCTTTAAGAGAGAGAGAGAGAGAGAGAGAGAGAGAGAGAGAGAGAGAGAGAGAGAGAGAGAGAGAGAGAGAGAGAGAGAGAGAGAGAGAGAGAGAGAGAGAGAGAGAGTAACAACAAGGAGTAACAACAAGGAAAAAAGGTACCCTAGGAGACCTTACGGTCCATTCAAAGAGGGTACCATTGGACTTGCAATCGAGCGGGCACAAGGCTGCTCAATTGTTTTGCGTCCCTAAACGGCCACTTTTCAAGACCTTGTCTAGTCTTGACTTGAACTGGTCAACAGATTCACTGTTGACAACTTCCACTGGAAGTGCGTTCCACTTACCGCAGATACTGTAGGTGAAAAAATTTCCTCGCAGATTGCGGTTGTAACGCTTCAGTTCAAGTTTGAAGCCGTGATTGCGCGTTCTGTTCTCACTCAGTGTGAAAATATCCCGGTAGTCAACATTGTCGAACCCTCGAAGTATTTTGAAAACCTCGATGAGCTGACCACGCAGTCTACGGGTTTCCAGCGAGAACAGATCTAATTCCCTTAGTCTATCCTCATAACTTTTATGTCGGATAGAGGGAATCAGCTTGGTTGCCCTGGCTTGTACGCGTTCCAATCTCGCGATGTCCTTTCGCAATGAAGGACTCCAAAATTGTACGGCATACTCCAGGTGCGGTCGGACAAGTGAGTTGTACAGGCACAGTACAATCTCCTGGTTCCGATAACCAAACTGGCGCTTAATATAGCCTAGCATCCTTTGGGCCTTTTTCTCCGCCTCAATGCACTGTTTCGAGAACTTGAGGTCACTAGTGATTGTTACACCCAAGTCCTTCTCAGTGTCGGTGGATTCCATAGCAGTGCCCTTAAGGATATACTAAGATTGGGGGTTTCTGTGGCCGATATGCATCACTTTGCATTTGCCCACGTTAAAAGGCATTTGCCACGTGTCCGACCACTCCCCAATCTTCCCAAGATCTTCCTGCAGGCGGGCAGTATTTCCATCCTTTGCAACGTTCATACCAAGCTTGGTATCATCGGCAAATTTGGAAATCTTGGCAACCATGTCACCGTCCATGTCGTTGACGTAGATGATGAATAGTAGTGGTCCCAGGAGAGAGAGAGAGGAGAGAGAGAGAGAGAGAGAGAGAGAGAGAGAGAGAGAGAGAGAGAGAGAGAGAGAGAGAGAGAGAGAGAGAGTGTCACAAGGAGTCACAAGGAAAGGAAGTACCCTAGAAGACCTTACGGTCCATACGAGAGGGTAATTGTTACGAGTCAGGGACTCGTGAGCCTGTCAGCGAACCAGGACTTTATCCAGGCGCCTTTTGAACTGCTCCACAGAGTCGCTGTTCATGACTTCTGGCGGAAGCGCGTTCCACTCGTTGCAGATACTGTAACTGAAGAAGTTCCCGCATCTGTGTCGGTGATAACGCGGCAGCTCAATTTTGTAGCCGTGGTTTCTCGTTACGCCCTCGCTTAGTTGGAACAAGTCCCCGTTGCCTACGTGTTCAATACCTCGGAGGATTTTGAAGACCTCGATTAATTGACCGCGCCGTCTTCGGGTTTCCAGTGAGAAGAGGTTTAGTTCTTCTAGGTGGGCTTCGTAACTTTTGTGCCTGATCGAGGGGATCAGTTTGGTCGCCCTGGCTTGTACTCGCTCCAGTCGGGCGATGTCCTTCCGAAGGGATGGACTCCAAAACTGGACTGCGTACTCCAGGTGAGGTCGGACCAGGGAATTAAAGAGAGTGAGAACGATTTCCCTGTTCCGATACCCAAACTGTCGCTTGATATACCCCAAGATTCTCTGGGCTTTCTTCTCCGCCTCGATGCACTGCTTGGAAAACTTGAGGTCGCTGGTGATCACGACTCCCAAGTCTTTTTCCATGTCTGTGCTCTCGAGCGCCGAGTTTTTGAGGCTGTAGACGGCTTGGGGATTTCTGTGGCCGATGTGCATCACCTTGCACTTTTCGACATTGAACGGCATTTGCCATTTGTCTGACCACTCCCCGAGTTTCCTCAAGTCGGCTTGGAGTCTCTCGACGTTTTCCGCGTCTGCCACGTTCATACCTAGTTTGGTATCGTCGGCAAATTTGGAAATCCTCGCAGTTATGCCATCATCTATGTCGTTTACATAGATGATGAAGAGTAGGGGGCCCAGCACGGAGCCTTGGGGAACGCCGCTTGTTACCGGTAGCCAACCGGACGTTTGCCCGTTCACCACTACTCGCTGCCTTCGACTATGCAGCCAGTTTTCGATCCAGTCACCTACAGCTCCGGCGATGCCTAGCGCTCGAACCTTTTTCAGCAATCGGCGGTGGGGCACCTTGTCGAAGGCCTTCTTCAAGTCGATGTAGATGACATCCACCGCCTTCTCCCGGTCGTGCTCGCTGAACACGAAGTGGAAGAATTCCAAAAGGTTCGTTAGGCATGACCTGTGCCGCCGGAACCCGTGTTGGGAATTCCTCAATAGGTGGTTGGACTCGACGTGCTGCGTTATTTCGTCAACCAGGATACTTTCCATCAATTTTCCTACTACCGACGTCAGGCTGATCGGCCGGTAGTTAGATGGCTCGCTCGCGTTACCCCTTTTGAATATGGGGGTGACTTCCGCGTCTCGCCAGTCCTTTGGCACGCATCCAGTCTCGAGCGATTTCCTGAAGATCGAGCAGAGATGTGGGGAGACCTCATCTCGCACTTCCTTCAGCACCCGTGGTAAGAAGCCATCGGGCCCTGGCGACTTGTAGCGGTTCAAAGCGTCGATCTTTGAACGCACTGTCGTCTCTTCGAAGTGAAATCTCTCCAATTGCTCTGAGCCTTCGTACTTGTCGCGAGGCTCAGGGGTGGTGTCCTTCTCCTCAGTGAAAACTGACGAGAAGTACTTGTTGAGGATGGTCGCATTCGCTTCGTCACTGAGCTCTAGCTCACCATCCTCTTTCACCAAGGGACCGATCCGTCTACGTGTCGGCTTACGGCTGTTTACGTATCCGAAGAATTCCTTGGGGCTCTCTTTGCAGAGTCTCGCCACACGGACTTCTTCGGCGCGTTTCGCCACCCTTATCATGGACTTGACACTTCGGCATAGACTTCTGTAGTGCTCGAATTCTCCAGTGTTCTTCGCTTGGCGATAGGCGGTTTTTCTCTTCAGTAGGGTTCTCCCGATTTCGGGGGTGAACCACTTGGGTTGAGTAGCTCCGACTCGGCCGCGTTCTGATGGAATGAATCGTGACTGCAGGGCCATGAATGAGTTTTTGAAATTCTTCCATGGTTGCTCGACGTTGTCACTATCTTCCACCTCTATCGCTGCCACGCCAGCACGAAGTCCCGCGAAATTTGCCTTTCTGAAGTTCAGCTTGGCTGCAGCACGAGCTACTGCTTCGCGAGCTGGGACTCGAATGCAGAACCTGATGAGGCGGTGGTCACTGCCACCTAGCTCCTCATCTACACTAACTTCCTCAATGATGTCATCCTCGGATGTGAGAACTAGGTCGAGGATGTTTGCACCTCGTGTTGGTTCTCTCACCCATTGAGTGAAGAATCCTTCATTTACGAAGTTAAGGAGCCGTATGTTGTCGATGCGGGTTTCTCTGGTTGCCCAGTCAACGTGAGTGTTGAAGTCCCCCATGACGATACTCACCGTGCCTTCAGTTAACTGATTCAGTTGATTATAGAGGTCCCTGTCTTGATCCTCCGTCGAGGATGGGGGTCTATAAACTGTCACAGTCCTGTACTTGGTGGTACCCAGCTCCAAGTCCACGCATAGGACTTCTTGGTGGGCGGTGGTGGTGCTGCTCGTTGCCGTGAATACACTTCTCACGTACACCACCACTCCGCCCCCCTCCTTCGCCAGCCGGTCTTTGTGGAAGATCTGGTAGCCCGGGATTGCGAATTCGCCCTCAAAGTCACGAACAGAGGTTCGAATCCACGACTCCGTGATGGCCACCAGATCTGGTTCTTCCGTTGCTACGAGGGCCACTAATTCCAGAAACTTGTTCCGGATGGACCTCGCGTTGAACAGAAGAACCTTAAGGGAGTTCCCGGCTGGTGGTCTCACTAAGTTCGACCGTTTCCCGCCGCCTTTGGCTTGGCGGCAGGAACGGTCCTCCTTTCCCGAACAGACCGGACGCAGCGGTTAACCGTCTCCTGGATGAGGTTAGCCAGCATGGCTTTTCCCTTCATCGACAGGTGGGCTCCGTCCCTTTCGTAGAGGTCGTTCCTACCAAAGAACGTCCGGAAAGGGTCCGCGAAGAAGACCCCTTCAGCTGTACAGAGGTCTCTCAACCTCTGGTTTACCAGCTCATTGCGACGGTATGTAATGGGGTTAGGGCTCCTCCGTGGAAGGATCCCGACAACGACCCTCCTCCTCGTCTTTAGTCCTCAGTCGTCGACTGCCCCCATGACGTTCTGGAGTATTGGTTCTGTCGCCCCTGCTCCCCCGTTGCGGAAGTAGAGGTCGTTGCCACTAGCCAGAATGGCAACTACTGAAGAGTCAGTAGTGGAACTCTTCTCCACCTCCTTTCTCAGAGAGAGTAACAAGGAGTAACAAGGAAAGTTAGTACCCTAGGAGACCTTACGGTCCATTCAAAGAGGGTACCTTTAGGCTAGCAATCGAGCGGGCGCATGGCTGCTCAATTGTTTTGCGTCCATAAACGGCCACTTTTCAAGACTTTATCTAGTCTTGACTTGAACTGGTCAACAGATTCACTGTTGACAACTTCCACTCGAAGTGCGTTCCACATACCGCAGATACTGTAAGTGAAAAAATTTCCACACAGATTGCGGTTGTAACGCTTCAGTTCAAGTTTGAAGCCGTGATTGCGCGTTCTGTTCTCACTCATTGTGAAAATATCCCGGTAGTCAACATTGTCGAACCCTCGAAGTATTTTGAAAACTTCGATGAGCTGACCACGCTGTCTACGGGTTTCCAGCGAGAACAGATCTAATTCACTTAGTCTATCCTCATAACTTTTACGTCGGATAGAGGGAATCAGCTTGGTTGCCCTGGCTTGTACGCGTTCCAATCTCGCGATGTCCTTTCGCAATGAAGGACTCCAAAATTGTACGGCATACTCCAGGTGCGGTCGGACAAGTAAGTTGTACAGGCACAGTACAATCTCCTGGTTCCGATAACCAAACTGGCGCTTAATATAGCCTAGCATCCTTTGGGCATTTTTCTCCGCCTCAATGCACTGTTTCGAGAACTTGAGGTCACTAGTGATTGTTACACCCAAGTCCTTCTCAGTGTCGGTGGATTCCATAGCAGTGCCCTTAAGGATATACTGAGATTGGGGGTTTCTGTGGCCGATATGCATCACTTTGCATTTGCCCACGTTAAAAGGCATTTGCCACGTGTCCGACCACTCCCCAATCTTCCCAAGATCTTCCTGCAGGCGGGCAGTATTTCCATCCTTTGCAACGTTCATACCAAGCTTGGTATCGTCGGCAAATTTGGAAATCTTGGCAACCATGTCACCATCCATGTCGTTGACGTAGATGATGAATAGTAGTGGTCCCAGGACAGAACCTTGAGGCACCCCGCTAGTAACGGGCACCCACTCAGAAGACTGTCCATTTACCTCCACCCGTTGCCGTCTGCCACTTAGCCAGTTCTCGATCCAGCCGGCTACCTTTCCGTCTATGCCAAGCGCTCGCACTTTCCGGAGAAGGCGGCGGTGTGGTACCTTATCAAAGGCTTTCTGAAAGTCTAGGTTGACCACATCCACCGCCTTGTCCCGATCGTGCTCACTGAAAACGAAGTGGAAGAATTCTACAAGGTTCGTCAGGCATGACCGTTGCCTTCGGAAGCCGTGCCGGGAACTCCTTAGTAGCAGGTTTGACTCTAAATACGACGTCACTTTGTCCACCATGATGCTTTTCATGAGTTTACCGACTATTGAAGTCAGACTGATAGGTCGGTAGTTCGACGGTTGGTTACGGTCTCCTTTCTTGAAGATAGGAGTCACCTCCGCCTCACGCCAGTCTCTAGGAACGCATTTGGTCCGGATTGACATGTTAAAGATAGCGCACAGATGTCGTGATACTTCATCGCACACTTCTTTCAACACTTTAGGTAGAAACCCGTCCGGTCCAGGGGACTTATTCGTCTTTAGGTCAGCGATCTTTTTCTTTATTTCTCCTTCGGTGAAGTCCATTGCCTCCAGCTTTTCCCCCGAGTAGGAATCCGTCGGCTGGGGAATGGGACCACACTCTTCAGTAAACACTGAAGAGAAGTAGTCGTTGAGGAGGTTGGCATTTTCTGCATCTGAATGCTTTAATGTCCCCTCCTCGTTCCTCAAGGGGCCAATCGTTCGACGGATTGGTTTACGGCTGTTCACATATCCAAAAAACTCCTTGGGATTCTCTTTACAGAGTCTCGCCACTCGGAGTTCCTCAGACCGCTTAGCCGCCCTTATGCTGGACTTCACTCTCCTGGCTAGCCTCCGGTATTCGTCAAAGTCACCCGAGATCTTCGATTGCCGGTACACATTTCTCTTCTCACTAAGCAGTTGCCCGATTTCTCGATTAAACCACTTTGGTTGAACAGAAGACCGACGGGGGCATTTCAGAGGGATAAAAAGCGATTGAAGACTCATGAATGTGGTTTTGAAACTGTTCCAAGAGTCTTCAACAGCATCACACTCCTCTAGCCTCGCGTCAGTCAGTCCCGCGCGTAGACCTGCAAAGTCTGCTCTTCTCAAATCCAGTTTCCTTGATTTACTAGTTGCAGGCTCTGCCTTGGGGACTTTGACTACAAATCTAATTAGTCGGTGGTCACTGCCACCGAGCTCTTCGCCAACAGAGAGGTCCTCAACGATGTCATCCTCAGAGGTGAAAACCAAGTCAAGGATATTGTCTCCTCTCGTTAGCTCTCTCACCCATTGAGTGAGGAACTCGTTGTTCGTGAACTCCAGGAGTAGTGCGTTCTCGCCACAGGGTTCTCTGGTTTCCCAGTCAACTTGTGTGTTGAAATCACCCATGACGATACACACTCTGTCTTTAACAAGTTCTCCTAGTAGCTGGTACAGATCTCTGTCCTTTTCAACAAGTTGGGCAGGAGGTCTATAAAGCACCAGGGGCCTGTATTTGGCAGGACCTATCTCTAGGTCAACACCTAGTAGTTCATGGTCGGATACGATGTTGCAATCCGTCGAGTTGAGAGTATCCTTGACATACAACATCACACCGCCACCCTCTCTGTCTGGCCTATCTTTGTGGAAGAGCTGGTAACCGGGAATCGTGAATTCACCTTCAAAATCTCGGCTTGAGGTTTTTATCCACGACTCCGTTATGGCCACCATCTCCGGTTCTTCTGTTGCTACGAGGCCACGAAGTTCTAGAAACTTGTTTCTGATAGACCTCGCATTAAACAGAAGAACTTTTAGGGAGTCCCCGACTGTAGGACTCCCTACGCTCTTCCGTTTCCCGCTTTCTTTCTCTGTGGCGGGATCACTCCACTCTTTGTGACTTCAGAAAAGGTCGTTCCTGGAGTAACACGGGTGTACTGGCGTACGTCCTCCTTTACTCGGGGTCTGACACTTCTTTGGGTCCGCTCCACAACATCCTGGATCATGTTTGCGAGTGCAGCTTTCCCTTTAAAGGAAAGATGCACTCCGTCCCTTTTGTACAGGTCATTCCTCCCGTAAAAGGTGCGGTAGGGGTCTACAAAAAAGACTCCTTCCGCCGTACATAGATCTCCCAGGCGTTGGTTTATGGAGAAGTTCCTCGCGTGAGCATTGCGGGATGGACCTCGTCTTGGGAGTATCCCGACCACGACACGTCTGCGGGTTTTTAGCCCACAGTCGTCAACTCCTCCCATAACCGTGGTCAGGATCTTCCCGCTGGCGCCTACATTTCCTCCTCGTAGGTAGAGATCGTTGCCACTTGCCATGAGGGCAACTACTGAGTTCTCAGAGATGTGAGATTTCTCAGCCTCCACCCTTATTTCTCCGTTCCCCTTTCCTGGAAGGCAGCTTACCTTCACACTGGTGCGAAGGCGGGCCGCTAGCAAGGGTTGTAGATCCCGCGCTTGGGAGTCACCGATCACGATGACCCTCGCGCATTTGGGTTCAGAGGACAGAGGCTTCCCTTTCAGTATGGGCTCTTTCGATTCCTCTTTCTTCCCCACTTTTTTGGGTTTTTTCTTCTTTTTCTTCTTCGTTTTATCTTCCGTTTCTACTTTCTCTTCTGTTTTTCCTTTCTTACTCTTCCTTTTCTTCTTTTTGACGCCCTGAGTAACCCCAGCAGCTGCTGACTCTGGGACGTCGGATGGTTGGCCTATCTCTATCGACGCGGTGCATGAGGGCCCAACAGAGGAGCCATCCGCGTCGTTGGGAGTTTCTTGTTGCCGTTGCTGTCCATTGGTGGCTTTAATCTCTGAAATGATGGCTTCGAGATGACGGATTTGAGTCACATGCTCAGACTCGAGGATTTTCACCTTTTCTTCCAGCCGTCGTGTTTTTTCCTCAGAAGATTTAAAAAGTTCCTTAAGCTCCTGAAATACTGCTCTAAGGACGCAGTCCGTGCAGATACTTCCAGGGTGGTATTTTGAGAAACACCCCTCCGGAAAATCTACGCACCACTTGTCCTTTTGGCATGTGGAGCAGGTATACTTTAACGCACCAGGTCCTTTCTTTCCAGTCATGCTGAACACTTTATAACTCTGAATACTTTGTGACCACTCAATAAAAAAGAAAGGGGGTGGTGAGTTCGCCCCGCGTGAGTCGCTCCCGCCTATCGATCAGAGAGGTTTCGGATCTTTCAGAAGGCACGCTCCTTGTGCTGCTGTTCGTCCGACCGAGTCGTCAAACCTCGGCGTGCCGTGGCTCCCAACCAAGCAGCACTGACGGTACTCGAAGGGGCCATCGATTTCTCACCAGGTGAACAACGGAGCACACCCCGTACTAAACTCCTACTAGTTCCCTTCACGACGGCCAAGATCTCGGAGCAGCGTTCAGTGGATATCCCGCCACACCAAGAGACTCGACCCAAGGCTTTTTATTGGCCTGGCAACCAACATGGGAACAAAGGGCCGTCACCACGGACCAATGCTACCAGAGGCACCCGTCAACGGTCACTGGGAATGGTCAATAATTATGCGCCAGGAAAGGGGTTACCGGGGCACTACCCTCATCCCATTCATCGTGCCCCAACGCCTAAGACCCCTCAAGTCCTAGTCTCTCGCAACCAGTGAGCGTCGATTGGCGTTGTTTATAGAGGTTCCAAAGCCTCTCTTCTGACGCGTGAGGTAGCTGCCAGGTCCTTATATGTAGATAGATGAAAAAAGGGTAAGAGTGACATGATAGGTATAGGGGTTGTTTTTTTGTTGTTTTTTTCTTTTTGTATAAGTAGAAGAAATGGAATTAATTTTTAAAAAAAGATGAACGATAAAGTAGGATAAAAAAAAGAAAAGACGCACTTAGTCTGGAACCTAATTTTCGACCAAATCGACAAGGGAAACCCTGCCAGGGGTGCCAGAAGATAGGTACCCCCGCCGACATAGCTCGAAAAGTCAAGGGTACGCACAAGCTCTCTTCCCGCGACAAGGGGGCGTCACCTCTCTCTACTTTCTTTATGAGAGAGAGAGAGAGAGAGAGAGAGAGAGAGAGAGAGAGAGAGAGAGAGAGATGGAGAGAGAGAGTTACAAGGAGTTACAAGGAGTTACAAGGATAGTAAGTACCTCAAAAGAACATTCGTTCCATTTCAATGGAGGTACTTATTTTTTTATATTTATTTGCTACATCCAAACTTTTTATTATGCTACTTGTGCTAAAAATGCCAGAGTTAACTCTTTTTTGTCAATTTGCTGTTCTCTCATAACTTACTTATTCTATATAATATTTTACATGCTAATATATATATATACATTCAACTTAGATTAGGGTTTCTCGTCCAATATTAGAACATAAACTCGTTCTTTGTCTTTGGTTAATGATTCTGAGCTATAAGGAATATTTACAACATATTCATGTCAAAAAGCATTTTATTTTGATTGCATACAATAAATATATTTTATAATAAATACAATTAATATTTTGTAAATCTTAAAATTAGCATATAAATTTTATTTTAACTTATTAGTCACGTCACATATTATGTTAGATTTCTTAAAATTTTGTCTAATTTCTTTTTAAAATTTTCTACTGTATTACATTTCACTACATCCTCTGGTAATTGATTCCACTTGTTCACAATTTTATACGCAAATGAGTTCACACATATATTTGTGCGAAAATTCTTGGGTTTTATTTTCATTCCGTTTGATCGCGTAGTAGATGTGTTAAACTGAAACCAAATATTAGAGTCGACATTTTCTATTCCTTTTAGTATTTTAAACATTTCTATTAATTGACCTCTCAATCTTCTTGTTTCAAGGCTGAATAAATTTAATCTTTCTAATCTTGTTTCATAATTATAATTCCTTAGTTCTGGAATCAATTTCGTGGCTCTGGCTTGTACTTTTTCTAACTTCTCAATATCTTTTCTTAAGTAAGGAGACCAGGCTTGGGAACAATATTCTAATTGTGGCCTTACTAGTGCATTGTACATATTCAGAATTGTAATTTTATTTTTGAAAGTGATTTGGCGTTTTATATATCCAAGAATCCTTTGCGCTTTCTTTTCGACTTCGATGCACTGCCGTGAAAACTTTAGATCGTTTGTAATGTAGACACCTAGGTCTTTTTCATTTTTAGTTTCTTTGATCTCATTGTCGAACAGTTTGTATTCTCTCCTTGGATTATTATAACCAATATGCATTATTTTGCACTTTTCAAGATTTAAGGAGAGAGAGAGAGAGAGAGAGAGAGAGAGAGAGAGAGAGAGAGAGAGAGAGAGAGAGAGAGAGAGAGAGAGAGAGAGAGAGAGAGAGAGAGAGAGAGAGAGAGTTACAAGGAGTTACAAGGAAAAGAAGTACCTCAAAGGCCTTGCGGCCCATATCGAGGAGGCACTTTTTGCGGTTTTGATTCTTAGCATGTACTGATTACTTGCTATGAGATCATCAATTTTTCAAATATAATTTGTCAAGTCTACTCTTGAACTGTTCAACACTGCTACTCTCAACAACCCCCGCTGGTAGTTTATTCCATGTGTCGCAAATGTCATATGTGAATGACTTACCCACCGGAATCGTATTGAATCTGGGCAGCTCCACCTTCCACCCGTGATTTCGAGTCATATTCCGGTTGAGGGTAAAGAATTTGGTGGAGTCGACATTTTCAAATCCTTTCAAGATTTTAAAAGTCTCTATTAGACGACCGCGCAGTCTTCGAGTCTCTAACGAATAGAGTTCGAGCTCTTGCAGCCTTTCTTGGTATGACTTGTTCCTTAGCGATGGGATCAGTTTCGTGGCCCTGGCTTGCACCTTTTCCAGACGATCGATGTCTTTTCGATAATGAGGAGACCAGAACTGAACAGCGAACTCTAGGTGAGGCCTCACCAGCGAGTTGTACAAGGGCAAAACAACCTCTTTTGTTCGAAAGCTGAATTGCCTCTTGATGTAACCCAACAAGCGATGAGCTTTTTTCTCCACCTGTAAGCACTGCTTCGAGAATTTGAGATCGCTGCTAATCAGCACACCTAAGTCCTTCTCGACATCAGTAGACTCAAGACGCATACCTTGTAGCTCGTAGCCTGACCGGGGGTTCGCATACCCGATGTGCATCACCTTACACTTGTCTAAGTTGAAAGGCATCTGCCACTTGTCAGCCCACTCGCCGATCATCCGTAGGTCATCCCTCAACATCTCGATGTTTTCGGGATTCGCTACATTAGCTCCAAGTTTTGTGTCGTCGGCAAATTTTGCTAGACGACTCACCAGTCCTTCATCTATATCGTTGATGTAGATGATGAATAATAGAGGGCCTAGCACGGAGCCCTGAGGGACTCCGCTCGTTACTGACGACCACTGAGAGAGAGAGAGAGAGAGAGAGAGAGAGAGAGAGAGAGAGAGAGAGAGAGAGAGAGAGAGAGAGAGAGAGAGAGAGAGAGAGAGAGAGAGAGTTACAAGGAGTTACAAGGAAAGAAGGTACCCTAGGAGACCTTACGGTCCATTCAAAGAGGGTACCTTGGGACTAGCAATCGAGCGGGCACATGGCTGCTCAATTGTTTTGCGTCCCTAAACGGCCACTTTTCAAGACTTTGTCTAGTCTTGACTTGAACTGGTCAACAGATTCACTGTTGACAACTTCCACTGGAAGTGCGTTCCACTTACCGCAGATACTGTAGGTGAAAAAGTTTCCACAAGGATTGCGGTTGTAACGCTTCAGTTCAAGTTTGAAGCCGTGATTGCGCGTTCTGTTCTCACTCAGTGTGAAAATATCCCGGTAGTCAACATTGTCGAACCCTCGAAGTATTTTGAAAACTTCGATGAGCTGACCACGCAGTCTACGGGTTTCCAACGAGAACAGATCTAATTCCCTTAGTCTATCCTCATAACTTTTATGTCGGATAGAGGGAATCAGTTTGGTTGCCCTGGCTTGTACGCGTTCCAACCTTGCGATGTCCTTTCGAAACGAAGGACTCCAAAATTGTACGGCATACTCCAGGTGCGGCCGAACTAGGGAGTTGTACAGACAAAGTACTATCTCCCTGTTACGGTATCCAAACTGGCGCTTTATGTAGCCTAACATCCTTTGGGCTTTCTTCTCTGCCTCGATACACTGTTTCGAGAACTTGAGGTCGCTAGTGACAGTAACACCAGCGACAGAGAGAGAGAGAGAGAGAGAGAGAGAGAGAGAGAGAGAGAGAGAGAGAGAGAGAGAGAGAGAGAGAGAGAGAGTAACAAGGGAGTAACAAGGAAAGTAAGTACCCTAGGAGACCTTACGGTCCATTCAAAGAGGGTACCTTTAGGCTAGCAATCGAGCGGGCACATGGCTGCTCAATTGTTTTGCGTCCCTAAACGGCCACTTTTCAAGACTTTGTCTAGTCTTGACTTGAACTGGTCAACAGATTCACTGTTGACAACTTCCACTGGAAGTGCGTTCCACTTACCGCAGATACTGTAAGTGAAAAAATTTCCACACAGGTTTCGGTTGTAACGCTTCAGTTCAAGTTTGAAGCCGTGATTGCGCGTTCTGTTCTCACTCAGTGTGAAAATATCCCGGTAGTCAACATTGTCGAACCCTCGAATTATTTTGAAAACTTCGATGAGCTGACCACGCTGTCTACGGGTTTCCAGCGAGAACAGATCTAATTCCCTTAGTCTATCCTCATAACTTTTATGTCGGATAGAGGGAATCAGCTTGGTTGCCCTGGCTTGTACGCGTTCCAATCTCGCCATGTCCTTTCGCAATGAAGGACTCCAAAATTGTACGGCATACTCCAGGTGCGGTCGGACAAGTGAGTTGTACAGGCACAGTACAATCTCCTGGTTCCGATAACCAAACTGGCGCTTAATATAGCCTAGCATCCTTTGGGCCTTTTTCTCCGCCTCAATGCACTGTTTCGAGAACTTGAGGTCACTAGTGATTGTTACACCCAAGTCCTTCTCAGTGTCGGTGGATTCCATAGCAGTGCCCTTAAGGATATACTGAGATTGGGGGTTTCTGTGGCCGATATGCATCACTTTGCATTTGCCCACGTTAAAAGGCATTTGCCACGTGTCCGACCACTCCCCAATCTTCCCAAGATCTTCCTGCAGGCGGGCAGTATTTCCATCCTTTGCAACGTTCATACCAAGCTTGGTATCGTCGGCAAATTTGGAAATCTTGGCAACCATGTCACCGTCCATGTCGTTGACGTAGATGATGAATAGTAGTGGTCCCAGGACAGAACCTTGAGGCACCCCGCTAGTAACGGGCACCCATTCAGAAGACTGTCCATTTACCACCACCCGTTGCCGTCTGCCACTTAGCCAGTTCTCGATCCAGCCGGCTACCTTTCCGTCTATGCCAAGCGCTCGCACTTTCCGGAGAAGGCGGCGGTGTGGTACCTTATCAAAGGCTTTCTGAAAGTCTAGGTAGACCACATCCACCGCCTTGTCCCGATCGTGCTCACTGAAAACGAAGTGGAAGAATTCTACAAGGTTCGTCAGGCATGACCGTTGCCTTCGGAAGCCGTGCTGGGAACTCCTCAGTAGCAGGTTTGACTCTAAATACGACGTCACTTTGTCCACCATGATGCTTTCCATGAGTTTACCGACTATCGAAGTCAGACTGATAGGTCGGTAGTTCGACGGTTGGTTACGGTCTCCTTTCTTGAAGATAGGAGTCACCTCCGCCTCACGCCAGTCTCTAGGAACGCATCCGGTCCGGATTGACATGTTAAAGATAGCGCACAGATGTCGTGATACTTCTTCGCACACTTCCTTCAACACTTTAGGTAGAAGCCCGTCCGGTCCAGGGGACTTATTCGTCTTTAGGTCAGCGATCTTTTTCTTTATTTCTCCTTCGGTGAAGTCCATTGCCTCCAGCTTTTCCCCCGAGTAGGAATCCGTCGGCTGGGGAATGGGACCACACTCTTCAGTAAACACTGAAGAGAAGTAGTCGTTGAGGAGGTTGGCATTTTCTGCATCTGACTGAGTTAATGCACCCTCCTCGTCCACTAGGGGCCCAATCCTACGATGGATTGGTTTACGGCTATTTACATAGCCGAAGAACTCCTTGGGATTCTCCTTGCAGAGTCTCGCCACTCGGAGTTCCTCAGTACGCTTAGCCGCCCTTATGCTGGACTTCACTCTCCTGGCTAGCCTCCGGTACTCGTCAAAGGCACCCAAGATCTTCGATCGCCGGTACGCATTTCTCTTCTCCCTAAGCAGTTGGCCGATTTCTCGATTAAACCACTTTGGTTGAACAGAAGACCGACGGAGGCATTTTAGAGGGATGCAACTTGATTGAAGACTCATGAATTTATTTTTGAAATTGTTCCACGAATCCTCAACCTCTTCGCATACCGCTAGCCTTACATCAGTCAGCCCAGCACGAAGGCGTGCAAAGTCTGCTCTTCTCAAGTCAAGTTTCCTTGATTGACTGGCAACAGACCTTACCTTCGGGATCTTGACGGTAAATCTAACTAGCTGGTGATCACTGCCACCGAGCTCTTCGCCTACAGAGACATCCTCAACGATATCATCCTCAGAGGTGAAGACCAAGTCGAGGATATTGTCTCCTCTCGTCGGTTCTCTGACCCATTGAGTGAGGAACTCGTTGTTGGCGAACTCCAGGAGTAGCGCGCTATCGCCACAGGCTGCTCTGGTTTCCCAGTCAACTTGTCTGTTGAAGACGCCCATAACGATGCACACTCTGCCTTGAACAAGCTCACCCAGCAGCTGGTACAGTTCCCTGTCCTTCTCAACGGGTTGGGAAGGGGGTCTGTAAAGCACCAGGATCCTGTATCTGACAGGACATATCTCTAGGTCAACGCCTAGGAGCTCGTGATCGGATATAATGTTGGAGTTCGTAGATTTGATTGTATCCTTGACATACAACATTACACCGCCACCCTCTCTCTCTGGCCTATCTTTGTGGAAGAGTTGGTAGCCAGGAACCGTGAATTCGCCTTCAAAGTCTCGGTTTGACGTTTTTATCCACGATTCTGTTATGGCTACCATTTCGGGTTCTTCCGTCGCTACGAGGCCACGGAGCTCAGGAAACTTGTTCCTGATTGACCTCGCATTGAACAGAAGAACTTTCAGGGAGTCCCCGACTGTAGGACTCCCTATGCTCTTCCGTTTCCCGGCTTCTTTGTTGGCGAGGCACCCCTTTTTGCGACCTCTGAGAAGGTCGTTCCTGGAGTGACACGGGCGTACTGGCGTACGTCCGCCCTCACTCTGGGCCGGATACTCCTTTCGGTCCTCTCTACGACATTCTAAATCATGTTCGACAGAAAGGCCTTTCCTTTAAAGGAAAGATGTACCCCATCCCTTTGGTAGAGATCATTTCTACCATAAAAGGTGCGGTACGGGTCCACAAAAAAGACCCCCTCCGCCGTACACAAATCTGCCAGGCGCCGGTTTAGAGACACATTCATCGAGTGAGCGGTCCGTGTTGGACCTCTCCTCGGGAGCATCCCGACTACCACACGCTTGCGGGTTTTCAGCCCACAGTCGTCCACGGCACCCATGACCGTGTGGAGGATTTTATCTGTAGGGCCTACCCTGCCTCCTCTCAGGTACAGGTCGTTTCCACTGACCATCAGAGCAACGACTGAGCTCTCAGAAATCTGTGATTTCTCAGCCTCTACTCTGATGTGGTGGTTACCACATCCTGGCAGGCAGCTTACCTTCACACTAGTGCGAAGGCGGGCCGCTAGCAGGGACTGCAAGCCCCGTGCTTGAGAATCACCAATAAGGGTGACTCTTGCACATTTGTCAGCAGGCGACTTATTCTTTCCTCTCGGAAGCGACTTGCCGCTTTCCTCTTGTATCTCTGCATTTTTCTTTTTTTTTCTTCCTCATCTTATTTTTCTTCTCTTCATTTGTTTTCTCTTCTTCCGTTTCTCTTTTCTCTTCTTCCGTTTCTCTTTTCTCTTCTTCTCTTTCCACTTTCCCATGCGCACCAGTAGCGCTCGAATCCTCTACACTGGGGTGAGCTGCATTATGGTCCTTTTTCTTCTTTTTCTTTTTCTTCTTCTCATTGGCTCCGCATGGCAGAAGTGGGACTGCCAATGCAGTTTCACCTCCTTGGGCTGGAGTCACATCGGCGGAACCACCCAAGTCAGTGGGACTTTCGTCTCGAGCTTGAGCCGACTGGGCCTCTAGTTTAGAGGCTAGCTCTAGGATCTTTTCCTCGAGACGCCGAATCTGAAGCGCGTGCTGCGTTTCTAGGGTCTGCAGTTTATTTTCCAGCGCCCTAGATTTTTCTTCAGAGGCTGTGAAGAGATCCTTGAGTTCATTGCAGCATGCCACTGCCTCTCGGATCTCTCCTTTAAGGATGCAATCGGTGCATATACTTCCCGGGTGGCATTTCGAAAAACATCCTTCCGGGAAGTCCACGCACCACTTATCCTTCTGGCATATCGCACATGTATATTTAAGTGCAGCTGGACCTTTTTTCCCTGTCATTTTAAACACTTTCTCTCTTTCAAAACTTTGTGACCAATCAATAGAAAAAAGGGGGTTGGTGAGTTCTCCCCGCGTGAGTCGCTCCCGCCTATCGATCGGAGACGTTTCGGATCTTTCAGAAGGCACGCTCCATGTGCTGCTGTTCGTCCGACCGAGTCGTCAAGCCTCGGCGTGCCGTGGCTCCCAACCAAGCAGCACAGACGGTCCCCGAAGGGGCCATCGATTTGTCACCAGGTGAACAACAACGAAGCACGCCCCTTACTAAACTCCTACTAGTTCCCTTCACAACGGCCAGGATCTAGGAGCAGCGTTCAATGGATATCCCGCCCCACCAAGAGACTCGACCCAAGGCTTTTTATTTGCCTGGCAACCAACATGGAAACAAAGGGCCGTCACTTCGGACCGATGCTACCAGAGACACCCGTCAACGGGCACTGGGAACGGTCAATAATTACGCGCCAGGGAAGGGGTTAACGGGGCACTACCCTCATCCCATTCATCGTGCCCCAACGCCTAGGACACCTCTAGTCCTAGTCTCTCGCAACCAGTGAGCGTCGATTGGCGTTGTTTATAGAGGTTCCAAAGCCTCTCTTCTGACGCATGAGGTAGCTGCCAGGTCCTTATATGTAGATAGAGGAAGAAAAGAGAAACAGGGACATGATAGGAGTAGGCTTTTTTTTGTTTTTTTTTTCTTTTTGTATAAGTGGGAGAGATAGAATAAAAGTAAAAAAAGAGAAGGATAGAGTAAAAAAAAAAGGAAGGAATGACGCACTTAGTCTGGAATCTCGTTTTCGACCAAATCGACAAGGGAAGCCCTACCAGGGGTACCCAGAAGAGGGAACCCCGCCGACATAGCTCGAAAAGTCAAAGGTACACACAAGCTCTCTTCCCGCGACAAGGGGGCGTCACTTCTCCCTCTACATTCTTTGAAGAGAAAGAGAGAGAGAGAGAGAGAGAGAGAGAGAGAGAGAGAGAGAGAGAGAGAGAGAGAGAGAGAGAGAGAGAGAGAGAGAGTGTTACAAGGAGTCACAAGAAATACTAGTACCTCAAAGAACATTGCTGACCATACCGAGTAAGTACTATTTTGGGAAAGCCCTAACCTATAGCATAAGAGAAAATATAGCATAGATGAAGGCTCTCTCCCACCCGCATTTGCGGGCCAGAAAGCTGAAACGATACCTGAATGGGCAGAAAAAATTGAACATAAACAGGAAATTTTTATAAAAAAGTTGAAACCTATCTACTTTCCTCAGGTCTATAATCTATACTAAGGTGCTACCGTCTAGGTCTGGGTGTAGCTTATCTTGTCAAATAGAGATTTGAACTTTTCGACTGACGAACTGTTCACCACTTCTGGCGGTAGACGGTTCCACATTCCGCAGATTTTGTAATAGAAGAAGTTTCCGCAAATGCTAGTATGGAATTGCAGTAATTCCAGTTTAGTTTGCAACCGTTGTTACGTGTAGCATTTGTGTTCAATGTGAACAGCCTCCTGTGATCTACTTTTTCAACTCCTCGCATTATCTTAAAAGTTTCAATCAGTTGGCCTCTTAACCTGCGTGTCTCCAAGGAGAACATCCCTAATTCTGGTAGCCTATGCTGATAACTTCTATGTCTAAGGGAGGGGATCAATTTTGTGGCTCTGGCTTGTACCCTTTCCAGCCGTTCAATATCCGTCCTCAGGGTTGGGGACCAGAATTGTACGGCGTATTCAAGGTGTGACCGGACTAGATAGTTGTACAAGGCAAGAACTATTTGCTTATTTCGGAAGCGAAAATGCCTCTTTATGTACCACAGCATTCGCTGAACCCTCTTTTCCACTTGGAGACACTGCTTGGAGAACTTTAGATCACTGCTGATTAGCACGCCTAAATCTTTCTCAAGGTCAGTGGTATCTAGTTATTTGCCTAGCAAGGAGTAGTTTTCCCGAGGGTTAGCACACCGATGTGCATTACCTTGCACTTGTCAAGGTTAAATTGCATCTGCCACCTTTCTGATCACTCGCCTATCCTGAGAAGGCTA
The DNA here is from genome assembly GCA_963969495.1 of Ceratothoa steindachneri. Taxonomy (NCBI): domain Eukaryota; kingdom Metazoa; phylum Arthropoda; class Malacostraca; order Isopoda; family Cymothoidae; genus Ceratothoa; species Ceratothoa steindachneri. The sequence goes on along the minus strand of OZ018320.1, from coordinate 6,003,963 downwards.
TTTCGCAGGCGTTCCACTCCTTCTCGCGAGCTCACACTACCTCCTAGCTTGCTATCGTCGGCGAACCTGGCTATCGAGCATATTAGTCCTTCGTCTATATCATTGATGTAGACGATGAACAATAGAGGCCCAAGCACAGAGCCCTGGGGCACCCCGCTACTGACTGGCGTCCATTGCGAGGCTATCCAGTTGATCTTTACTTATTGCCTCCGTCCCGAGAGCCAGTTTTCTATCCATTCGGCTACCTTGCTGGTAATACCAAGGGCGCGGACTTTATTTATCAACCTGCGGTGTGGTACCTTATCGAAGGCTTTTTGAAAGTCTAGGTATAAGATATCCACAGCTCGACTACGGTCATACTCAGTCCAAATACTCGCCACTCGGAGTTCCTCAGTACGCTTAGCCGCCCTTATGCTGGACTTCACTCTCCTGGCTAGCCTCCGGTACTCGTCAAAGGCACCCAAGATCTTCGATCGCCGGTACGCATTTCTCTTCTCCCTAAGCAGTTGGCCGATTTCTCGATTAAACCACTTTGGTTGAACAGAAGACCGACGGAGGCATTTTAGAGGGATGCAACTTGATTGAAGACTCATGAATTTATTTTTGAAATTGTTCCACGAATCCTCAACCTCTTCGCATACCGCTAGCCTTACATCAGTCAGCCCAGCACGAAGGCGTGCAAAGTCTGCTCTTCTCAAGTCAAGTTTCCTTGATTGACTGGCAACAGACCTTACCTTCGGGATCTTGACGGTAAATCTAACTAGCTGGTGATCACTGCCACCGAGCTCTTCGCCTACAGAGACATCCTCAACGATATCATCCTCAGAGGTGAAGACCAAGTCGAGGATATTGTCTCCTCTCGTCGGTTCTCTGACCCATTGAGTGAGGAACTCGTTGTTGGCGAACTCCAGGAGTAGCGCGCTATCGCCACAGGCTGCTCTGGTTTCCCAGTCAACTTGTCTGTTGAAGACGCCCATAACGATGCACACTCTGCCTTGAACAAGCTCACCCAGCAGCTGGTACAGTTCCCTGTCCTTCTCAACGGGTTGGGAAGGGGGTCTGTAAAGCACCAGGGTCCTGTATATGACATGACATATCTCTAGGTCAACGCCTAGGAGCTCGTGATCGGATATAATGTTGGAGTTCGTAGATTTGATTGTATCCTTGACATACAACATTACACCGCCACCCTCTCTGTCTGGCCTATCTTTGTGGAAGAGTTGGTAGCCAGGAACCGTGAATTCGCCTTCAAAGTCTCGGTTTGACGTTTTTATCCACGATTCTGTTATGGCTACCATTTCGGGTTCTTCCGTCGCTACGAGGCCACGGAGCTCAGGAAACTTGTTCCTGATTGACCTCGCATTGAACAGAAGAACTTTCAGGGAGTCCCCGACTGTAGGACTCCCTATGCTCTTCCGTTTCCCGGCTTCTTTGTTGGCGAGGCACCCCTTTTTGCGACCTCTGAGAAGGTCGTTCCTGGAGTGACACGGGCGTACTGGCGTACGTCCGCCCTCACTCTGGGCCGGATACTCCTTTCGGTCCTCTCTACGACATTCTGGATCATGTTCGACAGAAAGGCCTTTCCTTTAAAGGAAAGATGTTACGTGTAGCATTTGTGTTCAATGTGAACAGCCTCCTGTGATCTACTTTTTCAACTCCTCGCATTATCTTAAAAGTTTCAATCAGTTGGCCTCTTAACCTGCGTGTCTCCAAGGAGAACATCCCTAATTCTGGTAGCCTATGCTGATAACTTCTATGTCTAAGGGAGGGGATCAATTTTGTGGCTCTGGCTTGTACCCTTTCCAGCCGTTCAATATCCGTCCTCAGGGTTGGGGACCAGAATTGTACGGCGTATTCAAGGTGTGACCGGACTAGATAGTTGTACAAGGCAAGAACTATTTGCTTATTTCGGAAGCGAAAATGCCTCTTTATGTACCACAGCATTCGCTGAACCCTCTTTTCCACTTGGAGACACTGCTTGGAGAACTTTAGATCACTGCTGATTAGCACGCCTAAATCTTTCTCAAGGTCAGTGGTATCTAGTTATTTGCCTAGCAAGGAGTAGTTTTCCCGAGGGTTAGCACACCGATGTGCATTACCTTGCACTTGTCAAGGTTAAATTGCATCTGCCACCTTTCTGATCACTCGCCTATCCTGAGAAGGCTATTTCGCAGGCGTTCCACTCCTTCTCGCGAGCTCACACTACCTCCTAGCTTGCTATCGTCGGCGAACCTGGCTATCGAGCATATTAGTCCTTCGTCTATATCATTGATGTAGACGATGAACAATAGAGGCCCAAGCACAGAGTCCTGGGGCACCCCGCTACTGACTGGCGTCCATTGCGAGGCTATCCAGTTGATCTTTACTTATTGCCTCCGTCTCGAGAGCCAGTTTTCTATCCATTCGGCTACCTTGCTGGTAATACCAAGGGTGCGGACTTTATTTATCAACCTGCGGTGTGGTACCTTATCGAAGGCTTTTTGAAAGTCTAGGTATAAGATATCCACAGCTCGACTACGGTCATACTCAGTCCAAATACCGTGAAAAAATTCTAGTAGATTAGTGAGATATGAACGGTTCTTGCGAAATCCTTGCTGGAAATCTAAGATCAGGTTGTGCGACTCTAAGTGCTGCACTGTACATTCTGCGATTATTCCCTCGAGTCGTTTGCCTAAGATGAATATCAGAATAATAGGCCGGTAATTACCCGGGCATTCGCGGTCCCCCTTCTTATAGATGGGAGTTACGTCTGCTATTCTTCAGTCTTCCGGCACCTCTCCAGTTTCGAAATATTTGTTGAAAATGGTGGTGAGGTGTGGAGCGACCTCTTCACTAACTTCTCCGAGGACTCTAGGAAGAAAGCCATTCGGACCTAGAGACTTATATGGGTTAAGGTTTCCTAGTCTGGCTACTACTTCGTTTCTCTCTAAGACTATTTCGAATAGGTTTTCGCCCTCTTCGAGATGAATCCCTGGCCTTGGAGCTGAACAGTCAACTTCTCTCGTAAATACGGAGGCAAAGTAGCCATTCAACACGTTGGCGATGTCTGGTTCTGACTTCCGTAACACGCCATTGTCATCTCTCAGCGGTCCTATGCTACGTCGAATCGGCTTGCGGCTATTGGCATACAGGAAGAATTCTTTCGGGGTCTCTTTACAGAGTGAGGCAACCGGAACTTCTTCGCTGTGCTTAGTTCTCCGTACCAGTGCTTTAACTTGCCTACACTTTTCTCTGTATTGAAGAAGCCTTTCTTCATTACGGTTTGCTTTCCAGTTATTGTAGGCAGTTTTCCTGTTCCTTATCACTGCAGCGATGCTTTGATTGAACCGTCTCTGTTGCAGAGGCTTTCCGCTCCTCCTTTTACTGGGGACAAACGCGGACTGTTGGGTCATAAAATTTACTTTAAACTCCAACCATTTGTTCGAGGCTCCTTCTCCTGTTGCAGGCCCAAGCCGAGCTATCGCATCCCGAAAACCCACACAGTTTGTGCGTCGGAAGTCGGGTTTAAAGATAGCGACGTGAGAACCTCTCTCACATTGTGGACGGAAAACGTGTCTGTGCGGTGATCGCATCCGCCCACACACTCTCCCACGTTGAGTCAGGATATTATTTCGTCCTCGGAGGTAAACATCAAATATATTTATTTATTTATTTATTCCATATTAATCCAATGTACAGTATAAACATATTACATTTTATATCTTAATGACAAGTTACAATAAGTACTTTATACATACAAAGATTAGTTATGGGCCCAAAATAAGTCAGTGACTTTTAGGGCAGAAACTTAAAACTTAAGACTAAGCATAAAATTATCTAGAATAAAATCCCTTCGTGTTTACGAACAGAGAACGCCTTTGTTATAAAAATATAAACAACTTAGTATACATTTGAGAACCTAACCATTGTAGAGATTGCAAATAACGAATAATTATATTATTTAAATTTAGAGATAAATTAAAAAACTATTTATTTTTAGTGATTATTTCAAAAGATCTGTAGTTAACATGGTCAACATTCTTATATAAATAATAACATATTTATAATGTATAAATCAGAGTAATAGTACACAGTATAATAGTGTACGGTAACAAATAAATTCACAATAACAAAAACTGAATAGAAATTTAGTAAGCCGTAATTATTTTGTTTTTAAGAGCTTTTTTGAAATGAGCTAAATTGGTTTGGGATTTGATATTGTCGTCAAAGCCATTCCATATTTTGATACATTTGTACAGAAAGCTACATTTTGTTCTATTGCGGGTTTGGTTATTATGGGTATTATCAGCTGTTTGTAACATATTAAATATATAGTTATTATAGGAACAATTTATTGTTTTGTAAAGGAATAAGGATGTTTAAAAAACAAAGAGATCATTTAATTTTATAATTCTGGATTCTTTAAAAAATCGATTAGTGTGCTCTTTGTAGTCGAGTTGATGGATGGCTCGAATTGCTTTTTTCTGTAATATGACTAATTTATTGAGATAATTTTGATATTTTCCATACCAACTCTCTATGCCATATGCCAAGTAAGGTTGCACCATTGTCATATATAAAGAGTGGAGAATAGATTTTGGAAGAAACTTATTTAATTTATATAATATTCCAATCGATTTTGATAGTTTTGTTGAGATATGTGTAATATATTGTTTAAAACTCAGATTTTTGTCAATAAAGATGCCTAGGAATTTGATATGAGTAGTTTCATAGATTATTCCGACGCCCATTTTAATATCGGGCAATTCAATAGATTTTTTGTAAGAGCAAAGAATATATTTGGTTTTATCTACACTTATTGATAGTTTATTAACATCAAGCCACATGAAGACATTTTCGAGTTCTTTATTTATTGTAGATGCAATGTTGCTCGGTTTGTCATATGGTAAGGGAGTTGCTAAGGCACTATCATCGGCGAATAATATAAATTTAAACAGAGAAGAGGATTTAACAATATCATTAATATAGATTAAAAATAACAGTGGCCCTAGCACGGAGCCTTGTGGGACCCCAGTTGTAATATTAAGGTGGGATGAGTCTTGACCATTGACGGAGACAAATTGCTTTCTTTCAGTTAAATATGATTTGAACCAATTTTGACAGTTGCCTCTAATTCCATACATAGCTAATTTTGACAGTAGAATATTATGGTTGACACAATCGAAAGCTTTTTTAAAATCGAGAAAAATTAAGAATACAATGTGGCCGTTTTCAATGTTATCATATAAATATTGTAGGTGGTTAATTATCGCGTGAATCGTTGATTTCTGACGTCTAAAACCACATTGGTGTTTATACAACAGTGAATTAGATTACAGAAATTTATAAAGTTTATTCAATGCTATTTTTTTAAATATTTGACTGAACATTGAAAGACATGAAATAGGGCGGTAATTGCTGACGTTTGTGAGGTCTCCGGCCTTTGGTAACGGTGTTACCCGAGCAACTATTAATACACTTGGAAATATACCTTGCGTAAATGATTTATTAATTATTGATGCTAAAATTGGAGCAACTATATCAGAGATGTATTTTAAAATTTTAGTGGAGAATGAATTAATACCTAATTTTATTATTTTTTAGTGAACTAATGAGTTTTTTTATATCGGCTACGCTTACAAGAGAAAAGAAAAAGGAATTTGGTACATTAATCTCATTAAAATACGAAAGAAAAGATTTATCGACTATTGCAGGAGTCTGAGATTTTTTACCTACGTTGACAAAAAAATTATTGAATTCATTTGCTTTTTCTTTATTATCATCAACTGGTTTGCCGTCAATGATAATTTGTTTAATTTGGTTTGTTCCTTTAGTATTTTCAGGTTTTATCACAGAATTGATTAATTTCCAAGTTTGTTTTATATTGTTTTTCGTTTGATTAAATCGTTCATGGTAATAATTTTTCTTGGCTATTTTAATTTGGTTAGTAACTTGATTCCGAAAATTTTTATATGAGTGTTCTGGAATTTGAATAAGCTTATAAAGAGAAAAGTATTTTTGACGTTTTTTGATGTTATTTATAATTGCGTTTTTTATCCAAGGTTTTGCTTTGTGTTTATATGATATAGTTTTAGATTTTAGAGGACAATTAAGTTTAAAAGCATCGTCTAGCCGTGAAATTAACTCTTCGGTAGCAGAATTGATGTCATTTATATAGGAAATTTCATATAGATTCTGATTTAGAACATAGTTATAGAAGTTTGTTAAGGTATTTTCGTTAATTATGCGGTAGGTTATTGTACGGTTTTGATGAATATTATTCGAGTTGAAAAAAGACTTTTGGATCATGAATTAGTGTTGCTGAGTTTTGGGTTATTCTTGTCGGTTTTGTTATAATTGGAAGTAAGGAATGAGAATAAAAAGTATTGAGGAAGGACTGAGTTGATGCGTGGTTTTCAAAGCTTAATAGATCGAAATTAAAATCTCCTGTAATTATTATGTCGTCATAGTTTGTAACATTGAAGTAATTGATTAATTCAGCAATCTTATCTATAAACATCTCAGGGTCACCAGAAGGAGGTCTATATACGGTTCCAATATAGTTATAGGAAATACTAATTTCGTCAACTTTTTTAGTATTGAGTCTGTCAGATATATACACGCTTATACCTCTCTCCCTATCTTGTTTACGTTGCGTAGTGAATGAAAAGAGTTATAGTTTGGGAACCTGATAAGGTGCTTATTATTATTTGTTAGCCAGCTCTCGGTGAAGGCAAAAACATAAAATTTATAATTAAGTGTTGACAAAAATATTGAAAATTCATCAATGTTTGCGTGCAAAGATCGAATGTTAAGATTTAAAATGGACAGGTCTGTTTTTTCAAATGAAAATGTAGTGTTAAATTTATCCCAATCATAGTATTAGGTTCTTACGTTATTTTCTTTAAAATTTGGATCTAATTCATCAAAATGGCTTATGTCTGGATCGATATTATTGAAGTGATCAAGTTGTTCAAACATCTAGGCAGTTCAATTGGAATTTAAAAATTAAAGGTTACAAATTGCAATTACGTATAAATATATCTATAAACAGTTAAAATTATATTTTTATGATAACTTTAATAAGAGAAAAAGGAATAAAGTATGTAATACGATTGAACTAAAAGTAAGTGAATGCTAGGTCAAAACATAGTTTGTTTGTTTTTTTTCTCATCTAAAGCAGTAATATCGCCGAAGGTATTATTACTGATCGTTCCAGAGATTCTCACCATTAAAGTCTGCAAGCGTCGAATTGAGGTGTTCCGATAGAAATTTTTGGAGGGCAGCTCGGGTATTGACGACTATACGTAGGCTGCCCAGATTTTTTTTTTAACCCAATGCTGGAGGGTTTCATCTGCATATATATATTTATATATATATATATATATATATATATATATATATATATATATATATATATATATATATATATATATATATATATATTTAAATAAAAAAAATTACGTTAATTTTTAGTAGCAAACGAACTTTAATTATTAATAAGTCAATATTCACTTACCTAATTTGGTCTAGAGTTGTACTTGGCATTTGAATGGATCTTTTCAAGGAGGTTTATATTTGAGCTTAGGTAATCAGAAAATTGCAAACAATTCATCTCATAATTGCATGTAGTTAATAGTGCCGCTTTTAAAGTATCTATAGTTAACCTGCTTTTTTCGTCTGCCCAGTAGTTTTTCATCATTGAAAATACCCTCTCTGTTGGTGCATTTGATCATGGTAGAATCAAAAAGAATTCTACTACCTGATAAATGTTTTCAAATGTAATATTCTGACTTTTGAAATGTGCAAATATTTCCAACCATCTACTGTCAGCCTCAATTTCACGATCATTCCACTCTTTAATTTTTTCTAATGTGACAAAATTCTTAACACAAGTTACTTCATCGAAAAGATCATCATCATTTATTGTGTAATTGGGTCTCTTGGAAGAATAAATTCAAGTGCTTCTTTAACTTCACTCCAGAGGATTAAGTTGTGAAGAAGAATCCAGTTGCAAATTTTCCATCTCTTCAAAATGCCCAGTCCATTGGTTCAAATATTCTATACATGAATTATAGAATGTCAAAGTAGTTTCTTTAAATCTTTCTATATCATTTCCTTCTTTCTCTAAATCCTTCAGAATTTTATCCACAGCTAAGGGGAAAAATGTTGTCAAGTCTATAATTACTTATGATTGTTTGAAAGAATGTCCACCTGCATTTCCCAATGCTGGACTTACCATTGTCCAGCATTGAGTAGTCATTTTTGCTGGACAAATGATCTAAAAACAGTAAAATGCCGGACAGTCCAGCAAAATGCTGGACGTCTGGGCAGCCTAACTATACGTAGGTCTTTGTGACCGGAGGGTGATGGCAGGAAAATTTTAATGGAGCCATCTCTGGTAGTGCAGCCGGAGATCTTTGTGGAGAATTTCTTTTTAGGTTGACGGAGGGCAAAAAAGATTTTGTTGCGATTTGGAGTCAGTTGTTCGTTTACATAGAATAAAGGTTGGAATTCTTTGCATGGTAAAAAGATGTCAAGCTTCAGATCACTTCTGCGCAACTTCACAATTATGTTTCTTTTGTCGGGACCTTGTACTTTAGGCTTGGGACCTAGACGATGAGCAACAGAGATGTCGGATTCTTGTATTTGTATGTGACAGTTATCTTTAATAAGTTTGCGGATGATATTGCTGCAGTTTTCATTATTGGTGACTTTGTGGGGGTCTAAGATCGAACCTAGTAAACATTTGTTTGAAAAGTTTAAACGGTTCACACATGAATCTAGGAAACATTTGTTTGAAACTTAAACGGTTCACACATTGAACCTTATAAATAGGAAGATAAACTTCCCGCTGTTAATAGCTCTCTTTTGTAAATAGGAAGATAAACTTCCCGCCATTAATAACGTTTTTGTAAATAGGAAGATAAACTTCCCCCTTTGCAGTATTTCTCCTTTGTAAACAGGAAGTCAGACTCCCCAGTACGATATCTTGTGTCAGCCATACGTAGCTCCGTACAAAAATAGATCTTTTTCATGAAGTCCCGTGGAGAAAAGGTGAAAATCGATGGCGTTCTTGAAGTTCCTTCCCTCGACTTTTCCACCTTTGCCGGCTGTGAACTTTTCTGTGAGCTCAATTTTTTGTGGAAGATATAGTGGGTGAAAATTAAAAATGGGGGATGGGGGTATTTTGCCCTAGTAGGGAGGGCCGCTTTATTTTTATTCTATTTCATTTTTCCTTTATTTGTGTTGTTATTTTGTGTTTTTTATTGTCTGTCTGTTTCTTTGTGTGTTTTTAATGTTCTTCTTATTGTATTTTGTCTCTTCTTCTCTGTATTTTGACTTTTAGTGTAATAGTGTTTGTAGCATTCAAGCCTTTTATAGCTTTCTTGCCGACAATGATATTTCAGTGTTGTCTGTAATCTCATTTTTCGTGAGTAACTGTATGGAACTAGATGTGATATGTTGTGATGCTTTTTATGTGTATATTAGAGTGATATTTTCTCGTGAACAGAGTTTTGTGCTCGGGAACCGGCTTCTGCGTGAGGCTTTCGCCCGTAGCCACGCGGGTATATTTAACCTGCCGCCTGCTCCCTGCAGTTCTGGAATGACATCATCCGTTTGAGGGGACAAGATCTTTTTGCCCAGTTTCTGGGTGACGACATTGATGGGTTCCAACCGTTTCCTCCGATGCAAGACGCTTTGCCTGATTCGATCACGCCTTCTTGCTTTGTTGATAAGCAGAGGGGCCGTGTTCTGGATACGTTGGAGCCTTTTCATCGAGGTTTTATTAGCCGCTTGGGACACCACTGCGGGGTAGATCAGCATAGCCCGGGCATACATCATATATAATTTCCTGATGTTGGCTGAGCTTAGATCTCTAAACCTGTAGAGCTTGGAGATTTCTCTCTTCGCCAGGTTCCGCCTCTCCGTGTGGTGTCTCGACTATCCATGGTCGGTGATTTTATGGCCCAAGACGGTGCCTTCGGCGGAGTAGCCGTATCTCCTCCCATCTATGATGATGGGCCATGTCAACTCGTGGTTCAACGGGACAATTTTGAATTTGTCCCTATTGGTCCTGATTTTCCATCGTCTCTCGAATCGGCTGATGTTGTTGATTTCCGCTATAGTGCAAGCCGCCTGCGCCCTTGCTTTCCTCTCCGGGCACGGGACAATTTATGTGACCTCATCTGCGTATTGCAGATACATCGTGTCCCTGTGCACCGCAGTTGGGGGGTCGATGGTGAAGACCAAGTAAAGCAGAGGACTCAGGCAGCTTCCCTAAGGGACGCCTGACTTTAATTCGAATTCGGGGCCTCTGTGCCCTTCAATCATGATACACGCCCTTCTGTCCATGATGAAGTCACAGAGGATCCTTTCCAGGATTGGGTCTAGCTGGAGGTTCAGGATCTTGTATTGAAGTCCTTACAGCCAGACTTTATCGAAGGCCTTTTGCACGTCCCTCAACACAATGTCTACATAGAACCTGTTCGCTTGGGTGTATGCTACTTCATCAGTTAGGAGCGCCAGGGAGGTGTCTGTGCCCCTTTTTTGCAGAACCCATGCTGTTGTGGGTTGTGCGCTCCTAACTCGCTCAGTTGAGCTTGTAGCCTATTCGCTAAAATCTTTTCAAAGATTTTACCCTGCATCTCAAGAAGAGAGATCAGGCGATAGTTTGCCACCTGGTCTGGGGGCTTGTTTCCCTTTGGGATAAAGATGATTTTGGCCATCTTGTATCCATCCGGGAAGTAATCTTCATTCAGGACGGCATTCATAGTGTTTGCCAATCCCTGAATAATTTGCCTTGGGGCATTTACGAGGTTGTTTTTCGTAATCCCAGACCAACTTGGAGCCCTCTGTTTGAAGGACCTTATGGTGTTCAAGGTCTCTTCGACAGTTATCGGGCATCCGTGGTCAACCATCACTCTTTCCTGAGATACTTGGTGATGGGGGTGAGTTCTATGTATCATTGTGCCGAGGTCGTCGAGCAGTTGGTCTTCGAAGTCCTGGTCGAAGTCGTCGTTCTCCTCCGGTGATATAGCGAAAATCTTTTGCCAGTGCGATCTAAATCTTCTTTTGAGAGTCTCTGGGTCCTCTATGATGTCGTCTCCTTCCTTAATTTGGGTTCTGGGTCTGGGAGGTAATCCCCTAATTCTCCGGATGTTATTCCAGAATTTTACCGGATCACTCTCCCTGTCCAGTCTCCCAATGATGTCATTCCATATCGTTCTTTATTTTCTGTTATGATGTCTGTAATTTCCATGCCTAGATGCCTCATTTTGGCCGTCCTTTTCCTATTGGTACCTGTCCTGCCGATCTCGTCATAGATTGCTGTATGTTCTTGGGAGATTTCTCTCATCTCGTCCGTCCACTCAGGTTGTGGGAGCATTTTATAGGAGATTCTGGGAACACACCTCTAGTCGGCTTGAGTGAGGAGATCGGTGATATTGTTGATCTCCTCGTCAATCTTTTCGAGATTAGCGTCTCCCAGATCAGTTGGTTGGTATGTACTGAGTATCTCTCTATATAGCTCCCAGTCAGCTTTCGAGTAACTTTTGCTAAGTGTAGCGGGCTTGAATATTGGCGCTAGCGAGATGGTAGTGAGAATCGGGATGTGATCGCTCGGAACCACTGGCCCGGGCTCATTGACAATGTTGAAGGGAAAGTTTTTGGATGTCAACACAATGTCCGGTTTTGTTGCCGAACGTTGTGTTATGAAGGTCGGGAAATCTGGCCCGGCCCTCTGGAGTCTGTCTCTTACGAGTAGCATCTCCAGGTTTTTTCTCCTTTGATCGGTGCTTCCGTAGCCTGATGCACTGCATCTGGCATTAAGATCACCGCTAAGCAATGTCAATTTCCCACGCCCGAAGAGGTTGTAAAAGTTAGGGATCGGCAGGTAATCTCGTCGCGGTGGTTGATAGGCCGCCGCTACGGTCAGGTCTCCCACTAGGGTAGGTATTGCTACTGCCACGAAAGATTCATCTAGACCTGGAAGTGTTTTGTATGTTAGGTTGTTCCGGATCGCGATGACAGCGCCATCGAACCGTTATTGTGAATGGTTTTTGCGAATGACTGTGTAATTGGGTATTTTTATGCTGTTCATGTTTGTGTTAACGCCGTGTTCTGTGATGAGGATTAGATCAGGATCCACTTTACAAAAAATGTTTCCGTAAGGAATGTTTTTCCATACCCATTCGTTGACGTTAATTGTTAAAATCTTTAGTGTGTTGTTGGTGTTTTCCATGTTTATGTTCTGTTGTGTATGTGTGTGTTGGTTTGTCCTCATTAGTGTTTTTCGCTGCGTGAGTTTCTCCCGTTCCGAATTTTTTCGAACTCTGCCTCGCTTACGGCGAGGCATGAGTCCCTGTATAGCTTAATCCTGGCCTCCATGAGCGCCGCTACTACCAGCGCTTCACGGTCTGGGGAATCATAAGACCATTTCAATAATCCCGTCTTCACTCCTTAAATGATTTGCCCCACCTTGGGGCTTTCAGGAAAGGAAGTTTCCTCCGTTCTGAAGAATTTGATGTTGAGTTCTTCTCCATCGAATTCCCTTACTTTCTTCGGATTTCTGCTTCTGCTTCCTTTATTAATGGGTTGAGAGATCTCACGTTCGTCCTCGGATGACGAGGCCGAGCATAGGAGATTTCCTTCAGCCTGCTTGAGACGTCTGGCTGCTCTCTTTGCACTCTCTCCCCTCTTTTTCATCGTAGCTAGTCTTGGGTCCTTGTTAGATGACCTATGTGGGGTAAGCTTCTGCTCCATTTCTTTGGTGCTACCCTCTCTCTCCTTGGTCTCCCGTGGGAAGGGGGTCGCGGGCACCTCTTTTTGTGTTCCAAACTGTACCTGTAGGACATCCCCTGAAGGAGGGTTCTCCGGGAACCACATCTCTGCCAAGCCATTGTTTTTCAACATATTGTTGACCTCTCTGGCGAAGCAGCCTGGGCTGGTCAGATTCCTTACGTGCGCATAGAGGATTCACGTAATTATTTTTGTGGCGTTTTTGTCATCCTTGTCTACCTTGATGTCGGTTCTCGGGACCTGGCTGTTCGAGGCGCTTGCTGAGGGGGTGGTTTTAGCTGCTTGGGCATAGGAGGTATTTGATCTCCTAATACCTTCCGCCCTCTTTGTTTCAGTCTTTTTTCTGATTATGTCCTTCTTCTTTAGGCATGACATCGCCATTGCCCCATGCCTCTGGCTACAGTTTGGACACTATTCCTCCTTGGCCTGGCATTCGCGCCAGCCGTGTCCTTTTTGGCTGCATCTAGAACAGGTTGATTCCTGCTCCTTGCAGTCCTTCTTGGCGTGATGCTCCAGACGGTAGCAATTAAAGCAGATCTGCACGGGGGTGTATTCCTCACGCTCGACCTGCTCACCACTGATTTTGGTGTTAAAGAGAAGTAGCCCTCTCTATTTCGCCTTGGACGCCATTTCCGTGTCTGTGAATACAACTTTGAAGACATGGGAGTACTCCGAGTTGTCTCTTTTGTTGCGGAACTTAATGACCTCGGCCACTTTCGAGCACTTCTGGTTCTTCTCTATTTCTTCCTTTATTTCATCCTTTGTGTGTTGGCCGACCCATGGGTCCAGCCTTCTGCACACGACGCTTCTGTGCGCCTGGATTTGAGGAGGCGTGGTTGGTTGGAGGTTTATCTCCTTAAGGTGCCTTACCCCTTCTTCCTTAGTAAGCGCCTCAATATCCTTTTCGCGTTCGCATACTGCGACGTAACCGACTGGAGTGTCGATCAGCCTAAGAACGCCCACGCTGAGCTTACCGAACAGAGTCTTATAGACAGTACCCTTGTCTGGTTTCGCTTGTCCGCTTATACACCTAAGCGGGACCCTTGGTGCATCCTGGGCCGTCATTATTCCGGGTGGCTTCCCTTGAAGAGGGGATACACTTTAATTTCAGTATTTGGTCTTTTCTCTGGATTCGGGACTCACTATTATATGTTTTATCTTATGGACGATTTGTAGTTATTTTTCCTAGAAAAAAGATTCGGTTTTTCCTTTTTGGGAAAAGAGGGCCCCCCCTCGTTAAACCGCCGCCTGGATGTAAAAAGGGATTTGCCTTTGGGTGGAGGATGAAAGATGAATGAGATGAATCCAGGTGGGATCCTTTGGGGGTGTGATTGTATGGTGGACTTATTGACAACGCCGCCCCCTCGAGGGTTTTTAATCGCGACCGCTCCCCAACATACCCTAGAGACAGTTGTATGTCCCTCTATTGTCCTGGAAGGGGCCTTCGTCGTAATGGGCACCGAAGGTTGCAGTCCGTCCCTTGTTCGGAATATTTCTGACATTGTTCTCTACTGTGGGCTAATCCTCAAACCAGCTTCCTCCAATGCCCCCAATTATGCCAATGCAACTGCTAGGCATAGTTGAGATGAAACATGAATGGCAAACCCCTCTCACATCTGACGGCCGTTCATGCAGGGGGGCGGGGCCGGGGACTTAAGCAGTTATTTGCTCAAGTGGGGCCACTAAAAGAAAGATGAAGTTAGTATGATGGTGAGTGGTGATGAAAAATGAGTAATATCTCTCTTTTGGAAGATTTTGGAGGCGTTGGGAAATTTTCCCCAAACTTTCCCTCCTTTGCCGGTTCTGAGATCGCTGTCGGATGTAATATACCAACAATTCTTCCCGTCTAAAAATTCAGAAAATTACATTTAAAATTAAGTGAAAGTGATGAAATTGTGTGGTAGGTATATAAAGGTGTGAAAATGGTTCCTAGTTTGCCCTGGTGTTAGGGCATCACTAGCATACTTCTCAATTCTTCTTCTTCATATTTAAAAGATCCTCCGTCATTAAAGGTGCTGACTGTCGTTGACAGCCAGTTTCCTCCATTTTAATATATATATATATATATATATATATATATATATATATATATATATATATATATATATATATACATTTATTCAGCTTTATTGTACCGTCGAAGCATTCGAGCCTTTCAAAGGTATCTCTCATGCTGAATCTCATTAAGTTCTGAGTTTTAATTTGTTTCTTTTATTTGGGCCCTTCGCCTCTTTTTGTCGTTCTTAGTTGTTTTGATTTCTATTATCTAATTGGGAATTGGGCACTTCGCCTCTTTTTATTCTCAAATTTTAATTAGTTTTTCAGTTATTTAGTTTGGGCACTTCGCCCCTTCTATATTTAAAGTTTATTAAGTTTTTTTATTTATATTATATTTATATTTGGGGGAGTTCTTTAGTATGGGTACTTCGCCTCTTTTTTATTTATTTATATTTATAAGTGTAGTACTACTACGTGTACATAGGTAGTACAGCTTCTCTCGTGCAGGTTCTACTGCTAAGGAACATAGCCGTTCGACCTATTGTGCGTCTTCTGTTTGCACGTATGTTTACGTCAAGGTTTATTGTTGGGAGTATTTCTCGGTCTACTTTGTCCCATGTCTTTCTCCCTAGCCTTTGGATCTCCGTATTGACCGGCTTTAGTCCAACTCTATGGTGTAGAGTTGATTGCCGAATACGGTCGATCCTTTGCGTGCCAGTGATCAGCAGAGTGGCTTTATTCTGCACCCTCTGCATCATTCTGAAAGATGTACAGCTTGCCATCTGCGTGATCACGGCTGGGTACACTAGGACTGAGCGTACCAAGGCCATATGCAGCTTTTTGATGTTTGGCACGCTGAGGCTTCGGAAACGGATAAGTTTGACAAAAATATAGTCAAAGTTATTTTCTCAACCACGGAAATGGCACAAAGGGCTATGAAGAAGGGACTCCTGGGGTTCTACCTCCGCGTTGCTCCTGAACAAATAGAAGCGGAGGAATTCGTTTTGCTGGAAACCTGCTTTTATCTGTTCTAAACAAGGACACGGATGGAAGGAGTGAACCTCTGAAAAAACACGCTGTACAAACTGCGGAGGGGACCACAGGGCCTTGTCCATGAGGTGTCCCGTCCGCAAAGAGGCAATCAGAGCCAAACGTGAAAAATCAAAAAAGGAAAAGGAGGCAAAACCAAAGAACTTCGCAGAAGCAGCAGTGGCAACAAAAACAACAGCCACAGAAATAACGGCACCAAAGCTGGTAATGCCAAGTGAATGCAAAGAAATAATGACCATGGTAATCTACGCACACTTGGCAAACCCAGCCAACCCCAGCACCTTTTCCGAAGAATTAAACCAGCTATTACAGAAGAACGGTATCAGGAAAAAACTTTGGTTTCCTTCCAATCCCCCTTCACAAGAGCTGCCTCAAATACAATTTGTGGACGACCCACAGCAAAACGAAGCAACCCCCCAAAAAGTAAAGATCCTGCCGACATTCAACAACAACTGAAAACCCCAGAAGAAGAAATAATTACAGAAGGAGAAGAAACAAGAGGCGAAAGCCATCGAAAAAACCAAAAAAGAAACAGCAAAATAAAAAGAAGAAGACAAAACCCCGAAAGGAAGAAGAGACAGAAGAACAAGAATATACACTTCACGGGAAAGAAGACGAGGACGATGACATTCTGGACTATCCCGGAGTACCCCTCACGGAAGAAAGAAACATCTTATTACGAGGATTCTTCTTTAACGCCGCTGACGTGGGACTCAAGGTATTTGGCGCTGTAGTGTGCAAGCCCCCGAAAGGTGACCTAGAGGCCCTGATCGATGGAATTATTCGCGGGGACTACAAATGGACCTACGAAGGACCTTGGGCGCCGAAAGTAATAGGAGGATTGTTGAAAGAAAGAACCATCTACATCCCAGACTCGTGTGTACACACCGTGAACATGTCAACATATAACAAAATCAAAAGTGGTCAAAAAAGTCCGATATCGTTTAGTGGAAAAATGTGTAAAAGTGAATGATAGTTAACAATTATAAAATTCAGTGATTAAACGATGGAAAAATAAAAACATTTAATAAACAGTGGATAATAATCAATTAAAAATAATAAGCAGTGATTAAAAATGAATATAATATTTAGTGTCAATAGTAGTAAATCCATAGATTAAGTGAATTAATTGAATAAACAGTGGTTAAAAAGAAAAAAGGAAGAAAGTGTATGATTATACTAAAATTCGGAGGTTAAAGGGATTAATGATAAAAACACAGTGGTTACGTGAATAAAAACAGTGGTGTATAAAGAACATAATATTTAATGGCTAGTAAGAATAACAAAGTTGAGCGACTAAGTAAAGTAATAATAATCTCATTAAATAAACAGTGCTCAATACTCAATATTTAGCAGTTAATAATTCAGTGGTTAATAATAAATTTAATACTTAGTAACTAATAATAAACAGTGAATAATAATACTTAGTAATAAGCATAAGGACTTCGTGAAATAATAAAAGCAGTAAATAAACAGTTATCAATATTGAATAATTTACAATTAAGAATAATAGTTGAGTGTTTAATAATGAACACAATATTTAGTGGCCAATAACAAAGTTTAGTGATTTAGAATATTAATAATAGAAACAATTAATAAACCGTGATAAAAGTGAACATATTTTTTGGTAGTAAGAACAAAATATAACAATATATTAAAATTGAATGTAATTTCTGAGATATAATTCTCTGTCATGAAAAAATTTCCTGATTTTAAAATGTAAAATATTTGTCCTCCAGAATGTCCTGGAGAACTAAACTCATTTAATATAAAAGATTAAAATAACAGTAAATATACAAAAATATGACCTCCGGTAGTACCTGGAGAACCCATTTCTTTTCTTACTAGTACTTGTGTAACTTTCTCTTCTCCGCTCAACTTTTTTCCCCACTATTAACTATTTTTTTGGAACGCTAATTTGTATATGTATTTTTTTCTCTCAAATAAATATACCGTAAAAATTGACGGGATAGGAAAATTGGAAAATTCATCTAACTTTGAAGACGTTTTTCGCCGATAAAGCAACGCGACTTTATACGTGAATTATTTATTCACGTTACCCTACGGGGAACATAAGAAGAAGTTTTTAATAGAGCACGAATAAACCAACGAATGTCGGGTTAATTTGACCTCGCATCCCCTCCCCCCATGCCGGGGCAGGGGAGTTGAAATGACCTGAACTGCCATTCATCTTGCCACGTCCCAACTATGCCGTTCGTGTGATAGGGATAATTGGGGGCGCTCAGGAAAGCAGGTTTGTGGACTCACCCACTGTAGAACTCGGCGTTAGTGGCAACCCGGTTACGAGGTGATGCTGAAAGCTTTGATGAAGAGTTCGCTCTAGTCCCTGAGGGTAGTTTCCGGCTAAGACCACAGGGGGACATACAACCGTCCCTGTGTAAGTTTGAAGAAGCATCGATAACCAAACCCCAGACGGGGCGGCACTCCTCGGGTGGTGGTAGTTGATTCAATCACTACCCATCATTAAGTCCGCCACACCCACCCGTCTGAGGGGCCTTCCCGGGTCCACCCACATTCATCTCATCCCTCCATCCGGCAGTTCACGTTCATGGAGGCTCGCTTGCAACGGGGGGGCGGGGGGGGGGATTCCCCCCACAAGCGCTCTAATAAGTAGAGAAGAATTTTTTTTTTATCTTCTGGTCAACCTAAACAATTTATAAGTTGGCAAGCACCCAGGAAACCACGAAGCAGGAGCAGCCCCACGGTGGTTCATCGCCCCTCGGGGCCCGTGCAGAAAAGATGGCCCAAACTCAGCTCCCCCGGGCAGCAACAAAGCCCGACATAATCCTGACAAGCGATGGCTTCCCATTCAATTACTATAGCGAGCCAGGACCAACGATACCCAGCGACCATATTGCGATCTTAACCACCATCTCACTCGCTCCGATCCAGATGCCGGTCCCTCTCCGCAAAAGCTACGCCTCGGCCGACTGGAAACGCTACGGAGAAATCCTAGGCGTATAAGAACCAGCCGACCTAGGCAAGGCTACTCTAGAGGAGATTGACGGGAAGCTAGAAAGGATAACAGCCCCCATCATTGAAGCTGACTGTGAGTGCGTACCCATGACAGAGTACAAGACTCTTTCACAACCTCGTTGGACCGAAGAGATGAAAGAGATCGCAAAAGAGCACAGGGAGGTGTATGATAAGATAAGAAGAGCAGGTGCAAATCGGGAGCGAAGCTCGCTGCTGCGTTGCCTACGTGACGAGCTAAAGCTGGCTATTAACCAACAACAGGCTGAGATCTGGAATAGCCTAATAGCCAGGTTGGACAGCGAGATGGCCCCCGATAAATTCTGGCGCCTGGTGAAGAAGTTAAAAGGCCTACCAAGTAGAGGAAAGACCCGCTTCAAGGAGGACAAGGACTACTTGGAGGATCCGGCGGTCCTGGAGGAAAGATTACGCACGTTCTGGAAGGAAATCTTCTCAATAACACCAGAGGATGATGCGGAATTTGACCAGGAATTCCAAGCCCCCTAATTAAAGAACTCAACCACATCATACATCGAACGCACCCACAAGCCTACGTCGACGAAAGGAGGGGAATAGCAAACCATGGCCGACCAATAACAACGGTAGAGGTCATGGAAGTCATAAAAACCTTTAAACAAAAGGCGCCAGGCTGGACGGGCATAACTAAGAACAATCTGGTGCATGCCCCCCCGGCGGATCATTCAGGGAATCACTAACATCTTCAACGCTTTCCTGAATACGGGCTACTTCCCCGATGGGTTAAAAATGGCTAAAATCATTTTTATCCTTAAAGGGAACAAGCCCCCCGATCAACTGGTGGACTACAGGCCAATATCTCTCCTTGAGTTTGTAGGCAAAGTCTACGAGAAGCTTCTCGCTAATAGGCTACAAGATCAGCTGACCGAGCTGGAAGCTCACAGCCCTCAGCAGCACGGGTTTCGCAGGAGGCGGGGGACTGATACACCCTTGTTCTCCTAACCGAAAAGCTAGTCCGCTGTAAAGCTGAAGGGAAGTACGTAGACGTGGTGTTGCGTCATGTACAGAAGGCCTTCGATAAGGTTTGGCTAAGAGGTCTACAATTCAAGATATTAGGCCTCCAGCTAAACCCTGTCCTGGAAAGGGTCCTCTGTGATTACATCATGGATAGAAAGGCCCGAATCTCGATCGAGGGCAGCGGAGGACCCATATTCAAACTAGAGGCGGGGTTTCCACAAGGTAGCTGTCTGAGTCCGCTGCTGTACCTTGTGTACACGTTGGACTTACCTGCTCAGTCGGGGAGGATGTGATGTATCTGCAGTTTGCAGACGACATCACTCAAATCATCCCCAGTTCCTATAGATACGCTGGAGTTCAAGCAAGGGAGACAACCATCGAAATCGAAAACATTAACCGATTTGAAAGAATGTGGAAAATTAAAACAAACCGCCGAAAGTTTCAGATCCTCCCAATTCACCGCCGGAAAAGGGATGACGTAATCGTCAGGGACGAGCTTTACCTGTACTCCAACGAGAGTAAAGTCCTGGGTCTGCGCCTCACCTCAACGGGGTATAGAGCGCACATCAACAGCTGAATCTCCCTTGCCGAGAGAGAACTTGGAAAAATGTACAGGCTCATAAATCTCAGCGTCAAGAACATCAGAAAACTGTATAACATTCTGGTGCGACCAGTACTGGTGTACCGCGCAGTGATTATGCAGGCAGCCATTTCAATTTCTCTCAAATGTATGCAGAAAGTCCAGAACAAGGCTACCCTACTTATAACCGGTGCGAGGAGAGTGGACTATATTCGGCAGACGGAACTGCACGCAAGAGCAGGACTCGAGCCACTGAATATAGTCCTCCAGAGGCTAGGGAGAAAGACCTGGGAAAAGGTCGAAAACGAAATCCTCCCGCAATTAGAAGCAGACCTAGATATAGCGCAGCAAGCTATTGGGCGAGCTACAAGGAGAGCACTATTTCCCAGTGGAAGACTGTGCTCCCAGGAAAACCAAGTAGCCTTGTTCAGATAGCGAAAATTATATACCCTACCGGATGAAAGAAGAAGATGATCACCAAAGTACTACTCTACAAATGACTCCACGATCCAGACTCCACGAATAAGACAAATAATAAAAAAGAAAAATAGTCAAAGTCCCCAACTACTAAAAACAAAAAAAGAACAAACTGAAAGAGGCGAAGGGCCCAATTTCAAACAAAAATAATATTACCTATGAAGAAGACAAAAGAGGCGAAGTGCCCAAAATACTAAACTACTACAAACACATGAAAAAAGAAAAAAAAGAGGCGTAGTGCCCAACAAACACAAATTAAAAGAAATAAAACAATTTAAGTAAAATGGGGCGTAATGCCCACAAAGGCGAAATCAAAACAAAATCTAAAAGCAAAAGAAAAATAAAAGTAAGCTAACGAGTTAGCAAAATCATAATTGAAAGGCTTGAATGCCTAACGACGGAGGAAAAATATTTATATAGAGATTTATTTATACATATATATATATATATATATATATATATATATATATATATATATATATATATATATATAT
Organism: Ceratothoa steindachneri; assembly: GCA_963969495.1. Taxonomy (NCBI): domain Eukaryota; kingdom Metazoa; phylum Arthropoda; class Malacostraca; order Isopoda; family Cymothoidae; genus Ceratothoa; species Ceratothoa steindachneri. Next base: position 5,982,597 of record OZ018320.1, on the reverse strand, counting down.
ATATATATATTTAAAAGAATAAAACAAAAGTAAACAAAGTTAAAAAACTAAACAAGGCAAGAGTAGTTAACAACTACAGAAAGGTTAGCCTAGTGCTGACCCAACGTGAGTAGAGGACGAAGAGAAAAACTGTAAAAAGAAATATGCCTGGGATGCCCTCTGCTCCAGGGCAAATACAAATTTTCTTCATAACTATCTACAACTTCTATACATTTTCACCACTTATTCCATCAAGTCAAGTCAAGTCAAGTCAAGTGTAAAAATCAGTCAGAATCAGAAAATTATTGTTGTTTTAATAAGAAAAATTATATTCCTTGTTCACCATTTTAAAAGCTTATTCCGGCTATAATATACAGGAATAAAGAATCCAAATATAAATATATATTTTTCCTTCATCCCGTAAGGAAGCTGATGATCACTTAAACCCAGCCTGCAAAACTAGAAAGAGAGAACCATAACTGACTCAAACCCTACTGCTTCAGGTATATTGCCGGAGAATATAATCGTATCTCGTCCTTCATAAGCGTCGGAAGAATCAACTTTTTCTTCCAATTTTTCGATTTTTGATTTCATTTCTTCGTTAGATTTTTCGAGAGAGATGATTTTTTGTTCTTGTTTGGCAAAAGATGATTCGAAAAACTTAAAAAGAACGTTCATAGTTTTTGGCATCACCTGATAGCGTAGATGGGTTAATATGGGTCTGCAGTTCATTAAAATTAACTGGTTCGTTTAATTCGTTTTTTTCTCTTGTAATTGAAGTATTTTTTTCTTTGTCTGCCTTTCTGAGAGTAGGAGGAGCCATTCTTTCTAAGGATGAATGGAGAAATGTGACAGCACAGCTTATGTACTATGGGAATTTGTCTAATTACTGGGAGGAACAGTAATGTTTAATTGTTAAAATTATTACTTTGAAGGTTGTTAGGTTTTGATTGATGAGTGATTGTTTTAATTTATTAATTCAAAGAGTGAAGAGATTAGTTAAACAAGATGGATGTGGCAGAGCTGCACTTCTAATCACTCAGTTGAGTTTAGGCTTAAAGGCTTCCAAAACAGACTCAGTGGGAACATGGGAATTTTTGACGTATTGCGGTAATTTCACTTTATATGTCAAAATAAATTAACTTACATACGTAGATTTATAATTTTTAGAATTTAATACAGTTAAAATCCCTAGTATTCACTTTTATTCGATAAATAAGCAATATCACTGTTTGTTGATGAAAAAAAGATTAATAAAGGAGACCGGGCAGCACACCTTCACGCTACGACATTTGGAAGAACATGCTCTCACCCTTCGTTGTGCCAGGAAGTTATCCTGAGCGAACTTGATCAATCTTCTTCCTTCCACATCTCCTGTCCAGTTCCTCCACTCAGTCCCACGGCAGTTGAAGTCAGCAATGACCAAACTCGTGCGACTATTTATTAGGTTTGTGAGCTTTGCGTACAGGCTTGAGTCTAACTCTTCTGACTGTCTTTGCGGCCTGAGAGAGAGAGAGTTACATAGAGTTACATAGATACACAGATCACACGGGCCTTACGGCCCAGACTAAGGTGATCTGGCCTTAAATCTACTGCCACTTACACATAGAATAGTAGAAGTAAAGGATAGAAAAGTTTTAGGCTCTCCCCACCCTCCACTCCCTTCGGCAAAAGCCGTACATGAAATAATTTGGGAAAAGTACCTTGCATGTGTAAGAAGACAGTACCTTAAGGAAATTTGCATTGAATAGTAATTAAATGAAATGAATGTGAAAACCACTTACATACACCTGAAAGTTATAGTTTTGTAATATTATTTTATTTTTGTAGCTTATGCTAAACAATTCCAATATTTGTTAAGTGTTTGTCTAATCTCATTTTAAATGAATCTATAGTGCTGCTGTCCACTACCTCGTTTGGCAAATTATTCCAATCATTAATAATCGAGTAAGTGAAGAAGTTCTTTATTACATCCATAGTGGCTCTTTTACCCTGAAGTTTTGAATCATGTCCACGGGTGGGACACTCCACCGGCAGTATGAACAAGTTATTGGCATTAACGTTGTTAAATCCTTTAAGTATTTTGAAGCACTCTATAAGCTGCCCCCTTAGTCTTGAGTTTTTTTAGCCTCTCGTGGTAAGGTTTGTTACGTACTGACGGGATAAGTTTTGTCGCTCTGTGTTGTACAGCTTCTAATTTATCTATGTCTTTTTTCTAGTAAGGGGCCCAGAACTGTACAGCGTATTCGAGATGGGGCCTGACAATACTTTTATATAGTGGCATAATTATCTCCTCGCTTTTATAAGTAAAGTTTCTTTTTATAAATCCTAGTGCTGTGTTAGCTTTGTTTGCAGCAGCTGCGCATTGGTTTGATGTTTTTAAGTTTTCTGTAATTATTACTCCTAAATCTTTAACCTGCGGGGTTGTGTTTATTAAGCCGCCTTGCATTGTATAGGTGTATTTTTTGTTTTTTGTTCCGCACTGAAGGATTTGGCATTTGTCGATATTAAATGGCATTTGCCATTTCTCAGACCATTCGGTAATTTTATTTATATCAGCCTGCAGGCTAGCCCTGTCATCTTCGCATAGTACTGAGTTACCTATTTTCGTGTCATCTGCAAATTTAGATATGATATTATTTATTCCAACGTCTATGTCATTGATGTATATAGTAAATAAAATAGGCCCCAGGACTGATCCCTGGGGAACACCGCTGGTAACAGATACCCAGTCCGATTCCACGCCATTTATTATCACTCTCTGCTTCCTGTTTTTTAACCAGCTACTAATCCATCCGTATATATTACCGTTAATTCCTAGCGTACGCACTTTGTTCATGAGTTTCTGATGGGGAATTTTGTCAAATGCCTTTTTGAAATCTAGGTAAATTATATCTAATGATTTAGTATCGTTATATAGGTTGAAAAGGTTATGGTAAAAGTCGATTAGGTTTGTTAAGCACGATCTCTTAGACCTAAAACCATGCTGGCTATCACGTATAAGGTTATTGTTTTCGAGGAATTCTACTAGCTTGTCTCTAATGATCGTTTCGAGCAACTTTCCAACTATTGAGGTTAAGCTAATGGGTCTGTAATTACTGGCCTGGTTTTTACATCCCTTCTTAAAGATAGGTGTGACGTTAGCTTTCCTCCAATCATCAGGGACGACCCCATGCTCGAGAGATTTGTTAAAAATGAGAGCAAGTGACTCTGCTAACTCATTATGGACATGTTTTAAGATTCTCGGGTAAAATTTATCAGGACCAGGAGTCTTGTACGAGTTCATTTTCTTTAATTTATCAATTACTAGTTGCGGATTTACTTCCAGGCTCCTTAGTGATGGGTGTCTGACCTGTATAGACTCGTTGTTATCGTTATTAGTATATCCTAAGGCGAAGACTGAACTAAAAAACTCATTTAAGATATTAGCCATACCCATATCATCTAAAATAATTTCACCCAACTGGTTTTTCAAGGGGCCAATCCCACTTCTCATTTGCCTATTTCTATTGATATAAGTATAGAAGTGTTTGGGATTAGTGGTGCTTGCTTTCGCTATCTCGATTTCGTATTGACGTTTCGTTGCTGAAAGAGAGAGAGAGAGAGAGAGAGAGAGAGAGAGAGAGAGAGAGAGAGAGAGAGAGAGAGAGAGAGAGAGAGAGAGAGAGAGAGAGAGAGAGAGAGAGAGAGAGAGAGAGAGAGAGAGAGAGAGAGAGAGAGAGAGAGAGAGAGAGAGAGAGAGAGAGAGAGAGAGAGAGAGAGAGAGAGAGAGAGAGAGAGAGAGGGAGAGAGAAAGAAAGAGAGAGAGAGACACAGAGAGAGAGAGAGATAGAGCGCTACAAGGATAAGAAGTATCCTAGAAGACCTTACGGTCCACCCAGAGAGGGTACCTTTGGACTAGCAGTCGAGCAGGCACAATTCTGCTAAACGGCTTACGTGCCCAAACGGCCACTTTTCAAGACTGTGTCCAGTCTTGACTTGAACTGATCAACATAATTGCTGTTGACAACTTCCACTGGAAGTGCGTTCCAGCTACCACAGATGCTGTATGTGAAAAATCTCCCACACAGATCGCGGTGGTAACGCTTCAGTTCAAGTTTGTAGCCGTGATTTCTAGTTCGGCCCTCACTAAGTTGGAAAACATCAGTGTAGTCTAAATTGTCGAAGCCTCGAAGTATTTTAAACACTTCGATAAGCTGACCACGCAGTCTCTGGGTCTCCACCGAGAACTGATCTAATTTCCTTAATCTATCGTCGTAAGTTTTATGTCTGATAGAGGGAATCAGTTTGGTTGCCCTGGCTTGCACACGTTCCAATCTCGCGATATCCTTTCAAAACGAAGGACTCCAGAATTGTACGGCATACTCCAGGTGCGGTCGGACAAGGGAGTTATACAAACACAATACTATCTCCGAGTGAGTGAGAGAGAGAGAGAGAGAGAGAGAGAGAGAGAGAGAGAGAGAGAGAGAGAGAGAGAGAGAGAGAGAGAGAGAGAGAGAGAGAGAGAGAGAGATAGGTAAAGAATGTTACAAGGAATGTAAGTACTTCAAGAGACCATTCAAGTCCATTTCAATGGAAGTACCTATAATTTTATCCTAAATTCTAACTATATACAATTCTACATATAAGGAAAAGGATAGTAAAAATGAAGTCTCCCCCCACCCGTTTTCCGGCTTGGAAAAGTGAAAATATATACCTGGCAGTGTTGAAAACAGACACATGCAGGAAATTTTAAAAGGAAAGCTGGAAATAGTAATATATAAAAAAACAAATATCGAACTTATCGTAATAATCTTATTTTAGAATAAGCTCTTTTTTCTTTTTCTTTGTGTTAACATGCAATTATTTTTTTTGTTCCATTCTTATCTAAAAAACCCCCAAAACTTTCTACTGTCTTATTGGACACTGCTAGTACCGCTTGCAGATACAAAGCTTTTTGTCAGATTTTTTGAAAAATAATTATTCATATATATACGAGTATATCCAAGATTATTTGTATTAGTAAAATATGAAAGAAACGTATTTACATTTTATATAGATGCAGAATCCAATTAAAAACCGTAAATAGTATATATGTCTTACTAATGTAAACTTAGAAAAAAATTTTTTCTTCGTTTTTATTAACTTGCAATATCTTGTCTTTTTATCTAAAGTTTACCATTATTTTGTCCAGTCTAGTTTTAAAAGTGTCAACTGAACTGCTTAGTATATATTATATTCAATTAGATATTGATAAAGCATTTTATTTAAATTTCGAATATGTCCTTTTTTCTTTAGTTTCCTTTATAACCTCCAATTTAAAAGCATTTAAAAAAAAATTCACGCCAAAGAATAATTTATTAGAAATGTTAGACCTAAACATATTTCCAATTGATTGTTAATTTATCTAAGCAAATATTAATGAAGATATTTTACTAATATTTTATATGAGCATTCGTTTTATCTTTTCAACATGCAATGTCATGTCACTTATTATCTAACGTTTCTTAAAATTTTGTCCAGTCTAACCTTAAATGTTTCAACTGAACTATTGGAAACCACATCTTTAGGTAACTGATTCCAGATATTTACAATTTTGAATGCAAAGGAATTTCCGCATAAACTTGTTCTAAAATTCTTCGGCATTATTTTCATTCCGTTATTTCTTGTATTAGATGTGCTGAATTCGAACCAAGTATTATAGTCTACGTTATCTATTTCTTTCAAGATTTTTGAACATTTCTATTAATTGGACCCTCAATCGTCTTGTTTCGAGGCTGAATAAGTTTAACCTTTCTAATCTTGTTGCATAATTATGATTTCGTAGTTCTGGAATTAATTTTGTGGCTCTTGCTTGTACCTCCTCTAATCTTTCAATATCTTTTCTTAAGTATGGTGCCCAGACCTGAGAACAGTATTCTAATTGTGGCCTTCAAGATTGTAGTTTTATTTTTGTATGTGAATTGGCGTTTTATATATCCGAGAAGCCTTAGTGCTTTCTTTCCAACTTCAATGCACTGCCGAGTAAACTTAAGATCATTTGAGATATACACTCCAAGATCCTTTTCATTTTAAGTTACTGTAATCTTTTTATCGAAAAGTTTATATTCTGCTCTTGGATTTTTATAACCGATAATCATCACTTTATACTTATTAAGATTTAAGGGTAGTTTCTATTCTGCCGAACATCGTGGTATCTTATCAATATCTTTTTGAAATTCAAAGACATCCTGTTCAGTTATTATTCCTTTTCCTAATTTGCAATCATCTGCGAACTTATAAATTTTTGATAGCAAGTCATCGTCTATATCACTAACATACATAATAAAAAGCAAAGGTCCAAGGACAGAACCTTGCGGAACACTACTACTAACAGGAACCCATTCTGATGCTTGTCCGTTAATAACTACTCGTTGTTTACGATCAGTGAGCCAGTTTTCGATCCATTTTGCTATTTCTCCTCTTATTTCCAAGCCTCTTACTTTACACATGAACTTTTTATGCGGTACTTTATCAAATACCTTTTGAAAATCTAAATACAAAATATCAATTGATCTGCTATTTTCATACTCGGTGTTTATATAGTGAAAAAATCTAATAAATTTGTGAGGCATGACCTCTTTCTCCTGAAGCAATGCTGGGAATCGTTTAATAATATATTCTTCTCTAAATGCTCTATTATTTTATCAGCAATAGAGGTTTCGAGGAGTTTTCCAACTACGGAGTTTAGGCTTGTTGGGCGATAATTACTTTCTGTCTCTTTACATCCATTTTTAAATATTGGTGTTACATTGGCCAACTTTCAATCTTGGGGAACGATTCCACTCTCTAATGATAAATTACAAATCCGCGTTAGATGATCAGCTAATTGATCTTTGATTTCTTTTAGAACTCTTGGAGATATATTATCTGCTCCCGGAGATTTGTATTTATTCATCTTCTTAATAAGTTTTCTTGTAGTGTTGAGGCTGTATCTAACCGATTCAAATGGTTTAGTGATAGCCTTCTTGATAGTTGCCATGAGACTATTAATCATGCTCTCTTTTGTAAAAACTGATGCAAAATATTCATTTAAAGTATTAGCTACATCAATATCATTAAACTGCAAAATATCATATTTGTCTTTGATTGGTCCAATGCTGTTTTTTTATTGGTTTTCTGCTATTTACTAAAGCAAAAAACTCCTTTGGATTTTTTTTTTACAATTTAGAGCTACTCTTATCTCTTCATTTCGCTTGGCTCTTTTGGTTTCAGCTTTAACTTTTCTTCTCAATTCTAGATAATGATATCTTTTTTCTATGTTACTGTTAGATTTTAGTATTCTGTACGCTTTACCTCTATCTTTAATGAGTTTCTTAATTTAGGCAGACAACCATTTAGGTTCATTGACATTTTTAGCACTACAAACTTTCAATGGTATTGTAGCGGTCTATACCCCTACAAATTTAAATTTGGATCCTAACTAACTAACTATATATATATATATATATATATATATATATAATTTCAAGAAGGGTTGGTAACCCTGACATAAATTGTGAGATTGTTACTTCCGCTTTCCCAAGCGTCCTAAAATTAACATGAGATTCATTCGCGTAACTGTCCTCATCGGTGAATCAGGTCTGTAAATATTGAATTGTAATTATTTAGCTAAAAATTTCCCCAAAGAATCCCGATTAAATGCGTGATTCTTTTATCATTTACAGACCCTTCCAACTCTGTTATAATCCATTAGCAATAGTTACACATTTAACTATTTATCCAATTTAACTATTAACTATTTAACATTTACCAAACTATAATCAATTTAACTAATTATCAACTATTTATTAATATATTTACAAATTTAATATTTACACATTTAACTAGAATCCAATTTATAATCTATTTAACATTTAACTATAATCTATTTAATATTTCTCAATCATTATATGTTGTAATCTAATTCTCGTTAACTCATGCAAATTTAATTCACACGCGTAAAATTCAATCCAGTCAAACTGCTACTGTATAAATTCACCTTTAAATAATTTAACTGTTTATTCAACAATATATATTTTTCTTGACTCTTTGTTAGAGCATTTAACTTCATTCCCTTGAATAACATAATATAGGTTTTGATGTTTATTGCGATCAGAGCTATCTACAATATTGACGCAATAATCATCTAAAACCCTATAGTATGAATTGAGATTGCTTATTTAGAAGATGGTTTTTAAATTCCGCGATGCTTCATTGATTTCTCCGTTATTTACGGTATAATTGCTCAAGCTCTTTCTTAGACCAGCAAAATTAGCTCTTTTGAAATTTAGTTTAGTGATGTTGACATTTTTTCTAACATGTGAGATATTAATTTCAAATTCAATTAGGTTATGATCACTATTTCCAATTTTGTCTCCTATATTTAAATTTGAAATTAATTCATCGTCTGATGTTAACACTAAATCCACTATAATTTCACCTCTTGTTGGTTCTTTCACCCACTGAATCAGGAAATTTTCATCAATGAAATTAATCAATCTTTGTCCTTCTGTGTCAGCAGTTTTCATAGACCAGTTTACTTTAGGGCAATCGAAATCTCCAATGATGAATGATAGCTTGTCTTTACTGATGTTGGTCAAAAATTCATAAAATTGATTATCTACCTCCAGAGTTTGATGAGGCTTCCTGTAAATCAATTGACATATAAATTTTTCTTTTGGTTTAATTTAATTCTTATTATTTCAAAAACAGAGTAAACGCTACATTCTATAGAATGCAAATCTTCACGGCCATGCAAAGAGCACCTCCGCCCTCTCTCATGGTTCTATCTTTATGAAATAACTTGTACTCCTTTAGTTGAAATTCTGAAATAAGATCTTTTGAGTGGGAATGAATCCACGATTCTGTGATGTCGATAATGTCGTATTTCTTAATTGATACTAGCGCTCGAAACTCTGCAAACTTGTTTCTAAGCGATCTCGCATTGAATAAAACGGCTTTTAATGTATTTACCTTATTTCTTCTGTTGAGGGGCTTTGGTCGTTTCCCTGAGCTACTAGAGCCGGAGATTTATTATTCAAAAGGTTCCTTAAGTTTATTTGTAACAATTCTCCAATTGTTTTCTTTCCTTTTCCGGATAGGTGGATCACATCTTGAGAATACATGTCATGGTTGTGCATAAATAAAAGCCAGAAATCAATAAATTTAACATTTTCCTTTGTGCAAGGATCTTTCAAACGTTGGTTAATCCCAATAGGTCGACTTAGATTTCCATAGTTCTCATATATTCTGGGAAGTACTCTAACAATAATTCCATTATCCGTTTTCGATTTAATTGTTTTAATCATTTCCGTGTAGTCTTTCTTATGTGCTTTCTGAACCTTGGTAGTTGATTCAGTTAATATATATATATATATATATATATATATATATATATATATATATATATATATATATATATATATATTTATATACAAAGAAAGCAACTACAGGATCTGCGGGTGATAATACAACCACCACAGGGCTATGCCATTTTTATTTTCTGCCTTTCAAATAAAATTTGAAGACAGAAAGAAAGATGCAGAAACCTGGTGTAGCTGACTATAAATACATATATATAGTACAAGAAAATAATAGTTGGGCGCTAATGAGCAAATGAGACAAGAAACCGGAGGTTTTTAGAGGCAAGAGAGAGGGACATTAGAAGAATCCAGAATCAAAGGGAGCAGAGGGCGGCACAGTGAAGGCGATCCTTTACCGAGAAGACAGAAATAACGCCAGGGGGAAAAAAGTTTTGAATTTCTGGCCGGGACTCGAAGCATCTGACCGGCAATCAGCAGACCCGGGTTCGAGTCCGGCCAGAAATTCAAAACCTTTTTCCCCTGGTGTTATTTCTGTCTTCTCGGTAAAGGATCATCTTCACTGTGCCGCCCTCTGCTCCCTTTGATTCTGGATTCTTCTAATGTCCCTCTCTCTTGCCTCTAAAAACCTCTGGTTTCTTGTCTCATTTGCTCATTCGCGTCCAATTCTTATTTTCTTGTACTATATATATATATATATATATATATATATATATATATATATATATATATATATATATATACGAGGGGCAGTCAATAAGTTTTGCGAATTGGTAGGGCAAAACAGAGGAAGGGGGATGGCTGTTTGTGGGGGTGTTAGGACAAGTTATGACAAGTCAGGAGCAGCAGCCGCACGCTCCTGCCTCCTCTATTTAAGAAGCAGTAGCTGATCGCAGATCGTCAGTCACAATATTTTCAAAAATGGAGAAGGTTAAGCACCGCGCAGTGATCAAATTTTTGACCAGGGAAGGCAAGAATGCAAAAGAGATCCATGAATGCATGGTTGCAGTGTACACCAACACCGCCCCTTCCTATGCAACCAGTGTTCACTGGAATAGGGTGTTCCGCCATGGTCGTGAGTCCCTTGAACATGACCCCCATCCAGGACGCCCATCAGACGTGACCAACGAGGAAAATGTGGCCCGTGTGGAGAGGATGATCTTCGAAAATCGACAGGTGAAGGTCTAAGAAATCGAGCGACAATTTCGAATATCACATGGAAGTGTTATCAACATCACCTACGACAATTTGACCATGACTAAGGTCTCTCTGCCCGTTGGGTCCCTAGAAACCTCACGCCCCATGATCGACTTCATCATCGTCAAAGTCTACAAGGCCAGAGTTGCACAAGCTGCCCTGCGCGAGTGCGGATTCGAGGAGCTCAACCATCCTCCCTACAGTCCAGATCTGTCCCCTAGCGACTACTTTTTATTCCGACAGCTCAAGGCTGCACTGCGTGGATGCCGTTTTAGGGACGATGAAGATGTCCAGCTTGCCGTCCAGGAGTGGATTGAACAGCAGTCGGGAGATTTCTGGTTTTCGAGAATTCGAAGCCTCAGGGACAAGTGGCGCAACTGCATTGAAGTCGAGAGTAGTTATATTGAAAAATAATAAAACACTTTTCATCATATCCGAATTGCAAAACTTATTGACCGCTCCTCGTAACTACCCTCGACTTCAATGCACTTGCGCCCCTTGTCCCTGAGGCTATAAGAGTCTATAAAGGGGATTAAAAAAGGCGGTTAAGATTAGCAAATAAGGCCGTAGGCCACAGCCCGGAGGGGTGCCTGTGTAACCAAGCTCTTCCTGTTAAGGAAGAGAACAGCGGCTTGTATATATATATATATATATATATATATAAATATATATATATATATATATATATATAAATATATATATATATATATATATATATATATATATATATATATATATATATATATATATATATATATATATATATATATATATATATGAGGAACTAAACCACATTCTCCAAAGACAATTTAATTCAGAACAGTTTCGGTGTATCTCACACCCTTTTTCAACTGTGTCAGTGTCAGTTGAAAAAGGGTGTGAGATACACCGAAACTGTTCTGAATTAAATTGTCTTCGGAGAATGTGGTTTAATTCCTCATCTTTTCTTGCGATATTGCATTAATTTTTATCATATATATATATATATATATATATATATATATATTTATAGATAGAGAGAGAGATGGGGGAGGGCGTGGCATATTTCTTAGGCATGTTACCTGGATGACATCTGGCAAGAGTGATCTAACGTAAACGAACGAGATTGAACTGAGGTTTTGCTATGGAAACAATGCGGGTTCTCTTTACAAGAAACAACGTTCGGATCAGTTTGGACACTTTTCAATTTTTCTAGTAAATTGCTTATCGTTGATAACTTTAGTTTTACTCATCCAAATTTGCAAAACTTTTACTCCTACGCAGTTTTTACTTATAGGATATCCTACCCAAATTTTGGACATCTTAAATTTTCTTTGCCAAAAGTTATGTAAAATGCTGTGATAAAAATATTCGTGTTCTTATTTTTGGGGACGGTACTGTAGATAACATAAGCTTGGTAATATAATAGGTTGGAAACAAAGTTCTCGCATAACTTTAATTGACAATAATTTACAACGAAACAGTGCAGCCAAAGAAACATCAATGAATAAATGTTATCAACGTTGTTTTTGACCACCTGCTTTCAACAACGGTACAGATCATGGATACTTTTTTTTTGTAAAATTCAACTGGTTTTCTATCAAAGAAGTCTACAATTGAAGTTTTCAGTTCGTCATCATTTGCAATCGATTTGCCATTCAAGAAGTTCTGCAGTGGGTGGAATAGATAGTACTTTGTTGACGCCAGGTATGGCGAGTACGGTGGGTGAGGAAAACTTTTCCACTCCAGCTCCAGGAGTTTTTTACGTGTATGATTTAGAATGTGTGATCAGGTGTTATCATGAAGAAACATGACATCAGTCAATTCTGATCGTTTATGTGCAATTGCATCTGCCATCTGTTTCAGTTGTTGACTATAATTGAGCGTCGATTGACTGATTGCGTTCTAACATTTCGCCTTTAATCACTCACTTTACATCCCACCAAACACAAACCATAAGCTTCTTTTGATGTCGGTCGGCCTTTGCTTGAAGTTGTACAGGTGCACTTTTGTGCACTTTCAAACGAGGCTCTAGGGTATTGTGCACTTTCAAGCGAAGCAGATTAACTAGGTGTACACCTTGTATAAATCTATAAATATTTTTTTAAATAAATCTATAAATATAAATTTATAAATAAATAAAGTTTTAAAAAATTATTGTGCGGGAACTTTGTTTCCAACCTAACATTTCTTGCATACTCGTTTCTAATTCAGCTTGTCCCGTGCCCTTATTGCAAATGATATTTCTCGTTTCTTTTTTCTAAATCGAGACATAAATTATTACTCGCTCATTCCATTTCTATTTTTTTTTTGTCTACACTCAGCATTTCAGTATTCTATTCACGACCAAATTCATTTTTATGATGTTGACGTTTCTGAAATTCCAAGTTTTATTTTCAATATTCAGTAGGATTTTCTAGAAGCTATTTTTTTCACATTTTGCTAAATTGTATTGATATTCAATATTGCACTGTAATGGAATAATAAAGCTCATATGTGCATTCTTCTTTCTTTCTTTCTCTCTCCGTCTCCCTTTCCTTCTCTCTCTCTCTCTCTCTCTCTCTCTCTCTCTCTCTCTATATATATATATATATATATATATATATGTAAACTATGGAAAAAATAAATCGCATTAAATCATATATTTAATGATAAGACATGAAAATAACAAATGAAAAATGCGGTAATGTTTTGGAAATTGCGAGGATTCCCTTACTTGTTCGAGAAGATGAAGAATAATGCATTTTTCTCCATCTTCACTTGCGTATTGAGTCATTCCAAGAAAATGACTCGAGGGAATATAGTATAAAAAAGGGCCCTTTTACTATTAGATTCAACTTTTTATATAAATTCAGAAAATATGATAGCGAGGTTCCAAAAGCCTAATTTACTGATTAGTACGGAGGCTTTTCACCCTGATAGCTCTCCTCTTTTATTGGTTTCTTACCTTTCTCACCCACTTTCAAAATAATTCATTTGCTGCTTTCTTATTCTTGCTCAATCACGCGTTTGAATGTTCATTTCATCCCAATTTATGCATTCAACCACATATCTATGATATGCACATCTGCTCATCTCTCTCTCTCTCTATCTCTTTAAAGAAAGTTGAGGGAGAGCTGACGCCCCCTTGTCGCGGGAAGAGAGTTGTGTGTACCTTTGACTTTTCGAGCTATGCCGGCGGGGGTACCTCTTTTGGGTACCCCTGGTAGGGCTTCCCTTGTCGATTTGGTCGGAAACGAGGTTACAGACTAAGTGCGTCATTCCTTTCTTTTTCTACTCTATCCCTCTCCTTTTTTACTTTTATCCTATCTCTCCCACATATACAAAAAGAAAAAAACAAAGAAAACCCCTACTCCTATCATGTCATTCTTTCCCTTTTTTCCCTCTATCTACATATAAGGTACCTGGCAGCTACCTCACGCGTCAGAAGAGAGGCTTTGGAACCTCTATAAACAACGCCAATCGACGCTCACTGGTTGCGAGAGACTAGGACTGGAGGTGTCCTAGGCGTTGGGGCACGATGAATGGGATGAGGGTAGTGCCATGTTAACCCCTTCCCTGGCGCGTAATTATTGACCGTTCCCAGTGCCCGTTGACGGGTGTCTCTGGTAGCATCGGTCCGAGGTGACGGCCCTTTATTCCCAAGTTGGTTGACAGGCCAATAAAAAGCCTTGGGTCGAGTCTCTTGGTGGGGCGGGATATCCATTGAACGCTGCCCTGAAATCCTGGCCGTTGTGAAGGGAACTAGTAGGAGTTTAGTAAGGGTCGTGCTTTGCTGTTGTTCACCTGGTGACAAATCGATGGCCCCTTCGGGGACCGTCTGTGCTGCTTGGTTGGGAGCCACGTCACGCCGAGGCTTGACGACTCGGTCGGACGAACAGCAGCACATGGAGCGTGCCTTCTGGAAGACTCCGAAACGACTTCGATCAATAGGCGGGAGCGACTCACGCGGGGAGAACTCACCAAACCCCCTTTTTATATATTGATTGGTCACAAGCTTAAGAAATAAAGTGTTCAAAATGGCAGGCAAGAAAGGTCCAGCAGCTCTAAAATTCACGTGTGCCACATGTAAGAAGGACAAGTGGTGCGTTGACTTCCTGGAGGGCTGCTATGCGAAATGCTACCCAGGCAGTGTATGCACCACTTGCATTTTAAAGACGGAAGTGGAGGAAGTAGTCGCCTACTACAGGTAAAGAACTACATACCTCGAAAAGAAAATCGAGAGGCTCAAGGAGGAGCACTCCCACCAAATCCGCAGGCTCGAAGAGAAGTTAAACGAGCTTTCAAGTCCTGTGGCAAACACCACCTCTGCAGAGAGCCTGGGCCCGCAATGTGGCAGAGACGCCAAAAGGGAAAAAGAAAAAAAAGACGAAAAAGGGAAAGAAGAAAGAGGAAGAGAGAGAAATAAAAGAAGAAAAGGTATAAGAAGGTAATGAAAAGGATGACAAGGGGGAAAAGATGATAGAGAAGAAGAAGAAGAAAAAAAAGAAGCCTGAAAAGACCATGACGGGGAAGAGGGAGAAATCGGAGAGCTTGCCTCAGAAAATAAAGACTCCGAGCTCAGCAGGCAAATGTGCCAGGGTCAGCCTTGTGGGTGATTCCCAGGCACTGGGCCTGCAGCCACTGCTAGCTGCCCGCCTTCGCACAAGCGTTAAGGTGAGCTGCCTTCCAGGCTGTGGGAATGGGCAGGTAAGAGCTGAGGCCGAGAAGTCTCAGATTTCAGAGACTTCAGTCGTTGCCCTTATGGTAAGTGGCAACGACCTCTACCTCAGAGGAGGTAGGGTAGGCCCTACAGGCGAGATTAAAAAGACGGTTATGGGCGCTGTCAACGACTGTGGATTGAAAACCCGCAGACGCGTCGTGGTTGGGATGCTCCCGAAGTGAGGTCCAAGCCGGACTGCCCACGTGAGTAACATGTCGCTAAACCGGAGCCTTGCAGACCTCTGTACGGCGGAGGGTGTCTTTTTTGTCGACCCCTACGCCGTATTCTATGGTAGAAAAGACCTCTACCAAAGGGATGGGGTCCACCTCTCCTTTAAGGGCAAGGCTTTCCTAGCCAACCTCATCCAGGATGTCGTGGAGCGCACCTAAAGGAGTGTCCGGCCCATTAGGAAGGCGGACGTACGCTAGTACGCCCGAGTCACTCCCCAAACAACCTTCTCGGAGGTTGTCAAAAATGGTGCCACCGCGACAACCAAGAAGCCGGGAAACGGAAGAGTATAGGGGGTCCTACATTAGGGGACTCCCTGAAAGTTCTTCTGTTCAATGCGAAGTCCATCAGGAACAGGTTTCCTGAGCTCCGTGGCCTCGTAGCGACGGAAGAACCCGAAATGGTAGCCATAACAGAATCGTGGATAAAAACCTCAAACCGAGACTTTGAAGGCGAATTCACGGTTCCTGTCTACTAACTCTTCCACAAAGATAGACCAGACAGAGAGGGTGGCGGTGTAATGTTGGATGTCAAGGATACAATCAAATCTACGAACTCCAACATTATATCCGATCACGAGCTCCTAGGCGTTGACCTAGAGATAGGTCCTGTCATATACAGGACCCTGCTGCTTTACAGACCCCCTTCCCAACCCATTGAGAAGGACAAGGAACTGTACCAGCTGCTGGGTGAGCTTGTTCGAGGCAGGGTGTGCATCTTTATGGGCGACTTCAACAGACAGGTTGACTGGGAAACCAGAGAAGCCTGTGGCGAGAGCGCGCTACTCCTGGAGTTCGCGAACAACGAGTTCCTGACTCAATGGGTCAGAGAACCAACGAAAGGAGAGAATATCCTCGACTTGGTTTTCATCTCTAAGGATGATATCGTTGAGGATCTCTCTGTAGGCGAAGAGCTCGGTGGAAGTGATCACCAGCTAATTAGATTTATCATTAAGATCCCGAAGGTAAGGTCTGTTGCCAGTCAATCAAGGAAACCTGACTTGAGAAGAGCAGACTTTGCGAGCCTTTGTTCTGGGCTGACTGATGTAAGGCTAGCGGTATGCGAAGATGTTCAGGATTCGTGGAAAAATTTCAAAAATAAGTTCATGAGTCTTCAATCAAGTTGCATCCCTCTGAAATGCCTCCGTCGGTCTTCTGTTCAACCAAAGTGGTTTAATCGAGAAATCGGCCAACTGCTTAGGGAGAAGAGAAATGCGTACCGGCGATCCAAGATCTCGGGTGCCTTTGACGAGTATCGGAGGCTAGCCAGAAGAGTGAAGTCCAGCATAAGGGCGGCTAAGCGGTCCTGAGGAACTCCGAGTGGCGAGACTCTGCAAGGAGAATCCCAAGGAGTTCTTTGGCTATGTAAATAGCCGTAAACCAATCCATCGTAGGATTGGGCCCTTAGTGGACGAGGAGGGTGCATTAACTCAGTCAGATGCAGAAAATGCTAACCTGCTCAATGACTACTTCTCTTCAGTGTTTACTAAAGAGTGTGGTTCCACCCCACAGCCCACGGATTCCTACTCGGGGGAAAAACTGGAGGTAATGGACTTCACCGAAGGTGAAATAAAGAAAAAGATCGCTGACCTAAAGATGAATAAGTCCCCCGGACCGGACGGGTTTCTATCCAAGGTGTTGAAGAGAGTGTGCGATGAAGTATCACGACATCTGTGCGCTATCTTTAACATGTCAATCTAGACCGGATGCGTTTCTAGAGACTAGCGTGAGGCGGAGGTGACCCCGATCTTCAAGAAAGGAGACCCCAGCCATCCGTCAAACTATCGACCCATCAGTCTGACTTTGATAGTCGGTAAACTCATGGAAAGCATGATAGTGGACAAGATAACGTCTTATTTAGAGTCAAACCTGCTACTGAAGAGTTTTCAGCACGGCCTCCGAAGGCAACGGTCATGCCTGAAGAACCTTCTGGAATTCTTCCACTTTGTGTTCAGTGAGCATGATCAAGAGAAGGCGGTGGATGTTGTGTACCTTGACTTCCAAAAGGCCTTTGACAAGGTGCCACACCGCCGCCTTCTCCGGAAAGTGCGTGCGCAGGGCATAGGCGGCAAGGTAGCAGGTTGGATAGAGAGCTGGCTAAGTGACAGACGGCAACGCGTAGTGGTAAATGGTCGGGCCTCTGAATGGGCGCCCGTATCTAGCGGTGTCCCTCAAGGTTCCGTCCTGGGACCACTACTGTTTATTATCTATGTCAACCACATGGACGGAGACATGGTTGCCAAAATCTCTAAATTTGCCGACGACACCAAGCTGAGTATCAATGTGGCAAAGGAGAGGAACACTGCCAGCCTCCAAGAGGACCTTCAAAGGATTAGGGAGTGGTCGGACACGTGGCGAATGCCTTTCAACGTGAACAAATGCAAAGTAATGCATATCGGCCTTTGAAACCCCAAATCTCAGTACTTCCTAAAGGGAGCTGCCCTTGAATCGAGGGACACTGAGAAGGACTTGGGTGTTACTATCACTAGCGACCTCAAGTTCTCGAAACAGTGCATCGAGGCAGAGAAGAAAGCCCAAAGGATGTTAGGCTACATAAAGCGCCAGTTTGGATACCGTAACAAGGAGATAGTACTTTGTCTGTACAACTCCCTCGTTCGGCCGCACCTGGAGTATGATGTACAATTTTGGAGTCCTTCGTTTCGAAAGGATATCGCAAGGTTGGAACGCGTACAAGCTAGGGCAACCAAGCTGATTCCCTTTATCCGACATAAAAGTTATGAGGATAGACTAAGGAAATTAGCTCGGTTCTCGTTGGAAACCCGTAGACTGCGTGGTCAGCTCATCGAAGTTTTCAAAATACTTCGAGGGTTCGACAATGTTGACTACCGGGATATTTTCACACTTGATATTTTCAAACTTGAACTGAAGTGTTACAACCGCAATCCGTGTGGAAATTTTTTCACTTACAGTATCTGCGGTAAGTGGAACGCACTTCCAGTGGAAGTTGTCAACAGTGAATCTGTTGACCAGTTCAAGTCAAGACTAAACAAAGTCTTGAAAGTGGCCGTTTAGGGACGCAAAACAATTGAGCAGCCTTGTGCCTGCTCGATTGCTAGTCCAAAGGTTCCCTCTTTGAATGGACCGTAAGGTCTCCTAGGGTACTTTCTTTCCTTTCCTTGTAGCTATTAAGTATATGTGAGTACTACTCCTTTTTGCTTTTATTCTTATTCTACTAGTCATTCTGCTTACGCTTTCATTTTTCCCGCTCCCAAGTATTCTCACATATGTTTCCTTCTCTCCTCGATTTAAAAGCTTTTCCTTTGATTTTACCTTCATAGTTGACTTTCTCCCATCTTTTCGTCATACCAACCACTTTAACCTGGAAGCGTACTATTATGTGGTCGGTAGCCCAATAATCGTGCCTCTCTCAGTCTCGACATACAATACACCCACGAGCATATTCCTTTTCGTTATTACTATGAATAAATCCGCCACACTCTTACTCTATTTCTCTTCTTTGCCTAACCCATGTCTTCTTATGCATAGCTATGCTGAAAGAGCATGTTTGCCAAATAGATGTTTAACTCAGCACAGAAACTTACTACTCACACTTCATTTTTATTTTCACCTAGGTTGCTAAAAAGGTCCTGTTTTTCTATCTTTCCCACAGCCACCTTTTTTTCTATCTTTCCCACAGCCACCTTTTTTTCAACTTATATCTCTTACATGCATCTGTCGATACTCATTTCTAAGTTCATCCTCCACTCATTTCACATATTGATAGTCCTTAAGTTTACCAGCACGAGTCGCATCATCCCAAACAAACTTTTAATTCTCTTTCAGGTTCGCTCACATCACGCAAACATTAGTAAGACTTCTCTTCCTTTTATCACATATACCCCACACATTAAGCCGCCCATTCATTTCACACATTGGAGTGGATTAACTGAATAGACAAAAGACAGATATCGATCCCATAATTGAAATAGATGGAGTCGCGGGCAAGATAATCGAATTCAGGATCCGCTTTCCAGGCGAGCGACCTCTCTCTCTTCTTTCGGCTAATTCACCTGTTATGACATGTGCTGAAAGAGAGTATAGGTTTTATTGCAAGGGTCACATCAGGGGGCGTGAATTAAAAGAAAAGTATATGGTTTGTCACCAAGTTCTAGAGTGAGAGGCTTCATTTAAACTGATATTCCATTGGTTGAAATTGTCTTTTTTTTTATTACTGCAGATTTTATATGTTGCTAAAAATAATTTGAAAGGTAAATTAACTTTGAGTGACGAAAATCTATTCCATGGTTTAAATTGATATGTCTAAGCATGTCCCATGGATTTGCATGGGATTAATATAGTCCCTAATTCATTATGTAAAAATGTTTTCCTTAGACTATCCCCAAATAAAACTAATAAAGTTGATGTATTGTATACCAACTAATTGCCCTTTGTTCTTTATAGGTGAGACTGAGATTCTTATATAAAAAAAAGTTATATGAACGTCAATATTGTGTTAGGGAAGCCAAATTTTTATCAAGTATTTTTAATCGCGCCACCAAGTTTTCCTTACTCAGATAATTTCCCCTTTCAATCATATTCACGAGTCAAGATTTGACAACGGGAATAAATCAAGATAAGTTGGAAAAACTTCAAGGAAAATGAAAAATATCAAGGCGCCGAGACCGGATGGAATAAAACTGGTGGAGGAAAGAGTTTAGGAGAGGAAAGGGACGATATTTTGCATCACTTTATAAAAAAGAAAGATGATGATAAGAGAATGGCGGATAAATGGCGATATATTGCAATTATATCCAACCACAAAACGTTGACATCCAGGATTGTGGAAATTATTGATGGGTAAAGTTGGCGCTGCACATAATGAAGTTCTGGGAGATATTAATAGGGAAATGACTGATAGAGAAAATGAGAGAAGCAGTTTGGATTTATGCGAGAGAGACAACACAAAATATAGTGTTTGCGCTGAAAAAAATGATAAAGAAAACAGGAGCAAAGGCGAAAAAGGATTCATTCTATTTTTATTAACCTATAAAATATTCGCGATAGAGTAATGTGGGAGAAACTGTGGAGATGTATGAAGATTTTCCCAACGAATTGACAGTGCAATAACAAGGATGCCGTGTCACTCAGAACGTGTGTAAGGAGGGATCTATAAAGAACGTGATGAAGGTAGAGAAAGTAAAATGTGTGGAAGATAGCTGCAGACTTTCCTGCACGCAATTGAGCACACAAACTTCCAGATGTCACTTGCTATCCTCTTGCTGGTTGTATGAAGAAAAGGATACTGGAGAAGTATATGAGGGTAGTGTAGTATGCGTATAAATAAACGAGGACGCATCGAGTCGGATTACACTAAGGATCATCTTTGAGCCCAGACTTATTCAATCTAATCCTGGCTCAGAAGTTCAAATCAAGCCCGTGGTGTTTAGGACGACATCCCCTTATGGAGCGGAGCACTAGTAGAGAAGTAGCCAAAAGTAAAACAGAGAGATTAAAAAGGTTTCAAGAAGAGAGAGAGAATTAAAAGTCAATAGGAAAAATGACTGAATATTTGAAGTGCTTGAGAATTGTTGCAAAAAGGCGGAAAAGTTTGTAGGTATCTTGATTTTATGGTATTAGAGGATACCATGAAATTTTGTTGTATGGAAGAAGTTGAAGGAGCACGCATAGAATGCATACCATCGAAAAATTGGAGAAATGGTTAAAGGAATGAAGTCCTAGGAGAGTTTCAATGTTGTCAACTGTAGAAACATAGACGATAAACAGACTGGAGGGGAGGGGGGGGGGGAGTTCGAAGAGCGCGATAAAGCAGTTCTGGTGAAAAAGGAGAGACGTATCAGGTATATTAACCTTTTATATAAATGGGAAAAATAAGAAAAAAAGGCGATATTTTTCATTCATAACAAAATCGAATCTACACTTATTAAAATATTTTCCAATATAAACTCTCCTTTTTTCTCTCTTACACTCTCTCTTTGCCTCACTCTCTCTCTCCCCATCTCTTCCCATCCTCCCCTTTTTTCCCCATCTCTTCACCTTCTCATCCCTTCCCTCAATCCCCCTCTCTGTCCCTTCCTTTCTCTCTCTCCCTACTCTCCCACCTCAATTAGAAATTGGTGATTGTATCAAGAAGAAAATAGCAATGAGCAATGTGGCTAAAGCCCTTTTTAGCAAATAAGCTTGAGATGGTATCAAAGATTTGAGTCTGGCAGAAAATAAATTATGAAACCACGACTTGAAATGGACGGAAAATAATGGAGTACTTAATGCTTGACTGACTGAGTGAATTTTGATTGTAGCAATGAACGACTGAATTGAACTTGAACTGGAAGACGAAATGTAGAGTGAAGGTAATTTTGATCATATACAATATAAATAATTTTTCAATTTCAAGCCTTTCAAAATCTTTACCTCAGGATTTTAAAAAAATGTCACTAAGAACTTAAGCAATTAGCTTCTGATAAATCCCTAGTGATTTGTCATCCAGATAAAGAAAAGGAATAGTGTGGTTATTTTGAATTAGGATGATTATATTTCAAAAATGCTCCCAATTCTATCCGATACTACAAAATTTGTTAAGGTTACTTCATCTATTAAAATGTTATGATTGAAATTAAAGACAAAATTAATCGGGTATTTAAGTTCAAAGATCAACCACCCACCAATATGCAATCTAAAATTATATACGTTTTTCGTTGTACGTGCAGTAGCACTGTATCATATGTGGGGGCAACATGGCGTACGCTTTACTCCCGCTTCATGCAGCATATGTGTAGATCTGAAAGAACTGGACTACACCTTTCAAAACCTGATCCATCCCCAATTCGAAACCATCTGTCACAATGTGGCTCTAGGACTACACCCGAGAACTTCACGATACTTAATGCGGTAAGAAACATCTCAGACCTTTACCTTCTAGAGTCAATTTATATTACAAAACCTCAACCCAGTCTAAATAATAACTTATTATCTGTCCCATTAAATATAGAGACATTAAAAAAACATGCTAATTTGTTAAATTTAACATTTTTTTTTTTTTTAGAGGGGGTGCAAGAATAAAATCCACTGTCAATTATTTTCTTTCCTATTTTTTAGAAATTCACTTGTTGGTTTGTTTGTTTTTTCCTCCATATTTCTACTGTAATCAATTAGTCTCAAATTAAATATTCATGTTTCACAATTTTATTACATGTGTTAACTTTTTATATATACATTTAAGTTTGTATTCTTTCTTTAGCACTGATGATGAGAATAGTTATAATCCTGAAACGTTTGAAATAAATGTTACGAGGCATCTACGGCTCTGTCCTGGTCATCCTGTTTATATATATATATATATATATATATATATATATATATATATATATATATATATATATATATATATATATATATATATATATATATACGTGTGAATTTGGGGAGCATATTTTCATTATAGCATGTTTTATTAAAAGCGACCGCTAGTTTCGAATTAATAATTCTTTTTTCAATCTTCTCGATTTGTTTTATATTCGCCTTTTGTTCATTCTTTAACCTGTGGATAAGTGTACCGAAGTTCATCGGGAAATGATGCTGGTTGTTTTGCCAAACGTAGAAGTAAATTAATGTAATTTAGCACTTTCTCTAATTTAACTGACGCGTTTCGATACATCGAGTATCATCTTCAGAGTTACAATAGGGAATTATTACAAAGCATTCAGTTTATATATGTTACAATATATGTTATATATGTTACAAATGCTCGTAGTCTTAGAAAAAAGAAGGATGAGCTATTTAGTTATATTAGCAATGAGGATATAGATATATTATGCGTTACTGAATCATGGGTTAATGAAATAGAATTTAGTGACACTATAAGTGAATTTGATTTACAGGGCTATAATATGTACATTAGTCAAAGGACAGGTAGGATTGGTGGAGGAATAATTATCTATATAAAAAAACAACATTGTTTCAAGTTTAAATACTTCAATAAAGCAGGATGGAGTTGAGTCACTTTGGATAGATATTAGGTTCAGTAAAAATAGAATGGTGCATTTGGGAGCTTTTTACAGGCCACCTGGGCAGACTGATGATATGGATGAACTAATGATAAGGAAAATAAGTAAGGGATGTGAAACAGATGCAGTTATTATTGGGGACTTCAATTTATACTCTGTGGACTGGGAAAATATGATAGGTAGGGATAGAACAAGTGGCAGGTTCATAGAATGCTTTGAGGATAATTTTTTGAATCAATTTGTTAATGAGCCAACGAGAGGGGGCAATATATTAGATTTAGTACTTTCTAACAGTGATCATTTAGTTCAAGAATTGACTGTTGAAGAAGCATTGGGAAATAGTGACCATCAGATAGTTCGTTTTAACTTGGGAATTGAGAAGGGTAAAATAACCGAGAATGCTGAAAAAGTTCCAAATTTTCATAAGGGAGATTATGTAAAACTTCGAAGCTTGCTAAATTTGGTAGACTGGGATGTAGAATTCAGAGGTAAAAATGCTTATGGGATGTGGGATACTTTCAAGCATATAATAAATGTAGTCCAAGAACAATGTATCCCAATGAAGGCCATTAGGAACAAAAGTAGGGAACCATTATGGTGGAATCAGGAGATAGCTAGAAAATTTTCAGAGAAGAAAAGGGCATACAAAAAATTACAGGTACAGAATAATATTCAAAATTTAAGTGATTATAGAATGGCTAGGAATGAGTTAAATAAGATTATAAAGAAGAACAAAAGGGTGTCAGAAATTAAATTAGCTCAGGATAGCAACAAAGATCCTAGAGAGTTCTTTAGTCACTATAAAATTAATAACAAGTCTGGCAGAGTTAAAATAGGACCTATCAAATATGAAGGGATTGTGAGAGAAACTGATGAAGAAATAGTTGAGGTACTAAATGGTCATTTTGCATCAGTATTTACAAAGGAAAAACTAAATAGTTCTATGTATAGTACTCATGGGTCAGGCAAAGAGGTGTTTACTAACATTAGTGTGGATCGGAGGATGATAAAAGGACAAATAGGTGAGTTAGATACTACCAAGGCCTCCGGCCCTGATAATATTCATTCTAGGATACTTAAAGAAGGGGTAGAAAGTATCTCAATAGCTCTGGAGAAGTTATATACAAGGTCACTGGAATATGGAGAAATACCCGATGATTGGAAGAGAGCGAATGACGTCCCCATTTTCAAGAAGGGTAGTAAAGAGGATCCAAATAACTTTAGACCGGTTAGCCTAACTCATTTAGTCTGTAAAATTCTTGAGAAAATAGTTAAAAAAGGGATTTGCCAACATCTAGAGAGGGAGGGGTTAATCAGTGATGCTCAGCATGGGTTTAGATCAGGTAGATCATGTTTGACTAACTTACTAGACTTTCTGGAGTTTGTAACAGATCAAGTAGATAAGGGAGAGAATGTAGATATAATTTACTTAGATTTTAGTAAAGCATTTGATATGGTACCACATAGGAGACTAGTTCATAAATTAAAAATGATTGGGATATGTGGGGGTGTTTCAAATTGGATAGCTGAGTGGCTGAAAGACAGGAAGCAAAGGGTAGTGCTAAATGGTGTAAAGTCAGAGTGGAGGGATGTTATCAGTGGGGTTCCTCAGGGATCAGTTCTCGGTCCATTATTATTTGTCATCTATATAAACGATCTTGGGGAGGCAGTTAATAATAAAGTGTCAATTTTTGCGGATGATACCAAATTAGCAGCTGTAGTTAAAGATATTGATGATAATTTTAAAGTGCAGGGGGATTTAAATAAATTGTTATCCTGGGCACATAAGTGGCAAATGACTTTCAACCTTGATAAGTGCAAAGTTATTAACATGGAAAAAGATAATAGAGAATTTAACTATGAAATGGATGGGCATTGGCTGAGCTCAGTAGAGGATGAGAAAGATCTAGGAGTAGTAATAGATAAGTCATTAAGGTTTTCTAAGCAGTGTATTGGAGCAAGAAATAGGGCAAATAGAGTGCTGGGTTTCATTAAGAGAAATGTCAGTTACAAAAGTAAGGAGGTTATTCTTAAACTCTATAACTCTTATGTTAGGCCACATCTAGAGTACTGTATACAGGCATGGTCCCCACATTTTAGACACAATATTAACCTTCTCGAGTCATTGCAACTGAGGGAAAAACAAAGATTATTCCTTCCCTGAGGAACCTTGAATATATAGATTGACTGAGGGTATTAAATATGTTCTCATTCAAAAGGAGGTGTGTGAGAGGGGATATGATTGAGCTCTTTAGAATTTTTTCCGGGATAGATAAATTGGATGTTAGCAAGTTTTTTGAGTTAGATGATGGAAATCGGACTAGAGGTCACCACTTGAAAATTAAAAAGCAAGGGTGTAGGTTGGATTTAAGAAAATATTTTTTCACCAATAGAGTGGTAGACCTCTGGAACAAATTGCCGCGGAGGGTAGTAGGTAGTCCAAATTTAAATGTATTTAAGAGTAGGTTGGATGAGTTTATGGGAAGGGAAGGTTGTGATGGTTCCTAAGTTTTGTATATATTAATATTGTTTGTATATATCTATAGGTGCATGATTTAGTTCTTGACAAGCCTTGATTGGTGATACCCTTGTTTCTGGACGCAATCCTCTGGATGTAGTTTTCTTGGGAGTTTGGGTGCCTTAAAAAAGAGGCCGTTTGACTCGGATGACCTTTGATGAGCCCTTGTGGCTTTTGTCATCTGTTATATTATATTGTGGGGGACTTTGATTTTGTCTTCCCCTGGTGATGGTGCTTTTTGTGGGTGGGTTTTGACGGAGGCGGATGACCTATGATGAGCCCTTGTGGCTTTTGTCATCTGTTATATTATATTGTGGGGGACTTTGATTTTGTCTTCCCCTGGTGATGGTGCTTTTTGTGGGTGGGTTTTGGCGGAGGCGGATGACCTTTGATAGGCCCTTGTGGCTTTTGTCATCCGTGTAATTATGTTATGTTAGGTTATGTATTAACAAAATTACGAACGAAGCTATACACGTATAGGCAGGTTGGATCCAGGTGATAAAAGGTGGGAAAAGTAGGTAGCCAGAGATGGGAGGGAGGGAATTAAGCTGCTTGCCAGGGGGGATTAGTGGCTAGGGACAGCTTTGAGTAAACCTGTTCCTCTGTTAGCTTTTCTTGCGCTGGGCAGGATTTCATTGGAGTTAGACTGTATGTTTAAATTCGGTAGCTTCTCTTGGATATATATATATATATATATATATATATATATATATATATATATATATATATATATATATATATATATATATATATATATATATATATATCTTCAAGGAAATGCAGTTGACGCCTGTTGGGAGCATAATCTAAAATTTTGGTGTTTTCTTCTATCATTTTTCGGTTGGGGCATGTTCCGTGTACTTCCTGTGTATGTTTTTTAGGTGCACCATTGTTCAGATGGTATGACATTCTTTTTGAGAGAGTGGTTCCGGTCATGTCGATATACCAGTTAGGTAGAAGCTCACAGTCTCCTAGTTTACATGTGTACTCGTATATCAGATGTGTCTTTTGTTTCGGTTGTAACGGGGGTTTGGGATTATTTTTCATGAAGAGGGTTGAAGTACGTCTATTTTGATAGTAGATGATTAGTGCGATCTTTTGCTCGGCGTTTATGGGTTTTATTCCTCGGTCTATAATGTCCTTGATGGCTCTTTCATCTGCTTGGTGTGCAGTGCTCATAGTATTCTTGTAGAACAGTTTTATAATATCCTCATTTTCCGTATTCCTGTTCTTCTGGGGTTCTAAGAGGTACCATCTGTCCATTTTAATTCTTATGGCTATTTGTATTTCTTTATTGGAGAGTCCGTTATTTACGAGTACCTGAGTGGCTCTCTTGAGTTCGTTGTGTGTGTACTATGAAAATCTATTATATGATTGGCGTTTTTTACATGGTTAAAAATACTAGAAGCATTGCTTGCTCTACGAATATCCCCCCTATGTTCATATATACGTTTAGAAGGAGGGGTAATTTGGAGCCTTATACGGGATTAAAAAGACACCTGCATCCTTATTTTGCGATTCTGGCTTAGTGGAACGGAAAGATTTCTTAATAGTTAAGGGATATTTGAAGGTGTCAAGTTGGGGAATACCATGAAGTTTAGTCCTTTGATCCTGTCAAACAAATCGTAGAATGCGCGCGCGAGCGTTAGCATTTTAAGATGCCGTTTTTGAAGAATTATTATTTAAACATCTGGTTGAAATATTTGTGACTATAACGTGTGATTGATGCTCTCTGCCATCCAAATAGTAGTCCTTGGACACTATTCTCAAGAGTAAAACTCTATACCGTGCCTAACACTTATCTTCTTCATATTTTACTTTTGATAAACAGTTAGACTTCCTATGCACCTATTTCACAAACACATCTTATCCTTTACATATTTTTGAGGCCACTCTTAAAACTTTCATTGACAATATTTTCTCTCCAAAAATTACCTAAATTTAACGTACCCAAGGTCATACGATATTTTTCCCTCCGCAAACAAATACAAAAAATCCTCAAATATCATTTTGTGCAAATTAACTTTAAAATAATTTTCTCGAATAATTTATCAATTGTTTTCCTATTGAATGTAAAGGACTTGCTCCCATGTAGTCTGCCTAATGGTGTTGTGTATTTATTTACATGTCGTCGGTGTCACAGAGGCAATTATGTCGGCAGTACACTGCACTTGTTACATTCTCGAGCTTGTTCTCATCTTGGTATAAGTGGCACAAAAGGTGAACCCATTACCCGCAAGGAATGCTCCACCATTCACGATCATATATCCTCTGCAAAACCGACGCTACCATTAATGATTTAAAAATTATAGATTCTTCCCACGATGATATAAGCCTACGAATAATTGAAGCGATTCATTTTAAGACCCTTAGGCCCTCTCTCAACAATGATGCATCTGCCTTCCCTCTCCGTGTCTTATAATAACCAGCCAAATTATTATACAATACCCTTCTTCAGTGTTTCATCCTCTCCATTGCTTAGACGTGTTTCTACAACTTGTGTGACTGGCAAGATTTCGATTTGTGTTTAAATTTTTGTGCGCTTAGTTGTTCATAAATTTTGGGCCCCTTCCTTGTTATGCTCACAATTTTTCAATCCTTGTTTAAATAATTGACTACTTATGATTTCTCTCTCTCTCTCTCTCTCTCTCTCTCTCTCTCTCTCTATATATATATATATATATATATATATATATATAGTACAAGAAAATGAAGAATTGGACGCGAATGAACAAATGAGACAAGAAACCGGAGTTATTTAAAGGCAAGAGAAAGGGACATTAGAAGAACCCAGAATCAAAGAGAGCACAGGGCGGCTCAGTGAAGGCGATCCTTTACCGAGAAGACAGAAATAACGCCAGGGGAAAAAAGTTATTGAAAATTCCTGGCCGGGACTCGAATTTATTTGAAAGGCAGAAAATAAAAATGGCGTGGTGGTTGTATTATCACCCGCAGAACCTGTAGTTGCTCCTTCTATGTATGTGACATGGACAATGAGCCTTTAAATTGTGAGCGGGTAAGAGGATGTGGTATAAAAATTCTTTGGAGGTTCCTAGCCTAGGGAGATACTGGGTTTGATGGGGTAACGCTTTGGGAGAAATATAGTTACTGTGCCTGGTAGCTTAGCGGTAAAGCATCTGACCGGCAATCAGCAGACCTGGGTTTGAGTCCCGGCCAGGAATTTTCAAAAACTCTTTTTCCCTGACGTTATTTCTGTCTTCTCGATAAAGAATCGCCTTCACTGTGCCGCCCTCTGCTCTCTTTGATTCTGGGTTCTTCTAATGTCCCTTTCTCTTGCCTTTAAAAAAACTCCGGTTTCTTGTCTCATTTGCTCATTCACGTCCAATTCTTCTTTCTCTTGTACTATATTTATTTATAGTCAGCTATACAAGGTTTCTGCATCTTTTTTTCTGTCTTCAAATTTATTTGAAAGGCCAAAAATAAAAATGGCGTAGCCCTGTGGTGGTTGTATTATCACCCGCAGAACCTGTATTTGCTCTTTTTTTGTATATATATATATATATATATATATATATATTCATTATATGGAAAATATGTTTTTGTTTTTAAAATAAAAACAGAGAGGAATTATTTTTGCGTGTCTTCGTTGTAAAAGAGGGAGATAATAGAAATATTTGAAAAATATGGGTTGTTTTGGGGAGAGTGGATTTGGCATGTGTAATTCGTGGGTGATTATAGTTGTAGTAAAGGTGGAAATGAGCTTGTGTCGGAGTTTAATGTGGGGTTTGTAAATCTAGTATAAAGAGATTCCACTGTACGTAGTTAGTTTTCGGTGTTTGATATATCTTTAATTGAAAAATTATTTAAGTTGGGTTTATGGTGTGGATGTCTGTTTTCTTAGTATTTCTGGATAGAGGAGAATTCGGGAATAGTGAGTGGGGCTCCATTTCTGTTGCTGATGCCTAAATGTGCGCAAGTACGGGTATCTAGTGTGCGCTGCGTTGATCTCAAATACCCGTGTTTGGGATCGACGAATTCTTTAGCTGGTTGAAGTAGGCGACGGTTAACGGGGTCCAGACAAAGTGTTCAGGGGAATTTTTCTTTAGCAAGTCGCACAAAGGGGCAGAGAGTGAGGCAAATTTGTGGACAAAGCAGCGGTAGAATGAAGCAGATCCCATGAACGATCTCAACTGCTTCTTATTGGTTGGCAGTGGCATATCAACGATTGCGCGAATTTTGTCCTCCTGGAGGGCCAATTGTTTGTTCCGTATGTGAAATCCAAGATATTTGATAGTGCCAAAGGAAAAATGGCACTTGCTGGGACCGATCTTAAGGCCGTGCTCACGCAGTCGATGCAGCAGGGCTTGGAGGGGGCGACCAAGTGCTGGTCCCAATCCCTAGTTGCTATGTAGATGTTGTCGAAGTAAAAGGTCACTTTCGAGAATCCACCTAATATTCTACGCATCATACGGTTGTAGTTACTACAAGCCGTCACCAAGCCAAATAGGAGCTGGTGGAATTGCATTACCCCCTTGTCCGTGGGAAAAGCCGTATATCTCTTTACATCTTCTTTAAGGGGTATCTGATAGTAGGCCTTACATAGGTCTAATTCGGTGATGAATTTGGCCTCTTCAAAGAGCTGGAGATTTTGGTCGATAAGGGGAATAGGCTCGCCGTCGAACACGGTAACGGAGTTAAGCTTTCTAAAATCGACGCACAGGCGATATGACTCGTCTGATTTCTTGACCATTACAATAGGGGAGAATAAACTGGACTCCGAGGGTTCTATTATGTTTAATTTTAACAACTTATCGACCTGGGTGTTGAAAGCCTCTCTTAAATGGATGGAGAGGGGGTACGGCTTGGAACGTATGGGCTCCTGGGTAGTGAGTATAATGTTATGTTCAAACTGCGCGGCACAGCCAGGAAGCTCTGAGATCACGTCTCAGAAGCGACTCAGTAGCTGCTGCAGCTGACTCTTCAGGTCGGGTGGCAGCTGATCGTTAATATCCAAGTCGGTTGATTGGGAATTGGTAGCGCTGGGCAAGGAATACTTCCTGTCCTGTTCCACACAAGCAACCTGCGCCACATTTAAAGGATCCTAGGGGTAGCTCGCTTTCATGGTTGACTCCTCATCAAGTGCCACAATATTATTAACGCAGGCTCGACGGTGATACTTATTTAGCATGTTTACATGGTACAGCTTTTCACCAGACGGTGTTCGGATTAAATAGTCAACGGGGCCGCGATTTTCAATGACTTGGAAGGGGGCCCTTCCATTTACTCAGGAATTTATTACTCTCTGAAGGGAGTAATAATAAACTTCTTAATCGGGCTTGAATTTACGTTCCTTGGATTTGTAATCCAAATACGTCTTGTATTTATCATAATTCGTATCAGCGTTGCGAAACGCTATTTCCACACATTTCTCTAACCTTTGCTGAAGTTCCATAAGGTACGCGTAGGGTGATTAGATTTCACGGTCCAATTCCTGGTTAGAAAAAAGTTCTTTTAGTATGCTCATTGGGCCTCGGACGTCTCGATCATACAGCAATTCAAACGAGGAAAATCCTAAGGTGCGGTGCGGGATTTCTCGGTAAGCGAACAAGGCCACGGGCAAGTAACGCTGCCACTCACTAAGATGGTCTGCACACAGCCTTTTCAGGATTGACTTCAGAGTAGCATTAAACGTTTCGCAGATTCCATTTGAGGCAGGGTGAAATGGGGCGGTAAAAGAGGGTTTCACCAATACGAGTTTATCAACCTACTCCATTAATTCTCAGGTGAACTGGTGGCCACGATCGGATAATACCTCCTTAGGCACTCCGACTCGGGAAAAGATAGAGATGAGCGCCTCAGCGCAGGTGATGCTGTCTATTTTTTTCAGGGGTACTGCTTCGATGAAACGGGTAGCAAAATCAACAAGGGTAAGCACGAAGCTGTGCCTTTCTCTAGAGAGGAGGTGGATTGGGCCAATTAGGTCGATTGCCACATGGGCGAAGGGTTCCGAAATGATGGGTCCTTTCGGCAGTGAAGCGGGTTTGACACGTCCTTTTGCCGCTGTCTTCTGACATATATCGCACGGTCGGCAATAACTCAAAATGTCATCTGCAGCACTGGGCCAATAAAAATATTTATAAATTCTCTGAGCCGCCTTAGTGTGGCTAAAGTGTCCAGAGAATAAACTGTCATAGGCAGTCTTTAAGATGAGCGGGACATGGGAGCGGGGAATGCATTGGCCTCGGAACTATCTCTTTCTGAGCAAGCGCGGTACAAAAGGTCGTCCTTCACGATGTATGAGATGACTTTGTTTCCATGGGTGGATTCTTGTACCTTATTCCGGGCTTTGGTCCAGAGGGGATGGGGTGAATTACAATCATTTTGATTCTTTGCGAATTCCTCATTCATAACGCTGTTAAACTCGGAGTCGTAGGGGGCTGTAAGGGAAACAGGCGTCTCTGTTTCCTTCTTCTTCTGAGAACGTGTGAGGACGGGTTGGGCCACAAGGGTGGATGAGACCCGGAGGTACTGCCCAATCAGAATAGTGCAGAATTTTATTGGGGCTGCTACTACCTCAGCCCAGCCAGTAAAGCACGCACACTCAATGAAACATTTCACGATGGGGAACCGGTTTGAACGCCCCAGGTAGTCATGTACTACCGAAAATTTGGCATGGTTCGGAGCTACCGGGAAAAGTAGCTTGTCCGACATTACTATACAAGTACACCCTGTATCTCGGACAAGTGTGGAGACTCGGCAGCCGTTTACTGCTCCGGTCTCAAACTCTAAGCCTCCAGCGGAGCTTTTTTCAAACAAGAAATTAACATGGTGGCCAGCGGCAGTAGAGGCAGACGGAGAGGACGACGGTTCAGTTTGCGACGGTGGTGGCGCTGGGGTAGCATTAATTTGATGCACTTGGTTGAGAACTGCTGCGAAATTGAGTTCTGAGGGCAGTTGGTTCTCACATGAGCTTCAATACCGCACGAAAAACATACAATATGCCTCCTGGGGAAGGATGACGAAAGGGGATTTGATGAGAAAGGTTTGATGTCCCCAGATTCAGAAGAAAAGAAGTTTCTGAGCTTTGAAGGGCCAGTTAATTTCACAAACTTACTTGGGTCACAGTGAGGAAATTTTGGTTTGCCACTTTTTGCCTTAGTGGACAACAGCTCAGTCTTTCTCCCTTCCTTAGGGTAGCAGTTATGGCTCGCTGCGAATAAATCGGCTTTTTCGATGCACTCTTTGAAGTTGGAATACCTCCGGTCCTTCACAAACAATCTAATTTCGGAAGAGAGCGAAGCCAAAAGCTCATCCTTCAGGACGATGTCGACTAGCGCTTCATAATCGTAGAAGGGACTTAAGACGAATCGAGCCAGAAATTGAAGTACCCCTGAAGCGAACACCCAAACTGACGAAAGGTTTAATTGAGTTGAATATGGGTGTGGTGAAATTTGGCGCGGTAAAAATCCGGAGTCATATACGCAGCCAGCAGTTCCGATTTCAACGTTGAATAATCTCTTGTCGCCTCCGACTGGAGGGATATGCAAATATCTCGGAAGGGGGAACTTAGCAACGGCAGGAGTTTGGCAACGCCGTCTGTTCGATATCCTAGTTTTTAACCTTGAATATTTTCTCGAAATGCGTTAAGTAAGACCAAAAATCTTCACCTTTCTTGTAAACTGACAGCTTGACAGACGCAATTTGCGGGACGTCATTTCGCGAGTTGATAGAGGCGTCTCGATTCTCGCTCTACTCATCTCCAATACCTGTTGATACATTCTTCATCTTTCTTCTTTCTCTTTAACCTTGAATATTTTCTCGAAATGCGTTAAGTAAGACCAAAAATCTTCACCTTCCTTGTAAACTGACAGCTTGACAGACGCAATTTGCGGGACGTCATTTCGCGAGTTGATAGAGGCGTCTCGATTCTCGCTCTACTCATCTCCAATACCTGTTGATACATTCCTCATCTTTCTTCTTTCTCTTTTATGTATCCCTGTCTCTCTCGCTCTTCTCTGTCTCTCCTTTCCGATCTCTCAACTCTCTCTTCCTCTTGTTTGTATGACAAGATCCTTACCGGTTAATTCAAAGGATTCGCCTTGCGATTTGAATCGGTCGAACGAAGACATGTTCTCGCGTATTATCGAACTTAACCCTCCCCAAAAAATTAAAAAAAAGAAAGAAAAAAAGAAACATAACAGGATTGCCGACCCGACTTAACTTTATACGCACACAGGACGAGATTATTATTTTCCGTATAAGTACTCGGAAATAAATGCCTCACCGAACTTGACGTGAGAGACTTTACCTCTGCCCAACGAACACAAAGAACAATTCTTACTGAGCCTTTCACGGTTTGAAAGGATAAAATTCCGCTGGGGAATAAATGAGATGCATAGTCTCGAAAGATTACACATAATAACCATACATGGCAAATAGAAAATAGGTACACAAAGAAAATGGTTTGCGAGTGCAAATGGGAGATTAAAATATGAAAGATTATTTCTCCGTACCTTCTTAATAGCCAAAGCCTTCATCCTTATAACTACTTAAAAAAAAGAAAGAAAAGAAAAGCTTTAAAAGACCTTTTAAAAAACCCATAAAGACGCTACTAAACCTGACACCAGTTTTTATTATATATATATATATATATATATATATATATATATATATATATATATATATATATATATATATATTATTTAGACGGAGTAGGCGGTCAAGGTCAATTGAGTCACCTTCGTTCGTCTCCCAGCAGCGGCAGACGATGGAAAAGCTAAGTAGTGGGGAATGGGGTTCCCAATCGAGTGCGTGGAAGAATTTATCTACAGATTCGAGTGCAATTGGGGCTATGGAAAGGAAGATACCAAAATAAAATCTTTAATAATTACAATAGGTATACGATATATACAAATTGAAAAGATTGCCAACGGATACTTAATGTTTACAGGAATCAGATTAAGGAATTACCGGGACCAAATTGATAGGCTCAAACGTGAGCCCACGAGCAGCTGCTGCTGAGCCAATATACGAACATACACTTTACGGGTTGACTGGTCAAGAAACCATAATTGAGTCACTGGAGCCTAGTTTGGGGTTTCGTCCTTATAAAACGAGGCGTGGGATGGGTTATTGAACGAATAAATCGTAATCGATGGAGTTTAACCTTTGGCCAGACGAGGTTAAAACCGAATCCAAGTATAGCCAATTGACTGGGGCTAAATTCCTTCGGTGAGAATTCTTGCTTTCGAGTTCGAGAAGGGGGAACGGAGCTGAATCGAGAAAACGACGTGTCTCGTGCAGAAAGGCAGGTCTATACTGCTTTTCTCCGGATGTCTCTACCATTAGATATGAGCCAGCCGGAAGCGAAAATGCCTCAGGCCAAGAGGGACCTCTTCTTTACCAAACACTTCACCGGGAGATAGGGATGGACTCAAGCGAAGTTTCTTAATATCACCTGGAGAGGTGGGTAGCGTCTTCTTGCGCCGGCGCGCTTGGAATTCTTGCTTCTGCCTTATCGGCGGAAGCGGCTTGATTCTCTCACGGTTCCCACGACTTTGCTGTGCGTTGCTCGACCTCGAGCTCGACTTCATGGCTTCTCGGCTTCCTCTATTCCCGACAATAAGCATGGATGCTTCTGACCTACTTTATATCCCAACCAGATCGGATATACTCGGGAGAGAACTCGGGTGGGCCATATCCATTAAGTTCATTTTCAGTAAATTTATCTCAGTAAATTTAGCTCATTGCATTATAAGCAATTGAGGCGCCATTCATTCTTTCTGATGAAATTAGGACTGTTTTGTTTCAGATAATTTTGAGTTGTTTGTCTTGTATGGGGATGTGCTGGAAAAAGCAGACCCCTTCAATGTACAGCTGTGTTTTCTTTACATTCATTTACTGAGTTTACTTTACATTTGTTTGTGTTAATAAAATGAATTCTTGTTTTTTCCTTTCCATGAACTTTGATATATTAATTATTTTTATCAAAGTTTTTTCTAAGAGTTCATTTAGAGATCGAAAATTAAAGCACAGGGCTGGTTTTTCGTACATTTAAAGTTTTTATCAAAGTTATTTCTAAAAGTTGCTTTAGAGTTAGAAAAAACCCATTAGGAATGGGTTTTCGTATATTTGAAAGCTTTCCTTAAGATAATTTATAAGACCTATCATTTTTTCTTACCTTATACATTTTACTTCCTGAATATAAGAATGAATATGACAAAGGTTTGGATAAAATAAAATTTAAAAATATTGTATACTAATAAATATTTAAATACGAGATTTCTTAATAAAATTTTAGAAGAAAATAAAGATTACGATTGCAAAAGAAAAGACCAAACAGTAGTTATTTCAAAAAGATATTGAAAGTTTTCTACTGTGAGAAGATATAGAAAAAGAAGAAAGTAATAAATATTTTTCAGAAGAATTTGACACTTTTGGAGATTTAACTGCTGAATTAGATCCTAAAATAGAAACCAATACCCTTACCTTGGCCATAGGCCAACATACCGAAGGTCTGCCTGCGAAGCGCAAGCTCCTCCTGTAAGGATGAGTGGCGAAGCTGCTACTCTTATCCATAACCTTATATTTTAAGAACGAGATTTTTTGAAGGTTTGAATAAGATTTTTTCTTTTAGTTCGGTTTTCACCGAAGTAGATTTAATTTTTTTATCAAAGTTATTTCTAATAATTCCTTTATAATATAAAAAAAATAAAATGGTAAAGTTCAGAAATAAATATAAGTATCAAATTTTTGTGACTTTTTTTAAACTAAAAGGATTACAAATGTGAAGTTCAGAAAATTTATTAAAATTTTGGCATGGAAATTATTATAGCAAATTTAGATAGAGAAAAGAAAAAAGAATCATGATAGGCCGTAGGACACAGACCGAAGAAGAAGAAGAAGAAGAAGAAGAAGAAGAAGAAGATGAAGAAAAGGGTGTTCAGGGTGTTAAAATAAGGAGACGAAAAGGGGATTAAAAAAGGTGGTTAAGATTAGCAAATAAGGCCGTAGGCCACACGCCGAAGGAATGCCTGTGGAGCCAAGCTCTTCCTGTTAAGGAAGAGAACAGCGGCTTGTATTTCTTTATTATTTAGTAAATGTGTCATTTTATCTTAAGACAAAATCTGATGTTTTAGGGTTTGTACATAATGTGGTGAGACTAGATAACCCAGGTGGCCAAAAGAGGAGACTACTTGGGGCGCTAGCAAAAGATTTCAGCGTCTCTGGCTTTCGGTTTTACGTGTTTTTTTTATTTAAATGGTTTAATACCATCCATCACCTAGAGGTGGGCCTGTCTATCCAGGCGTCGGAACGAATTGCGGAGAGGACAGAGACAGCAACCAGATTACTATAGATTATGGGTACAAGACCCCACAAGAAAGGCGGGTTGGGTGCGAGGTGGGGCACCGTGTAGTCTGTTATACATATTAGCTTGAAGGCGATCTGTGCTCGAGTACCCCCGACAGCCCAGAACTAGATTGAGACTACCTGGACTTTATTCCTTCTAGACATTTGCAGGCTAGTCGCCAGTTCGAGGCCGGGGCTAGGGGTGGTTCAGGGTTCCATCTTAGCTACGGTTGGGGATTGGGGTGGAGGTGGGAGGAAACTTGCTAGCTAGCATTCAACCCACCCTTTTTCCTTTCACCCCCCCCCTCATTATATATCCTTTTGATCACTCGCAGTGTGACATGAGGAGGCTTGCGTTCCCTCCCTGCCCCAATCCTATCAGGAGGATCTTATGTCCATTTTCACTTCCCCTAACTTCCCCACTTCGTTTCCACACCTCTCCGGGAGGTTTCGTGCTTTAAATTCGAAAAAAAAGAGGTACTCGAGAATATTTTTTTTTTAAGCGAGATGTACTAGTGAGTGCAAAGTACAGAGTACTGGTAAATGAGATTACAAATGCCTACTGAGTACTAATACTCGGGAGTACAAATTTGTGCAATTGTAAGAAATTGGGAGGAAAAATTGGTGCATATTACTATTATTACTGCGTACAAATTGGTACAGATTACTATCCCTCCTGAGTAAAAATTGGTACAGATTACTATCCATTCCTAACTACTAATTAGTATAGATTAATATTGCTTCTGAGTACAAATTGGTACAGATATATATCCCTCGTGAATTCAAATTAGCACAAATTACTATTCCTTCTGAGTACAACTTGGTACAGATTACTATCCTGTCCCCCCTCCCGAGTAAAAACTTGCGCTGAAGAAAGGTAAATATTAGTGCACCGCCAGAGGTGTTAGAGTACAAATTGATTCAGATAATTAATAGGTCGATTAGTAAAGGTACTCGTGATTAAAAATTGGTTAAAGTACTCGAGAGCACAAATTGTTCTTAGTACATGAGCATTATAAGTATTAAAGGGTACAGGTTGCTTCAAAATAAATTCATAGACAATGCATATATTAGAGAAATGCTATTTGTACTCGAGAGTACAATTTTTTACAAATATTCATGAATACACAGATGTTCAGGGTTGAAATTTTTTCAAAGTACGAGTACCTGAAAGCATAAATTTGTACTCGGTTATAATTCTAGAAAGTTTAAATTGATACACGAATTTAAGAGGGACAATTGGTAAAAAATACAGGTACTTGAGAATAAAGAAGATAGTACAGATACTCAAGAGTACAGATTGGTACAGGCATTCAAAAAGAAAATTAGATCAAGTATGAGGTACTTCAGAGGACAAATTGGTATAGATGCTCAAGAGGACAAATTGGTACAGGTACTGAATCATAAAAAATAAAAAGGTACTGAAGAGGAATTAATGGTACAGGTACTAAAGATTAGAGATTGGTAAAAATACTCAAATGACAAATTGGTAAAGATACTGAAGAGAGAACATTGGCAAAGGTCCTGAAAAGTTAAAATTGGTACAGGTAATAAGGAAGAGTGGTGCATGAACTCAAGAGGATAAATTCCTACATGTAGTCAAACGACAAATATGTACAAGTACTAAGGAAGACAAATTAGTAGATACTGAATGGGAAGAATTGATATAGGTACACAAAAGGACAAATTGGTACTGGTACTGAAGAGGACGAATTGATACAGGTATTCAAGAGGATAAATCTACAGTCAAAATGTCTTCATATAACACATCATATTTGTTGATTAATATGGTATTCTATATCGACACGATCTGATAATGATCTGATAATGACAAAATCACGTAACTCTACCGTGCAGGAAAGAATTGATACGCATGGTGCTCGACGAGGGTCTCAGCTGTCGACAAATCGGCCGAAAGGTGGGCGGATCACATTCAGGTGTTGCAAAAAAAAGTGTTAAAAGGATCCTAGAAACTGAGAACATCCAAGACCGACCTCGTTCTGGCGACCCAAGTATAC
Organism: Ceratothoa steindachneri; assembly: GCA_963969495.1. Classification (NCBI taxonomy): domain Eukaryota; kingdom Metazoa; phylum Arthropoda; class Malacostraca; order Isopoda; family Cymothoidae; genus Ceratothoa; species Ceratothoa steindachneri. Next base: position 5,943,365 of record OZ018320.1, on the reverse strand, counting down.
TATGCAGCGTGACGATAGGGCTCTGCGAAGCATGAACCTTCGTGATCGTAAGAAACTTTAGTCCAGCTGCAACATGAATGGACAGAGGGCGCCAAGTTAATGCGTTCGTCAGAACAGGCCATTGCAGACTACTTGCACAAGGTCTAAACTCATGTAAAAGGCGCCAGAAGCTGCTGATAAACCTTCAGCAGAACGTAAATCGAGTGGCTTGGGCACGTGTTCATCGCACCTGGACTTTGTGTCTGTGGGGATGTGTCTCATGCTCCAACGAGTCCACGTTCGAGTTGTTTTCGACCCCAGGTAAAGTTAGAGTCCGAATGGAGCTAGGGAGCAGTGGAATCAAGAGTACATATTGCCAACAGCGCTATGTAAATTTACGAGGCTGCATGTCAGGAGGTGTGTCTTCTCACTGTTTATAATGACACCATGAATTCAGAGAAATACCAAGCTGCTATGAGAGATTACATGCTACCCTCAGCGAGACACCTTTCCCCAAATTCCCTGAATATGATTTTGCAGTTGGATAATGCCCCATATCACAAGTCTTCGGCTACTATACGGTGGTCCAAGATAACAATATCATAGTGATGGATTGACCACGTCAGTAGTTGGATATGAATTTATTGGAAAACCTCTGATAGGACCACAAAAAGAGGCAGTGAGACGTCGTCATCCAGTCTCAAATGAAAAACTGAAGGGAGTCATTACCAGGGAGTGTGAAAGCATCACATCATTCAAGTGTTGCACCCTCGTGAAGAGCATGCTTTGAAGAATAAATGCTCTCATCACTGCCAAGAGACTCGACACGCTATTGAGCTTTCTGTTTCAGTTTGGTGTTGCTGTACTTTCCAAAGAGCTTCATCTGCTTATCTATTATATGGAAAATTTTATATTTCATTTTTTGTTGATTAGCATATTTAACTTATTATTATTTACCTCTCCTTATTTTATTGTTATATTCATATTGATATGCAAATAAAATCTTTACGACCCTGCCTTTATGTAATTATCTCAAATTTCCGAAGTGTCCGAAAACCTTTGCTCGTAGAGCTGATGCTAGCCGAGTGGATACGGCGTTGGCCTCCCAACGTCGCCGTACCGGGTTCGATTCCGAATCCCGGTATGAGCGGACACCGACGTCAGCGCACGGAGAGATCTGGCTACCATCTGGCGTCGCGCTGTGCTCGCCCCGTTTACGGGTGGGTAGATCTTACACCTCTCACCTCACACAAAGCGAATCACAACACTGCTTTCTTTCCTTTCCTGCCTTCAGAGCACAACACACACACACTCTCTGTTCCAAGGAATCCTGCCGATGGGTATCTATATCCACGTACCTCTGACGCGGAACCGGTCCCTCTCCCCCGAGGTGACGAAGGCTTCCACCTCTCCCCAAAAGAGGAAGGGCTCCTGGGGCCCTCAGGCCGACCAGCGATTGTCATACTGACCTTATATAAAAAATTCATTATCCGTTCGGAGATCCTCCCAGTATCAGGGAAGGATTGATGCTGACTAACTAACTAAGCTTTGGCCGTGGCTGAAAATAGAGATGAATGAGTATTTCTTTCAGCAAACGCTGATTACCTTAATTCCCTCGTGCATTAGATAGAACCCCTGCAGAATGTTTATGGAGTGAATATGTGTGAACACATAATACATCTATGAGATTGTATAGGTTCCATATAAATGTCTGGTAACAAAATTTAAAGAGTGAATTTACGTCTGGTCGTCGGCTGAAACTTGGGACAGAGGATAACGTCCTCTGGGTGGCCATTGATCCTGTGGGTCCTGAGGTGGCCGAGGAGGCCCAGTTGCCGCCGGTACTGTTTCTCGCACGTCCCGCAAGAGGTGCCAGGGGGAAGTTGTTGCTGCAGCGCTGGATTGGCAGCTTTCGCCTGCCTACGCTCTTGTCACTGCTGTTCTTTCTCACGTTGGGTGGCTTTGAACCTTTCTACTGCCTGGTGGACTGCACATCGCCAGCCAGGGCGGTCCCACGCGGATTTCTCCCATGAATTGACGTTAATGTAGCCTTTCTTCATGTAAGACTTCAATGTATCCCCTCCATCGGATTTTCTGTCCTAATCTCGCGCGGGCACCAGCTTGAAGTTAGGAGAACAAGACCCACCGAGACAGTCTTGTCTCTTACATCAGAACGCAGTGCCCCGCCCATCTAAGTTGATGTTTCATTAGTAGGACCTCGATACTGGTGGACTCTACCTCTTCTAGAACGCTGATGTTTGTTCTTCGTTCATCCCCAAAATGTGTAGCATTCTTCGGAGACATCTTTAATGGAACTGCTTGAGTGACTTCCCATAACGCCGGTATGAGGTCATGTTTCGACACTGTATAATAGTACCGTGAGGACCACAGCATTGTATACCATGAGCTTTGTCTTTGTTTTCAGGCCGCGATTGTCAAAGACCCTTGACTTTAGTTTCTGGAAGGCTGTTCCAGTGTTGTGTAGGCGATGTTCCACTTCCTTGTGGATGTTTACCTTCGCTGAGAGGTGACTGCAAAGGTACTGGAAGTGTCTCACATATCAAGTTGCTCTCCTTCCACAGTAATTGGAGCAAGGTTGTCCCGCCTTGATGGCCTCGGCTGAAATACAGTTTTGGTCATCTACGTATTAATCTTCAGACCAAGCTTTCTGTAACGTCGTTAAATGCACTCACGGTTGATTGCTGCCTTCGTTCGTTACTACTTTTCTAATGGATTTTGGTGAACCTATCCACGGGTTAACTCACAACCAAAAGCAGAATATAAGACAGATCGAGAGACTTGAAAATAAAATAATTACCATTAAATTCGTAGTTGCCATCAATAAAATATGTTACGAAGAGAATTTATTGCCCAACTATGTATATATATATATATATATATATATATATATATATATATATATATATATATATATATACAAGGTGTCCCAGTAAAAAGTTAACCGTACTTTGAATTTGTATAACTGAAAACCTATTAGAGATTTTTGAGTCCTGAAAAAAAACAAAACAAATTTACCAACTATTTATCTGTCGATTCTGGTAATTTCTTAAAATTCCCTTTTACGATATTGATACACTAATGGGTTTAGTGGAGGCAATCAAAATTATGTTTGCGCAAAGAAGTAAAATAAGGAAACTTCGAAGTTTAAAATCAACAAATATATTTAAATCCATTTTTAACAAAAACACCTTCATATAGGTAATACAAATTCATTTTTTAATTTTCTAAGCACTGTTTCCTTCCACATGTCCTCCATTTCTTTACGAGCACAGTTGCGCGTTTGATGGCATTGATTAAACAACTTTTAGGATTAACTTGTGATTTTCCTTAAGTCTATTGACTCCACGTGTGATACTATCTCTTAATTGGTTGATGCTTTGTGGTGGGGTAGAATACACTTTATTCTTTAGATATTGCCATAAGAAATAATCTCACGGTGTTAAGTCAAGGGATCTTGGGGGCCATTCATTTGTATGATTTAGCGCGCCAATGCGGTTGTCAAACGTTTCTCTTAGTTTTGTTCTTACAGCAAGCTGTCTATAAGCTGGTGCGCCGTCCTGAATCCACCAAAGTCTATTGAATTGATTGCCGTAAATCTGGCGGAGTTTCCGGAAGATCCTTTCGTTGATCATGCTCAGGTAGGCAGCACCATTCAAGTTATTCTCGTAAAACAATGGTCTGACAAGATAGCCATTCTCGCATATTCCGATCCACAGAGACACTTTCTGCTCGGTTCCAAGAAACGAGCAGGCTTATGGAGAAGCCATTCGACAAATTGTCTACGACGAGGAACATCAGTTTCAAGAAGCTGGTTCTTGCATGCATCTTATAGGGATGCCATTTTAAGTCATGTTTATTAATGCGATTAAATGAGGACTTTAACAATTGTAACCCATTCTTTTTGAGTGATACATGTCGATTTTGAAGAAGCATCATCTGAACATTTTCGATATTTTTGTTGTTCTTATGGTTCTCATAGGACCCGAACGACCTTTATTTAAATTAAGGCATGTTCTTTCATGTTGGTATTGGCGAACATTTCTCCAAATTGTGGGCTTGCTTGGTAGGTGCCTACCTGGGAAACGTTGTTCAAATGAATCTTGTACTTGATTAATCCTGCCAGTCTTAATAAAGTTTGTGACTTTATTAAGTTTGATCTTTTGTTAACTGCATGATTAAAAAGGTTCTATGGAAGTAAATGTTTACACAGAAACGCCTTGATTTGATTCGTAAGCAATAATAAAGAGACCATAGCACAGCGTGGCTGAAAAACCACTGTAAAATAGCCTAGCTAGGCTTTGCTTGAAGCATCGCACAGTGACCTAGGCTACCTAGGCTCCCTACGTTTCTCTTGAAAGTGCACGGTGGCCTAGCCTTCCTAGGCTTCGTTTCATTATTTTACCTCCTTGCGCAAACATATTTTTGATAGACTCCACTAACCCAATTAGTGTATCAACATCAGAATAGGGAATTTAATGAAATTTTCAGAATCGACAGATAAATAGTTGTTAAATAAAACACCTTTAACAGGATCCGAAAACCTCCAATAGTGTTTGAGTTATACTAATTCAAAGTACGGTTAACTTTTTTTTTCTGGGACACCCGGTATATATATATATATATATATATATATATATATATATATATATATATATATATATATATATATATATATATATATATATATATTTGAAGTTTCTCTTTTTAGAAATATGGATGGTTTCCTAGTCATATATGTAATGCTCCTGAAGAGAGTTGAGGAACTCCAACAGACTTTTCTAGCGGATTAAGTAATTCTTATTATTACCCTTACCTAACCCCATTCGCTAGAACTTTATTGTTCATTTATCATATATATATATATATATATATATATATATATACATAATTTGGTAGAAGACCATGTTGTATGCATGTTTCCTTCCACGACAGCGATGACTGCTTGGTTGAGCTTGCGCTACAGCCTTTTAACCCTTTCAAACACACTTTTCAGAGAGTGAAAGGTGAGGAATGATGGTGGCAAGTGGCATTTTTTTTTATTTGCCAAGACATCTTTCAGCCATTTCAATGGTCATCTTCTGGGAAAACTGTGAATTTTTTTTAAGGGGAGGAAATACGGGTCACGGGTCCTCCTTCCCCCTGTTTCCGCCTACGTCTAGGGGGACAGAAGGAGAGGAGTCCCGCGGTCAACTTGCTTCTGGAGAAACTTCCCACACTTTTGACTCTCGGTTCAAGTGAACCAATAGTGGTAAGCCCGGAGCAAGTTTTAGAAGAAGGTGTATAGTGCAAAATGGTGAGGAGGCAGATTGAGTAACCACGGCAGTCAAAGATGAAAAAGAAATACCCATGCCCAATGGGCAAGGTGGACTTGCTGATTTATGTGGATTCCGAACCAACATTCTACATTTATTCCTTATTCATTCATTCCCTTCCACTCTCAGAGCCCTACGTTACTCTGTTATAATGTTATCAGGAGATCCAACTATTCTCTTGCGCCTATTATTTATGTATTGTGTTGGTTTGTATTTATACTTATTTAATATTCATGCCTTTAGATGCAATATAAAATGTTTTGTATATCGTGTTTTTATACTTTAACTTAGTTCTTTTGTTTTTTTTGTTGTTATGTTAGTTATTATATTCATATTCTATTGTCTCATTTCAGTTATTTCGTTATCAGTTCTCTTAGTTCGGTTTTCAAAAATAGGTTGTCGAATTTTTGATCACTTTATTGGTTGTCTTATATCGAGTTGTTTTGTTCCATTTTGGTTATTCTTCGGTTATGTCCGTTGAATAATATTGTCTCATCTTTATTTAATTGTTGTATTTCTTTTTATTTGCCTCTATTTCCGTTTATTCTGTATACTCCTTTATCTCCTCTTTCTGAATTTATCACGTGTATATGGGCTCTTCTGATCTCCTAAGATGATGCCTCGAGCTTCGGAATCCAAGTAGAGTGGGTTTGTTCTTCATTAATATAGATGTGTTCTGCAAATCCTTGAAGAACATTGTTGATTTTCTCCTAAATATCATTAGCTTTTTTCCTTAGGACCACATTTATAGGTGGCAAATTGGCCTCTAAGTGTAGGTCTCTGATTTTTCTTCTCTTTTCTGCGTGTTGGTAATTACAGTAAGGGCTTTGTTTTGTACTCGCTGCATATCCTTTTTCCTTGCTTTAGACATCATATGCAGTGGAATTGGTGGGCACGTTAATGTTACCTTTTCCAATGCCATGTAGAACTTGCGCTTGTTCTTCAGCGAGATTCCTCGGACCGAGTATAATAATCTTAATGCGGGTATCGTTTTCTGTATTCTTTCTCGTTGGTGATTTATGAATCCTCTTCAATTCCAAGGCTCTGCCTTCTGTTATATAATTGTGCAATTCTCCTCCATGTATAATATTCACTATTATATTCATTTCAATGGGAATTACGGTAAACCTTTGAGTGTTTGTCCGTATTTTCCATTGTTTTTCGAATCTGTTGATGTTGCTAATTTTCAGTGCTGATAATCGCGCTTAGGTTAGATTTGGAGCTGTAATGCATTGACTGATATCATCCGCGAACTCGATGTTCAGCGTTTCTGGTCTGATAGGTAGGGGCATATCAGCTGTGTATACTGAATATGAAGTTGGTGAAAGAGATCCTCTTTGCGGCCTTCATTTCAAATTCTTGTCCCTCGTATTCATTTATCAGGATTCTTGGTTTTCTTTCCGTATATAATCGCAAAGAATTCTCTCCAAATTGTTGTTCATTTGGAGATTAAGGATCTTGTATTGCAACTCTGATCCAGACTTTATCAAAGGCTTTCTCGACGTTTCTAAGCACCAGGTCCATGTTTTTTATTGATCGCTTTGGCTTGTGCTATTTTTCTGTTATCAGTGCGAGGGCCATTGTAGTATCCCTGTTCCTTCGGAATCCAGATTGGAAATTGTTATATAGAATATTTTCTTATATATATTCTATTAGTCTTCTTGTCATTATCTTTTCAAATATTTTTCCCGGTAAAATCCAATATAGGCCTGTAGCTATTCAGGAGATTTGGAGGATTGCCTGGTTTAGGGAAAAGCAATGTTCATGCTGTTTTTAAAGGATCAAGGAAGTATCCGGTGTTTAAGCTCGCATTCAAGATATTTTTAATGATCTTATGATGTTATTCGGGGAATTTATGGTGCTTTTTGCTTGAATGAACTTATCACAGTCATAACTTGATCTATCTTTGTTATTGCCCCTGGGCACACCTGCTCTTCCCTGATAGGGTCTACAGAATGTGCAGGAGTAATCCTATTAATGCTGTTTCTCAGGTACTCAGGCACCATTTGTTCTGTTTCGTCGCAAAAGTCCTCGTTTTCTGCCGGTGAGATTGAGAAAACTGATTCCCAGTGTCTACGAAATCTTGGTTCTAATTCCTGTTCTTCCTTGATTAGTTTACCGTTTTCATCCTTAATTTTGATTCTTGTTCTTAGTTTTGATCCTCTTATTCTATTTATTGCTCTCCAGTTTCTCTTCGGAGTTTTATTTAAATCGATCTGTCTTGTAAAAAACCCCCCAGATTTTTCTTGCTGTTCTTCTACTAGGTATTTTATTTCCATTTTTAATTCATTTAAATTTCTATATTTTTCTGGGTTATGTCCTCCTTTCTCTATTGAATTATATGCCCTATTCACTTGTTTATTCTTGTTCTTAATTTTGGTAGTCGACTCATATTGTTGTACTATCTGATGGCTCGTCTTCGGGACGTATTTCGACTCTGCGACTACCAGGGCATCCGTCAAATGCTCCAACTCTTCTTTTAAACATCCTCCAATTAGCTTTATGATATTGCTTCTTTTTTGTTGCAGATATCTGTATCGGATTCTGCTTCATTTGAAGCAGTGTTCCTATATGGTCACTGCTTGTAATTGCCACCGGTTCCATATGAAAATTTAATGGTATATTACAACTGCTTAATACTACATATGTCTGGTTTGGTAACGATGTTTGCTGTAATATAGGTGGGGTGATCTGGTTCCACTCTGACTAATATGTTTCTTTCCAACATCATCTCCAGATTTCTGCTTGTATTGTTCGTCGCTCTGTATCCATTAACTTGGCATCTTACATTTAAGTCTCCCATGAATATTTTAGGGTAACCTTGGCCGAATATCGTAATGAAGTTATGTACAGGCAGAAGGTTTCTCCTTGGGGGTTTGCACTCCGTTGATATTATCAAAGGGGTAATTTCTAATTCTATTTTTACTGCTAAATATACTTCATCCATTAAATATATCTCCGTAAATTCGAGATTTTGTTTTAATCGCTATAGCCGCTCCGTCGTTTCTTCCTTCTCACGGATTTTTGTTATTATATCATAGTTATATATTTTTATTCCTTTAATCATTTTCACTTACTCTTTGCTTTGAGATGAGTACTACATCTGGATCGATATATTTGATTTCGTTTCCAATTGATGTTCCTATACCGATCTAGTCGTTTGTATTAATTTGTAGTGTAGTTATTTTTCTATACTTAACGTTTCGCACCTTTCCGTGTTTTTTCAGTAAGAATCGCTTATTCGATCATTGTCTTACTACTCTTGGTGTTCATTTATTGGGGATTTTGTCTGTTAATTCTTCTTCCGATGTCTGTATCTTTCACAGTTTCATCGTTGGTAGCAAATTTACCATTTCTAATTTTATCGTAAGTACCGTTTGAAATGGTAACTACGTCTCCTGGATATATTCTAATGCTTTCTTCCATAAGATATTTCTCGATTGTCTTTGCGTTTTCGTTTTCTTTGAATCCTCATTTGCACTTATTTTCAGCGAGGTCAAGGACAATGTTTGCTTGTTTTAATTTTCATGGTAGTTGCATTGATGCGTTTACATAGCTCGTCAATCTGAGATCTTTTGCATCGCATATCATTCCTTCTTTCTTATTTAAGTTTAAGATTGAAGGTTGCTGTTCTTCTTCCGTTTCGTTTTCGGTTGTAGCGTTTTCTTGGTTGTCGTTATTTTCTTCCTGATTATTATTATTATTATTATTGTTTCCCTTCTATTTTGGTGTCAATTCCATCTGCATTGTATTTTCTTTATTTTTTAGAATCTCCATTCGTAATATATCTGATAAAGCAGGGTTTTCAGGGAGCCACATTACTTTGATTCCATTTTTGACCAATAATTGGTTCAATGTGGTTTCCCAATATTCGCTAAATGCGAGTATAGAATGCATACCAGGAGGTCATATCCTAATCCCCGTGAAATAGTAATATTCGTTTTAGCTTCCTTTAATTCGTTAATTGTAGCTTCGTAGTTCCTTCGTAGTTAAGACACTTTTGGAGGTGGAGTTACATCACCTCCATTCATGATCACTTGAGCATTCCGAACATTTGTCTTTATTTGGGCAATTTTTGGTGGCGTGACTCTCTAGATCATAGCAAATATAGCACCTTTGGATGTTAATAAATTTTTCTTTCTCCATATTATCTGCAGAGATTCTCATATATAAGGCGAGGATCCCGTTTGTAGCTATTCTGTTGGCCATTTCGTTGTTCATACACACCACTTTAAATATGTGGGTGTTTTGGCCAAATTTGATAACCTGATGTACTTTTATGTTCTGGTTGCTTTTTTTCAATTTTCTCTTGCAATTCCTCTGCACTGTGTCGCCCTACCCATAAATCTACCTCCCTGCAAATTACGCTCCTCTTAGCTATAATTTGCAGGGGAATAGCTGGGTTTAGCCCTATTTTTGTGAGGGTTTTAATTACTTCTGTTGACACTAGTCTCTCCACGTCGCATTCCTGGTGGCATATGGCGATGAACTCGGTTGCATTGTCTATAAATTCGACTAGTGCTACTTTCATTTCTTCATAAAATGCTTGCACTACTTTGCATCCATCCGTCTTCGGGGTATCTTCTGTCCCCCGGAATGCAACTCGCTTGCACTCCATCTCCATTTTTGCTCGGAGCGCCTTGGCGCTCCTAGTAGTCCCATCTTTCTCTCTTTTTATTTAGTTTTCGAACTCTAAAAAATATCGTCCCCCTAATTATTTCAAGTTTCACTAGTGGGAAGTTTTTCGTATTTGTCTTTCTAGCTCTCCTGCATATTTATTTTCGCACACTTCTCGGTCACCCTTCCTAGTTAAGCCTACCCCTAACAGCAGTCTACAGTTGCTTTCAGGTTCGTGGTCGATAATCGACACCCCTTTTCTGGCCCCTTAAAGGGGTCTCCTGCAGGGGTTCACTATACCCTACTATCCAACTGTATCTAGGTTATGTTGTGCTAGTCGGTGTAATCACGTGGTAGACAACAGTGAAGACGGAAACTTGAGTAAGAAATAGTAATACCCCTTTCAGGTATTGATCGTATTGGGAACAGGAGTTCTCTCAAATCAGCTCAGGGAACACAATAATCTCTTACTACTTGTATTATATTTTTTCAACAGAAAAATATCTCTTTTTGAAAAAAAAGCTTAATACAAAGCTGTAAAAGAGATTTGAATGAATCAAAATGAGTCCTTCTGATAAATATAATGAAACTGAGCTAAATAAATACGTTTCGACGTTATACACCTTTTTTCGAAAAATCAGAGAAAAACAATGTTCAATGTACAATGTTAAAATAGAAAAATTAAAATTAAAATTAAAGAAAATATGCTGTCCATTTTTTAATTTTAATTTTTCTATTTGAATATTAGACTAGTGTGAATTGCTCGTCCGCATTGATAGAGAATGGGGTGGACAAAACATAAAAAAACAGGAATAAATAATTACTAGATCAGGAGTGCACTCTATCAAGCAATACTTTTCTCCATTGCTCGAGTTTACCCCGTGGCAGCAAATGGGCGAACAACTCCGATCTTAAACTCTTCAAATCTTAGACTAGGAATTACTCGTATTTTGTTTTGGCAATGAGATCATAACTATTCGGCCGATTTTAACGATATTTAAAAACATTATGTTTTTCTACATTCTCTTTCGAAAGATATAATTCGCAAAGTCCTCTCAAGGTCAGCGGGGAATTATTTGGCTATAACCTCGTAACTATTAAACCGATTACAACGAAATTAAAAAAAAAATCTTATATTGTTTTACATTACTTTCCGAATGGTATAATTGACAAAGTCCTCCCAAGGTTAGCCCCTGAATTATTGGGCAATGACATCATAACCATTCGGCCGATTCTAACGAAATTTAAAACCATTATTTTGCTTTGCTTTACATTTTCTTTTGAATGATTTAATGCCCAAGGTCCTCCCAAGATTAGCTCCAAATTATTTTCTTTTGTCAATAACGTCATAACTATTCTGCTGATTCTAACGATATTTGAAAGCCATATGTTGTTTTATATTCGCTTTCGAAAAGTACTTCCAAAGTTATCTGGGGAATTATTTGGGAATAACATCATAACTATTCGGCTGATTCTAACGAAATTTGAAATCCTTATGTTGTTTTACATGTCTTTTCGAATGACATAATTGCCAAGGTCCTTCCATGTTTAGCCGGTGTATTGTTGGGCCATAACATCATAACTATTCGACTGATTCTAAAGAAAGTGGAAATCCTTATGTTGTTTTACATTTTACTTCATATGATACAATTGTAAAGGTCCTTCCAAGTTTAGCTCAAGAATTATATTGTTTTGACAATAACATCATAACTATTCGGATGATTCTAACGAAATTTGAAACTCTTATGTTGGTTACATTCTCTTTCGAAAAATATAATTTTCAAAGTCCTCCCAAGGTTATCCGGGGAATCATTTAGCCATAACATCATAACTATTCAGCCGATTCTAACGAATTTTGAAACTCTTATGTTGTTTTACATTCTCTTTCAAATGGTATATTTGCCACAGTCGTCCCAAGGTTAGCCGGTGAATTATTTGGCCAAAACATCATAACCATTCAGCCGATTCTAACGAAGTTTGAAACCCTTATGTTGTTTTACATTCTCTTTCGAATGATATAGTTGTCAAGATTCCCATAAGATCAGACCAAACATTATATTGTTTTGACAAGAGCGTCATAACTATTCGGCTGATTCTAACGAAATTTGAAACCTTTATGTTGTTTTACATTCCCCTCCTCACAAAATAATTGCGAAAGTCCTCCCAAGGTTATCCGGGGGAACATTTGGCCATAACATCATAACTATTCATGTTAGTACTTATATCTGGTAGAGTTTTTGCAGTTGTTTACACCACTATCGTATTGATATATTTTTAAAAAATATACTTTAAAAAGGCTTGTTTAGCAGCATGTGTTGTTGTCATGGTGAGTTCCAGGATTTTAAAGGCGGAACTGGAATGGCGCTCATGAAGATCGAGATAAGGAATAAAAACTTATTTAAATTCAGATAAAGAACGTTATATTCCGTTTTTACTTCATTGGCCATAATTATTGCCGAGGATTCAAGTGTTTGTGTGTGCAATTGTGTGGTGTATTAGTGCCATCAGTGGACAAGGGGTAAGACGTAGATATAATTAAAGGGATTGAAAATTGCGTAGAACTTCTGATTGGAAGTTCAGATGTAAAACAACATAAGGGTTTGAAATTTCGTTCGAATTGGTCAAATAGTTAAGATGTTATAGTCAAAGCAAAATAGCTTTTGGGCTAACCTATGGAGGACCTTTACAATTGTATCATTCGAAGTAAAGTATAAGCCAAAAGAAGGATTTCAAATTTTGGACAGTATTCATTAAATGGACCCGAAAAATCAAGAAGTACTGTAGTGGAAGGCTGCCAAGGATCAACCAGTTAACGAAGGTGGTGAATTAGATTTAGGAGGGCAAAAACAATGACATCAGTGCTGAAAAGAGAGGTTTTAAAGATTAGAAAGAAGTGAGGAAGAACGGAAGAAATAACACCCGAGAGTTGAAGAGACTGAGTCAAGACACCATGAGTTTTTATTCGCGACTCTTGATTTCACTATATCGGTCAGTCGGATCCGTTTTGCTTTTTTTTTTTTTTTTTTGTAATAAAATTGTAAGCATTCGGCTGTTCTAACGAAATTTGAAACCCTTATATTATTTAACATTCTTTTTCGAATTATATAATTGCCAAGGTTCATCAAGTTTAGCCCGGTAATTACTTTGTTTTGGCAATAACATCATAACTATTTGGCCGATTCTAACAAAATTTGAAACCCTTATGTTTTCTTACATCTCTGTAGGAGGAGTTTCGAATTTCCAAAGTCTTTTCGAGGTTAGCCCGGGAATTATTTGGCTATAACATCGTAACTAATTTAACAATTTTACATTTCCTTCCGAATGATATAATTGTCAAAGTGCTCTAAAGTAGCCGGTGAATTATTTAGCAATGATATCATAAACATTCAGCCGATTCTAACAAAATTTAAAACCATTATGTTGTTTCGAATAATATAATTGTAAAAGACCTCCCAAAGTTATCCAGTAGAATTATTTGGCTATAATAACATCATAACTATTCGGTGATTTTTAACGAAATTTGCAACCCTTATATTGTTTTACATTCCCTTTCGAATTATTTAATTGACAAGGTCATACCAAGTTAGACCGAGAATTATTTTGTTTTGTCAATAACATAATAATATTCAGCCAATTCTAACGATATTTGAAAAACTTTTGTTGTTTTACATTTTCTCTCGAATAATATAATTGTAAAAGTCCTGCCAATCTTATCCGGTGAATTATTTGACCATAACATCAAAACTATTTGGCCGATTCTAACGAAATTTGAAAGCTTTATATTGTTTAACGTAATCTTTCGAATTATTTAATTGTCAAGGTCCTACAAAGGTTAGACTTGAATTGTTTTATTTTTGTAATGACATCATAACTATGTGGCCGATTCTAACGAAATTTGAAGCCCTTATATTTTTTTACCTTCCATTTGGAATTATATAATTGACAAAGTTCTAAGGAGTTTAGCCGATGAATTATTTGTTTAAAACTTCATAACTATTCGGCCGATTCTAACAACATTTGGAAGCCTTATGCTGTTTTACATTCTCTTTCGAATGATATAATTGCAAAGGTCTCCACTAGCTCAGTCCAAGAATTATTATGTTTTGACAATAAGCTCATAACTAGGTTCTTTTAGATTCCTTTTCGAATGATATAATTGCGTAGGTCCTTCTAAGGCCAGCAAAAGAATTATTTTGTTTTGACAATAACCTTATAACTTTTCTGCCAGTCTAACGAAATTTGAATTCCTTTTGTTGTTTTTCATTCGCTTTCGATTTATTTAATTTCCAATGTCCTACCAAGGTTAAACCGGGAATTAAAGTGTTTTATTAATAACATCATAATTATTCAGTCGATTCTAAAGAAAGTGGAAATCCTTATGTTGTTTTACATTTCTTTTCCAAAGTTATAATTGCCACAGTCGTCCCAAGGTTAGCCGCGAATTATTTGGCCATAACATCATAACTATTCGGCCGATTCTAAATAAGTTTGAAACCCTCATGTTGTTTTAGATTATCTTTAGAATGACATAATTTCAAGGTCCTCCCAATATTATCCCAACAATTATGTTCTTATGGCAATAACAACATAACTATTCTAAAAGTTCTAACGAAATATGAATCCCTTTCGTTGTTTTACATTTTATTTCGAATAATATAATTGTGAAAGTCCTCGCAATGTTATCCGGGGAATTATTTGGCCATAACCTCGTAACCTTTCTGCCGATTGTAACGAAATTTGAAACCTTTATATTGTTTTTCATTCTCTTTCGGATAATATAATTGCCAAGGTCCAAGCAATGTTACCACAAAAATATTTTCTTTTGGCAATAAGAACATAATTATTCTGCCGATTTTAACGAATTTGAAACGCTTATGTTGTTTTACATTCCTTTTCAAATAATATAATTGCCAGGGTCCTCCCAAACTTAGCCCAAGAATTGTTTTGTTTAGACAATAACTTCATAACTTTTCTGTCGGTCTAACGAAATTTGAACCCCTTAAGTTGTTTTACATTGTCTTTCTAATAATACAATTGTAAAGGTCTTCCCAAGTTTAGCCCCAATAGTCATTTTGTTTTGAATAAACATCTTAACTATTCGACTGATTCTAACGAAATTTTAGGTTGATTTAGATTTCTTTTCAAATGTTATAATTGGCACAGTCATCCCAAGGTTAGCTGGTGAATTATTTGGCCATAACATCATAACTATTCGGCTGATTCTAACGAAGTTTGAAATCCTTATGTTGTTTTAGATTCTCTTTCGAATAACATAATTGCCAAGGTCCTCCCAATGTTAGCCCAAGAGTTATTTTCTCTTGGCTACAACAACATAACTCTTCTGCCGATTCTAACGAAATTTGAAACCCTTATGTTGTTTTACATTCTCCTTTGAATAACATAATTGTGAAATTCCTCCGAATGTTATCTGGGGAATTATTTGGCCATAACTTCATAACCTTTCTGCGGATCGAAACGAAATTTGAAACCTTTATGTTGTTTTACATTCTCTTTCGAATAATATAATTACCAAGGTCCTCCCAATGTTAATACAAGAATTATTTTATTTTAGCAATAAAATCATAACTGCTCTGCCGATTCTAACGAAGTTGAAACCGTTATGTTGTTTTACAATCCTTTTCAAATGATATAATTGACCCCAAGGTCAGCCCAAGAAATATTTTGTTTAGACAATAACTTCCTAACTTTTCTCCCGCTCTAATGAAATTTGGACCCCTTATGTTGTTTTACATTGTCTTTC
Organism: Ceratothoa steindachneri; assembly: GCA_963969495.1. Lineage (NCBI taxonomy): Eukaryota > Metazoa > Arthropoda > Malacostraca > Isopoda > Cymothoidae > Ceratothoa > Ceratothoa steindachneri. Next base: position 5,927,675 of record OZ018320.1, on the reverse strand, counting down.
TAGTGATAAAATTGTAAAGGTATTCCCAAGGTTAGCCCCCAAATTATTTTGTTTTGAATAAACATCTTAACTATTCGACTGATTCTAACGAAATTTGAAATCTTTAGGTTGATTTAGATTTCTTTTCAAATGTTATAATTGTCACAGTCGTCCCAAGGTTAGCCGGTGAATTATTTGGCCATAAAATCATAACTATTCGGCTAATTCTAACGAAGTTTGAAGCCCTTATGTTGTTTTAAATTTTCTTTCGAATGCTATAATTGTTAAGGTCCTCCCAATGTTAGCCCAGGAATTATTTTCTTTTGGCAATAACAACATAACTATTATGCCGATTCTAACGAATTTAAAACCCTTTTTGTTGTTTAGCATTCTCTTTCCAATAATATAATTGAAAACCCTTATATTGTTTTACATAATCTTTCAAATAATTAATTGTCAAGGTCCTACCAAGGTTAGCCTGGGAATTATTTTGTTTTGGCAATGACATCATAACTATTTGGCCGATTCTAACGAGATTTGAAACCCTTATGTTCTTTTACCTTCCATTTGGAATTATATAATTCCCAAAGTCTTCTCGAGTTTAACCTGTGAATTATTTGGCCAAAACATCCTAAATATTCGGCTGATTCTAACAAAATTTGAAACGCTTATGCTGTTTTACATTCTCTTTTGAATGATATAATTTCCAAGCTCCTCACTCGCTTAGCCCAAGAATATTTTTTTCCACAATAAGATCATAACTATTTGGCCGATTTTTTACGAAATTTAAAACCCTTATGTTATTTTAGATTTCTTTTCGAATGACATAATTACCAAGACCCTCAAAAGTTAGTCTGGGAATTATAATAGAAAGTTTCGAATAAGTGAGAGCAGGCGACTCTTTGGTCAGCAGACCTTGTTTGCTCTTTTTTTTCATTATTTCTGCATGTCCCTCGTTCAATATTCTACTACTTCCTCTTCAATTTCCTAAAGTTTCATCTAGGTACTAATGTTTTGTTTGTTCTGTATTATACTTTTAGTTGTATTTAAAAATATTTCTTTATTTGGGACTTGTTATGTTTGTATAAAGCTCTGAAGGGTAGAAGGGGGTACTGTTTAGTTATTCTAGCTATTTTCTGCTTATTTTTTATAACGTTTCAGTGTTTTATAGAGTTACTTATTTTTTGAGGAACTTGAATACTTAGTGTTTTGTTTAATGAGCATCTCGTTCGCTTATTTCTTCCTGTGCCGTGATCATGGAAAAGAAAGTTAAGGCTGATGAAGTTTTAAGTTTAACGAGAGAAAATAGTAGAAGCGTAAAAGAAAAAAGAAGCAAAAAGGGCGAGAAATTAAAATATAACTGTACGAAAGGGTATAATTTTCAATTTGGCAAATTTGCATTTGTCAACACTATGCTCGCTGAAAAAAATTGAATATTCTAATTGGACTTCCGTTAATTAAAAGTTACTAATCTACACATTGCCGGAGTAGTGAAATTTTCCGATGTATTAACTATTAATGATAAAATTATGCAAATTTTTATTCCTATCGTGAGCGCAAAATTGGAACATCAGGGACGAAGAATATTGACTGTTTAGTTTGGAACAATTTGGCGTGGCGCAATTTAGCTCCGAATTTGTTTATGACACGACAAGATAAAGGAGTTAGATAACACTAGTCTGCTTCAAAAAATGTACCTTAGGTTTTCTATAGTGTTTCTTAATAAAATTGACCTCCCAAATCCGAATCTGTCATCCGTTTTTCTCTATCACCTCCAGTTTTTGCGATACAGGGGGTGATAATAATTTTATAGTTTATACATCTCCTATATTACATCAAATTTCAATAGTTTTTGCACGGCTCTATTCGCAGTAAATTTTGTGTACATTTTAAGTAATTATGCAAATAGGTTTATATTTTGCAGGTTGAAAATTGCTTAGAATTATAATAATAAGAATAATAATAGTGGTTAAGTTAAAAATGAACAGAAGATGTAAGAATAGCTCCGACAGATTTTGCTATGTTTGCGGCAAAGTGACTTTTCCCGAAAAGCAAAGTACAATCCCTCTTGTAATTAAATCTTTGTATCATGCATATTTTGGAGTAAGGCTAAGAGATCAAGATAAAAGTTTTGCACCACATATCTGCTGCAAGGGATGCTACATAAGTTTAAGACGCTGGAGTCAGGGCGAACAGAAGTCCCTCTCTTTTGGTGTTCCCATGGTGTGGAGAGATGGCAAGGACCACACTACGGACTGCTATTTTTGCATGACAAATCTTGAAGGTGAGCATTGTATCAAGTATTTAAGCTTTCTGTATTATACTGGCTCCTGAAAATGTCATTATTATGCAAAGACTCAGCATAAAATTAAAAACTAACATAGTTCACTTCAGCATGCACATATCCTTTACTAAACATTTATGTACTATCTGCAACTCCAAATCAATTCCTTTATGTAATATGCAATTATATTTTCCACAGGTATAAATAAGAAGAATAAACATAGTGTGGCATATCCGGATGTTCATTCTGCCATCAAACCCCTGCCCCATGGCCCAGGAATTCCTATACCTTCTCCCCCTGAACATATAGAGGTACATGAAGAGATTAATATGGAAGTTGACCAAGATTATGACACATCTGAGTCTTATCAGGTTTCCACACATGATATGGTCGCAAGACCATTCACTCAAGTTCAGTTAAATGACCTGACCAGGGCTCTGGGCGTTTCAAAGGCAAATACACAACTTCTTGGCTCTCGACTTCGTGAAAGTAATCTTCTCGCTTAAGAAACAACATTTAGGGGGGTACAGAAATAGAGAACAAGAGTTTCGAAGCTATTTTTTACAGCATTCTTCCAGCTCTTTAGTATACTGCGCCAATATTGAAGGACTTGTTCAGGGCTCTTGGAATTCCCTACAACCCATTAGAATGGAGACTGTTCATAGATTCCTCCAGTAAAAGTTTAAAAGCTGTGTTACTGAATATTGGTAACAAGATAGCTTCCGTTCCTATAGGCCATTCAATCCAACTTACTGAGAGTTATGAAAATATGAAAAAATTGCTGGATGCAATAAATTACTCTAGCTATAAGTGGAGGATATGTGGTGACTTAAAGGTAAGATCATTTTACACTTGGCATTTCTAAGCTTTTTGATATTGACATTTTCATTTTTAATTGTTAATACTTGTATACACCTTTTGGTCAACTTACATTTTACAAGAATGCAAATCTGGAAATCATGAGTCATTTTTGAGTTATATTCTTTGTTGAAGTGTGTCCCTATAGGTTAATGCATCCTATTGGGTTAATGGATAACTTATCCTAATTGGGAAGGTATACAACACAACTCAATAAACTCAAAATAAGATGTACATATATCCAATTAGTTCCAATACGATGATTTAATGCATCGGCATACAGGATTTTCCAGTACATATTCATATTCTTATTGTTTTAAGAAATATTACTTTGAATTTGTTTTTAGAAATATTACACTTTGAATTTACATACCCTGCTAAATTTTTTTTCAGGTAGTATCTCTTATACTTGTGATGCAAACAGGCTACACGAAGCATCCCTGTTTCATATGTTTATGGGACAGTCGTGTAGATAGTATGCACTATGAGAGGAAGGTTTGGCCTCCACGAGAAGCATCTAGAATTAGATCAAACAATGTGATAGGTGAACCTTTAGTGCCTCCTCAAAAAATACTCCTCTCTTCACTGCATATAAAGCTTGGCATAATGAAAAATTATGTCAAAACCCTTAATAAAGTAGGCCAAGCTTTTAAATTTCTTCTTCAAAAATTTCCACAAATCAGTGACGCTAAGCTCCATGGGGGAATTTTTGATGGACTTCAAATCAGGAACTTGATCAGCAATTTGATGCATCAATGAAGGACATATAAAAAGATGCCTGGAAAGCTTTTTAAAGCTCTAGTTAACAGTTTTCTAGGCAATAAAAGAAGCCTAGAAGAATATGTTGCCCTGGTCAATCAGCTCTTAACAAGTCTCAAACATTTGGGAGCTCGAATGTCTATAAAGATACACTTTTTACAGTCCGATCTGGATTATTTTCCCGACAACTGCGGGGATTACAGTAAAGAACAGGGGCAAAGATTCCACCAGGACATAAAAACAATGGAATCCAGGTACCAGTGTAAATGGAACGGAAACATGCTTGCTGACTACTGTTGGTGTTTGAAGCGTGATGCACCAGATGACAGGAACAAACGAAAATCGTCAAGGGCTTCTGTTCTTCGAAATTATAATTATTTTCTTTATTATGTTGCATTCTTTTATTTTTTGTTTATTAAAAGAATTATAGTTTACATACGTGTATTCCTGTTTATATGATATAACAGTAATAATGCATTATTAGATAGAGAAAGGTTTTTTTCTTTAAAAATTCAGAAAAAATGAGGTAATCTCAATGAAAATGGTGTATGCTGTACTGAGAAAATCTGACCTGATTGAACAAATATACATTCATTTTTGAGCTCAGGAGGTTGGATTCATTAAGAAACCACAAAGAAATCCGGGGAAACATAAATTTTTTTTCAAACGCAGGCCTGTGTAATCATCAAACTCCCGCCTCCATTATAATGAAGGCGGGAGAAGACAGTAGTAGAAGAATAGGTTGGGATGGAGTAAGCAATTTAAGTATAAGGTAAAAATTGAGTTTACATGAGGCTGACAGAGAGAAGGTAAAGAAAATGCGCTGGAAGATAAAGAAAAGTAAAACAAACTAAAAAAAACATAATATTGTAGGTTTTCATTGGGTAAAATATTCAATTCGGTTTATAAATTTAAGTCAATCATATTATGATTGAGGACGAGCTTTCGTCTTGAAATATTTAACTGAATGCCTAGTTTGGGTGATTAAGGATGAGAACAAGAGATCGAAGGATTGCGATTTTTTCACACTATCGTGGTGTAATTGTGATTGTCAGAAGATAGAGAGAGGTAGAGGGAGAAATAGAGAGAAGTATAGAAAGAGATAGTGAGTTAAGGACAGAGTTGTAAGGAGAGTGATAGGTAGTTCGTTCCACGTCCCGCATATTCAATATGTGAACTTTTTGCTCACCAAAGTAGTCGTGGACAGGGTAAGCTCAAGCCCCCAACCGTAGTTGCTTGTCCCATTCTGGATAACAGTAAACAGTGTCTTGTGATCAATATTCTCAAATCCTTCGAGTGTCTAAAGAAAAGAGATCGAGCTCCTGCATCAAGTCTGATAGTTCTATGTCTAATCGAGGAAATCAGTTTCTTAGCCATGGGTTGCACACTTTCTAACCATTCAATATTTTTTAAGGTTCGAAGTCAAAAACTGAACCACGTACTCCACATTGGGTTGCATCGTCAAGATATACATCCCTACAATTTCCATGTTTCGAAAAATTTGTTATCTTTCAAAGTAATCCGACTGCCCCCGATCTCTTTTTTTCTCTTTGCCGCAATTTACTGTAAATATAATTTTAATTTGCTGCTAATCAGCACACAGTTCGGTGTCCTCTCGACAATGTCCTTCTAAAGAGGTTTACTACTTCCCTATCTGACGCAGGTTGACCCTTCATATATTGACGCCTTTATCGTCCGGACGTTATACCCCCACTCAATTTTATGCGGTCAGCAAACCTGTCTATTTGGTTATAGATTCTATTGTCTATTTAGTTGATACACACCATGAATAACTGAGGGCCCAACAAGGTGCCTTAAGGGACTCCGAACGTCAGTTATGAACCATAAGAGCTCTGATCGCTGAGCACAGCAATCTGAAACATGCCAGATAAAGAGCTCTTTATTCAGTGCTCCAAATTTCCGCTCTTACCAAACTTTTTTAGTCTATTTAATAGCCTCCGGTGGGGTACTTTGTACACAGGCAAATAATTGTCGTATTTTCACATAATGTTAGTTATGTACGAACATTTCGTACGAAACCCACGCTGGGTAGCCTTGTTGAGTTTATTCGAATCTAAGTGCTTATTACCCAGTTCTGGCGTATCTGTCGTCAGTTGACTGCACATCTTCAGGAATCTGCACTACTATCCGAATCGTGTTAGATTTAGTTAGACAAAGGCTGGGCGAAGTAGATGAAGCAAAGGATTGCTAAGGTTAGGTAGGGTTAAAGTATATAAGAGCCCGTCTCAGTGGTTTAGGCCTTGAGTGAGAGCAAGATTAAGTTAGGCTACGTGTAAGAACCAAAGATGTCATTACCAGACCTAACCTTAATACATCACTTTATAACCCGATTATGGTGAAATATTGCTCTAAACTGGTTGCGAGTATTGCTTCTGAACAGTCGCACGCGCGCTCTCTGTCAAACATCCGCAATAAGATTCTTGGTTCGTCTATTAGATTACTCACCATTCATATTTCCTGACCACACCATGTGGGGTTTGTTAAATGCTTCTTCTTCTATTCTTCTTTGCATTTGTAATACACAACGTTAATTAAATGCTGGTCCTTCTCGACCAATTCCCATTTTGATATCGATTTTGCCTTATCTGCTTTATCAATTATCTCTTCCTCTTCCGGACTATCGCTTAATCGAAAGGAAATCCCGCTTCCGATTTAGGCAAAGTTCAGCTAAATCGGGTGTGGCTATTAGCTTGGTAGAATCCACATTAAGGTCGACTTCACGTAAAACTGCAGGTCCCAACTGAGAAAAGACTAAAAGGAGAGGAGAGCAGTGGTAAAAATCACTATTGTTTTACTCCTGGTCTAGTAGTTCGACAAAAGAGTCAAGGTTCGTTCATTTGAGTGCGTGTACTTTTTATTCGAACTATCCCGACCATTTCATTTTGGGAGTGGAGGCGGTTTGAGATCAATTTTCTCATTAAGCTTGATTTTTATTTCCAGCTTATTTCTTGGCGATGATGAACTTCTTTGCGTCAGATTATGCCTGTTTCTTGCGTTTGACTGTAATAAAAGGGGAATAGAGAGAATAACAAAAATGGACAGTTAAATCGTCACAGCTTGTGAATGAATAGGAAATTTTGTTCCCGAATTGTGAATTTAAGTCTTTTTAGAATGCGATGTAAATAGGAACACCGAGACTCATAGGTACGGAAGCACTTTTTGAGGGATGCCGTGAAGATGCGTATCGCAAGGTCACTTTGGATCTATATCTGCGATTTATTACTTGATTAATAGTGGAGTAATTCAATGGCGCACTGGCAAAAGTTTTCTGGAGGATGATTGTTGTAGTAATGAAGTACGCTGAATGTACTGGTGAAATGCGTTGGCAGAAGTACTGAAGTTGGCTTGCTGAGCTACAGAAGTAAGTTTTCTAGAATACTAAAATAAGCTTGCTGGAATGATGAAGTAAGTTTATTGGAATGCTGGAGTAGGTACTATCGAGTCCTGAAGCAGATATTCTAGAGTGCTGAAGTAGGTTTGCAAGAGTGCTAAAATACGCTTGCTAGAATAAGGTAGGTTTTGAGGAGCGTACAAGTAAGCTTGCTGGAGTTGGGTAGGTTTTTGGGAGTGCACAATTAGGTTTGCTGGATTGAATTAGGTTTGTTGGCGTGCTTAAGCATGTTTGCTGGATTGATGAACTTGTTTTGTTAAAGTGCCAAAAAGAATTGATTGAGTTATGAAGTAGGTTTATTGGAACGCTGACCTAGGTTTGTTTGAGTATTGAAGAAGGTTTGCTAGATTACTAAATACGCTGGGTAGAGTGAGGAAGTAGATTGAATGAACTTTTCTTGGGTCCTGAAGGAGGCTGGCTAGAGTAATAAATACGATTGATGGACTGATGAAATAGATTTATTGGAGTGCTGAAGTAGGTTTGATAACGTGCTAAAATACGGCTGATTGAGTGATGAGTTATAGAATTTCAAAAGTGCTTGAGTAGGTTTGCGGGAAAATTGAGTTAGGTTTGCTAAAGAGCTTGATACGCTTGCTGTTCAGATCTTTTAGAATGCTCAAATAGGCTTGATAGAGTGCTGAAGTAGGTTTGCACGAAGGCTGAATTATGTTTGTTGGAGTACTGAAATAATTTTCCTAAAGTGCTAAAATAAGCTTGTGGGAGTGAAGAGCTAGGATTGATGGAGTGAGGAAGTTGGATTGCTCGAAAGCAAAGGTAGTATGCTAAAGTGCTCAAGTATGTTTGCTGGAGTAAATACGAATTATGTTTGTTAGAATGCTAAATTAGTTTTTCTTGAGTCCAAAATACGCTGGTAAAGTGATAAAATACTGTTGCCTAAGTGATCTATTAGGTTTGTTTGATTGCGCAATTGGGTTTGCTGGACTGATGAAGTAGGTTTGTTTGAATGAAGAAGCAATCTTAATAGAGTATTAGAGTAAGTTTGTTGATATGTTGAAGAAGGTTTACTCAAGTGCTAAAATGCGATTGCTAGAGTGATAAAGTAAGTTTGCTGGCGTGCTGTATTATGTTTACTGAAGTGAAAAAGTAGGCTTGCTGCAGTGTTGAAAAAAGTTTGTTGGAGGCTATGGAATGTCTACTATATTTCTAAAATACACGCCCGGAGTGCTGAAGCTGGTTTGCTGAAGTGGTGATATAGGTTTGTTAGCTTGCTAAAGTAGTTTTTGAAAGTGGTATATTAGGGTTTGCTTGTTTTAATGCTGAAGTGCTGAAGAAGGCTTGCTAGGGTCCTGAAGAAGTTCGCTTGAGTGCTGAAGTTGGTCTTTTAGAGTGCTGAAAGTGGGTTTGCTAGTAGTTAAATAAACTTGAATCGGTGATAAATTAGGGTCGTTGGATTGGATTGCTATAGTCGGCTTCCTAGTGTATTGAATAAGCTTGAGTGGAATGCTAAAATACGCTTGCTGGAATGTTAAAATACACTCCTTGATGAATTATGTTTATTGGAGTGCTGAAGAAAGTTAGTTGGAGTGTTGAGGTAGATTGGCTGGAGTGGCGAAGTATGTTTGTTAGATATCTGAAGCAAGTTTGCCGGGCTATAAAGAAGGTTTGCTGGAGTGCAGAAGTAAGTAAGTCTGCTGGATTCCTGGTATAGGTTTGCTAAAGTGATGAGTAATGTTTGTTGTAGTGCTGACTTAGGGTTGCTAGAGTGACAACATATGCTTACTGGAGTGAGGAAGTAGGTTTGTTTTAGTGCTAAGATAGTTTTTATGATGTACTGAAGTAGCATTTGACGTCATGAAGTAGGTTTACTGGAGTGCTAAAATATGTTTGATGGAGTGATGAAGAATGTTTTTTGAACTACTGAAATAGGTTTGATGGAGCGTTGAATTAAGGTTGCTAGAGAGCTCAAATACGATTGCTGGGGAGCTGTTGTTAGAGCTTTGAACTAGGTTTGCTGGAGCTCTAAAGTACCCTTGCTTGAGTGCTGAAATAGGTTTTCTATAATGTTAAAATATGCTTGTACAAGTGATGAATTAGGTTTGTTCGAGAGCTGGATTTGTTGGAGTGCCTAAGCAGTTTTTCTAGAGTACTGAAAACGGTTGTTTGGAGTGCTAAAATGCTTCATGAAGTGATGAAGTATGTTTGGTGAGGGACTGAGGTAGGTTTGCTTGAATGCTATAGGCGATTTGATAGAGTGACAAACTACTATTGCCTAAGTAGGTTTGATAAGGTGGGGAAATACGTTGTTTAAGATACGCTTGTGGAAGTAATGAAGTAGGTTTGTAGAGAGCTTAGGTAGCTAAGCTGTATTAGTGAAGATAGTTTAGATAGGATTGCTAGAGTGATAAAATAGGCTTGATGTAGTGATAAGGAAGGTTTGTTGGAGTGCTGAATTAGGTTTGATAGAGTATCTAAACAGCTGGACTAGAGTAGTAAAATAACCATGCTGGATTGATAAAGTAAGTTTGTAGTTGAGCTAAAGTAGCTTTGCTGGAAAATTGAAGTAGGTGTGCTAGAGTACTGAAATAAATTTACTGGTAGGATGATGAATCATTTTTGTTGTAATGCTCAAGTTGGTTTTCCTGGAGAGTGAAACTATCATTGCTGGATAGGTTTCCTAGAATGCTAAAATATCCTTGTTTGAGTGATGTAGGTTTTTCGAGAGCTGAAGTGCTGAAGTAGGCTTCCCTAATTGCTAAAATACGCTTGCTAGAAGGATGAACTAGGTTTGATGGAGTGCTGAAGTCCTTAAGTAGGATTGTTAGAGTGCTAAATTACACTTGCTGGTAAGATAATGTAGATTTATTGGAGTGCTATAGTATGTTTTTTTGGCTTACTGAAATCGGGATTTTTAGAGATGAGGTAGTTTTTCTTGAGTGTTGAAATAGTTTGGCTGGAGCGTTGAAGAGATCTTGTTGAAGTGGTAATATACAGTTGTTGTGATTAACATGCTTTGTTTTAGTCAGGATCTAAGCTTGTTAAAGTGCTAAATTAGGTTTTCTGGTGTCGGGATGCAGGTTGGAAGGCTGATTTATGTTTTTTAGAGTCCTAAAATAAACTTGCTGGATAGATTTGTTAGGTGTGTTGGAGTCCTGAAATATGTTTGCTAGGGTGCTAAATTTCGCTTGCTGGATTGATAGGTAGGTTTAGCCTATTGTTATGTTACATCAAAAACAAAACAACAACCCATAACAAAACAATATGCACACTATACCAAACCAACCCAAAACGAAAACAAAACCAAACAAAAACGAAAAACAAAAGCAAGAAGAAGAATGAGGAACGCTCTGGCGTCTGGGAAAAGGGGCCTCCCCCTTGAACTGCTGCATGCGACCAATACCAAAGAGAGTCATATAAAATGAAGGAGGGCAGTCGGCTCCCGGAATTCCATGGGTCCACTAGTCGGTGTGTAGGAATCCGTACCGAGTGAGAAGAACAAGAGGGAACGACCGTGTTTGTCTATGTATTGGGACAAGTAACATGGTCCCTTAGACTAGAACATTTAACAAGAATGTGCTGAACAGTCTGGGAAACCAGGCAGCCGTCTCAGTAAAGGGCAGGGGAACGATCCCTCAGGTGGCGGTCCGTTCCTCGAGTGTGTCGATTTTGAAGAATCCAGAAAGTGATGTGAAACTTCGATGCATTGCAGGGAAGTTACACGAAAACAGCCACGGCGCGATGGCACGCAACTTTAAGTTTCCATCGGTCGTCTTCTACCTTATTTGACAAGCATCCCGGAGTGCTGACCTGATTCCTGCCACGTAGTGAGTGTGAGAAAGAGAGAAACGCCGGTCTGGTCGGCCAGTAATTACGGTCTATTTGGTCTCCTCATCGGTTCATTCCTTCAACGCAACCCCTACATGTCCAGGAATCAGGCAGAAGTAAATATCTACATCCGTCCAGCTTGTGGTAACCGTGGTCTCACTGATATCGTAAAGCAGTGGGTGCAGAGGTTCTTATGTTTCGAAAGCACTCAGGGCACTTTGTGAGTCGCTATAGATCACAATCCGTTTTCAGAACCGGGCGTAACGAATTATCTCCATTACCGAGCTGTATACTGCAACCAGCTCTGCCTCGCCCTAATTGAACTTGGAGTCATCCATGTAAAATGGAACGGTTCCAGCGTGACACGAAGTCTACTCCCAAAAGGTCAAAATTAATACTCTCAGCGCTGTAGAAGATTTGGGAGCAGAGACGTGGCGACAAATAGTCCTAGGTGGTAGCTTTCAGGTTGCTGTCCTGGACAGAACCAGAAGCACCACCTACCCAAGAGTTGCAGCAAACTCTCTAAGGAGTTTCCAAACCCTAATCACAAAGGCCTAGGGTTAAACTGTCGTTATTTGGACGCGTAGGGGCCCTGGTGATCGACTGCGTGTGTAATGAGAGCCTTTGGCCACTGTGTGAGACGTCGGCCCCTGCATCCAATCATACAATGCACAGTGTACGTCGCATATAGAGAGGAATCTACACAACACCGATATGTAGGCTTTCAATAGAGTCTCAAGATCACTTTCAGGGGGTTCGCCTCTGTGAATCTATCAAATCGGTGGAGGCAAACTGCCGCTTCGCATTGCCATAAACGGTCACGAGGGAGAGGGATGTGTGGTTCAACAAGCGTTAGGGAAGGTGTGGAGTAGAACCTGCAGAAAGGTTCCGTATAATGTGAGTGGAAGGTATCTTGTTAGTAGACCTTGATGGAGCAAGAGCAAAGGATGCTCATTTAACTTGAAAGAGTTAGGATGTCTCAAGTTGTATTGGTTGCAACAGTGCCAAGTCATTATCCTCTCAAAAGAGAGTCGGCACGCAGTCTGAACAGCCAGGACCTTCTCCATGGAACATATGCTACATTTCGTGGCCATATACGATGAGGACTTATTATCTACGGTCTTGGATCAATTGGTAAAAATTTCCGGTGAAGCCTAATTTGAACGCCTGTACGAACGATTTGTGTGGTCAAAGCAGTGGTAGCAGTAGCACCTCTGCACCAATTGGCACGAATGCCTTGACGCGGCTGAGATACCAACCGGCATGTGCCGACTCATGGAGCCTGTCAAGATCGAACGTGACGAAGAGTGTAGCAGTGGACCTCGAGCCATTCTCTATTTTCTCATTATACGCTCGACTCTTGACCGCTCCTTGGTCCACTAGTTCCCTCGCATAAACTACTCAAATAATTCATAGTTTAATGCGGTGTTACCTGCACTGGAGAGCCATTGGTTGTCCATAGATCATAACTAATGGTCGCATGGGCAAGGTGCGTTACTCGTATGGGGGCATAAGGTGTCGCGTAGTATTATATTTTGACACAAACCAGTGATCATTGAACTCTTTCTGCTTCTCCGTCAGGGGTATGTAGAGAGTGTCCATCGGCAGGTCTCCAGAACAGATAATTTAATGGGTATGTCGCGTTGTGAAGACTAGAAGACAACCATAAGGGTGTTGTAATTAGCTATGTACGCGTGAAGATCTTTATTGCGGCGGGAGTAAGTTCAGCTCTTTGGCCAGTACGTGACAATCTCGTAACGCCGCTGAAAGATTTGTGCCTGCACTCGGTGTGATCAAATCAGAGCATCGATTCAAAAAGTTCAACGCCGTATTCACGGGGATAGCGAGAGCTCGTGAAGAATTGATTGCGTGGAATATTATACTCTGAATCGTTTTCGTTTTTATCTTTGTCCATTCGTATTTCTAGTCCTTCACCCAAGAGGAAAGCCTGGTCTCAATCTTCTCTTAAAGGAATGATTTATATAATTCTTGAAGAGTATTTCATGACTTTAAAATCCCTAGAACTCCATTGTTAACATCAATCTGTTGTAGTATATAGTTTTGCCATAATTCTATGGCTATGGCTTTGTTTTGCAAAAGTTATAGGCATAGTGGAAACATTAGTTTCCTGTCTAGATATAATAATTTGGTGTTATTATGTTTGGAAAACTGAATATAATGAGGTAAAAAAAAATTGAAGCCATGCTCTATGAATGGATATACGAAACTTCTAAATTCCAAGGCCAGAGATAAAAATAAAGGAAGGCGACATCTTCATAGAAGATCCGGACTCTCTCGAAAAGAGATTCAAGAGACATTGGAAAGAGGTCTTTGCGATTTCACCTGAGAAGAACGACGATTTCAACCAGGACTTCGAAGAACGACTGCTCGACGACCTCGAAACGATGATACATAGGACCCACTCACAAGCGCAAGTATATAGAGAAAGAGAGATGGTAAACCACAGGCGCCCTATCACGGTTGAAAAGACCATGAACACCATTAGGTCCTTCAAACAAAGGGCACCTGGCTGGTCTGGGCTCACCAAGAACAACCTGATGAATGCCCCACGGCAAATTATTCAGGGCATGGTGAACACCATGAATGCATCCCTGAATACAGGCTACTTCTCTGACGAGTATAAGGTGGATAAAATCATATTTATCGTCGAATCTCTCTCCTAGAATTTTCCGGCAAGATCTTTGAGAAGATTATAGCCAACAGGCTACAAAATCAGTTAGATGAGTTAGGAGCGCACAACCCACAACAACATGAGTTCAAACCAAAAAGGGGCACGGAAACGGCTCTGGCACTCCTAACTGAAAAGATCGCGCACTGCCGAGCAAAGGGTCAATATGTTGACATCGTGATGAGGTACGTGCAGAAGGCCTTCGACAAGGTTTGGCTGAGTAAACTACAGTACAAGATCCTAGGTCTCCAGCTAAACCCGGTCCTGGAAAGGATCCTTTGTTACTTCATCATGGACAGAAGGGTGCGTATCATGATATAAGAGCACAAAGTTGCAGAAGTCGAGCTCAAAGCGGGCGTTCCCCAGGGAAGCTGCATGAGTCCCCTGCTTTACCTGGTCTTCACCATCGACCTCCCTACTCCTATACACCGGGACACGATGTATGTGCAATACGCAAACGACGTCACGCAGATCGTCCCATGTAGGGTCAGGAAAGCGATGGATCAGGCAATCAACACAATTGCAGAGATTTCTAACATCAACCAATATGAGAAGAAGTGGAAAATCCGGACACATAGGGAGAAATTTAAAATCCTCCCGCTGAGCTAAGAGTCAACGTGGCCCATTATAATAGATGGGAGGAGATACGGCTACTCCGCCGAAGGCACCATCCTGGGCCTAAAGATCTCTGACCACAGATACTCGAGTCACTACAAGGAGAGGCAGATTATGGCTAGGACAGAAATCCCCAAGCTATATAGGTTCCGTGATCTTAGCTCGGCGAACATCAGGAAATTATACCTGATGTTCGTCCGAGCTAAGCTCATCTACCCTGCAGTAGTGACTCAAGCGGCCAACAAGACCACTATGAGAAGGCTTCAGCGAGTGCAGAACTCTGCATCCCTCTGCATCAATAAAACCAGACGAAGAGAGCAACTTCGGCAGAGTGTACTGCATCGCAGACAACGTCTGGAGCCCATTAATGTCGCCACGCAGAAACTGGCCAAAAAAGTCTGGTCTACAATGGCCAATGATATCATCGCAGAACTAAGAAGAACTGGTGGCAGTATTAACATCCCTGCCAGATTACGCGGGAAGGTCGCTCGAAATCGGCGCTTCCCAAGTACTAGACACTGCTCCGAGGAAAACATAGCACACTTATACACATGAACATAAAAATAACAAAACATACAACTAAGAGACATACACCAAACCTACAAGTAAATACGAAAATCAAACACAACAGAACAAAAACGAGAAGTGACGATTTATCTTTGAGCACTAATAAAGGCTCGAATGCTCAACATCGCGCCAATACTAGAGTTTAAGACAAAAAGACAAATAAAGAGAAGAACACTAAAGAAGAACGAATACAAGGCAAACAACAAACAACAACAAAACAAAAAGGAAAAATAAATAACTAAAAAATAAAAACGCCTGCGATGCCCCTCAAACAAGAGCAACCCTACCCCTACTTTCACCATCTATCACCTACCACTATCCCTATATTTCCAAAGAGTGAATATACCATCAAAGGGGCAAACGGATCCCTCTCCGTCTAATAGCGGGGAACAAAAAGCCAACAAGGCAATCCGTGTTCGTAACAATTTTCGGTAAAATCAATATTGAGCTCATCCGTCTCATCGAGACACCAAACGGGTAGGCCGCCGTTCGCTGGAAGAACAATAATGTGGAGGCCCTTGTCTCAGACCAGGAAAAAGAACCCCTCCGCAAGATGGGCTCGAAGCGGTAGCCCCCCACGAACTACTCGTGAAGCGTACCGTCATTCTGAGAAGAGTAGATCCCTTCTTTGCGGATAACTCCACAGAGGAAATAAAGGAAAAACTAAACGCTAAACAGACATGGGCAAAAGTGGACAAGGTCGACAAAATCGGCAAAACCCTGATCAAGGTCACCTTCGGCACCATCGAGATTGCTCAGAGAGCGTTGAGGGACGGCCTCTTGGGCTTCTACCTTCGCGTCGCTCCAGAGCAGATAGAAGGAGAAGAGTACATTTACTTGGAAAATTGCCAAATCTGCCTGGCCATCGAAAGCCACTCGACAAAAAATTGCCCGACTAAGATACAAATCTGCGCGGCATGCTCCGAAACCGGCCACAGTTGGAGAGATTGCCGCGAAGAACAATTGAAATGCATAAACTGCGGAGGGAAGCATCGGGCTCTGGCCATGGGATGCCCTCTATGCAAAGAAGCCATACGGAAGAAGAGAGAAAATTTAAAACTACAAAAGGAGGAAAATGCCCTAGAAGCTCTTATGCCACCGCGGCATCTACTCCAGGCAACCTCATACCGGCAACCGATAGAGTGACTCCGAAGCTAGTCCTACCGGCCGAAAGCAAGGAGATTATGACTATGGTCATAGTCGCCCACCTGGCGAACCTTGCGAGTCCCGGCTGCTTCTCGGAGGAACTCAACACCATGTTGCAACACGACGGTGTAAAGAAAAGATTGTGGTTCTCACCGAACCCAGCATCTTAAGACGTGTTGAACATCAAGTTCGTTGATGAGACACAGTTTGAGACTGCCAACAAAGCCACAAACCAAAAGGGAGGAAATCAACCAACAAACAACAAAGAAGATGGTAGCCAAAAACGTGAAAACGACGAAAGCGTTGAAAACACAAGGAACAACCGGAAAGAAAAGGAGACAAAGAAGAAGAGGAACATCAGACCCGCAGCAAAACAATTAGAAGAGGAGAGGATGGAAGGAGAGTCGGAAGACAACCAATCTTACCCCGGAGTTCCCCTGACCGAAAAAGTCGATGTCCTGGAAAAAGGACCCTTTTTTCAACGGGGAACAATTGAAATTAAAGATTTTTGGGACTACTGGATGTAGACCGGAAAAAAAGCAACCAAACACAGTTAGGGACAGACATTAGAAATTGTGAGTACAAGTGGACCTTTGAAGGGCCGTGGTCCCCAAAGGAAATGGAAAGCCTCCTGTGCAGCCGTACGATGTACATCCCGGAGTCCAGTCTACATACAGTAAACGCGACTACCTACAAAAACTTAAAGTGCCGGATGATGACCTCATCAATTAGCTAACAGTAAAATGTGACTAAAGTGAAAAGTGTGGTAAATAAATAATAAAGCAAAAATGATGAAAGTGTAAATAAATAATTAAGCGAATAGATAAAAGTGTAAAATAGTTAATCAAGCAAATAGATAAAAGTGACAAATAAATAATCAAACGAAAATAAAATAATCAAGTGTTTAAACACGACAAATAAGTGAACGTATAACATATAGTCTACACAAGTTCGAGTGTAAATAAGAAATTATAATATTAAGAATTATCAGACAGTGTAAAAACAAAGTGAGCTGAAAATTATAATTAAGTAAATCATAAAAACATAATATGTACAGTGTAACAAATATAGAAGTAGATATCATTAAATAAAACCATTATATTAAATCCAAACTGTAATATATTAAAAAATAATAGACAAGTAATAAGGTAATGATAAAAGTGTGTTGAATTCCAAATTATAGAATTAAATTAAAATGAAAACTAACAAACAAAAATTAAACAAGTGTAAATAAGTAAATCCTAAACCAAAAGACCAATATTAGTGTAAATATAATAACCCTATTAGTGGGTACAATTTAAACGTAAAACCTGTAAATTAACAAAAAGCTGACCTCCTGCGTATTATTTCTCCAGGAGAAACCACTTTATGTATCTTTGCCTCTGATTAAATCCTTCCCCTCCTCAGCTATATTTTTTTATTTTTCAACACTTTAACTATAAATATATTTTTGCATTGTATAAATTTATTTATTTGGTGTAAAATTTCTTGTACTGTTTCCTACAAATATTTCATTCATTCAAAGGGGCTGGGCGTATATTCGACTGCGTAGCATTGCCTTACTACCTTCTGAAGAGCGATTTTTTTTACTCGTGCTTAATTTACGGACTTTTGAGCCTCGCATACTAAGAACGCGACTGTCCTGGGAGTCATTAGGATCTCCGTTGATCTGCAAAGATTTAATATATCTTTTCGCTGCGAGTGACGAAATAAAATGAGGGCTTAAGCACCTCATTGCTCCCGTCCACCGCCCTGCGTGAGAACCTGCTCGGATGACTGCCCTTCTTAATTTTGTCTTAACTATGTAGGCCACTTGGACTGGCATAATTAATGGCTTGCGTGGAAACTGGTTTGAGGACTAGCCCACAGCCGAAGCACAAGTCAGAAATTTTCTCGAATCTGAGGCAAAACTGCGAGTACCGGGCGGAGGAGCGATTCTCATCGCCCGGGGGATCCAGCCAAAATCATAGAGGGAAGTACACCCGTCTCTATGTAATTGGATGCAGTTTTGGCGTAAGTATCCGTGAGGAGGTGGCAAAAACCAAGCTCAACCCTCTGAGGTCCCCACTCGAGACTCACCCCCCATCCATCATCACCCATCATCCCGGCACCACCCGAGCGGGAGACCAACAAGAAATTGGATGGGACGCTTTTCTCACATCAACGCTCCAAACTCACCCTCGACTCTACCTCCTTCACCACTTCTGACATCACTTTTCTCACCCATAACATATTAACTACACATTTCTTACAGAGAGGAAGAAAAAACAAGAAAGAAGAGAGAAGACGCCCACGACGATGGAGGCCCTCCCTAAGAGGGTTCCCCTAAGGACCATACCAGGAAGAAGGCACCGGAGAAAAAGACGGTATGCCAATCCCTATTCGCGAACCTAAGGATCGCACTTATCAAACTGATTGAGATAATAAACGGATTCATCGCGATATGCGGAGAGAACAAAGATGTAGACCGGCTCCTATCCGAAGAAGGAGCCGAAGTCCTAAATACACTGAGCATGGAAGCCAAGACCCCACTAGCAATCTCGGCCAACAGAAGTATTATCTGCCGAAAGGTAGAGAGCTGGGTAGGGGAAAAGTCTCCCGCTGACATCAAGAACGAAATTGAGACGAACCACACATGGGAAAAGGTCAGGGAAGTGATCAAATTCCGTGACCACACCCATGTCTTCAAGGTGACATTTCAGACCACCGAAATGGCCCACAAGGCGGCGATGGAGGGACTCCTCATTTTTAACATGAGGATCTCAGGCTGTAATATCGAACATGAAAAATATCACAAAATTCAAATGTGCTTCGTTTGTTATGCGCTCAAAGCACACACCACCGTCAATTGCCCCCCAAAGGAACGACATGCTGCAGCGAATGCGCCACAGAGGGTCATAGATACGACTCGTGTAAGAGCACAGAGAAAAAGTGCATGAACTGTAAGGGGCCCCATCGAACGATGGCCCTTAACTGCCCCAAAAGGAAGGAAATAATAAAAAAAAATGGAAGAAGAGGAGAGGAAGAAAAAATCGACCACTTACGCGAGCACTGTGCCGAAAAGTGAAGGGATGGCCTCAGCAATGGCAACCCCCTCACATATGGTCTTCAAAAATGACCTAAGTGCAAAAATATTAATTTGCATTACACATGCAAACGTGGCAAATGCGGTGAAACCTGGATGCTACAACCAGGTTCTAAACGCACTTCTTAAAGCCAACAACTTACCATTCATCATCGTGCCCGCTAATTTCGAATGCTCCAAGGCATTCAAGGATAGCGTGATTAGAAATAACCAAGAGAAAACCACCGGACTGAAAGAGGTAATTGAATCTTCCTCATCGGAGGAATCCGAAGAGGAAGACGATGAAGTAGACGATGATAAAGGAGAAAAGGAAACCACATCTTCGGATAGTGACGAGGGCCCATGCACTCGCATTAGAGCGACGAAGAGTAAGTCAAAAACTTCTAGTCCTCCCCCGAAGAGCGAAAAGCCTGGGCACGTCAAACCTGCCCCACAGGCCAAGAAGAACAAGAAGACCAAGAAAAAACACAGATAAATACATCTCACAATGGAACGGATAGCACTAAAAATTCTGGAAGTCAACACCAATGGCTGGACAGCGACAAGAACTCTCTACGGAAATTTGTTCAGGGAAATTGATGCAGATGTCATCTTAATTTCTGAGCATGGAAATGACACTCGTAGCTCCGAAATGAACCTGTGGAACTACGACGTGTTAATCACAAATTACTCTCAAGAGCGGTACGACGGTGCCGCCATCGCCATCAAAAGAGGGATCAAGTACAAGCCAGTAAGAAACCTCGAAGAATCCTATCTTGCAATAGAGGTCGAACTCGATATAGGTAAGCTGGTCATCGCCACCGGGTACCAGCCGCTGAAACGAGGATATTTACCTATTCATTCTCTCTCCGGCCTATTTGGCAGAAGACCCCCCAGCATATTAATGGGGGATCTTAATGCCAGATGTCTGGAATCCAGGTACAGGTCCTTCAATGGAACTGTAAGGCTTCTGGAGACTATTGTGGACCGAAATATGGTCCAGAGAATAGGCCCGGACTTCCCAACCTATATTCGAGGAAGAAGTGCCACAAAACCAGACATTTGTCTGGCTAATCGTCAGCTGCCGTTCAATTACTACATGGAACCAGTCCAGGTACCATGTAGTGGTCATATAGGAATCCTACTTACCATCAACAGGAACCCTATACAAGTCCTAGCTCCAGTCAGAAAAGACTACAGGAGAGCAGACTGGTAACGGTACGTGGGTCTTATCGAGGCCTACCGTCCACCAAATCTGGACCAGGCAATTCTCGAGGAGATAGACGAGGCAATCGATGACCTCAACGAACAACTTATAAATGCAGATAGGGTTTGCATCCCCAAAATCCAGTATAAAACCATCTCAACATACAAATGGACTGGGTACATGAAAGAACTCTATAGAGAATTGAGAGTAATGTATGAAATAAATATCAGAAACGAATCAGTTGACTCACTGCGACGAAGTAGAGAGATCAAGGAAGAGCTCAACCAGTTGATCCTCGAACAACAACAGAGACGATGGGACGATGCAATAGAGAGCCTCGACCGAGATACATCCCCCAAAGACTTTTGGAAGAAAGTCAGAAGTCTCAGAGGATCATCTGGAAAAAAGAAGAAAATGGAAATCCCAAAAGAAGATGGATCCATTGAAACAGAAGACAGAAAGATCGAAATAATATTCCGGCGTTATTGGGAAAGAATCTTCAGTATACCCGAAGAAGAAAACGAAGATTTTGACATAGAGTTTGAAAATAACATCGTAGACGAGCTTAACACGGAAATACATAAAACGCATCCTCATCACCAGGTGGACAGACTGCGTGGCGGAGACGCCGAGATCACCGAAGAAGAGATTCTTGGCGCACTCCGCTCATTCCATCAAAAAGCCCCAGGCCAATCGGGGATTACGAAGCTAAACTTCGAAAAGGCACCATCTAACATCATCGAAGGAATGAGACGTATATTCAACGCATGTCTGAATACGGGGTACTTTCCAGATGCTTACAAGACGGCAAAGATGATTTTCTTGCCCAAGCATGGAAAGGACCCAACGTTGAGAGAGAGCTCCAGCCCAATTTCACTTTTGGAATTTGGCGGGAAATTCTTTGAGAAGATCCTCAACAGGAGACTGTTGTCTCACCTGGAAGAGAACTCCCTCTACAACTCTTGCCAATACGGGTTTAGAAAGAAGCGAAGTACGGAAATGGCAAACAATGTCATTACGGAAAAGCTTGCCCAAACCAAACGGGACAGGAGTTACGTGGATATTGCTTGTCGGGATGTATCAAAGGCGTTTGATAAGTTGTGGCAGCAGGGCATGCAGTATAAGATATTACGGCTGGGTCTAAGTAAAAACTTGGAAAGAACTCTCTGTAGCTACGTCATGGAGAGAGCGGCGTATGTCAGTCTAGGGTGCACGCACGGACCAAAGTTTTCGCTCACTGCGGGCCTTCCGCAGGGTGGGTGTCTGTCCCCCACCCTTTACTCGATTTACACCGTGGATGTCCCAGCCCCTGTGTACCCTTCTTCCCTCAATATTCAATACGCCGATGATTTCAGCCAGATAATCATATCTCCATGGAGAAATGCAGCGTGGCAAGCTCGCATGACAGCAATAGAAATCGAAAATTTGAACAACTACGAGGCTCAATGGAAAATTAGAACAAACCAAGAGAAGTTCAAGGTGGTCCCCATTGGACGCACCCGAAGAGCAGACGTGCGAGTGGGGAATACTCACTATCCCTATACCAACGAATGCAATGTACTTGGTATGAAAATCACCTCTACCGGGTACACGAAGCACGTCGAAGAAAGAATTTCTCGAGCCTCGGCCGCTGTCAGAACTATATACGTTCAGAAATCTACGTGAAAGCAACAAGAACAAGATCTACAATGCTTTTGTTAGATCTACGTTGCTTTACCCCGCATACACCCTCTCTTGTGTCTCGAAATCACAAAAGAGGCGACTTCAAGTAGTGCAAAATAAATGCATGTACCTAATCACAGGTTCACGCAAGCTAGAAAGAAAACGACAATAAGACCTGCACAGAGAGGCTAGGGTAATTTCCATTAACAAAGTTATCGAAGAACGGACCCGGAAGATGCAGGATCTAGTTAATCGAGAACTGAGTGAAGAAATTACTTAGATGATTAACCAGAACAGAAGAGCAGAATGTCGCGCCAGATTTCCAATCTCCATCAACTGAGTGGCTGGCGGGGACGAAGTGCCGTTCTACGCATGATGAGATGCAGAATCTAACCTAATCAAATAAAACAACCGAATCAAGACCAAAACTCACAATTATGACACATAATCACCGGTGAAGACAACGAAAAAAACAAGAAAGAAGAAAACCCAGAAAAAGACGAGAACTCTACCGACTAAGAAAAAACAAAAAAAAACTAAAACACACACATACAAAGAGTACAAAAACATTAAGCACGCACTTAAAAGTTTGAAAAACATAAACAAATAACCAATGCATATCACACACAAAGCTAAACTAAAGTTATCAAGACAAATGGCTTAAACGCCATAAAAAATAAAAAATCAACAAAAACAACATAGAATACACGCTACAAAGAAATAATGAAAGGGATAGGCCTGATCACCAGGCTCTAGTATCTCTTTGCACCCTACTACACTTCTCTCTCTCTTCACCGCTTGTCTATTTTCTCTATCTATCCACACACCCTATCATCCTTCCCTACACGCATCCACACTTTAACTTAATTGTAATTGTAATTGTAAAAGGTAGTCGCTAGCTCGGAATTCTTGGCAGATATACCTCGGAAGAAGCATCTTGATATCTGGTAAAGGAGGAAAGGTTTTTGGAAAATCATTTTTGCCTACGCCTCCGAAAATCTGGTCTCTAATTTTAGAGCCAGATTTTAAAAGAGAGAGTACAACCCTGGTGTCACACTAATCCTCATCATCATTCACTACTAATCATCTTTCTTTTACAGCGGTCCACTTAAGCAGATGACTGCCTAAGTCCCCGGCCCACCCCCCTGCGTAAACCGCCGTCAGATGTGAAAGGGGATTGCCATTCATGTTTCGTCCCAACTATGCCAGGCAGTAGCATTGCCATAATTGGGGGCATTGGTGGAAGCTGGTTTGAGGAATAACCCACAATAGATAACAATGTTAGAAACCTTTCCGGATAAGGGACGAGCTGCTACCTCCGCTGCTCATCCCAGCAGGGGCCCCTTCCAGGACCATAGAGGGACACACAACCGTTTCTATGGTATGTTGAGATGCGGTTGCGATTAAAACACCCTCGGGGGGGGGGGGGCGGCGTTGTCAATAAGTCCGCCATACAATCACACCCCTGAGAGGATCCCACTCGGATTCATCTCATCCATCGTTTCATCCATCCTAAAGGCAATTCCCATTTCCATCCAGGTGGCTGGCGAGCGCAGAGGGGGATCTCTTTTCACCCCAAGGAAAACCCCGAATAATAAAAACTTAAAATATATATATATACACACACACGCAAAATCACAAGCCGTGCTACAAACCAAGAAGAACATAGCTTGATAAAGAAGAAGATTTACACCTCCCAGCAGAGGGGCTGCAAACGCACCAAAAAATGGCGTCCCACCCAGCCACTAGAGTCCCATTGAGGGCAATTGGGGGGCAACCGAAGACGGACCGATGAACAGTGTTCCAAACGATCTTCGGTAGGCTGAAGGTAGCTATCCCAAGGCTGATAGACATCCCCGTCGGCTACTCTGCAGTCTGCGAGAAAGAAGCAGACGTGGAGACGCCGACGAAAGAAGAAGGTCAGAAGGTGCTAAAGGAAATAAACCTTTAGCCCATTACTTCCCCTCAGATCCAGGCACACCGCAGCATGGTGTGCAGGCAGCTCGACCCCTGGATCGGTCAAAACAGCAGAGAGGAGATCAAGGATGAGATTAACCGTAATCAATCATGGGCCAACGTGGTAGAAGTCGTGAAGTTCGGTAACAAACGGGACAACACGGAACACCAACACATATTCAAAGTCATATTTAGTGACACTCAGATGGCCCAGAAGGCCAAAGAAAGGGGACTCCTGCTGTTTAACGCTAAGATTAGCGCTGACCAAATAGAGAGGGAGGAATTCACCCCCATCCAAATATGCTTTCGCTGTTATAAGCTGGAGCAGCATACGAATACAGACTGCAAGGAGCAAAACATTACCTGCTCTAGATGCAGTGGTAAAGGCCACGGATGGAAGGAGTGCTCGGCAGCAGTGGCTAAATGCCCAAACTGCAGTCTGAATCACGGGGAGATGGCCATGTCCTGTCCCCAATGGAAAGAAATAATAAAGAAGAGGAAATCAGAAGAAACGAGGAGGAGTACCACTTCTTACGCACATGCAACCAGATCAGCCTCAAACAAAAAGAAAGAGACAACAAAGCAACCTCCGAAGACGTATCTCAAACTTGAGAACAAAAATTCGACTAAGATTCTTACTTGCATACTATTCGCGCACGTAAACAATCTGACAAACCCGGGAACGTTCGCTAAAACCCTAAATCTCATGCTGGAAAAGAACGGCATGTCTGAGATGTGGTTTCCTGACGACCCACCATCGGGAGATGTGCTACAGCTCCAATATCTGACAAAAGGCACAACAGAAGCACCCACGACTCCATTTCCCACGGAGGAAAAAAAAACGGAAGGGGTGAAAGATGAAAAAAAGCACATCTGGAAAAAGTAACACATCCAGGCTAGACCCAAGACTGGAAGCACAAAGGCAGCGTGAGAGGAAAGAAAAGAAAGCAACAAGAAAAATTAGAGAAGCAGAGGGCAACCTCGCGAGCCAATCGTCCTCGGATTCTAATGCTGAAGAGGCCGTAAACAGGGCGACCAAGAGCCCTATAAGCTCGAGGAGTAGGTCGAAGACCTTAAAACGTACTTATAAGTACGATGGAGAGGAGATCGACCTAAAAATAATCACAGATGAGCAGATCCCACACCCTGAGAAGCTCTCCACCAAGGAAATATTTCAAGGGATCCAACAGAGGAAAATCAAATGGACCTACTCAGCCCCAGATCGAGAATCAGATATAAAACAAGCGTTGCATGAGGGCACGGTGAAACTTCACAAAGACTCCTGCATTAGCCTAAGTGATGTTGAATTCAAGACGATACGCAACGAAAAAAACAACAGCACATAAGACACAACAAAGAGAACAAAAACACAAAAACAAGAACATGGAAAACATAAACAACGCCTTAAAAATACTCACACTGATGTGATTGGATGGAAGGGAAAGGCCATTGCTTACGGTAATATCTTCCGTACCGTGGATCCGGACATCATTCTCATATCGGAACACGGCATCAACACAATCAACACAATTACACAGTAATACAAAAGAACCACTAGCAAGAAAGATACGATGGCGCAGCCATCGCAATCAGAAAAAAACCTAAAATTCAGAACACTACCAGACTTAGATGAATCATTCGTGGCTGTAGAGATCCCGACTCTGGTTAGTGGCCTAACTGTGGCTTTTCGAGAAATTAATCGCGTCTTCTCCGCAGACCAGACGACCTTCAATGAATCTTGAAGACCTACGGAAGACAGCTCTGCAAGTTAGAGTGGGGAAGGACTTAGTGAGACAAGTTCATCCAGTCTTTACCTACAAACATCGCAACCATCATCGCCACGCAAAAGGACTTAACTCTTGCCCAATTGGAGAAACTCGCTAATGAACTCATGCCGTTTTACAAGGCACAGTGCTAGAATATAAATAAGAGTCAAACTAGTGATAATTGTGCGTTACCCGATATAGGTGCTCTTAGTGTCAACCCGCCGGTAAATAATGTGCAATTTAAAAATTCGCGTTGTGCCCGTCGTCGTATATCCTAGAGGTAATCAAGCTAGGTTTGTGCATAATAAGTATAATAGTGATAAGAATTATTCAAAAGGGGTACCGTTTGAGGTACGCCCTTTCTGTCGGAATCAAAAGCCAGTGGTATACCGTACATACTTATACTATGGGTCGAGTGCAAGGTACTGTAAACCGTGGTGCAGTTGGCCAAAGCGAGGTGAGAACCTTCAAATGCAGCCATCGTCTAGACCGTCTTCCCCAACCCACTCGGAAAACGAAAGTGGCAGGCCGCTGTAAATGCGACGACCGGCGTGCCGTCTCTTCTCTGTCTTTGCACGTATTAATGAGAGGATGTGCGAATTTCTGATAGACACTGGCGCGAGCATGTCCTTAATTCCATTTAATTTAGTGCAATTATGTGTGATGCGCAAATCGTGTGTTAACATCGCGACGGCTGATGGAGGGAAGATAAGAGTCATGGAGAAGTCCAACTGGAAATAGGCATCCTTAATCTGCGACGTTCATTTAGATAGACGTTCGTAGTAGCAGATATTACGTCGCCATTATTAGGAGCCGATTTTCTTGCTCATTTTAACCTTTTAGTAGACTGTGCTCGTGGTGTCCTAATTGATAACCAGACTAGCCTAGTTTCTAAAGTGAAGCAGTCAAGCAAACCAGTGATCTCGTTAATCATTAATGACCTCTCGCATATCATACCTAATTGCAGGACAGTTCTCCGCAAATATGAGAGTATATATAACCCGAAGTGTGTTGACATTAGTTCACCACCGGCTAATTCTGTTGTTCACATAATTGAGACGGGTAGCGCACCGCCAGCTTTCGCTCGCCCAAGGCCACTTCCAATGGAGAAACATCAAATTACTAAAGCAACTTTTGAGACTCTGTTGAAAGAAAGTGTGGTGCGGCCGTCGAAATCTTCATGGTCTTCACCCATTCACATGGTGCAGAAGAAGACCCCAGGCGAGTATAGAGTTTGGGGTGACTTTCGATCCCTCAATGCGATAACTAAAGCGGACAGATATCCCCTGCCAAGGATTCAGGGCGTGGTAGACAATCTTCATGGCAAGAAAGTTTTCTCTCGCCTGGATTTACTACGAGCCTACCACCAGATTCCAATGAATCCAGCGGACATTGAGAAGATTGCTGTCTCAACTGCCTTTGGACTGTGGGAATTTTTAAGGCTACCGTTTGGTCTAAAGAATGCTAGTTGCACCTTCCAACGCCACATGGACAATTTATTTCGAGGCTTGGCGTTCGTTTTTGTGTATGTAGACGATATTTTAATATTTTCGGAAAATATAGACGAGCATGTGGAGCATATAGATCAAGTTTTTGAAATATTGGCAGAAAACAACCTTCGAATTTCTATGGAAAAGTGCGAGTTCATGAAGGAAGAAATCGATTACCTGGGCCACCATGTCTCAGCGGCAGGACTGAGCCCTCCAGCTAGGAAGGTCTCCGAAATCACCGAGATGCCCTTACTAACTGATTTCAAAGAACTTCGTTGATATTTGAGCATGTTAGGTTTTTACAGACGTATCATGCCTAACTTTTGCTGCGATTGCTGCCCATCTGACTGAATTTGCACGGCTTCAACCTAAGTCTTGGCAACTTATTTGGAATGATGCTGCACGGAAAGCATTTGAAGCTACTAAGGAGGCCCTGGCGAACTCCGTTAAGTTACGCCACCCATTACCCAATGACTCTCCGTACCAATTGGTGACGGACAGCTTCCAATTGGCAGTTGGTGCTGCGCTCCATCAGATGGTAGATGGGTCTTCCCAGCCAGTGGCATTTTTCTCCGGGAAGTTGAGTAAAACACAGCATTCGTACTCTACTTATGACAGAGAACTCCTGGCTGCATATCTTGCTGTGCTTCACTTCAGGCATATGATCGACGGTCGCCAAGTGACTTTATGCACGGACCACAAACCACTAGTCTCTGCCTTCTCCTCGCCACTACGGGCAAAAACGGACAGGCAACAACGGAACTGGACCGCAATCTTGGAGTATGTCAATGACATAGCTTAAGTACGTGGTGAAGACAATGTAGTTGCTGACTGCCTATCTCGAAATGTCAATTCGGTCTAAGTGGACTCATTTGATCTCAGTTCTTTGGCAGCAGCACAAGAGCAAGACGAAGAAATGAAGTCGTCTCGATCTGGACTGAAAGCATTTCCTTTTCACGGTGATTCCCAACTCTGGTGTGAGGTAACATCTAAATACCCACGACCGTTTGTTCCTTTACCCTGCAGATCAGCTATT
This sequence comes from Ceratothoa steindachneri, assembly GCA_963969495.1. Classification (NCBI taxonomy): domain Eukaryota; kingdom Metazoa; phylum Arthropoda; class Malacostraca; order Isopoda; family Cymothoidae; genus Ceratothoa; species Ceratothoa steindachneri. The sequence continues at coordinate 5,899,402 of OZ018320.1, read as the reverse complement.
TTCAAGCAACTTCCTAATATTTCACATCTAGGGATTAAGGCATCGCTTCGGTTGGTGAAAGCGAGGTATTTCTGGCCCAATATGGACAGATATATACTCTTAGACTCGTGAATGCCTCTCATGTCAATCTGCTAAAGTAAATCGCCACACTAAGTCCCCAGTCCTGCCTATTAGTATGCCCACTTCGAGATTTGAGGCGGTTCACATCGATATAGTTGGTCGACTCCCGCCGTGTACCCTGCCTGGGCAGACATACCCCTCTCATAACTGGTACCTGCTGTCATGTATAGACAGAGCCACCAGGTGGATTCAAGCAATACCGATTCCAGAAATCAGTGCTGCAACGGTTGCTTTAGCCTTCTTAGGCGGCTGGATATCCAGGTTTGGCGTTCCCTTATAGGTGGTCACCGACAGAGGAGCGCAATTTGATTCCGAACTCTTCAAAGAATTATCAGCCCTCGTTGGTTTCCATCGCTTACGAACCACGGCATATAAACCTACCACTGACGAAATCGTGGAAAGGTCGCATCGGACTTTGAAGAGCTTTATAATGGCTCACCGACAAGGTTGGTTGATGGCCCTACCAATCTTTCTTCTGGGCATCCGGTCCTTGCCTATTGATTCGAGTTTTTCACCCTTTACAACGGTCACAGGGACGACCCTTCTTTGCCCAAAGCCCTTGGTCGCCTCTTCTTCATCCAAAGCTGATTCGAAATTCATCTTTGAACTAGCGAAGACTATGTCGCAGATAGATTTCACACAAACCTCTGAAGACCACCTGCACTCGGTACCAAAGACGTTTGTACCCAAGGATTAAGTGACGCCACGCATGTGTGGATCCGTGTGATCGCGTTCGGAATCCACTAGAAGCGCCTTATGCAGGCTCATTCCGTGTTGTTGAACGTGACGACAAAGTTTTTAAGTTAGAATTCCCAGATGGCCATCAGAACACGGTGTCTATAGATAGAATGAAACCAGTTTTATTGCCTAATGTATATAATGAGAGAAATATAAACTGTTCGCGACCATCAAACAATCAACTCGTTGTAAATAATCCTTTAGAATTAGATACCCCGCAGGAAAATGAGGAAGTATCATCGGAAGGTAGTGGCAAAAATTAGAGTTACGTGGAATCTGTTCCAAATACCCAGGATAATGGTAGTGAATCTAGAGTTTATACTCGTTCAGATAGACGCTTAAAATTTGCGAGAAATCCCTCATACCATTATTTTTTAGTACGTCATAACATATTAAAATATGTTTATATATGTATATGTTTATAATTGTGAGGCCTAGATATTATTTATGTATTAAACCTACTCCACGGTCTCGCAATGAATTCCTGTGGTGCTGGAACTATATTTTATAATCGAATATGACTCAAAAATACCTCAAAGATGAGCATTTTGAAGTCTTAGGAAATTCTACACTTGGTTCACAGTGAACCAGAGCATATCAAATTATATTTGTATATATTTGTTTATAATTGTAAGACGTAGATTCTAATTATGTATTAAACACTCCCTTTTCTCGGGCCGTAGTACTGTGGGGGTCGAACCTAGTAAACATTTGTTTGAAAATTTTAAACGTTTCACACATTGAACGTTATAAATAGGAAGATAAACTTCCCGCTTTTAGTATCTCTCTTTTGTAAATAGGAAGATAAACTTCCCGCTTTAGTATCTCTCTTTTGTAAATGTGTAGGGGTGCGAAATACACGAGAGAAATTCCTTCCAACTCAATAATATAAATGTCCAAAAAACTTACCAGCAATATAGAACGGACTTCCAGTCCTGTGGCATGGACATCGAAAACGAACTCCAGAGGTACCTCGTTCGAAACTACAGAGACCAAATAAATTTTATGAAAATATCTTCAAGGAAGAAAACGAAGACGTTTGAAGGACTAACTCAACAAGTATACGGAAGCCAAGGAAATTGGAAGAAAACGTTTGAAGGGCCAACTTAAAAGAAAATTCAGTCAAAAAGAAGAAGATGATTCGAAAACAAGCAAGAAAAGAAAAATCAAGTGAAAAGAAAGATGAGTCAAGAATAAATAAATAAAAAAATTAAAAGAAAGAAGGACCGCCCCCTCATAAATACATAACATGTAGAGCAACATATTTTCGAAAAAAACTACATTTGTGAGAATACCAGCTGGACAATCAACACTACGCTAATTTCGCTACACTCGAGGGGGCCAAACCTACATACAAACAGCAACATATTTGTGGCTGTAATACATGAACTAACTTTTCGTCCAGTTTCGCTGACATTCGTTTTCATCCAGGCGCTTTTAGCTTATTTAGTACTCTGTTTGATGATAAAGTATCATACCGGAAAATTTTAAAAGGGAACTTAATGAAATGCAATGCAGTGATCTATTAAAATCCAAATATCACATCAGAGAGTGTTCCATTAGTAGAGCTATACACTAAATAGTTAATTGAATTAGGTCTTTATCACACCTTAACATATCCGCGTAAAAATAGATCCATGTTAAGCAGCACTTATATGTGTGAACAATTACGTATTTCTAAAATATGAAATACCCGAAAAACAATTAATAAACAAGAGTTACTGATGCTCATTAAAAAAAAATTGCTTCTGCCTTCACCCAGCCAGTAAAAAGAGGGGGGGGGACTTGGTGAGGGCGTTCACCGTACAAACAAACGAACAATATTGACCGAGGGATGCTCGAATGACCTTGAACGTATACTAAGCCGATGATGAAGGCTTCACATAGAGGGCGGGGGCATAGAGAGAGCACTTGCACAGGAGAGTTCCGCGTTGCTGTTACCTCGAAGATTTGTTCCGAGGGAGTAATCCTCGCCTTGGCGCAAATTTCAAACAATAGTCTCTTGACAATGACTATTACGGGGTGAACTTAAATCTTGCTTTCGATTAACACGAATCAAGAGGAAGCAGGTCAAGGTAGACTCACGTGAATTAAAGTGAATACTGGGATCTTGAGGGGTTCTGCAGAATCCAACGGTTACGAACGGGGAGTCAGGGAGGGAAGGGGGTTATACCATACATATACACAAGGTTATACAATGCTACGGCATGGTTATCGAAGGATTTTTTTTTCTCTATGATAATATTAAGTGGGGCTCACTGGCCCTAGGGTGAGTTATCCTACGATTATACAAAACAAAAACCAAAAATTAAAGATATAAAAGGAATTCATTGTACACATATAAACAAACAAACAAACAAACAAAAATATATATACATAAAGGATACACGTTTTCTTATTATATGGTTAAATATACAAATTTATTTTATGAACAAAATTAATACATGGATTAAAAAAAAAAGAAATGCATCGGAATTAGTTTGGAGAAGGATCTAACGGGTTCCTACTAAACTATCAGCGTACAGTTATCGGTGAATTTTAAGTACAAAATGCGGAATTGGAATTCCTGGAGAAACAAACTCCAACCATCAAACGACTGTTATTATTCTTGACATTACGTAGGTATGATAAGAGTTTGTGGTCCGTTTCCACTACAAATTATTTGCCTAATAAATACATTCTGAATTTACAAATCTCCAAATGTTAGCGAGTGCCTCTCTCTTAATTACCGCATAATTCTTCTCACGTGCGAGTAATTTTCTGCTTGCATAGGCGATGGGTACACTTTCGCCGTTATCCTCATACTGGAGGAGCACTCTGGAATTCGGGAGCACACGAAGGTTCCAGAGGTATAGGGGCTTTCAGTTCCTTCTTCGCGTGGGAACTGGTAGTAACGGCTTTAGCCGCGAGTCGGAAGAAACCCGGGGGGACTGACCAATTAGGACAGAGCAAAACTTGGTGGGAGCTGCCACGACTTCAGTACAACCAGTAAAATATGCGCACTCAATGTAGCAGCGAACAATGGGGAATTTGTTGGCTTTCCCCAAGTAATCATGCACTACGGCAAACTTAGCGTGGTCCGGAGTCACAGGGGGAGTAGGGAATCGGATACAATAATGCACGTGCACCCATTCACGGCTCCAGTTTCAAATTGGCGGGTCCCAGGGGTACTTTTATTAAACAAAAAGTTTACCTGGTGGCCAGCTGTATTCGGTGGGTTCGAAGAAAAGGGGGCTTCATTTTGCGACGGTGGTGAGAAGGAGGGGTGCTTCTAAACTGCGAGTTTTGAGGGAAGCTGGACCCAACGTGGCCAGGGACTCCACAAGAATAGCACACGATGGTCCTCCTGGGGAACGACGAAGCAGGGGGATTGTAAGAAAAGGGCTTAACATTAAGGTGGTCCTACGAGAAGAGAGGTTTGAGTTTAGTGGGCCCAGTCACCTTAACGAACTTATTCCCATTATTAGGAACAAATTTGTTCTTGCTGGTTTTGGATTTAGGAAATGGAGGTTCTGATTTCTTCTCTTCTTTCGGGTAGCAGTTGTGGCTAGCCGCGTAGACGTCTGCCTCCTCGATGCATTCCTTAAGAGCATGGCACCTCCGGTGCTTCACGAAAGATCTGATTTGCGAAGGGAGAGACGCCAAATATTTGTCTTTGGGGACGAAATCGAAAAATTAAAATGACGCGGTATGGAGTAGCCAAACTGTCGAAAGGTCTGGTTTGGTTAAATGCGACACTACATAAATTTATCTCGATAGAAATCCGCGGTCATGTTGTAAGCGGCGAGCAACTCGGCTTTTAACGATGAGTAATCAATTGTTGCCTCTGATGGAAGGAAGATAAAAATGTCCTTAAGTTGAGAGCTCAACAGGGGCAATAATTTTGCAACGCTGTCTGTCTCGATGTCCCACTGATTCACCTAGAAGATCTTTTCGAAGTGGGTGAGATAAGATCCGAAGTCTTCGCTTTCTTTTAAGACGGGGAGTTTTATGGTCGCAGATTGCGGTGTGTATAGTCTAACACTCGACGAGATTATAGAGAGCATCTCGTTCCTCGCTCTGCTCATATCCAATTCGTGAGAGCGAATTCTCTCTTTCTTCTCGTTCCTTTTCTCTTTCTTTTCGTTCCTTCTCTTCTCTGTCTCTTCTTTCGGCTCTTTCTCTTCTTTCTTCTTCCTGGATGTAGGCCATCAGATCTTTTCCACTGAGTCCGAGGGACTCACCTTGGGCCTTGAGAAGTTCAAACGGCGACATGCTGCTGGTTTACGCGATGGGCACAAGAAAAAGAATTAAATATACGCTCGACAATCAATATGGAGGAATAATGATTCTTTTACGCATGAACAGGAATACGAATGGTTTTGCCAACCAATGAAAACGCGAATAACAAAGGGGGAGGGGGCGAAACACTCGGGAGAGGGCTTTTGCGGTCGAGATTTCACTGTAATTGAGACGAGAGTTACAACACTCTTAGCACAGCAATACGAAGAAAAATACTATTTTCTATACTTTCAACTTACGGCACGAGATGAAGCCTTGAAGGACAACAATTCAATTCGATGGGGGAATAAAATTAATAGTTAAACACGGTCACTCGAAAATCAATTCACACACAAAAAACAAATGGGAACGGGAACAAATACACTTCGCAAATAAGTTAGGTTAGGTATGCAATGGTTATTTCTCACCATTTAAACTCCAGAACCTGAACCAAGATTAGCCAACAATTAACAATTTTAACCAAGGATAACCAATAGATTAATCAAATTTCAATCAATTGATTGAGCAAGATTAACCCTACACCTGACACTAGTTTAATATAGATGTCGTAGAATAGGGTCAAGTTAACCCTTTCTGCGTTTACGAATGCGTGGGATTTTTATAATATAGGTAGAGTGCAAATTAACTGAATGTAGGTTGGCCAATAGTCGACTATCTTGGAGGTTCCGGGATAACAGAAAAACGGGTACAAAAATAACTTTACTAATAGGAAAATTAATATTATTTTACAAGATTAAAAGGAGTTTCAAACTGAGCTATACACATATTAGATGTACACGAGTTTCATCGGCTAAAAGGAGGGAGGGGGGGGTAGAGTTGGTGAAGACGGTCACCGTACAAACAAACGAACGATATTGACCGAGGGACGCCCGAATGACCTTGAGCGTATACTAAGCCGATGATAATGGATTTACACTGGGGTGCATGTGGGGGCGGAGGGGGGGGGGGCATACAGAGAGCAGTTGCACAGGAGAGTTGCACGTTGCTGTTATGTCGAAGATCTGGTCCGAGGGAATAATCCATGTCTTGGCGCAAAGTTCAAACAATAGTCTCTTGACAACGACTATTACGGGGTGAATTAAATCTTGCTTTCGAGAAACACGAATCGAAACTGAGGGCGCTGCGTTCGAGGAGCGGAAGCAAGCGGGTCGAGGTAGACTCACGTGAATTAATGACAATACCGGAAGCTTGAGGGGTTCTGCGAGAATTGTGCAGAGTCCAACGGGACGCGAATAGCGGGTACGAACGGGAAAGTGCAGACGGCAGATACGGACAGGGCAGGGTGGGCGGCGGATACTGACTTCCAACTCTGGCGCTGGAGGATTTATAGGGGTCGAATGGGGTTTTCCCCCCTCTGTTTGAAGAGGAGGGTTCTAGGGTCAGACACATCGCCCGACGAGTATAATCTCTGCCTTTTAACGCGAGCCCGGGAAGGTTCCTGAGTTGGTGAGGCGAACGTTGTCCGACTTCAGATGGGACCTTCTGGGTTTTCAAACTTGTCGCAGCTTCCTGTGATGGCGGCATTTCAGGTCACCGCGGGGTCTCATAATTTCGTATCTCCATTAGCGCAGACAAAGAGGGTTGCCCAGGTGTCTATGTCTCTCTTTCTCCATTGATGGGAAGATGGCGTGTATCTTCTTCTCTCTCTCTTTCTCTCTCTCAGATCTCCGACAGGCGCAAACCAGCGGGGCATATGATCGACAGATATAAAAATGGGTTTATAAAGAAAGTGGCAAGTTTAAAAGAAGGCGTGAACGGAAGGTGGTACACGTTCGAGAAGAAGCGGTAGGGATGGGAGTGAGGCTAACAACTGGGTGCGGTTTATTACCAAATTACGAACCTAGAAAAGAACCAGTCGAGGAGAGCCCAAGAATTGGGCGAGTCTGAGGGGGAAATCAGAAGTGAAAGAGGGTCCCGTCTGTGCCTTAGCTCTAAAAGGGTGTTGTGTAAATCTAATCTTAATCCATAATTATGAATTCATTTTTAATAATTAATTTATAATATATTTATCAATTATTTATTAATTAATGAAACAAGTAATAATTCTGATCAATAATGGCATGCGTCTTCTTTCAAGTCTTGAGAAAAGATGGGAATCCGGTGGATGGGCCGGGGCAAGCGACCCTTCTCTGAGACGCCTTCGAGAAGCTGAGCAAAGAAGATGAGGAGAGATTAGTCCTTGTCATCGATGGGTAAGCGCTTGTCGCTCTTAACAAGGGAAGCCCGACTGGGACTGTGGAGGAAGACCTCGTCCCAGCTGGTACCGGGAGGATTATTTTACCTTCCCCTATATTCCACAATTATTCGAGTGACAGTCTTTTTTTTTCCCTTTTTTGTCGTCCCCTTTTTCATTTTTCTTTCCATTTATCCACCTACTTCTTTCGTCTCCCCTCCTTCATTTTTGCCCTAAAGAAACATGCCTTTGTTGGTTACACTCCCTTTCTGCCTTTGTCCGTCTGTCTCAAACGTAACTCGGCGCATTAATCCTTGGTAATTAAATTCGCAACTTCTCCATGATCCTGTTTTGCGAACGTTCCTTACTCTACTGATCCTCTCCTTCTTTATCCGCTTATCCCCACTTTCTTATTCTTCCTCTTTTTCCTCTCTTCGCTCGTTCTCTCTCCTTCATCCTCCCTCTCTTGTTCTCTCTCTTTTCCTTTTCCCTCTTCTCCTTCTTCAAAAGGGTGGTTCCATTTTCAGGCGTTGATTAATTCTCTCTGAGTTTGAGGCAGGTCAAATACGCTGACGCCAATTCGCTCGCCTTTCCTCTCCAAATGTAATGGGAGCATCAAATATATCGATGACTCTTTCATCCCAACTGCTAATACTAATAGTGTTACTACTACTGAGACTTAGCCTTTGACAGACCGCCCCTTATTCTGACGTCTTGGCCGGTGCGCGTTGCCGAGGAGTTCGCCATGTCTGAGGCGTCGATCCTGGTCTCTGCGGATAGTGTCTTCAGGGGCGACAAGGATCAGAAAGCCTACTTCCCTGCCATCCCCAGGCAAAGGAGATTCATCAACGGGTAGGGGTGAGGCTCGCACACGCGCTGAGGGTGGGGGTAAGGGGTGGGGGGCAGAGGCAAGAGAGGTATTAGGAGACGGAAGTGAAACTTACCTCAGCAGAAGACTCCCTAAAAAACTTAATAATTTCCCACAACATTCAACTACAATTCAAAGCTACCTCGTCTTATTCTTCACCTTTGACTTGGTTTATTCTATTAAGCGAACGATACCTTGCTCAATGGGGAAATGTCTTCTCAAATTGACTACGCTTTGAAATCTAAAATAAACTTCAAAGAACGGAAAATTACTCCCCCCAACTTTATCACTTCCAACGGCGCCTATATTTTGGATCTCAAACAACTTTTATGTAGCCTTGGTCGGATTATCTCATGGGAACCTACTCCTTCTCTCTCTGTTATTCCTTTTAGGATACTTCCATCCAACCATCTCAATTTTTATCTCTTCCTTTCGCAAATTTAGAATCTTGTTGGATCAAAACAAAATATTCGAACTCAGCCAAACTTGCTTTACCCCTTTACGCTGATACCCTTTGTTAAACATCATGGTAATTCAGCCGAAAATTGCGAGTTGGCTTAGAACTCCTAAAGGCAAAGTTCTGGGATCGCATTGCAATCAGTGATGGATTTTTCTCTTAAATCTTAACGGCCCGATCGATTCAAGATTCCATTTAGCAAAAACAAGGCGGAACAAATGACTGAAGGAAAGAATGAAGAAGAATTTTATTTTGTCAAGTTAGAAATGCTAAATTGGTATAATCCAATTGTCAGAATTAATTAAAAAAAAGAAGGTAAATTGGTATATTGAGATTAGCATAATCAATTTTGAAAACAAACTGGCAGAAACAAATTAACTGAATTAATCTAAAAACGAAAATTGGTATGATGGAAAAGGAATAGTCAGTCTTGAATAGGTAAAGTGACATAATAAGATTGTTAGAACCGATTTAGAAATAGTAAGTAGGCATAATCAACGACGCCATCGGTGTTAAACGGCGAAGAAAAGGACAGACAGAGAGAGAATGGTGGATGTGGGGAAGGAACGTGGTTAGGGATCACAAAGTGCAGTACCAAACCTTGCAGTATTGCGCCTTGCAGTACAGAACCTTGGAGTACGCAATCTTGCAGTACCAAACCTTGCAGTACCAAACTTTGCACGCCAGTTAAGAAGGTGCATTACAAGACACCAGGAACAAGTACAAGTACAAGGACACATTATCCCCGAGCTTTCTTGGCATTGTAGATAAAGTACTGGATTTCGACGCTTGGGTACACAGGTTCGATCCCCAGCGACAGCGGACGCGAACATTTCCTTCTCTCAGAGCCACCATTAACAGTCGGTGCGCCAATCGTGACACAGACGCATAGAGGCAGTTCCCCCAGGATACGCCATTTCACACATAGCTAATCGCGACACCGCTGTTTTATTCCGCCACACTCCCATCACACACAGCACGTCACTCGTCCCTTTACGGACCCCGCCGCCAAGGGGGTTTCGATGTCCACACTCCTTTGACGGGAAGAGTGGCTTTCCCTTTAGCCACGAGGGGTAACCAACGGCCGTTGGTTGGTGGAAAAATATTACCTTCCCCTTTTTCTACCATAGCAAGGATGATCTGCCCAAGGTGCCGAGGGCCTTGCCGTAGGCACACTGATCTTTATGTTTCTTTCCTTTTACGGTCTATCTATCTATATATCGATCTGCGGTTAGGTAAGGGTACTAATAAGATTTCCTTAATCCGCTAGGGAAGGGTCGTGGAGTTCCTCAACCCTCTCCAGGAGCGTTACATATACGACCATGCAACCCTCCATTTCCCCCCAAAAGGAGACATTTAAAGAAGCCTTTTGTAAAAGCTAACGCTTAAGTTGAACAGGAAACGGGGAAACTAAATTTCCCTGCGGATCTTCTCCCTCTATATTTTTTTCATAAATGAACAATAATGTACTAGTTAATGCGGTTAGGTAAGGGTAATAATAGGAATTCTTTATTATTACTCTTATCTAACCACATTGACTAGAACTTTATTGCTCATTTATCATATATATATATATATATATATATATATATATATATATATATATGTATATATATATATATATATATATATATATATGTGTGTGTGTGTGTGTGTGTGAAAACAAACTCACAACTTGCACGTGAGTCAAAATTATGATAAATAATACCCACAAGAAAAATGGAAAAACGATTCCGAGCGCTTTCGTCTTTATTCTAAAAGACCTCCATAAAGAGGTCTTTTAGAATAAAGACGAAAGCGTCGGAATCGTTTTTCCATTTACCTTGTGGGTGTTATTTATCATATATATATATATATATATATATATATATATATATATATATATATATATATATATATATATATATATATATATGCAGTGATGTGACAAGTATTTGCACACTTAAATTTTGAATATTTCTGAAATATTGGTGGCCCAAAAGACACATTTTCCTCATATGTAACAACAATTGCTAAGAAACGCAATTTCAAAACTATTGAAAATTCAAGTGTGAGAACTTGTCACCCTCACTCTTTATACCAATAGATAATTAACAAATAACTCATCAAATGTAACAAATTTAAAAATAAAAATAAATTTTAATTGGATAATAAAACAGTAAACATGGATATTAATTAATCGCATGGATTAATTAAAATAAAATTTTAACCAAATAATGGCAAATAAATATTAATATCAATTAATTACTTTAAAACAATTTCAAATTACAAATAAATTTAAACCATATAATACTCATTAAATACTAAAATCACTTAATTATATGCAGCAATTACAGAATTTGAGCCAATAATTAACATGTGAGCTTCTCCTTCTATTTTAACAGCCTCTCTTCCATTCCAAGAAAGTTCCAATCCAAATTAATACTGAATAATTATACTTTGGTGAAGTGTAATGCACGTATGTGTGGAGAGCACTATTAATATTTCCAACTTAAATTAATCTTAATAATTTCACACATATAGTTTTAATTAGGCCGATTAAAGAAGCTGGATTGAATTAATTGTTGCAAGAACGAATGAAAGCATTTAAGAGAGATGAGGAAGAAGGGTTTTAATTAGAAGTGTGCGCGAGATTGTGGTTATTAGTGGGTAATTTAGCAAGATTCGTCAGAGGTAGTACGAATATTAGGGATTTCTTTTGTAAATATATATTTTCTTTTAAGTTTTTTTATATTTTCTTGGTTTGATATATAATAACTGACCACATAATTCCTCGAGGTGGAAGTTGAGGTGATTTTGGGTAAGGAACGTATTTTTGTTTTGTTTCTTATCAATATGAAGTTGTTTAAACTGTTCTCTATCATCTTTCTAACTCTCTCCCCTATTTTTATTCTTTTATTCCCATCTCTCTTTTTTCTCCTTTGTGACTTGACTTCTTCCATCTCTCTCTCCTATATTTTCACCACTATTAATTTCAGCACTTTGTTTACGAGGTTATTTTTCAAAGACTTTCTTCGTTGGTTCGCGCCTATTTTAAAATATAAAATATCTTTCTAACCTGCTTATCCTCCTTTTTCTTTTCACATCGAAACTAATCTTGCCCAGCTTCTACTTCCGGCACACCTAAACATCCACAGGTGACTTGTGTTCTTCCCTTGGAAGATTTCGTGAGAATCGTGGATGACATTCACCGTTTCCTGAAGGAATTTTCAGATTCAACATATCTTCGGTAGATCTTCACTTAGGCATACATGAAATCCTCCCTCTGGCGAGAACTTAGCATACAGATTGACACGCATACCTCTATCCTGTTCCACAACATCAACTTGCGCTAGGGGAAAGATTGACCACTTTGTACTCTCATTGTGGCTGTGATCCTTGCAATCGTCCCGAGCTGCCTTGACACCGTTTTGTTTTCATTGGGTTTAAACTTTTCAATCGTAGTCCAGGGGATCATTGAATTTTGTTTTAAATCTGTCACCTTTTCTTGTCACGTTTGCTCTCCCACTTTCCTTGGGAGAATTAGTACTAGTAGGATTAAAAAGTCCTTTATTTCTTCTTTTGACTAACATAAAGTAATAACTAATGGTAGATCAGAGCATGGTTAAGATGCCGAGACAAAGCAGCAACTATCACAATGAAATCCCACCAAGTCAGTGAGTCCAAGATTTTCAAGTCAATCTTAATCTTTTATTTTTGATATAGAAAACATTGTTCCCAATCAACATCTCCACCACACCCAATCACGATCAAACAGTTAACAAAAAAACTAAATTCAAAATTCTGAAAGCTGTAGAAGAGCATCAGTTGTAAGCGTCCACAAATGTAGGATCGCATCCCATCCCTGCCACAATAGCCGCAAGTGGATCTGCGGCAATCTATCCTCTACACAATTTAACCGTAATCCATCTTCACCACACTTTTCAATGTTCTCTCCTTAAAAACGTTCTGGCAGAGATGTCTTCATGGGTGGAAATGCGCCAGCCCACACTTCATTTGTTTCCAGTTGTTGACTTCGCAAAAAACAGCAGTCAATCTTTAACTACCTTATTCGCCTGCTCTTTCTGCTTGTGAATTCTTTCTGTTCCGTGAGCTGCGATTGCGGCTGAAGGGGCGTCGTTTTGACCCGGCGAAGATACAGCAATGATAGCAAGACGGTCACGTCGGAAAACTTCCAGGGATTCAAGAGAGCGTGAAAAACCCGCTAAGCCGCTGCATAAAGCCCCAATGTGACTACTTCGGAGGCATTTCTGCTGATGTTGTTACTTAGAACTAATAATCGAAAATCAACGAGGGCATTTCGACCAGAGCGTTTTCAAGCAGAGCTCAGTGGTGAAGATGATGAAAGAAATATAAATGAGTGAAAGATATATACCCGCAGATGTACCCGCAATTTTCCAGAAGTCAGCTGTTACAGGGCTGCCTATACTACATATACCTGACGCCTCCATGTAACTTATAACTCGAATGAAGCAATGAAAACGAAGAACTCGGTTAATTCTTTTTCTGCGATGGTCAAATTCCTGGAATGTTTTAGTAGGATTTAATATAAAATCAGTTGAGCTCAAATGGAGAATTTTATGTAATTTTTACTACAGAGATTTTGAGATGGTCCGGTCCAAAAATTAACTACTCGACCAGCTTGCCATGAAACACCAAAATGCATACATTTTATGACGGTCCCAAATCACACCGCATGACACATGAGGATTGAGAAAACCCGCCTCAATGTTTAAAATCATTTTATCACCAAATTTCGAATAAAGGAAATAACAATTAGTTTTTTCATTGTTGGTACGCAAACAGGACAATTTAATTTTGGACCCGTTAAAATCCATTAAAAGATGCTAACTTACGCGTGAAATATAAAGTACTAGCAGAGGTACCGGGCGTTGCCCGGGATAAAAAGTCCTGTTGCAAATAAAGACTGATGTATATTGATTGAAATTCTTATATTGTGGCACAAAAATATCTTTACTCTCTGATTATTATTATTAAAATTTGTGGCGTGAAGTCAGATCCAGTAGAGTTGCGCATTCTCCCTATCATATAATATACTTAGAATAAGTAAACGTTTCACCGCGCGCGCCCGGCAATTTACGCGCATACGTGAATGACCGTTGGTTATCAGCCAAACAACGTTGTGACCGCAGGAATATATCGAGCGTCTTATAGATACAAATACTCAATACATGCATAATAGTGATATATACCAGGTTAAATATCAATGAAAAGTTAAAATTCGTGAAATATTCAGTGATTAAAATAAAGTTAAAGAGGGCAATTTGTTTCGTGAAACATGTCAGCTGAAAAATTGATTAACTGAACCTTTTCGATTTCAGTAATTCGTCCCAAATAAAAATATAGAACGCCCTAAATTTAATAATAACCTTTTGAATAATAATGTATAATGTAGTAATTATCTTCTAAATTTATGTACAGCCATACCTCGCATAGAATCCGAGATATGTTCTTAAAAATCGGAAACTGCGAACGAAGCGCGTTTTATTAAAGGGTTAAAAAATATTTCAAAATAGAGTAAAAATACCTCCATGCGTCGTCATTCCATAAGTCAGATTTTCGTATAGGTCGTAACACTGGTACGTAGTCGTAACAAAGTCCGTATGTCGTAAAATTACAACATAATTAGAAAGAATGTAAATTGTTCTGACTGGAGCTCGTCTCGACACTTGCTTAGTAACCATTTTACAGTGGTGGATCTATGATAAAATTGGGAGGTGTGGGAGGGGGGGGGGGGCTAACCTAAATTCCTTCATCTGAGAAGTCTGCGAAAAGGGCATTGATCATTAATATTGGTTATCTTACACTAAATCACACAGGAGTGAGCACTAACTCTCTTAGCACCGATTTTTATTCCATGCATCAGAAAATTATGAATTGTAGTTTATTGTAGTTTTGGAGGCTAACTAATACTGAATTTAATAAGATCATATAAGATACATTCGCTCGCAAAGGTTTAAAAAACTGTTTTATATATATTCTATATTATTACATAACCCTTTCTGAATAGAAGAATACAAGTATGACTTAAAAAAGAAATATACGTATAAACGGCTCTGAAAGGGTTAATAACAGCATCTAACACACAGCATTGGTCGCGGTATTTCGCAAGAACATCAACCTCCTGTCCTTTTGAGCAAATACGTTGATTACGATGTTTATTCTAACGTTAATTTCGTTGTGAACATCGTTCATCGCCGGGCTGTTGAGGCGTTTTTGGCCCATGCTATTCCTTATGTAATTTTTCAGTCGTTTTAGATCCTAAAATGAACGAGCGACCTCCGCGTTTTAGCCTGGGGGAGTGATCAGAACTTGGTTGAGCCTGGCCAGATTCGGATATATTCGGGTCTGGGCGTGGGAAAGAGGATCTTCAACAGAGTCAAACTTGATTATTGACGAAAACCAACGCTCTGCTTCCGCCTTGACAAAACTCAAGGCCTCGAAGTCAGCCTCGTAGACTTTTGCCGCATCCAGTAGAGCAGCAACTTCTCCGAGGATGCCGCTGGGGAGATGTTTGATGTTGAAGACGACCGGAATAGTATCGTCACCAAACCGGCTCTGCAGCTCAGTCAACACCCAGTCAATGAACAAAAAGTGCATAGCCAGATCGATGGTAACATTCCTTAGTTGTCTGGTAGATGGTACGTTCGCTGACTGCGTTTACCACCTACAAACTCTGGACACAGGAATGGTGTTGTGACGAGCCTACCTCCTGAAGGAGTTCCCCCGCCTTCTTTATGCGTCGTGGAAGCTGGTCAGTGAATCTTTTCAGGTATTGTTGAGATACGATTCTACTTCACCGATCGTAGCATATGATGACTCGCTGAGACGAAATCGACCGTAAGAGACTGCAGGGCTCAGATCGGCTCCACGGTGTGAGCTAGAACCAACTCAGCGACGACAAGGCCAAGTAGAAATTACGGCTCTCGGATTGCGATCGTGTCTGAGTTGCTCTCATCGTCGAGGAAGATGGCAATAACCGGCAGGAATTCCATGGACACAAGGACAGCATCGTGTCATTTTTGGGACGCTTAATGAATTACTTCGCTTTTCACTATCGCTAATGAAAGGACAAATCTGGCGGGTTTTTTTAGCCCCACTCAGCCCCCCTTCCCTGGATCTGCATCTGCCATTTTAGGCCTACTGCGGTGGAATAATTTTTTTCATTGGTTTCCAGGATTGTATAGAAATGTTTTGCTGGTTAAATAACATTGATTTAAGAAAGCCAAACATAATGAATCTTTTTGTAGAGAAGTTCAAAATAAAGTAGTGAAAGCCTGCGCAGGACCGAGGTTCACGGAAAACGGCGGCTTTTAGACAGCGAACATTTTTACTTTTGAGCTATTGTTGATGAAATTCGCCTTGATTAAGAGCGTCCCAACGCTGGGGCTGTCCATATATATATATATATATATATATACAACGTGGACATGGAGCGTACAAAAGGCCTTCTTGCCAAAATACGGGTTTGATTCGGTTTACCTTTAGCATAGAAAACGGGTCTAATGTGACGGCACCCCACTTTTCTTCCCGCGTACGTCCGACGCCATTTTTAATGCTAGGTAAGTTTTTTGATATTTTAAGTGTCTGATGAAAATTTTACGAGTTACATTATTTTCCACAGTGATCGAGAATATTGCGTGATTCCGCTGGTTATGGTTTCCATGGAGTAAAGATCAGTGTATATGTAAACCTCAGTTCATACATATGGCTGTTGTGTAGAATCCATACTATCCACACCAAAAGACCTCAATAAGTTTGTCAGAGACCAAAAAGTGGAATTTGTTGGAAGAAAATGTGCAAGTGACAAGCCAAAGTAAGCGTCATAAACATTTCTCAAGATCCTTTCCTCATCAAGCTGTGATTTGCTACTGCAATGATGTATGTTCTCTGTTTGATGCGATTAGAATTATTTGTAATCCAGATGAGTGAAGGCTCTTCAATGATAGTTCCTCTAGAAGCATTAAATCTGTACTTCTCTAGAATTGCAATAGTATCAATCTTTTCCCTTGGCTCATTCAGTATATCTCAAGGAGAACTACAACAGTGCCAAACTCCTGCTTCAAGCTTTGATTTATAAAGGTATGGCTGGGAAGTGATTG
The DNA here is from genome assembly GCA_963969495.1 of Ceratothoa steindachneri. Lineage (NCBI taxonomy): Eukaryota > Metazoa > Arthropoda > Malacostraca > Isopoda > Cymothoidae > Ceratothoa > Ceratothoa steindachneri. The sequence goes on along the minus strand of OZ018320.1, from coordinate 5,882,642 downwards.
GAACTTCAAAATGATAGCATTTTTGATGGGTCTCCAAGGAAGTTTTACCAAGTTTCCATGTCATATCTGTCTTTTGAACAGTAGAGATAATATACCACATTACCATAAGAAGCACTAGTCACAAAGGACTGCTTTCTTTGTTGGGGAGGGGAGTGGCATAATGTCAAGCATGAGTAATTGATAGACTATGACAAGGTATTGTTCTCTCTATTGCATTTGAAACTAGGTCTGAATGAACAAGTTTGTTAGACCTCTTAACAAAGAGTCTTCAGCCCTTAAGTACCTTCAAAATTTCTTTCCCAAACTCTCTGCGGCAAAGGTAAAAGCTTATGTCTTTGTTAGACCACAAATCAGGAATAACAGAGAATTCAGAATTCCCTGAAAAGCTTATTAAAAAATAAAAGAAATATTTGGAACTGGAAAAGAACTTAGTGAAAAGTTATGGGCAAATGGGCTGCAGGATGTCCTTGAAAGGGCCCATTCTTGATGCTCATCATGAAAAGCTCAAGGAGAATATAGGAGCATACAAAGAGGAGCAAGGGGGGCGCTTCCATCAAGATATGCTGAACTTTTAATATCGATAACAAGAAGTATACAATGAAAAAACGCTGGCAGATAAAGTTTGGGGACTTGTGCGGGAAAAGGATTTACATTACAAACGGAAATTAAGGAAAACTGTTTATTATAACTTTTTTACTTGTTTTTATATATATTTTTTTGTGAATGGGAAGTTTCAATAAAATTATATTCATTTAACTCTGTGCTTTTGTCTTTAGCCCCTTCAATATTTGCTGTAACTGAGCCCTATTCCATTTGGAAATATAAGCACTATAAACTTTATTTAAATTAAATAACTAACTGGCCCATATTTTTATTCGTTGCATTAGGGATTTGTTTTTTCAAATAATAGATTTGACGTTATAAATTTTTTTATGTTACTCGCAAGTAATTATATATCTTCTTTCCCGTTTGAGGATAACAGACTATTGCTTTTAGGAAGAGATTGTTGAATATTTTGAAAAGATTCGATCAACATTTTAATCTCTAACCCCAATCTTTGTAAACCCTCTAAAATTGGCTTTTTGTTCACTGTAAAAAACCTCATTCCTGACACCAGGCGTTCCGGAGTAGTATATAAATTTGCTTGCTAAAAATGTTCTCTGGGAACATACACTGGATATACAGAACGCCTTCTCAAGGTTCGCATTGATGCTCACTGGAGGGTCAGCTACAGAGCAGGAATGGATCTGAGATGTTATCCAATCTCGTTCACATTCATGTAAAATTCCTATAGATTATAATCAATTAAAAATATTATCTTCTTCTAAATCTTAATCTGACATCCTCATAATTGTGTCCGTATTAATTAAACACAATCAGCTTCAATTAAATAAGGACTCTACTTCCACACCGTGATACATTGTTTAATTTAAAATAAAGACACTTTTAATTAACTACCTGCCATAATTAATTAGCTCAAAAACAATTTAACTAAATAACACTATATTTTTTCTCTACCACCCATTTCTATAAAATAAAAAAATAACTAACACTAAATCTTGAGTCAAATTTAACACTAACGCTTCCTAGAAACAAAGTTTTAAATTCCGTTCTGTCAGCTCACAGCTATCTCCGAATCAGGTAATATTTGATATTGTATTTATTGCGTTTACCACTTCTTTCACTTCTATCCCGTTTAATGCCATTTGAATTATTTTCTATTTTTTACCTTTTATATATTATTCCACACATTTTCTCACTAATAGCCATGAATTCGTGTCATTGTTCTCTTGCTCTCCTTTTTCTGATATATATATATATATATATATATATATATATATATATATATATATATATTCTTTACTTTCAGACTTATGTGAAAGTCCTTCTTCAGAGATGTTTATAGTCTAATATCTGAGTCGAGAATTGTTCAATATGGCGCGGAAGAAATCAATGATTCAGCCGTCGGGCACACCCTTCTATCCCTTAGTTAAGGCAGAATGTAAGGCATCCACTGGTAGATAACTCCCCCCCCCCTCCCCGCGCACTCCTCTCACAAGTCCAGATGGGCCGAAGAGAGCACGGCTGATTGAGACTGTGGGAAAAAGAAAGGAAAAGGAGGAGATGAAATATGTTTGAAAAAGGTATAGTACGAGAAAAAAACTTGTTCTAAGATGGCCTCCTTCTAGATATAGGTGGATAAGGGGATAGAATGAATATTTTTATTGTTTGGGGACTAGTGATTAAGGTGAAATCCGAACCACGAGTTTTTCAGTCGTTTTCTCTATTCCTTTCTTTTTTGTTGATCTACTGGTATGTAATCGAAACTTCTCTGCAGTTGTCGTGAGGGCGAACTAACCCCTGTCTACTTCTGTACTTTTCTCATTTTATGTTTACAGTAGCATTCAGGCCATTGTGATATTTTTTTGTTGAGTTCCTTCCTAGCTATGTAGTGCAATTTATGTATGTCTTGAGTGTTTGTATTGAATGTTCAGTTTGTATTTTATTTGAGTGTATTCTTGAATGCTTTAGTCGTTTCACTTTACTCAACTTATACCCTGATATCACTTTGTTTTTTACTTATTTCACTCTAGTTTCACCACTTTACTTGTGACACTCACTCTGATTCCTTTGAGGTTTATATTATTTCACTTTTGTCCTTATTTATAATTAGCCACATTCTCGGATATTGGGTTGCACAATTGTCTCACTTTTAGTTTTTTTTCACATTAATGAGTCTTATTCGGGTAGTTCCTATTGTGGCAAAATTTAATGGGGTCCGGATTGAAGTATTTATTCTTAATCCGTTGGAGTATTTATAGGTGATATTTTTGTATTGGTCGTTGAAGTCATTAAGAGCCTATCACTTCTTTGATCTTGTGTATTCTCTCAGATAGTATTCCAGCTACTTCCTTTCGATTATTTCACCTGGGAAATTTGGAATTAAAAGGAGCGTTTGTCCTGGTGTTGGTATTTTCTCTACGATTTTAGGAAAACAATTGATCTTCCTCCAAATATGTTTCATTCTTTTTAAGGGTTCAATCTTCGTTTTGTGATGTAGGGCAGGAGCGGATACAGGGGGGTGGGGTTGATGAGGCTGAAGACCCCTCAAAATTGTTCTTTCATTAGCTCATAGTGAAGAGCGAAGCGAATTCATTAAGCGTCTTGCAATAAACATGTTGGAGAACACTGTATTGAAGAACAATGACGAGCAAGTTCTGCGGGTGTTCGGCTCGCGAAGATGAATCATTGCTTCAATCATTGGCTGAACCTCCTGCTGACCAAGGTCTAGGATAAAAAAGAGGTGAAACTCGCTTTCCAGAGCCTCAACGAAGTGTACAACTTCATCTATTCCTCAAACATTCGCTCGATTTGGTGTCCTGAGCTCATGAAAGGCCACGCTTCCACGAAGCAGAAGAAGCTGGTCATGGCCTATGCTACTAGATGGGTTTAGCCACACCATTCAGTCATTTTGTTCATCGAAGTCCTGCTAGTTATTGCAATCTTCTTCGAAGATAAGAGCAACTCATACGCGACGGCAGGACTTCTACTGATCGCGATCCGAGAGCCACCATTTCTACTTGGCCTCGTCGCCACTGAATCGGTTCTAACTCACACCGTGGAGCCGAGCCCTGCAGTCTCGTACGGTCGTTTTCCTGTCAGCATATTCTACGATCGGTGAAGTAGAGACATATCTCAACAAGGCCCAGAAAGGTACGCTGACCAGCTTCCATAGTGTTTTCAAGAAAGCAAAAGTGCTCCTCAAGGAGATCGGTTTGTCCCGCGACACCATTCCTGTACCTCGAGGTTTTAGGCGGCAAATGCAGCCAGCAAACGTACCTTTCCAGATAGGTGAGTAATATTACCACCGATCTGTCTATTTCCATTTCATTGACTAGGTGTTGACTAAGCTTCAGAGCCGGTTCGGATACAATACTATTCCAGTCGGCCTCAATATCAAACACTGGAGCACCCGTTGTTTAGTTATTGATAAACTGTGCAGGGGGATAGGCGGGTATATAGGCGCCTCCCTTTCTAGTGCGAGATGGATCTTTCTTTTGTTCTTTGTGATTAATCCTTTTAAGGATTATAGGAGGCTTAGCATTGATGTGGATTTCGATATTCTTTCAGCTATGTGTTGTATGTCCCTTGATGAAGTTATCTTTAATCCTAGTACTTTGTCTTCTGGGTGGTATCAAGAGTTGTTTTCTACTTCGATATCCGGTACCTTTTTTTTCTTGCGACAAGAACTATAGGGAAATTTTGTCTGTTCGTTCTTTCCAGCTCATCTCAAGTTTTTGATGTTGTAGATCTCAATGACTGTCGTCCGTGCCTGAAATTCGTAATTCCTGTTTTGACTGACGATTAATTTACTAATTTCACCAACAAAGTAGATATTTAAGCATTCTTGCTGATGATACATGTCCGTTGTATGTATCTAATGCAGCGTGAGGTTAGGGCAGGGCTCTTGGGTAATTCCAGCTTCCAATTCGTACTCTGCTCCTTTAAATCCAATGACAATCACATATGATCTTCCATCTGCCGCATAGTCACAAATAGTTCTCTCAGGATTTTTATTCATCTATCGATTTATGATTTGGGGTTGCATTCATATGAACCAAATATTGTCAACGGCTTTTTCTACATTTGAAAGGGTCAGATTGATGTATTTATTCTCCTTTGACTGCTTTGGCAATCTTTTCAGCGATGATGTCCAGTGCTATTGTGATGTCTATACGTTTACGGGATCGGAACATGTATTCGTTATTAAAGTTAGTCAACACATATTCTATGTTTTGCGTTAAAGATATTTTCGAAGACTTTTCCGATGATGTTCAGACGTGATATAGGTCGATAATGGGTAAGGAGATCCAGTGGTTTTTCTGCTGTGGAAATAAAGATCATTTTGGCGAGTTTCTAGTAATCTGGGAAGATTCCAGTGTTTAAGCATGCATGGAATCTAGTTTTTATTGTTTCGATTATACTTTCCCATGCCTTAATATGTTTGATTCCGGTGATTAATTAGTGGTCTGGTTCTTTCTTTTGGAATAAATAAATTGCTCTTTTTAGTTCTTCCGTTGTTATTGTGGCTCCTAGCCCCAGGTTTTTCTTTCTTTGCTGTTCGAGGAGAAGAGCTGAAGATATTTTATGTATGTTATTTCTTAGATTACTCTTTTAATCACTGCGTTTTCTTCAGGTCTTAATAAAAACATCGACTACCAGTATCTTCTAAATTTTCTTCGATGGTTATATTTTCTTCTAGTTTCTGCCTGTCTTGTCTCTTATTCTTATTTTACTCCGTTGAATTTTGCCTTTCATTCTGATAATTGGCCTACGGTGTTCTCTCTATGTCTTTTCTTTATTTATTTTTTCGATGAGGCTTTAAGGTTATCACGTGGGAGACTTCACCGTGAAACAAGGATACTAGTCTACAATTTGGGAAACCCCAATTTTTGAAGAGTTGTTGCATTCGAAGTAAATTAGAGTGAAGTGGTTCCACAGAGATGTGAGGCCAATAATTGAGTTAACGTCAGGAGAAGATTGGTCTAACTCCCATTTCTACTTAGGCTGGGTAAATCGGCGATTAAGCTTTCTTGCGATGGGGATAAAATAATCCTTCAGTGTCTCTCTCATCCTCATAGTTTTATTCCGACTGAGTAAATCTTGAATATGTCTTCAGATGTTACTATTATTTTCTTTGTTATCCATTTTTGGAGATTTCAACATTCATATTTATATACAGTTTACACACATCAGGGTTTCATATATTTTGAAGTAATTAGTTAATTTTAATAATTTTATACATATTAGTTCTCTATTTTTGTTTACATAATTCTTACAACATCGCCTAATTATAACTTAACATATTTTTATATATATAAATTTTTTAAAAAGATTCCAGAGCTCACTAATTAGCGGTGGATAAGACAGAAATTCCCTTCCATTCATTAATTAATTATATTTCAGAATAAATGTATATATGTACACGTATCTCAATTATTTTATTATTACAGGTTTCTCTTCTTTGTTTATTCTAATCCTAGATAAAATCCTCGGATAGTGTTGAGTCATAATTAATCGTCCATTGTATTGGAAATAATTAGCTACCGCTACAATTTACTTTTTTACGTAATATATATTCATCCCTTTTACATTCTCTTAAATATTCAAATGTAGGGATAGTGGTAGATGATAGATGGTGAAAGTGGGGGTAGGGTTGCCCTTGTTTTGTTGTTTGACTCTGTATTCGTTCTTCTTTTGTGTTCTTCTCTTTATTTGTCTTTTTGTCTTAAACTCTAGTGTTGGCGCGACGTTGAGCATTCGAGCCTTTATTAGTGCTCAAAGATAGTTCGTCACTTCGCGTTTTTGTTCTGTTGTGTTTGATTTTTCGTATTTACTTGTAGGTTTGGTGTCTGTCTCTTAGTTGTATGTTTTGTGTTTTGTGATTTATATGTTCATGTGTATAAGTGTGCTATATTCTCCACGGAGCAGTTTCTAGTACTTGGGAAGCGCCGATTTCGAGCGACCTTCCCACGTAATCTGGCAGGGATGTTAATACTGCCGCCAGTTATTCTTAATTCTGGGATGATATCATTGGCCATTGTAGACCAGAGTGTTTGGCCAGTTTCTGCGTAGCGACATTAATAGGCTCCAGACGTTGTCTGCGGCGCAGTACCGTCTCCGAAGTTGCTCTCTTCGTCGGTTTTATTGATGCAGAGGGATGCAGAGTTCTGCACTCGCTGGAGCCTCCTCATAGTGGTCTTGTTGGCCGCTTGACTCACTACTGAAGGGTAGATGAGCTTAGCACGGACGAATATCAGGTATAATTTCCTGATGTTCGCCAAGTTAAGATTACGGAACCTATACAGCTTGGGGATTTCTCTCCTAACCATATTCTACCTCTCCTTGTAGTGACTAGAGTATCCGTGGTCGGAAATCTTTAGGCCCAGGATGGTGACTTCGGTGGAGTAGCCGTATCTTCTCCCATCTATTATAATGGGCCACGTTAACTCTCAGCTCAGGGAAAGGATTTTAAATTTCTCTCTATTTGTCCGGATTTTACACTTCTTCTCATATTGCTTGATGTTAGAGATCTCTGCAATTGTGTTGATTGCCTGATCCCTCGCTTTCCTGACCCTACAGGGGACGATCTGCGTGACGTCGTTTGCGTATTGCACATACATCGTGTCCCAGTGTATAGGAATAGGGAGGTCGATGGTGAAGACCAGGTAAAGCAGGGGACTCAGGCAGCTCCCCTGGGGAACGCCCGCTTAGAGCTCTAATTCTGGTCCTTTGTGCTCTTCTATCATGATACACGCCCTTCTGTCCATGATGAAGTCACAAAGGATCCTTTCCAGGACCGGGTTTAGCTGGAGACCTAAGATCTTGTATTGTAGTCCATTCAGCCAAACCTTATCGAAGGCCTTCTACATTCCCTCATCACGATGTCAACATATTAACCCTTCGCTCGGCAGTGCGCGATCTTTTCAGTTAGGAGCGCCAGGGCCGTTTCCGTGCCCCTTTTAGGTCTTAATTCATGTTGTTGTGGGTTATGCGCTCCTAAATCATCTAGCTGATTTTGTAGCCTGTCGGCTATAATCTTCTCAAAGATCTTGACGGGAAATTCTAGGAGAGAGATTGGTCGATAGATGGCCACTTGGTCTGGGGCTTGTTACCCTTCGGGATAAAGATAATTTTCGCCACCTTATACCCGTCAGGGAAGTAGCCTGTATTCAGAGATGCATTCATGGTGTTTACGATGCCCTGAATAATTTGCCGTGGGGCATTCACCAGGTTGTTCTTGGTGAGCCCAGACCAACCGGGTGCCCTCTGTTTGAAAGACCTTAATGGTGTTCTTGGTCTCTTCAACCGTGATAGGGCGCCCGTGGTCAACCATCTCTCTTTCTCGAGATACTTGTGGTTGTGGGTGGGTCCTATGTATCATCGTTCCGAGGTCGTCGAGCAGTCGGTCTTCAAAATCCTGGTCGAAATCGTCGTTATCCTCTTTCCAATGTCTCCTGAATCTCTTTTCGAGAGAATCCGGATCCTCTATGAAGATGTCGCCTTCCTTTATTTTTATCTCTGGCCTGGGAGCCAATCCCCTAAGTCTTCGGACGCTGTTCCAAAAACTTACAGGATTTCTCTCCCTGTCTAGTCTGCCTATGATATCGACCCAGATTTCTTTCTCTTTCTCGAGGATTAGGTTTTTTAGTTCCTCGCTTAGCTGTCTCATTCGGGCTGCCCTTTCCTGGTTCGGGCCTGTCCTGCCGACTTCCTCGTAAATCTCCCTGTGCTCTCTGACGATATTCCTCATTTCGTCCGTCCACCTATGTTGCGGGAACATTTTGTACGAAATTCTGGAGACGCATCTTTCGTCAGCTTGAATGAGGAGATTAGTGATCTTGTCGATCTCCTCATCAAGTTCCTCAAGATTAGCGTCATCCAGGTCAGCTGGCTGGTAGGTGCTGAGCATTTCTCTGTACTGCTCCCAGTTAGCTTTCGCGTAACTTTTCCTAAGTGCGACGGGCTCGAGCATTGGCGCAAGCGAAATGGTAGTGATAATTGGGATATGATCGCTCGGGACCACAGGGCCTGGTGCGTTGTTGAAGGAGAATTCTGGACTTACCAACACAATGTCCGGATTTGTCGCCAAGCACTGTGTTAGGTAAGTTGGAAAGTCTGGTCCAACTCTCTGGAGCTTATTTCTCTCAAATAGTAGCTCCAAGTTTCGTCCCCTTGGGTCGATGCGCCTGTAGCCAGATGCACGGCAACACGCATTTAGATCCCCGCCTAGCAATGCTAGTCTTTTGTGCCTGAAGAGGGTGTAAAAGTTGTTGATCGGCAGGTATTATCTCCTGAGTGGCTGGTAGGCTGCCGCCACCGTTAGACCTCCAACCAGGGTTGGAATTTCGACAGCCACGAATGATTCGTCTAAGTCTGGAAGCGTTTTGAATTTAATGTTTTTCCTGATAGCGATAGCTGCACCATCGTATCTTTCTTGTGTGTGATTTTTTTGTATAACTGTATAGTTGTGTATTTTTATAGTGTCAGTGTTTGTGTTGATTTCATGTTCTGATATGAGAATGATATCTGGGTCTTCTTTCCGGAAGATGTTGCCGTAAAGAATAGACTTTCCCTTCCATCCATTCACATTCAGAGTGAGTATTTTTAAAGCGTTGTTTCTGTTTTCCATGTTTTCTTGTACTTGTGTTTTATTTTTTGTTGTGTCTTAGGTGTAGTGTTCTTTGCCGTTTCTAACTTTCTTGAATTCTGCATCACTTAGGGTGATGCAGGAGTCTTTATGAAGTTTCACTGTGCCCTCCATCATTGCTGGCTCAATGTCTGTCTTTTTTTTCTGATACTGAGTAGGTCCACTTGAAAGTTCTTTGATGTATGCCCTGAAATATCTACTTGGGGGAGAGCTTCTGTGGGCATGGGGTTAGCTCGCTCGTTATTATTTTGAGGTCAATCTCCTCTCCGTCGTACTTCTAAGTACGCTTCAAGGTCTTCGACCTACTTCTCGAACTTACAGGGCTCTTGGTCGCCCTGTCTTCGACCTCCTCAGTGTCAGGTTCCGAGGACTATTGGCTCGCTAGGATGCCTTCTGCTTACTTTATTCTTATAGCTGCTCTTCCGTCCTACTTCTCACGACCTTTCTGTGCCTCTAGTCTTGGATCTGTCATAGTAGTGTTTGTTTTCACAGTCGTAGGTTTCGCTTCCTTTGCGGGCTCCGATGTTCTATCTTCTTGGGGAAATGCAGTAGCCGGTGTCTCAGATGCTCCCTTTGCCAAAAACTGCAGCTGCATCACATCACTCGATGGTGGATCGTCCGGAAACCACATTTCAGACATGCCGTTTTTCTTTAGCATGAGATTTAGTGTCTTCGCGAACGATCCTGGATTCGTGACATTATTCACGTGTGCAAATAAAATGCACATGAGTATCTTCGTCAAATTCTCATTCTCAAGTTTGAGGTAAGTTTTCGATGGAAAAGGTTCCATCTATGGCAATATTATGCGACAAAGGGACGCTGACATTATACTTATAAACGAACACGGAATGACCACACAAAAAGAATTAAGAATATTTCAATACGACGTCATTAGCAAAGATTATAGCAAGAAACGGTATGGCGGCTGCGCAATAGCCGTCAAAAAAGGACTTAAATACAAAAAACTACCCGACTTAGATGAATCTTACCTTGCCATTGAGGTAGGCACTACCCTGGAGGGTCTGGTCGTGGCCACGGGGTAGTAACCCTCTAGACACGGCTATGTACCCTTGCACAACCTTCTACAGATCTTCAGCCATAATAAAAACGTAATCTTTGCTGAAGATCTGAATGCAAGATGTGCAGCATCAGGGTATACCTCCTACAACAATGTAGGTAGAAACATCGAAGTCTTACTTGACAGGAAATACGTGACTAGAATCAGGCCAGAATTCCCGACATACATTACAGGAAATGCAGCAACAAAACCTGATATTGTTTTTTCCAGTATCAGGTTTCCGTACAACTACTACATTGAACCGGGCCCCATAATTCCGAGCGACCACCAGGCTATTAAAATCACAATTGGCGTAAATCCCATTCAAGTTGCAATCCCAGAACGCAAAAGCTATAAGCAGGTGAACTGGAAAAGCTACAAAAATTACCTTCTAAATTATATCCCAGACCCTTTACTCGATGCCAATTTAGAAGAGATAGATGAAGAGCTATATAAAATCACCGACCTCCTGATTAAAGCAGATGAAAATAGCATTCCCCGTATCAAATATAAAACCCTTCCAGCTTCTATTTGGACCCCTCCCATGAAAGCCCTGGCCCAAGAATATAAGGACCTGTCCAATGTAGTAGCGCTGATAGGCCCCAACCACAATGCACATAGACGAATAAGACAGATAAAAGACGAACTCCAAACACTAATTACGGACCAAAAAATACAGGTATGGGACAGACTGATTGAAGGACTCGACATAGAAAGAGACTCAACCACATTTTGGCAGACATATAAACGATTAAAAGGACAACCCCCACAGAAGAAAATTACACTCAAACATGATGGTAAAGAAATTGACGAGACTAAAGAGATTAAGGAAATGTTTAGGATTTTCTGGTCTTCAATCTTTAAAATTACCCCCGAAGAAAATGAGAATTATGACATCGATTTCGAAAATGACATAATCCAACAGCTAAACACACAAATACATAATACCTCCTCTCATCATTCTGTGTCGCAGGAAAGAGTGATGGAGGGCTATGGGAGTAAAATAACTGCCCAAGAGCTCTCCGTTGCACTAAAATCCTTTCGTCAAAAAGCACCGGGTACCACGGGGCTGACCAGGGAGAATTTCATCAAGTCTCCGCCTAATGTTCTGAGTGGGCTTCTTAACATCATGAATGCCGCTCTGATCACGGGCTATTTTCTAGATCAGTGGAAAGTTGCCAAGATGACCTTCATTCCCAAATCGGCAAAGCCGCCTGGACTGCCCTACCAGCTTCCGGCCGATATCTCTTAGAATTTGCTGGCAAAGTCTTCGAGAAGATATTGACAAATAGGGTCAACTCTTTTCTCGACGAAGCCAACTTGCATAACAAGCAACAACACGGTTTCAGAAAGAAAAGAGGGACTGACACGGCACTAGCCGTTATTACGGAAAAACTTGCAAACATCAAGGCAAGCAAACGGCATGCCGTCCTGGTGCTCCGCGATGTTAAAAAAGCTTTTGATAAGGTTTGGAAGAGAGGCCTGCAATTTAAGATCCTGCAAGTAGGCCTCAACCCCATTCTTGAGAGGATTTTATGCGATTACATAATGGAGAGGAGAGCATATATACAAATCAGAGAACACAAAGGCCCCGGATTCGAGCTCGAACCAGAGGTCCCGCAAGGAAGCTGTCTCAGTCCCCTTTTATACAACATTTATACACGTGACTTACCACAACCACTCTCCGAAGGTACGATATACGTCCAGTTCGTTGACGATATATCGCAAATTTGTACCGCCGCTTACGTTCACAGGGAATTTATGGCGAGAAACACGGCTAGGGAGATATCTAACATCAACTCTTACGAGAGGAAATGGAAGATATCAACCAATGCCCCCAAATTCAAAATAATTCCCATGTTTCGCAAGACCTTCAACGCTATACGGGTAGAGGGGGAGAGAATCGCCTACTGCCCGGGAGGGACGGTTCTGGGCCTCAAAATCACCACAGAGGGATACAAAAGTCATATCGGGCGGACAGCCGCGAATAGCAAGAGAGATTTGAGAGAGTTTTATAGGTTCATTGACCTAACTCGCTCAAATAAACTCAAGATATTCAATGCGTGCATTTGCTAGAGACTCTTATACCCCCCGGTGCCGTTAAACGCGAGCGCCAAGACCCACATTGCGAAACCTCAAGTCATCCAGAACAAAGCGTTTTTACTTATTACAAACACCCGAAGAAGAGAACATAAACAACAGAGAGAGCTCTACGACTCGGTTGGATTATCTCCGATCAACGTGGCGCTCCACGAGAGAGCTAAGAGGATATGGCAAGCCATTGGCGCCCGCTTGTCCCCTGAATTCTTTCGTACACACTTAGAAATCGAAGTAGACCGACAAATAAGACCATTCAAAAGTAGCAAGTTACAGACAGACAATGACGTGACTCCGAAATACACTTGACAGAACTGAAAAAACTTCCAATGTAATGCGCAGGTTCTTTTAGCAAATTAAAACTCAAATTAAAAACTATTTGCAAAACGCAAACTAAAAATCCAGTTTACTTTTTAAATTCATTTAAAAAATGATAATCATAAAACTTTTCAAAAACTTTTCAAAAACTCACAGCGAGAATAAAACCCCTCCAAAAATAAAGGCTTGAATGCCAAAAGATCAATCGATCAATAAGATCGAAAATAATAATTAAATTAACCACGATTAGTTTAATTAAATAAACTATAAATTTATAATTTATAGTTTATTAAATAATGAATAAACAACCCCAAAACACACAAATCTAACACATTGACAGAGCTACCCTTTCACCAGGGATCTTTCTATTCTGTCTCCTACACATCATCTATTCTTTAAACTCACCCTTTAACCACTTTACTCTCTTACTATTCTCTCTCTAATTCTACCTACATTTCATCTCTTATTTTGTCCAATGTCCAGGTCTCTGCCACTAGCTCGGAATTCTTGGCAGAAGTACCTCGCATCAAGCATCTTACCAACTGGTAAAGGAGGAAAATTTTCGGGTAATTTTTGTCTACGCCTCCGAAAATTTGGTTCCTAATTTTTAGGGCCAAATATTTAAAGAGAGAGTAATACCCTGGTGTCACCCTGCCCGCATCATCATTCACTCCCTACTAACCATCATCAACTTTATTTCCAGCGGCCTCACTTAAGCAGATGACTGCTTAAGTCCCCGGCCCACCTTCCGGCGTGAACCGCCGTCAGATGTGAAAGGGGATTGCCATTCATGTTTCGTCCCAACTATGCCAGGCAGTTGCATGGCCATAATTGCGGGCATTGGAGGAAGCTGGTTTGAGGATTAGCCCACAGTAGAGAACAATGTCAGAAATATTCCGGACAAGGGACAGACTGCAACCTTCGGTGCCCATTACGGCGAAGGCCCCTTCCAGGACCATAGAGGGACATGTAACCGTCTCTATGGTATGTTGGGGAGCGGTCGCGATTCAAAACCCTCGGGGGGGGGCGGCGTTGTCAATAAGTCCGCCATACAATCACACCCCTGAGAGGTTCCCATATACCATCAGGTCTCTGCCCAGAATAGAAGAGCTGTAAGTCGCGCCAGATTTTCAAGCTCCGCTGGGGTTTTAGCTGGTGGAGCAGAAGTGCCGTTCTACGCAAGATGAGATGTTTTTGCCCCCAAAACAAAACAAGACAAACTAACCAAATTGAGAAACCTAACCGATTTTGACAAAGATCCCCGATATTGACAAAACTCACCGATGGAGACAAACCTCCTGAAGAAGGAAAAACTACCGAAGAAGATTGAAACACCCCATTCAAGACTTTAAGAAGAAACAAAATACACAAAATACACACATTACAAATTTACGAAAAAACAAAGACACTAAAAAAACATAGCAAGTAATAATTAATGAACTACCAAAACAACAGCAAACGCGCACAGCATAACGAAATACATTAGCTAATTTGAAGACAAATGGCTTGAACGCCAAATTATATATATGTATATATATATAATATTGAGGATAAATCCCAGAGCCACGAGAAACGGATGTAGCATCTTTTAATTTTTCACTACGTTTCGAAAACTACAAGTTTTCATCTTCAGGCTAGAATAAGTTTACAAAGTTAATATGCATAAAGAAAACTTGAAAAGGCCAACAAGACATTATTTTACAGGTGACCAATTACAGAATATCAGTAGAAAGTACTACAAGTTAAATTTAATATGACTTGGCAACAGTTAAATTTGCTTTAAGACTGACTCAAAAATTAGTTCATAAATTTAAAGATTATTGCAGAAATTAATTACAAACTAAGAGAAATTGACTTGGCATTATTTAAAGATAATAAATTTAAACTTTTTTTTTTATTATTAAATTTTGTAAAGACTAACAGTTAAAAACATTTAATATAAAAACGGAAAATTTGGGTACTTACTAAAGCGGATCCATCCTAGAGAGTGAATGGTAGGTTTAACAAAGGGGCTAGTATATATATAGGTTACATTGACGGTTGGTTTATTAAAAGGCAAACCAACTAACAAACTGTAGTTAAAATTAGTTAATTAATAATGATATTGCACTTAAATCTTCATTGAGTGTAGGTTTGTAGTGTTTTATATATAGAGATTCGAGGGTTATGATGTTGAATCTTTATTTACTAACATTCCCCTAAACTATACAATCAGTTTAATATTAAATAAGGTATTCCATTCCCAAAATACTTTTCATGGATTTTCACGAAGCCAATTAAAAAAAGCGCTGGAATTAAGTCTTTCTGAATCTTGGTTCACGTTTAATAATAAAGTTTACTGCCAGATCGATGGTGTTGTAATGGGTTCTCCAATGGGACCACTTGCAGCTGACTTTTTTATGACACATCTCGAAGATCAAATGTTTTCCACTAATTTAGATTACAAACCCTCCTTCTACCGCCGTTTTGTTGATGATTCCTTGGCAGTTTTTAATAATCCTGCACATAGCCAACTTTTCTTTAATTTTTTGAACACTTTACACCCTAACATCAAATTCACCATGGAAGTCGAGTCAAATGATAAGATGCCCTTTCTTGACCTTTTAATCAACCGAGATAATGACCAACGAAAAATTCAAACAACCATTTACAGAAAAAAAACATTCACAGGACTAGGTTTGAACTACTTTAGTTTTTGTGATTTCGGTTATAAAATATCCACAGTAAAAACTTTAATACATAGAAGTTTCTCGCTATCATCCACTTACCAATCAATCCATAATGAATTTATTTTTCTTAGGAAGTATTTTATAAATAATTTATTTCCTTCTGACCTATATGATAGAGTTTTAAAAAAGCTATTTGATAATCTCATTGACCCCCCTCAACCCTGCATAAAAGTTCCTAAAATGCCCATATATTTACTAATTTCAGAGATGGGTTTTTTGAACGATACTTTTAAAAGAAAAATCTTATTTATTTATAAAAGATATTTTCCCCAAATCAACCCCAAAATAGTTTTTATAAACAAACTATCGATAGGAAGTTTCTTTAACAGTAAAGATCCTATCTCTTTGGAGTTCCGCAGTGATAATGTCTATTTATTTAAATGTCCCAGTTGTACTGGAGCCTCTTACATTGGTAGCACTGTTAGGTCTCTTGGAGCTAGGTTCTCTGCTCATATGGGGATTAGTTGGCGTACAAGCAAAATATTAAATAGAAAGGAAAAGTCATCTATTAGGGAACACACCATAAGCTGTAAAACTAACATTTCTATTGAGAATTTTAAAGTATTAGCCTTTAACAACAACAAACATTGCCTAAGAACCCTCGAATCTCTATATATAAAACACTACAAACCTACACTCAATGAAGATTTAAGTGCAATATCATTATTAATTAACTAATTTTAACTACAGTTTGTTAGTTGGTTTGCCTTTTAATAAACCAACCGTCAATGTAACCTATATATATACTAGCCCCTTTGTTAAACCTACCATTCACTCTCTAGGATGGATCCGCTTTAGTAAGTACCCAAATTTTCCGTTTTTATATTAAATGTTTTTAACTGTTAGTCTTTACAAAATTTAATAATAATAAAAAAAAAGTTTAAATTTATTATCTTTAAATAATGCCAAGTCAATTTCTCTTAGTTTGTAATTAATTTCTGCAATAATCTTTAAATTTATGAACTAATTTTTGAGTCAGTCTTAAAGCAAATTTAACTGTTGCCAAGTCATATTTAATTTAACTTGTAGTACTTTCTACTGATATTCTGTAATTGGTCACCTGTAAAATAATGTCTTGTTGGCCTTTTCAAGTTTTCTTCATACATATTAACTTTGTAAACTTAGCCTAGCCTGAAGATGAAAACTTGTAGTTTTCGAAACGTAGTGAAAAATTAAATGATGCTACATCCGTTTCTCGTGGCTCTGGGATTTATCCTCAATATTAAATGCAGGCTTCACGGCCGAGCTCCATATGGATATATATATATATATATATATATATATATATATATATATATATATATATATATATATATATATATATATATAAACAAAATGATAAACAACAACGGAACTGCAAAACATAATTTTTTTTAAAACGATAGGCCTGATCACCAGGCTCTAGCACCTTTTTGCACCCTACCACACTTCTTTCTCTTTTCACTTTGAATGGACCGTAAGGTCTCCTATGTTACTTTCTTTCCTTGTAACCACTGGTCTACTTTCCACTGTCTCTCCACACACCTTTTCTATCCCCTCACCTGCATACTCTCACATACCCGGGTCAGGTCTCTGCCGACTGCTCGTCACCGACTAGCACGCACGCACTCTTTGAAGCTCGGATGCTCGCCTGTTAGCACTCTCCAACGATAGAAGAAGAACATTCATAGAAGAAGAAGTATACATTGAAGAATCTTTGCTCGCTCAAGCATCCCATCCTCAGGGAAACTTTATTTGACCCCGCCAACGTATTCATCCTCACTTCCTTTCTACCTTCTCTCACCTCTTATTCACCCCACTCACCCCCCCCCCCCCCCACCAAAGAGAGAATAATACATTTCATCCAGCCATAATTTTTTAATATGTCCGGCTAATTTCACCACCCTCCCCTACCTCGGGGTAACCTCATCTGGATTGGGAAGCTGCCTATCATCCCCGCCTAGTTCAAACTATGCCCTGCACTGAGCAAAGGCATAATTTGAGGCTCCGAGGGAAGCAGGTTTGAGGCCTAACCCACTGCAGAACTCGGACTCATAGGAACCTGGTCAATGGGACTACGCTGCAAGTCCTGGGGTGTTCCAAAAGAACCTCCGGGGGTGCCCGGCCAAGACCATAGAGGGAGATAAAACCGTCTCTATGTAAGTTGGACGCAGCGTGGAATATCCAAAACCCCGAGGGGGCGGCACCCAGGGCGGTGGGAGTTGATTCGACCACCGTCCATCAAAAAGTTCGCCATGCTTCACCCCTCGGAGGATCCCACCCAGGTTCACTCATTTAATCATTCATCCATTCACTCATCAATCATCATCCCATTAACTCATCTAAGGCAGCAACCCTAATCTGGACACGAGAAGTTTTCAAAAAAGGTAGGGCAAATTCACTCATCCAAATATAAATATCATAATTTTTCTACCTGGAAAAATATAAATACAGACACATAAATTAAAGGAAAGTACCATTTTGAAGAATATCCAGTACTGGGGGACCGTCCCCCTCTGGCCTAATGGGTTTTGGAAGGACATACAAAACCAGATCGGGTAAAAACCTTCCAAACCATCTTCTCAGATATAGGTGTGGTCGTCTAGAGATTAAAAGAGCAGTATAACGGCTACGTCACACTATGCGATACTGAAAAAGATCTTGACAACTTGATCAGTGAAAACATAGCTAAAAAACTAAAAATAAATAGGGCTGGCTGCCAGAGTACCACCTGCTGTCGCAATTAAGAGGTCGGTAATATGTAGAAAACTTGACCCGTGGATAGGAGAACACTCCGCAGAGAAAATTAAAGAAGAGATAGAGAAAAATCAAGAATGGGCAAAAATAGAGGAGGTAATTAAATTTAGAAAACAAAACGGAGAGGAATACTCTCATGTATTTAAAGCAATATTTAAGGATACCGAAATGGCATCAAAAGCTGCCGAAAGTGGAATACTCGCGTTCTACACTAAAATAGCACCCGAACAGATAGAAAGAGAAACATTCGTCTCTCTCCTGGTCTGCTTCAAGTGTTACGCCCTCGATAACCACACAACCCTTGAGTGCACATTCCGATGAATACCCTAACCAAAACACAAATGTCCAAATTACAAGTAATCCAAAACTACGCAACCAGATTCATAACCAATTCATCAAAACTGGATGCAATACCATCAGT
Source organism: Ceratothoa steindachneri (assembly GCA_963969495.1). Lineage (NCBI taxonomy): Eukaryota > Metazoa > Arthropoda > Malacostraca > Isopoda > Cymothoidae > Ceratothoa > Ceratothoa steindachneri. The sequence continues at coordinate 5,864,073 of OZ018320.1, read as the reverse complement.
GGAACTACACCGAAGAACAAAATTGAAACCAATTAATCAAGTCTTTCACGAACGTGCCAGAAAAATATGGCACAAATTAGAAGAGGAACTCCCAAACGATATAACCGATAAAGGGTCCGAAAAAATATACAAAATGATGTCCAACCAATATATCGATAGAACACCGGAAAAAGACCCTTTATGTACATATAATTAGCTCTTAAGAAAACAAACTAGTAATCACATAATAATAAAAGTAAGATATATATATACATGTGAAAAAAAAGAAAAAAAAGAAAAGTGTATTTAGATATAAGTGTATATAGATCTATGCGCGAGAATAAAAATAATGATAAAAACAAAACCAAAACAAAACCATATATATATATATATATATATATATATATATATACATGTATACATATTTGCATAAGAAGATACAGTAAGAAAATTTACAGAAAAGTAAAAAATTCTGACACAGCCCTCGAGAGTGCACCTCATAAAATAACATTAACTATTGAAATAGTAGAAATACTTCAAAGAATTAAAAAAAGAAAACAAAGGCTCGAACGATTTCCTCGAAAGAGAAAACATCGTACAAATAAATACATATGAAATTAAGAAAACAAAGGCTCCTAAGCTGTAAAATATTAAACAAAGCAAAATAAAGTAAAGCAAAATAAAACAACACAAAAGCGATTGCCAGGTAACCTGGTACACACTTACTCACACATCAAAAACATACAACATCGACATTATTACCCTACCATTAACAACACATCAACCATCTCTCCTTCTACACTATTATTTCTATCTATCCTATATTATTCTCCCTCATATTCACCACTTTTGTTATCCCGATCCCGAGGTCTCTGCCGACGGCCGAATATCCGACTACTGCGCTCTGCTAAACAACCAACGGATACAGCACTTTTACTTGTTTAGTGACTGACTTTTGAGCACTGCCTACATAGACGAACGCCTATTCTGGAAGTCTTACGGTGAACACAGTTTCATCCTTCAGAAAGAGAATATACTTTTCACGTCGAACCCACGTAATTCAAGGAGGGCTTAAGCACCCGTCCATCGCTCTGCGTGCGAACCCGCTCGGATGTCTGCCATTCATTGATTTCGTCTTAACTATGCTGGCCACTTGGACTGGCATAATTAAGGGCTTATGTGAAAACTGGTTTGAGGCATAGCCCACAGCAGAAGCGTAAGTCAGAAATCGTCTCGATACTGGGGCATAACTGTGAGTCCCGGACGGAGGAGAAATCCTCATCGCCCGGGGGACCCGGCCAGAATCATAGAGGGAAGTACTCCCGTCTCTATGTAGTTGGATGCAGTTATGGCGTATTTACCCGTGAGGGGGTGGCAAAAACTTAGCGGTCGTTGATTCGGCCGCTATGCATTAAGTCCACCAAGCTCAACCCTCTGAGGTCCCCACCCGAGACCCACCCCATACATCTATCACCCATCATACTGGCAGCATACGAGCGGGGGAACAACAGGAAAATGGACGGGGGCGTTTCTCACCATTAATTTGACCCGTTCACAACCTTACTCACACCATCCTTCACCTCCTTTACCACACAAAATACATATTAATTACACTTTAGTTACAGGGAAAGAAGGAATTAGAAGAGGAACACGACGACCATGGAAGCCCTCACTAAGAGGGTCCCCTTAAGGACCATCGCTGGAATGCAGACCCCAACCAAGAAGAACCTACGCGAAATCCTATATATCGAACTCAAGGTGGCACTGGTGGAACTCATCGAAGTTTCATCGTGATTCATCGCCATGTGTGCCGAAACGAAGGATGTGGACCAGCTCCTATCAGTAGAGGGAGCGAGGGTCCTGAAGAACACCGGACTAGAAGCAAACCCCTTCCCCCCCATAAGTGGAAGCAAATAGAAGTGTCATCTGCCGCAAAGTGGAGAGCTGGGTGGGTGAACATAAAACAGATGAACTAAAAGAGGAGATTACGAAAAGCAATCCGTGGGCCCAAGTTCGTGAAATCATTAAATTCCGCGAAAAGACCCACGTGTTCAAGATAACATTCTCCACTACTGACATGGCGAGAAAGGCGACCCAAAACGGTATTCTGGTATTTAATATGAGAATACCAAGAGAAAATATTCAACAGGAAAAGTTCAACAGCATACAAATGTGCTTTGTATGCTACAAGCTAGAAGATCATACCTCAACGACGTGCCCGGATAGGAACAAGCTGTGGTGCAGTGAATGCGCCACAGAAGGGCATAGATACGACAAGTGCGAAAGCTCCACAAAGAAATGCCTAAATTGCAAAGGGAAGCATCGGACAATGGCCCTTAACTGCCCCAAGGGCCGCGAGATAATTAGGAGAAAGGAAGAAGAAGAAAAAAAAAGGCCAAAGAAGTGACTTACGCAAACGTTGCTAGGAAGAATGCAGAGGTGAAGCCTGCATCGGCACCCGCACAAATTAACTTCATCGGGGATCTAAGTGCGAAGATCTTGATCTGCATAAACCATGAAAAGGTGGCAAATGCAGTGAAGCCCGGTTGCTATAACCAAGTTCTCAACGCTCTCCTGAAGGCGAATAACCTCCCTTCAGTAGTTATGCCTAAAGACCCCGATTGCTCCAAGGCTTTCAAGGACTCTGTCATAAGGAGCAACAACGTCAAGTCCGGTTTGGAAGATATGATTGAAGCTCCCTCATTGGAAGAAACCGAGGAAGACCACGAAGAAGAGGAAAAGGCTGGAAGCGAGGATGGATTCTCCTCATCTGACAGCGAAGAAGGCCCCTGCACTCGTACACGAGCTATGAAGAGCAGGTCAAAAACCCCGAGTCCCCCTCCGAAAAAGGAAAACCCTGGGCCGAGTAAAACTGCCCAGCCAGCCCACAAGAAGAAAAGACCTAAGAAGAAGCATAGGTAAAAACAACTCACCATGTTACGGAACGCACTGAAGATAATGGAAATTAACACCAATAGCTGGACGTCGAAAAGTATTCTTTACGGAAATGTATTCAGAGAAATTGATGCAGACATCATACTGATTTCAGAACACGGGATCGACACACATAGAACAGAAATGAAGATCTGGAACTACGATGTGTTGGTCACCAATTATTCGCAAGAGCGGTACGATGGCGCCACTATTGCAATAAAGAAAGGGATCAAATACAAGCAGGTACGGAATCTAGAAGAATCCTACCTCGCGATTGTGGTCGAACTTGACTTAGGAAAGTTGGTCATTGCTACAGGAAATCAACCGCCAAGGAGAGATGTGTTGCCTATTCACACTCTCACTGGCCTATTTGGCAGAAGAGCCCTCACTATATTAATGGGGGATCTGAACGCCAGATGCCGAGAATACGGTTACAGGGCCTACAACGGTATAGGGAGAAGCCTGGACCTGTTGCTGGACAGGAATATTGCCCAGCGAATAGGCCCCGACTTCCCCACCTATGTCAGAGAACGATATGCCACAAAGCCAGACATTAGTCTGGCGAATCGTCAGCTACCATTCAATTACTACATGGAAGCAGTCCAGGTACCATGTAGTGATCATATAGGCATCCTACTCACTATCAATAGGAACCCTATACAAGTCCCAGTAGTAGTCAGGAAGAACTACAAGAGAGCAGACTGGGCACGGTACGCGCACCTTCTCGAGGCCTACGATCCGCCCAACCTGGACGAGACAATTCTCGAAGATATTGACGAGGCACTCAATGACCTCAATAACCAACTCATCGACGCAGATAGGGCTTGTATCCCTAAATCCGCATATAGGACCATCTCGACCTACGAGTGGTCCGAATATATGAAAGAACTGTACCGTGAACTGAAAATAATGTATGAACTCAACATCGTGAATGCATCGGTTCGCTCGATGCAGAGAAGTAAAGAAATAAAAGAAGAATTGAACCAGTTGATCCTCGAACAGCAGAATAAAAGTTCGGAGGACGCGATCGATAGCCTCGATCACGAAACAACTCCCAAAGAATTTTGGAAGAAGATCAGAATTCTTAAAGGATCGACTGGGAAGAAGCATAAAATCGGGCTAGGAAAAGATGACGGAAACATCGACGCAGAAGAGGAAGAAGTTGAAGAAATATTCCGAAGTTATTTGGAAAAGATCTTCAGTATAACTGAAGAGGAGAACGAAGACTATGACTTAGAGTTCGAAAGCAACATCGTCGTCGAGCTAAACGAAGAAATACACAGGACGCACCCTCACCACCAGGTGGATAGATATCGCGACGGAGACGCCGAGATTACAGAAGAAGAACTACTCGGCGCGCTTCGCTCATTCCAACAAAAAGCCCCAGGATAATCGGGGCTTACAAAGCTTAACTTTGAAAAGGCACCAGCCAGTGTAATCGAAGGAATGAGAAGAATATACAACGCCTGTCTCAATACGAACTACTTTCCGGATGCTTATAAAACAGCCAAGATGATTTTCTTGCCTAAGCACTGAAGGAACCCAACGTTGAAGGAGAGCTACGGGCCAATTTCACTTCTGGAATTTGGCGGGAAGCTCTTCGAGAAGATCATCAACAAAAGACTGGTGTCCTACCTGGAGAAAACTCGCTCTATAACCCACACAAATTTGGGTTTAGGAGAAAGCGAAGTACGGAGATGGCGATTGACGTCATCACGGAAAAGCTAGCCCCATCAAAACGGGAAAAGAGTTACCTGGACATTGTTTGTAGGGATGTATCAAAGGCGTTTGATACGGCGTGACAACGGGGAATGCAGTATAAGATCTTACGACTGGGCTTAAGTGAAAACTTAGAAAGAACTCTCTGTGACTGTCATGGAGATAACGGTGTACATCATTTTAGGGTGCATAGACGGGCCAAAGTTTTCGCTCACTGCGGGCCTACCACAAGGGGGGTGGGGTGTCTGTCCCCCACTTTCTACCTGATTTACACCGAAGATGTCCTAGCCCCTGTAAACCCCACTTGCCTCAACATTCAATTCGCCGATGATTTTACCCAGATAATCACTTGCCCATGGAGGAATGCGCCCTTGCAAGCTCGATTGACAGCAGCAGAAATTGAAAACCTTTACACCTACGAGTCCCGGTGGAAAATCCGTACCAACCAGGAAAAGTTCAAAGTAGTCCCCATAAGCAGGGGACTACTTGAAGCACGCCCAAGAACGAATAACTATGGCCACTGCTGCAGTCAAGACTCTATATAGATTCAGAAATCTTCGCCAAAGCAACAAAAAAAGATCTACACTGCTCTTGTAAGATCGACGTTGCTATACCCCACTTCCGCCCTCTCGTGTGTCTCAAAGATAAGACACAGAAGAGGAGACTACAGGTGGTGCAGAACAAATGCGCGTACCTAATTACAGGTACACGCAGATTGGAAAGAAAAAGACAAGAAGAGCTGCACCGGGAGGCGGGGTTGACTCCCATTAACAATGTCATTGGAGAACGGACAAGGAATATGCTATAAAAGGTCAATCGTGAACTGGACGACGAAATCATCCAAATGATTGACCAGAATAGAAGAGCTATAAGTCGCGCCAGATTTCCAAGCTCCGCGGGGCTTTAACTTGTGAAGCAGAAGTGCCGTTCTATGCAAGATGAGACGTTTTTACCCAAAACAAGTCAAGCTACCCAAATTGTGAAACCTCACCGATTTTGACGAAACCCTCCGATATTGACCAAACTCACCGATGAAGACAAACTTACCGAAGAAGAAAAATCTACCGATGAAGACGGAAACACACCGTACAAGACATCAACGAAGAAACAAAATACACAAACTACACTCATTACAAAATATACGTAAAAACAAAGAAACTACATACAAATTTTATAGTGATAGGCCTGATCACCAGGCTCTAGCATCACTTTGCACCCTACCACACTTCTTTCTCTTTTCACCACTGGTCTCCTTTCCACTGTCTATCTACACACCCTTTCTCAATCCCCTCACCTACGTATACTCTTACACCTTAGCGGGCAGGTCTCTGCCCGTTGGATCCCTAGAAACCTCACGCCCATTGATCGACTTCAACGCCGTCAAAGTCCAAAAGGCCAGAGTTGCACAAGCTGCCTTGCGGATTCGAGGAGCTCAACCATCCCCCCTACAGTCCAGATCTGGCCCCTAGCGACTACTTTTTATTCCGCCAGCTCAAGGCTGCATTGCGTGGACGCCGGTTTGGGGACGATGAAGATATCCAGCTCGCCGTCCAGGAGTGGATTGAACAGCAGTCGGGAGATTTCTGGTTGTCAGGAATTCGAAGCCTCAGGGACAAGTGGCACAAGTGCATTGAAGTCGAAGGTAGTTATATTGAAAAATAATAAAACACTTTTCCTCATATCTCGTTTCCTTATATCTGAATTGCAAAACTTATTGACCGCCTCTCGTAGCAAAAAAAAACTCACCCAAAATCCCAGCCATGGTTAAATTTTTATAAATTTTATGAACTTCAAGTATAATAATAATAATAATAATAATAATAATAATAATAATAATAATAATAATAATAATAATAATAATAATAATAATAATAATAATAATAATAATAATAATAATAATAATAATAATAATAATAATAATAATAATTTTATCTTGATTTTAGAAAACTGCAAAAACTTAGCAGGTCATTCATTAACTAAGGGCCTCCCCCCCGAAATTTTCGATTTTTTCACTTCTTTCCCCCTAAAATCCCATTCTAAACATATAGTTATTGATGATGATGATTATCGATTTTTTTTTCAACAAAACGAATTACAAATGGCGAAGTTCAGAAAATTGATTAAAATTAGGATATAGCTGTTTATATTTTTGTATAATCGACTTTCTTTGTAAAATAGACTTTCCATTTTAATCTTTAGAAAATAAAGGAAACCAAAATGAAAATATTTAATACACTTTAAATAGGAAAAAATACGCTCTGAGGATTCTTTTTCAGGATTTCAAAAGATTTCCGATGTTTTTTTGCCTTTAAGCCTATTAAATAAACAAGGATCTAAAAAAAATAAACAATGAGTAAATTACTAGGAGACAAAAGAGGGTTTTTGCATATTAAATGTTTTTATCCAATTTCTTTTTTAGAGTTTATTTATATATCGAAAAATTATATATCGAAACGTTTTTAAAGTTATTTATAAGAGTTGATTTAGAGTTTTAAATAATAGGCTTTATGGCTCGTCAATAACCCTATATTTTAAGAACGAGATTATTTGAAGGTGTTTGAATAAGATTTGTTCTTTTAGTTCGGTTGTCACCTAAGAGAAAAATAAAAGAAGAAGAAAAAGAAGAAAATATAGGAAGAATAAAAAGAAGAAGAAGAAAAAGAAGAAGAAGAAAAGGAAGAAGAAGAAGAAGAAGAAGAAGAAGAAGAAGAAGAAGGTGTTGAGGGTGTTAAAATAAAGAATCTATAAAGAGGATTAAATAAGTGGTTAAGGTTAGCAAATAAGGCCGTAGGCCACACCCCCGCAGGGGTACCTGTTTAACCAAGCTCTTCCTGTTAAGGAAGAGAACAGCGGCTCGTTTTTCTTATATTTGACGTTCATATCCAACTTATTTCTAAAGTTTACCCTTTTTCTCACCTTATACATTTTACTCAATGACTCTAAGAATAAAAAAAAATTCTAAATCGTTAAATTCATAAAATAAGTTACAATTAATCTACACGATTTTTTGGTGATGGTACTTTTTGTATATAAAATAAAATTAGATAAAGATTAAAATTGAAAATCTATTTTAGAAATAACTTTGATAGAATTTCGAATATATGAAAAAATAAAAAAAAAACAGAAACAATCATACCTTTTTAATAAATTTTCTGAACTCCACCATTTATAATTCTTTTTGTTTCAATAAATTCCAAAACATTTGATAATCATTTTACATTGGGAGTTTTATTATGTGCAAACGTTGGTGAAATTTTAGGTTTCAAAATATCAACTGTTTCCATTATTTTGTCCAATCCCTCTAAGTGTGTTACAAAACGCAAAGCTGATCAGGTAAAGATCGATAATCTTCAACATAACACAATGACTATGAGAAATCTTTCGTTGGATTACACCAACCTAACAATATTATTACTCTTAATAATAAAAGTAATGATATTAATAAAACAAAAACTGGATTTACTAACAGATTAGGCTAATATAACAATTTTTGTTTTAAGAGATTTAAGCAATGAAAAACAATCAAGTAATTGTACAAATTATTCAGTTGCTTCACTAAATAATGTTGCTTTTAAAGTCGTATAAAAATGACAAATGAATCGCGTTGATTAAAAGAAAATAGGAGACAATCTCAAATGCGAAGAGATCGGTATCCGAGAGAATCTTGAGACTAGAATTTCCTAAATTTAAGAAGCGCGATTAAAATAGCAATGGTTTTCCTTTTCGACACTGCACCAAACATGCCTGGGGATGCCCTTCCTCCACCCCAAGCAAGGGACACTATCAAGTAGATCATTCTATCAGCCAGAAAATATGAAGCGTGCCTCCACGGGGGATGGAAACGATTCTGTGTCTTGCCAAGAGAAAAGAGAAGGTTAACACATCCAATTAATACGTTTCTCTTGGTCTATTTGATAAATCCACATACTTGGACTGGATGTGTCCCATGTAGTATTGAAGTGCCAAACCATTGCTATTTTAACTGCATTTCATAGCTGTATCATTGCAGTAAATAAAATATAAAAGGAAAAACGAGCTAAACAGGCATGTTTAATAAGGAGATCAATGAACCGCTGTTCGGGGAAATATTAAAGAATTCTGTTGTAAAGATTTACAAGAGAGTTAAAAGAGAAGAATTTAGTTGAAATTTTGTTGTCGGGTAATTAATAAGAACATACCGATTTCCATGTTCTTCAAGAAAGTTATGTAGTTGTTTAGACATGTAGGATTAATGGAACCCCATTGAGCGATTTAATTTGTGATTTTAGATAAAATAAGTGAAGTGTATAATGTGAATTTTGTGTGTAAATTCAGGGGCTGAAAATTCGTTTTAATGAATCCATAGGCTGGAAGAAGTTGCTTTAGAGTAGTTGCCAGTGGGTATAGTCTATCGTTAATTCAACACCAAAGACATTAGTAGAGTAACATCTATAAATACATTGATTAGAAGTAGGTTGTTTGGCTTATTGCAGGAGAATAAAAAATAGCCGATAGTGTAAAACATAATTTATTTTTGTAATGTAATTAAAAGTTAAGTTTCATCTACTTTATATTAATTACACTTAACGTTAAACATTTCAAGCCTTCTTAAGCTTTAATTTTGATGATTATAGGATATAGGTGACGAAATCAGAAATCCAATTTATCAAACGATTAGAAAATTCCATAAGATCAATGAGAACAGGAAATCCAATACAAAAACAAGAAGAAAAGTCCCTACAATGACCTGCGGCGTTTTTGCGATAATCGCTTACAAGTGCCTTTGAATGACTAAATGAGGGTTCTGTCACTAGATGGCGCCACCCAGCGCCAAATCCGATGGTAGATTTGAAATCTCCAGGGTGAATAACCATATTTTCCATGGTCATATGGTTATTTCATGGATCTAAGTGGGTACAATTGTACTTTACTGCTTTTGAAAAAAAAGCGACGCCTTGACCTAGCGCTTCGCCACAGGTAATGATCAAATTTTTTTTTATTTATATACTCAATACTTAATTGTTCTCCTTTACCATGAATTACTGCATCAATGCGGCGTAAAAGGAAAGCGATCAACTTGTGGCCACTGCTGAGTTGTTTTTAAGTCCAGGTTGCTTTGATAGTGGCCTTCAGCTCTTGTGTATGGTTGGGTCGGGAGTTTCCTCATGGTAATATCCAATAGGTTATCAATGCAGTTTATGTAAAAGGATATGGCTGTTCAATTGAACACAGAAATGGGAAGGTCAGAAAACCATTTTTTAGTTATTTTGAAACTGTGTGCAGGTCCTGACGACAAAGGAAATAGGAATCTACATATAGCTTGTCACGAGGTGGAAACTTTAAGTGCTCTAAAATCTCCTTACAGAGAGCATTGTGGCTTTGGACGTGAAAACACCAGCAGATAACATGGCACTCAAAATAATCAGATTCTGCAGAAACTTTACACTAGACTTCAAAAACCTTGGATTTTGGGCCTCTACACTCTTACTCCAAATTTCAAAATGATATGCAAAATTTACTTTCATTGGAAAGGAGGACTTTGAACCACCGAGCAACAGTCCAGTTCTCTTTCTCTTTAGTCCAGGTAAGAGTAACAAAGAGTAACAAGGAAGGTAAGTACCCTAGGAGACCTTACGGTCCATTCAAAGAGGGTACCTTTAGGCTAGCAATCGAGCGGGCACATGGCTGCTCAATTGATTGCGTCCCTAAAAGGCCACTTTTCAAGACTTTGTCTAGTCTTGACTTGAACTGGTCAACAGATTCACTGTTGACAACTTCCACTGGAAGTGCGTCCACTTACCGCAGATACTGTAAGTGAAAAAATTTCCACACAGATTGCGGTTGTAACGCTTCAGTTCAAGTTTGAAGCCGTGATTGCGCGTTCTGTTCTCACTCAGTATGAAAATATCCCGGTAGTCAACATTGTCGAACCCTCGAAGTATTTTGAAGACCTCGATGAGCTGACCACGTAGTCTACGGGTTTCCAGCGATAACAGATCTAACTCCCTTAGTCTATCCTCATAACATTTATGTCGGATAGAGGGAATCAGTTTGGTTGCCCTAGCTTGTACGCGTTCCAATCTCGCGATGTCCTTTCGCAATGAATGACTCCAAAATTGTACGGCATACTCCAGGTGCGGTCGGACAAGTGAGTTGTACAGGCACAGTACAATCTCCTGGTTCCGATAACCAAACTGGCGCTTAATATAGCCTAGCATCCTTTGGGCCTTTTTCTCCGCCTCAATGCACTGTTTCGAGAACTTGAGGTCACTAGTGATTGTTACACCCAAGTCCTTCTCAGTGTCGGTGGATTCCATAGCAGTGCCCTTAAGGATATACTGAGATTGGGGGTTTTTGTGGCCGATATGCATCACTTTGCATTTCCCCACGTTAAAAGGCATTTGCCACGTGTCCGACCACTCCCCAATCTTCCCAAGATCTTCCTGCAGGCGGGCAGTATTTCCATCCTTTGCAACGTTCATACCAAGCTTGGTATCGTCGGCAAATTTGGAAATCTTGGCAACCATGTCACCGTCCATGTCGTTGACGTAGATGATGAATAGTAGTGGTCCCAGGACAGAACCTTAAGGCACCCCGCTAGTAACGAACACCCACTCAGAAGACTGTCCATTCACCACCACCCGTTGCCGTCTGCCACTTAGCCAGTTCTCGATCCAGCCGGCTACCTTTCCGTCTATGCCAAGCGCTCGCACTTTCCGGAGAAGGCGGCGGTGTGGTACCTTATCAAAGGCTTTCTGAAAATCTAGGTAGACCACATCCACCGCCTTGTTCCGATCGTGCTCACTGAAAACGAAGTGAAAGAATTCCACAAGGTTCGTCAGGCATGACCGTTGACTTCGGAAGCCGTGATGGGAACTCCTCAGTAGCAGGGTTGACTCTAAATACGACGTCATTTTGTCCACCATGACGCTTTCCATGAGTTTACCGACTATCGAAGTCAGACTGATAGGTCGGTAGTTCGACGGTTGGTTAGGGTCTTATTTCTTGAAGATAGGAGTCACCTCCGCCTCACGCCAGTCTCTAGGAACGCATTTGGTCCGGATTGACATGTTAAAGATAGCGCACAGATGTCGTGATACTTCATCGCACATTTCCTTCAACACTTTAGGTAGAAACCCGTCCGGTCCAGGGGACTTATTCGTCTTTAGGTCAGCGATCTTTTACTTTATTTCTCCTTCGGTGAAGTCCATTGCCTCCAGCTTTTCCCCCGAGTAGGAATCCGTCAGCTGAGGAATGGGACCACACTCTTCAGTAAACACTTAAGAGAAGTAGTCGTTGAGGAGGTTAGCATTTTCTGCCTCTGAATGCTTTAATGTCCCCTCCTCATTCCTCAAAGGGCCAATCGTTCGACGGATTGGTTTACGGCTGTTCACATATCCAAAAAACTCCTTGGGATTCTCTTTACAGAGTCTTGCCACTCGGAGTTCCTCAGACCGCTTAGCAGCCCTTATGCTGGACTTCACTCTCCTGGCTAGCCGCTGGTATTCGTCAAAGTCACCCGAGATCTTTGATTGCCGGTACACATTTCTCTTCTCCCTAAGTAGTTGCCCGATTTCTCGATTAAACCACTTTGGTTGAACAGAGGACCGACGGGGGGCATTTCAGAGGGATAAAACGCGATTGAAGACTCATGAATGTGGTTTTGAAACTGTTCCAAGAGTCTTTAACAGCATCGCATTCTTCTAGCCTCGCGTCAGTCAGTCCCGCGCGTAGACCTGCAAAGTCTGCTCTTCTCAAATCCAGTTTCCTTGATTTACTAGTTGCAGGCTCTGCCTTGGGGACTTTGACCCTAAATCTAATTAGTCGGTGGTCACTGCCACCGAGCTCTTCGCCAACAGAGAGGTCCTCAACGATGTCATCCTCAGAGGTGAAAACCAAGTCGAGGATATTGTCTCCTCTCGTTGGCTCTCTCACCCATTGAGTGAGGAACTCGTTGTTCGTGAACTCCAGGAGTAGTGCGTTCTCGCCACAGGGTTCTCTGGTTTCCCAGTCAACTTGTGTGTTAAAATCACCCATGACGATACACACTCTGTCTTCGACAAGTTCTCCTAGTAGCTGGTACAGATCTCTGTCCTTTTCAACGAGTTGGGCAGGAGGTCTATAAAGCACCAGGGTCCTGTATTTGGCAGGACCTATCTCTAGGTCAACACCTAGTAGTTCATGGTCGGATATGATGTTGCAATCCGTCGAGTTGAGAGTATCCTTGACATACAACATCACACCGCCACCCTCTCTGTCTGGCCTATCTTTCAGGAAGAGCTGGTAACCGGGAATCGTGAATTCACCTTCAAAATCTCGGCTTGAGGTTTTTATCCACGACTCCGTTTTGACTACCATCTCAGGTTCCTCTGTTACTACGAGGCCACGGAGCTCAAGAAACTTATTCCTGATTGACCTCGCATTGAACAGAAGAACTTTGAGGGAGTCCCCTAGTGTAGGAATCCCTACGCTATTCCGTTTCCCGGCTTCTCTGTTTTCGTGGTCACACCCTTTTTGACGACCTCCGCGAAGGTCGTTCCAGGAGTGACACGGGCATGCTGGCGCACGTCCGCTTTCGCTCTGTTTCGAACGCTCCTTTGGGTGCGTTCCACGACATCTTGAATTAGATTGGCGAGAAAGGCCTTCCCTTTAAAGGAGAGATGTACCCCGTCCCTTTAGTAGAGGTCTTCTCTACCGATAAAGGTACGATAGGTGTCCACGAAGAAGAATCCTTCTGCCGTGCAGAGATCCGCCAACCTTCTGTTTACTGCGACGTTTCTTTCCTTGAGCAGTTCGGTATGGACCTCTTCTCGGAAGCATCCCAACCACCACACGTTTGCGGGTTTGAAGCCCTATGTCGTCCACGGCTCCCATCACTGTTTGGATGGTCTTACCACTGAGGCCAACCTTACCCCCTCTGAGGTAGAGGTCGTTGCCCCTCACCATCAGAGCAACAACTGAATTCTCAGAAATCTGAGCTTTCTCTGCCTCTACTCTGATGTTGTGGTTACCCCGTCCTGACATGCAGCTTACCTTCACGCTAGTGCGAAGGCGGGCTGCTAGCAGCGGCTGCAGATCCCGTGTTTGCGAGTCACCAATGAGGGTGACCTTCGGACACTTGGTCTCTGAAGACGGGGTCTTCCCTTGTGGAAGAGGCCTCCCCTTTTCCTCTTTACTCTCCACATTCTTATCTTTCTTTTTCTTCTTCTTTATCTGTTTTTCTTCTATTTTTGTTTCTACTTTTGTTTCAACTATGTTCTTTTTCTTTTTTTCTTCGTTTCTCCTTTTTTCTTTATCTCCTTTTCTCTCGCCTCAGCTAGCTTAGCCTCAGATGATGCCGGAATGTCCGCTTCCTTACCAGGGGATTCCGACACGTCAGTGGGCGGCGCATTTTCTAGGCATCGAACCTGAGCTACGTTAAGGGCTTCGAGCTTCTCCCACTTGCCCTCAAGGACCTTAGCTCTCTCCTCTGAGGCTATATAGAGGTCTTTTAATTTTTCCACCTCTCGCGTCAATATGCAAGTAGTGCAGATACTTTCAAGGCGCTTCTGATTTTGTCTCTGGTTTAGGAGTGGCTTGATATTAAGAATTCGAAGGTTGTAGTTCCTTTCCTGGACATGTCTGTGCGTAGCAGCGATTGATGCACTGACGCCAACATTACTCGACTCCATGTGAAGTATACAAGGTTCCTGAATCGACTTTTCATCACAGTACTCTCAAGGCTGTGGTCATCTTTAATGATTGTGCACCTTTACTCACCACATTTATAGAGCATTCTGTGAAATAGACCAAGAGATGCACGTAATTTATAATTTTTGAATAGTAAAAGAGTCAAAATTGTAATGAAATATTCTTATAGTTTGTGATACTGGTTTCTGATTTTTCCTAAACTATAACCATAATCATTAAGATTAAAACACAAAAAATCGTAAAATATTTCACATTACGTGTAGTGAATATATAAAAGTTTACTTTTAATTAAATCAAGAAGATATATAAACGTTTTCACTAATTATCATTTATGAGTTGTCCGAGTAAGTGGTTTTATTGATTTTCAGTGATAGTTTCTTAGCAGTAAACTAGTGATAGATATTAGATAGCTGAATGTTAAGGTTAGCTATTAATATGTGACGGTCGTTCTAAGCCATAAATACATAGGTATCATCAGCATAGTGTATGAAATTGAATAAAATGGAAGAAAGGGAAATATCTTAAAAGTAAATTTGAAAGAGTAGGGGTCTAAGACCGAACCTCGAAGGACTCATATTGTGGTGATACCTGACGGGACTGAGGGTATCCCATCAGCGGTTAAATATTGTTGGCGGTTTGTCAGGTAGGATTTGAACCAGAGATTAGTGATGCAACGCACTTCAATTTGATTAAGTTTATTGAAAATAACTTTGTGATTACTGTATTAAACCCATGAGACAATCAAGAAAGACTTAAATAATTGAGTGTACATTGCGTACACCCACTTATTTATCTTTCTCGATTATCTCATGGGTTTAATACAGTAAATTATATAGTTATTATTAATAATATTAATCAAATCGAAGTGCGTGGCATCACTAATCTATGGTATGAAATGTTTTAATAAGAGAATCATGGCTTGCGTTAGACGTGCTGACGTTCGGACAGAATCAATATTGATGAGGGATAAAAAATGTGACTTGTGGAAGAAATCCAATTAGTTCCTTAACAGTTATTTGTACTAATAATTTTGCTTATTAATGTCATTAACTAGTGCAACATCTACACTGAAATTTTATTTAAACAGGAAATTACAACAGTGTAGTGAAAGTTTTACAGGTATGTTAGCATTTGTGTATGTGAAATCTTACTACTGAAAATGCGTTCTTTGTAGTCTAATGTGTAAATGTTTTGGATCAAAGGAACAACCTTTTAGAAATAAATCTAACACTAATTTACGGAGAGCAAATTTCTTCTCCTCGTTTTTTAGATCTCCCTTTGATGCAATTTCTTCAAAGACAATTAAACTTTGTTCAGAAAAAAACCCTCAAAATTTAAAGCACAAAATAAAAGTGAGCGAAAAAAACAACTTTTTCTTTCGAAAGGTCGATGAAGTATTAAATGAAATATCCATAGTAACCAAATCTGGGACTTGTTTGAAAAACAATTTATGGATGAATGTACTATTTTTCTCCAAAGTAACCAAGGCTCAGACGTAGTTCAAAAATAGTTTGCGGATTGAAGTGTGAAGATGTTATTAGTCTCAATAACCAGACGGGATCAACACAATATTTCGAATACCGATACTAATAGGCGCTGACGGGAAACTATTGCAGGGGGGAAATAGAGAAGAGGAGGATAATTTCTCAATAGACTTCGGTTGGTGTAATCGAATCCCTCCCATAGTAGTGGGCGGGATGTCGAAACCGGACCCCCAGCGAGGCAGTGCCATTTGACTCTTTGATCATGAAGTTTACCAGGGTCCCTTCTTGCCTCATTTCTTAGGTTGACGAGCGTAGAATTTTATACCTGTAACCTGGAGGAAAGCTCCCCATCCCTGCCCTAGGACTTCCAGTAGGCTCAAACTAGATTGACTTTACCAGGGCTTGACTCATTCTGGACAGTTACACTTTGCCCATTACTTCAACACTTTATTTACAAGCTTTTTCACACCTATTTTTCATGGCTGATGGCTAAGTTTTGGGGCTAATCGCTGACTATCTTCCATCCACTCATCCCAGATTGAGGGGGCGGGGCCTTAACACGATAACACCTGCCCTTTCCACTATTTCTAGTCTCCCCATCTTTCTTTTCTTATCTAATCCGGGGGGTGGGGGTTGATAAGGGCGTCAACCATCTTGAGGTTGACATCTGGATAGTTTTGTGCACTTCCCACTCTATTGACTTCAGGATGATCCGTTGCTCTGTTCTCCCACACCTTTATTCTTCCTTCTTCACTTCATTTACAGATTTATCCTTCCATCTTTCCGAATGGTTCGCCCTCGTTAGATTATCACTTTAAATTTGGGAAACAAAAATTCTTGCTCTCGTTGGTTTCCGAACCTTTTAGGGCCAAACTCTTTCCTTTCATTGGCCCTTCCCTTTTCACCGTTCCTCCTATCATTCGTTGTGTAGAATCACAAAAATACCCTCGTTGGATATATAACTTTCCTCTCTAAGAAACGATTCTTTCATCCATTAAATTACAGAGGCTTATCAAATCTTCCTTTAAATAAGGTTCATTTTCGGCATCGTAGCCACCAGTCTTAAGTTATAAAGTAACCCAAAATCATAAGTGAGGATATAATTGGAGGCGACTAAATTACTACTCAGAATCGCCTAGGAATCAGCGTCGGCCAAATGAAAGCAAAGATAATTTAGGCCGATTTCTTTCAGTTCCCTGGATTTCATTTGCGGAGGAAATGAGGATGGACGAAAATTGCATTAAATGGGACTTGCTTTAATATTTATGCGCTTTTTCTCTATATTTCACGCATGTTAAGAAGAGAGAGAGAGAGAGAGAGAGAGAGAGAGAGAGAGAGAGAGAGAGAGAGAGAGAGAGAGTTACATAGAGTTATATAGATACACAGATCACACGGGCCTTACGGCCCAGACTAAGGTAATCTGGCCTTAAATCTACTGCCACTTACACATAGAATAGTAGAAGTAAAGGATAGAAAAGTTTTAGGCTCTCCCCACCCTCCACTCCCTCCGGCAAAAGCCGTACATGAAATAATTTGGGAAAAGTACCTTGCAGGTGTAAGAAGACAGTACCTAAAGGAAATTTGCATTGAATAGTAATTAAATGAAATGAATATGAAAACCACTTACATAAACCTGAAAGAGTTATATTTTTGTAATATTATTTTATTTTGTAGCTTATGCTAAACAATTCCAATATTTGTTAAGTGTTTGTCTAATCTCATTTTAAATGAATCTATAGTGCTGCTGTCCACTACTGCGTTTGGCAAATTATTCCAATCATTAATAATCGAGTAACTGAAGAAGTTTTTTATTACATCCATAGTGGCTCTTTTACCCTGAAGTTTTGAATCATGTCCACGAGTGGGACACTCCCCTGTCAGTGTGAACAAGTTATTGGCATTAACGTTGTTAAATCCTTTAAGTATTTTGAAGCACTCTATAAGCTGCCCCCTTAGTCTTCGTTTTCTGACGGAAAATAGATTGAGTTTTTTTAGCATCTCGTGGTAAGGTTTGTTACGTACTGACGGGATAAGTTTTGTCGCTTTGTGTTGTACAGCTTCTAATTTATCTATGTCTTTTATTAAGTAAGGGGCCCAGAACTGTACAGCGTATTCGAGATGGGGCCTGACAATACTTTTATATAGTGGCATAATTATCTCCTCGCTTTTATAAGTAAAGTTTCTTTTTATAAATCCTAGTGCTGTGTTAGCTTTGTTTGCAGCAGCTGCGCATTGGTTTGATGTTTTTAAGTTTTCTGTAATTATTACTCCTAAATCTTTAACCTGCGGGGTTGTGTTTATTAAGCCGCACTGCATTGTATAGGTGTATTTTTTGTTTTTTGTTCCGCACTGAAGGATTTGGCATTTGTCGATATTAAATGGCATTTGCCATTTCTCAGACCATTCGGTAATTTTATTTATATCAGCTTGCAGGCTAGCCCTGTCATCTTCGCATAATACTGAGTTACCTATTTTCGTGTCATCTGCAAATTTAGATATGATATTATTTATGTCATTGATGTATATAGTAAATAAAATAGGCCCCAGGACTGATCCCTGGGGAACACCGCTGGTAACAGATACCCAGTCCGATTCCACGCCATTTATTATCACTCTCTGCTTCCTGTTTTTTAACCAGCTACTAATCCATCCGTATATCTTACCGTTAATTCCTAGCGTACGCACTTTGTTCATGAGTTTCTGATGGGGAATTTTGTCAAATGCCTTTTTGAAATCTAGGTAAATTATATCTAATGATTTAGTATCGTTATATAGGTTGAAAAGGTTATGGTAAAAGTCGATTAGGTTTGTTAAGCACGATCTCTTAGACCTAAAACCATGCTGGCTATCACGTATAAGGTTATTGTTTTCGAGGAACTCTACTAGCTTGTCTCTAATGATCGTTTCGAGCAACTTTCCAACTATTGAGGTTAAGCTAATGGGTCTGTAATTACTGGCCTGGTTTTTACATCCCTTCTTAAAGATAGGTGTGACGTTAGCTTCCCTCCAATCATCAGGGACGACCCCATGCTCGAGAGATTTGTTAAAAATGAGAGCAAGTGACTCTGCTAACTCATTATGGACATGTTTTAAGATTCTCGGGTAAAATTTATCAGGACCAGGAGACTTGTACGAGTTCATTTTCTTTAATTTATCAATTACTAGTTGCGGATTTACTTCCAGGCTCCTTAGTGATGGGTGTCTGACCTGTATAGACTCGTTGTTATCGTTATTAGTATATCCTAAGGTGAAGACTGAACTAAAAAACTCGTTTAAGATATTAGCCATACCCATATCATCTGAAATAATTTCACCCAACTGGTTTTTCAAGGGGCCAATCCCGCTTCTCATTTGCCTATTTCTATTGATATAAGTATATAAGTGTTTGGGATTAGTGGTGCTTGCTTTCGCTATCTCGATTTCGTATCGACGTTTCGTTGATCTTATGAGTGTTTTAACCTTTCTTCTGCTAGTGTTATATTGTTGCTTAACTTGATAGCTTCTATTGTGTTTTAATAATGTGTGGAGACGGTTCCTATCTCTAATTGCTCGTTTGATGTCATTATTAAATCACGGCGGATTGCCTCTATTCGCGTTACTATTCCTTGTCTTAAGAGGAACATGGTTTTCTTGGGCTATAAAAAATAGTTCTTTAAATTTATTCCAAAGTTGATTTACATCTTCTATTTCTATCAGCTGCTCGTGAATATTTCCCAGGGCTTCTCTGAGGCCCTCTAAGTTAGCTATACTGTAGTCTGGTACTTTTGAATAGTTATTGGTAGTTGAATACCTGGCATTTAGATCAAAGCGGATTAGTTTATGGTCACATGTACCTATATGTTCCGCTACTGCCAGAGTTGATATTAAATTTTCCTGGGATGCAATAACTAGGTCTAGTATATTATTTCCTCTGGTTGGCTCCCTTACGCATTGGTATAAATAATTAGTATCGATGAAATTCATCATTAATTTTTCTTGTTGGCTAGTCCCTATATTCAAATCCCAGCAGATATTAGGTAAATTAAAATCTCCCAGTAATAGCGTTTGTTCCTCGTGTAATGTTTCTTGTAAGATTCTATATATTTCCAGGTCCTCATTAACGGTAGTATTTGGGCGACGGTAAACAGTGCTTATGTTTATTTTAAAATCTCAAGAGAGAGATAGAGAGAGAGAGAGTAACAACGACAAGGAGTAACAACAAGGAAAGAAGGTACCCTAGGAGACCTTACACCTTACGGTCCATTCAAAGAGGGTACCTTTGGACTAGCAATCAAGCGGGCACATGGCTGCTCAATTGTTTTGCGTCCCTAAACGGCCACTTTTCAAGACCTTGTCTAGTCTTGACTTGAACTGGTCAACAGATTCACTGTTGATAACTTCTACTGGAAGTGCGTTCCACTTACCGCAGATACTGTACGTGAAAAAGTTTCCACACAGATTGCGGTTGTAACGCTTCAGTTCAAGTTTGAAGCCGTGATTGCGCGTTCTGTTCTCACTCAGTGTGAAAATATCCCGGTAGTCAACATTGTCGAACCCTCGAAGTATTTTGAAAACTTCGATGAGCTGACCACGCAGTCTACGGGTTTCTAGCGAGAACAGATCTAATTCCCTTAGTCTATCCTCATAACTTTTATGTCGGATAGAGGGAATCAGCTTGGTTGCCCTAGCTTGTACGCGTTCCAATCTCGCGATGTCCTTTCGCAATGAAGGACTCCAAAATTGCACGGCATACTCCAGGTGCGGTCAGACAAGTGAGTTGTACAGGCACAGTACAATCTCCTGGTTCCGATAACCAAACTGGCGCTTAATATAGCCTAGCATCCTTTGGGCCTTTTTCTCCGCCTCAATGCACTGTTTCGAGAACTTGAGGTCACTAGTGATTGTTACACCCAAGTCCTTCTCAGTGTCAGTGGATTCAATAGCAGTGCCCTTAAGGATATACTGAGATTGGGGGTTTCTGTGGCCGATATGCATCACTTTGCATTTCCCCACGTTAAAAGGCATTTGCCACGTGTCCGACCACTCCCCAATCTTCCCAAGATCTTCCTGCAGGCGGGCAGTATTTCCATCCTTTGCAACGTTCATACCAAGCTTGGTATCGTCGGCAAATTTGGAAATCTTGGCAACCATGTCACCGTCCATGTCGTTGACGTAGATGATGAATAGTAGTGGTCCCAGGACAGAACCTTAAGGCACCCCGCTAGTAACGAACACCCACTCAGAAGACTTCCATTCACCACTACCCGTTGCCGTCTGCCACTTAGCTAGTTCTCGATCCAGCCGGCTACCTTTCCGTCTATGCCAAGCGCTCGCACTTTCCGGAGAAGGCGGCGGTGTGGTACCTTATCAAAGGCTTTCTGAAAATCTAGGTAGACCACATCCACCGCCTTGTCCCGATCGTGCTCACTGAAAACGAAGTGGAAGAATTCCACAAGGTTCGTCAGGCATGACCGTTGCCTTCGGAAGCCGTGCTGGGAACTCCTCAGTAGCAGGGATGACTCTAAATACGACGTCATTTTGTCCACCATCATGCTTACCATGAGTTTACCGACTATCGAAGTCAGACTGATAGGTCGGCAGTTCGACGGTTGGTTAGGGTCTCCTTTCTCGAAGATAGGAGTCACCTCCGCCTCACGCCAGTCTCTAGGAACGCATTTGGTCCGGATTGACATGTTAAAGATAGCGCACAGATGTCGTGATACTTCATCGCACATTTCCTTCAACACTTTAGGTAGAAACCCGTCCGGTCCAGGGGACTTATTCGTCTTTAGGTCAGCGATCTTTTACTTTATTTCTCCTTCGGTGAAATCCATTGCCTCCAGCTTTTCCCCCGAGTAGGAATCCGTCGGCTGAGGAATGGGACCACACTCTTCAGTAAACACTTAAGAGAAGTAGTCGTTGAGGAGGTTAGCATTTTCTGCCTCTGAATGCTTTAATGTCCCCTCCTCATTCCTCAAAGGGCCAATCGTTCGACGGATTGGTTTACGGCTGTTCACATATCCAAAAAACTCCTTGGGATTCTCTTTACAGAGTCTCGCTACTCGGAGTTCCTCAGACCGCTTAGCCGCCCTTATGCTGGACTTCACTCTCCTGGCTAGCGGCCAGTATTCGTCAAAGTCACCCGAGATCTTCGATTGCCGGTACACATTTCTCTTCTTTCTAACCAGTTGCCCGATTTCTCGATTAAACCACTTTGGTTGAACAGAGGACCGACGGGGGCATTTCAGAGGGATAAAACGCGATTGAAGACTCATGAATGTGGTTTTGAAACTGTTCCAAGAGTCTTTAACAGCATCGCACTCTTCTAGCCTCGCGTCAGTCAGTCCCGCGCGTAGACCTGCAAAGTCTGCTCTTCTCAAATCCAGTTTCCTTGATTTACTAGTTGCAGGCTCTGCCCTGGGGACTTTGACCCTAAATCTAATTAGTCGGTGGTCACTGCCACCGAGCTCTTCGCCAACAGAGAGGTCCTCAACGATGTCATCCTCAGAGGTGAAAACCAAGTCGAGGATATTGTCTCCTCTCGTTGGCTCTCTAACCCATTGAGTGAGGAACTCGTTGTTCGTGAACTCCAGGAGTAGTGCGTTCTCGCCACAGGGTTCTCTGGTTTCCCAGTCAACTTGTGTGTTGAAATCACCCATGACGATACACACTCTGTCTCCGACAAGTTCTCCTAGTAGCTGGTACAGATCTCTCTCCTTTTCAACGAGTTGAGCAGGAGGTCTATAAAGCACCAGGGTCCTGTATTTGGCAGGACCTATCTCTAGGTCAACACCTAGTAGTTCATGGTCGGATATGATGTTGCAATCCGTAGAGTTGAGAGTATCCTTGACATACAACATCACACCGCCACCCTCTCTGTCTGGCCTATCTTTCAGGAAGAGCTGGTAACTGGGAATCGTGAATTCACCTTCAAAATCTCGGCTTGAGGTTTTTATCCACGACTCCGTTATGGCCACCATCTCAGGTTCCTCTGTTACTACGAGGCCACGGAGCTCAAGAAACTTATTCCTGATTGACCTCGCATTGAACAGAAGAACTTTGAGGGAGTCCCCTAGTGTAGGACTTCCCACGCTCTTCCGTTTCCCGGCTTCTCTGTTTTCGTGGTCACACCCTATTTGACGACCTCCGAGAAGGTCGTTCCAGGAGTGACACGGGCATGCTGGCGCACGTCCGCTTTCGCTCTGTTTCGAACGCTCCTTTGGGTGCGTTCCACGACATCTTGAATTAGGTTGGCGAGAAAGGCCTTCCTTTTAAAAGAGAGATGTATCCCGTCCCTTTGGTAGAGGTCGTCTCTACCGATAAAGGTACGATAGGGGACCTCTAAGAAGACTCCTTCTGCCGTGCAGAGATCCGCCAACCTTCTGTTTACTGCGACGTTTCTTTCGTGAGCGGTTCGGGATGGACCTCTTCTCGGAAGCATCCCAACCACCACACGTTTGCGGGTTTGAAGCCCTATGTCGTCCACGGCTCCCATCCCTGTTTGGATGGTCTTACCACTGAGGCCAACCTTACCCCCTCTGAGGTAGAGGTCGTTGCCGCTCACCATCAGAGCAACAACTGAATTCTCAGAAATCTGAGCTTTCTCTGCCTCTACTCTGATGTTGTGGTTACCCCGTCCTGACACGCAGCTTACCTTCACGCTAGTGCGAAGGCGGGCCGCTAGCAGCGGCTGCAGATCCCGTGTTTGCGAGTCACCAATGAGGGTGACCTTCGGACACTTGGTCTCTGAAGACGAAGTCTTCCCTTGTGGAAGAGGCCTCCCCTTTTCCTCTTTACTCTCCACATTCTTATCTTTCTTTTTCTTCTTCTTTATCTGTTTTTCTTCTATTTTTGTTTCTACTTTTGTTTCAACTATGTTGTTTTTCTTTTTTTCTTCGTTTCTCCTTTTTTCTTTTTCTCCTTTTCTCTCGCCTCAGCTAGCTTAGCCTCAGATGATGCCGGAATGTCCGCTTCCTTACCAGGGGATTCCGACACGTCAGTGGGCGGCGCATTTTCTAGGCATCGAACCTGAGCTACGTTAAGGGCTTCGAGCTTCTCCCACTTGCCCTCAAGGACCTTAGCTCTCTCCTCTGAGGCTCTATAGAGGTCTTTTAATTTTTTCACCTCTCGCGTCAATATGCAAGTAGTGTAGATACTTTCAGGGCTGCATTTTGAGTAGCAGCCCTCCGGAAAGTCAACACACCACTTTTCTAGCTAGCATATTGCACAGTTGTGTTTGCGACGAACGGGTCCTTTTTTGCCTGTCATTTTGAGCGCTTTCTCTCTCTCTGAAAACTCGTGACGAATCAATGATAAAAAAGGGGGGTTGGTGAGTTCTCCCAGCGTGAGTCGCTCTCGCCTATAGATCGGAGAGGTTTCGGATCTTTCAGAAGGCACGCTCCATGTGCTGCTGTTCGTCCGACCGAGTCGTCAAACCTCGGCGTGCCGTGGCCCCCCAACCAAGCAGCACTGACGGTCCCCGAAGGGGCCATCGATTTCTCACCAGGTGAACAAAAACGAAGCACGCCCCTTACTAAACTCCTATTAGTTCCCTTCACAGCGGCCAGGATCTCGGAGTAGCGTTCAATAGATATCCCGCCACACCAAGGAACTCGACCCAAGGCTTTTTATTGGCCTGGCAACCAACATGGGATTAAAGGGTTGTCACCACGGACCAATGCTACCATAAGCACCCGTCAACGGGCACTGGGAACGGTCAATAATTACGCGCCAGGGAAGGGGTTAACGGGGCACTACCCTCATCCCATTCATCGTGCGCCAACGCCTAGGACACCTCTAGTCCTAGTCTCTCGCAACCAGTGAGCGTCGATTGGCGTTGTTTATAGAGGTTCCAAAGCCTTTCTTCTGACGCATGAGGTAGCTGCCAGGTCCTTATAGGTAGATAGAGGAAGAAAGGGAAAGAGTGACACGATAGGAGTAGGCTATTTTTTTTGTTTTTTTTCTTTTTGTATGAGTGGGAGATAGGATAAAAGTAAAAAAAGGAGAGGGATAGAGTAGAAAAAGGGAAGAATGACGCACTTAGTCTGGAATCTACTTTCCGACCAAATTGACAAGGGAAGCCCTACCAGGGGTACCCAGAAGAGGTACCCCCGCCGACATAGCTCGAAAAGTCCAAGGTCCACACAAGCTCTCTTCCCGCGACAAGGGGGCGTCACCTCTCCCTTTATTTTCGTTATAGAAAAGAGAGAGAGAGAGAGAGAGAGAGAGAGAGAGAGAGAGAGAGAGAGAGAGAGAGAGAGGGCATCGTTGGACTAGCAATCGAGCAAGCACATGGCTGCTCAATTGTTTTGCGTTCTAAACGGCCACTTTTTAAGACTTTGTCTAGTCTTGACTTGAACTGGTCAACAGATTCACTGTTGACAACTTCCACTGGAAGTGCGTCCACTTACCGCAGATACTGTAAGTGAAAAAATTTCCACACAGATTGCGGTTGTAACGCTTCAGTTCAAGTTTGAAGCCGTGATTGCGCGTTCTGTTCTCACTCAGTGTGAAAATATCACGGTAGTCAACATTGTCGAACCCTCGAAGTATTTTGAAAACTTCGATTAGCTAACCACGCAGTCTACGGGTTTCCAGCGAGAACAGATCTAGTTCCCTTATTCTATCCTCATAACTTTTATGTCGGATAGAGGGAATCAGCTTGGTTGCCCTAGCTTGTACGCGTTCCAATCTCGCAATGTCCTTTCGAAATGAAGGACTCCAAAATTGTACGGCATACTCCAGGTGCGGTCGGACAAGTGAGTTGTACAGACATAGTACAATCTCCTTGTTCCGATATCCAAACTGGCGCTTTATATAACCTAGCATCCTTTATGCCTTTTTCTCTGCCTCAATGCACTGTTTCGAGAACTTGAGGTCACTAGTGATTCTTAAACCCAAGTCCTTTTCAGTGTCACTCGATTCAAGAGCAGTGCCCTTAAGGATATACTGAGATTACGGGTTTTTGTGGCCGATATACATCACTTTGCATTTCCCCACGTTAAAAGGCATTTGCCACGTGTCCAACCACTCCCCAATCTTCCCAAGATCTTCCTGCAGGCAGGCAGTATTTCCATTCTTTGCAACGTTCATACTAAGCTTGGTATCGTCGGCAAATTTGGAAATCTTGGCAACCATGTCACCGTCCATGTCGTTGACGTAGATGATGAATAGTAGTGGTCCCAGGACAGAACCTTGAGGCACCCCGCTGGTAACAGGCACCCACTCAGAAGCCTGTACATTCACCCCCATCCGTTGCCGTCTGCCACTTAGCCAGTTCTCGATCCAGCCGGCTACTTTTCCATCCATGCCCAGCGCTCGCACTTTCCGGAGAAGGCGGCGGTGTGGTACCTTATCAAAGGCTTTCTGAAACTCTAAGTACACCACATTCACCACCTTGTCCCGATCGTGCTCACTGAACACGAAGTGGAAGAATTCCACAAGGTTCGTCAGGCATGACCGTCGCCTTCGGAAGCCGTGCTGGTAACTCCTCAGTAGCAGGGTTGACTCTAATTACGACGTCATTTTGTCCACCATCATGCTTTACATGAGTTTACCGACTATCGAAGTCAGACTTATAGGTCGGTAGTTCGACGGTTGGCTACGGTCTCGTTTCTTGAAGATAAGAGTCACCTTCGCTTCACGCCAGTCTCTAGGAATGCATTTGGTCCGGATTGACCTTTTATTATTTCGCTCAGGTGTTGTGACACTTAATCGCGCACTTCTTTTAACACTTTAGGCAGAAACCCATCCGGGCCAGGTGACTTATTCGTCATTAGTTCAGTGATCTTCTTTTTGATTTCTCCTTCGGTGAAGTCCATATCCTCCAGCTTTTCCCCCGAGTAGGAATCCATTGGCTGGGGGATGGGACCACACTCTTCAGTAAACACTGCAGAGAAGTAGTCGTTGAGCAGGTTAGCATTTCCTGCATCTGAATGCTTTAATGTCCCCCCCTCATTTCTTAAAGGGCCAATCGTTCGACGGATTGGTTTACGGCTGTTCACATATCCAAAAAACTCCTTGGGATTTTCTTTACAGTGTCTCGCCACTCGAAGTTCCTCAGACCACTTAGCTGCCCTTATGCTGAACTTTACTCTCCTTGCTAGCCTCCGGTATTCGTTAAAGTCACGCGAGATCTTCGATTGCCGGTACACGGTTCTGTTCTCCATAAGCAGGTGGTTGATTTCTCGATTAAACCACTTTGGTTGAACAGGAGACCAACGGAGGCATTTCAGAGGGATGAAACTCGATTGAAGACTCATGAATGTGGTTTTAAAACTATTCCACGAGTCTTCAACAGCATTGCACACTTCTAGCCTCGCGACAGTTAGTCCAGCACGAAGACTTGCAAAGTCTGCTCTTTTCAAATCGAGTTTCCTCGATTTACTAAAGGCTATTATTGCCTCTCGTCGGCTCTCTTATCAATTGAGTCAGGAACTCGTAGTTTGCGAATTCTAGGAGTAGTGCGCTCTCGCCACAGGGTTTACTTGGTTTCCTCGTCATTTGGGTATTCAATTTACCGATGGCAATACACACACTCTCTTGAACAAGTTTACCCAGTAGCCGGTACAGATCCCTGTCCTTTTCAACGAGTTGGGCAGGGGGTCTGTAGAGCAACAGGTTTCTCTATCTGGCAGGACCTATATCTAGGTCAACTGCTAGTAACTCGTGGTCGTATACAATATTCGTCAATTTGAGTGTATCCTTGAAATACATCACACTGCCACCCTCTCTGTCTGGATTATCTTTTTGGAAGAGTTCGTAACCGAGAATCGTGAATTCATGGCAACCATTTTAGGTTCTTCCGTCGCTATGAGGGCACGAAGTTCAAGAAAATTGTTTCTGATCGACCTCGCATTAAACAGAAGAACTTTCAGGGAGTCCCCGTATGTAGGACTCCCTACGCTCTTCCGTTTTCCGGCCTATTTTTGGCGAGAAGGCACCCCTCTTTGCGACCTCTGAAAAGGTTGTTCCAGTAGTGACATAGGCGGACTGGCGTACCTCCGCTCTCACTCTGGGCCGGATACTCCTTTGGGTCCTCTCTACGACATCATAGATCATGTTCGACAGAAAGGCCTTTCCTTTAAAGGAAAAATGTATCCCATCGATTTGGTAGAGATCATTTCTACCATAAATGGTGCGGTACGGGTCCACAAAAAAGACCCCCTCTGCCGTACACAAATCTGCCAGGTGCCGGTTCAAAGAGACGTTCATCGAGTGAGCAGACCGTGTTGGACCTCTACTCAGGAGCATCCAAACCACAACATGTATTTGGTCCGGATTGACATGTTAAAGATAGCGCACAGATGTCGTGATACTTCATCGCACACTTCCTTCAACACTTTAGGTAGAAACCCGTCCGGTCCAGGGGACTTATTCGTCTTTAGGTCAGCGATCTTTTACTTTATTTCTCCTTCGGTGAAGTCCATTGCCTCCAGCTTTTCCCCCGAGTAGGCCCTTGAGGCCCTTATGATTAAAAAACTTATGTGTAATAGAAATGAATGTTTATATTTTTTAAGAGAGTTGGTGAAACTTAGTACTAACAGAATCGAAGAGGTTAGTAGGAAGATGCAAGGAGACGCATCAAAGAAATGGTCGAGAAGTTTGACAACCCTTAGTCTGGATCCTACTAAAACTATCTTACTGCATGGGTGACCCTGCCGGACTAAAAGTCCCCCAGCTTAGCTAGCTTAACTCAAGCAGATCGCGCAAGCTTTCTCACCGACGGCAAGGTGGTTGCTGAGAGAGAGATAGATAGATAGATAGAGAGAGAGAGAAATATATATATATATATATATATATATATATATATATAGAGAGAGAGAGAGAGAGAGAGGCAGACAGACAGACAGAAAGACAGAGAGACAGCGAGACAGAGAGAGACAGACAGGCAGAGAGAGATATATGGAGAGAGATGGAGAGAAAGAGGTTGTGTGTGTGTGTGTGTGTGTGTGTGTGTGTGTGTGCGCGTGTGTGTTGCAAGGAGTTACAATGAGTTAGGGTAACTCCAAAGACCTTTTTGGCCATATCGAGGAATTACTCACTTTAGAAAGCCCTATCTACAACTTTAAGGCAAGTATAGAACAAATCAAGGCTAAAAAAGAACACAGTCCGAAAGTTTTATAGTAAAGCTCAAACCTATCTATTTATTGGTTTTATTTGAACTTAGCTGTACTATTTTCAGCTGCTTCTTGTCTACGCTAGTGACATTAATTAACATTTGTGATATTGCGTTTCAATACTTTAAGTTTCTGATAACTTTGTTTAATCTTTTTTTAAACGTTTCTACAGTTTTGCTCGATACTATTTCCTCTGTCAGCTGATTCCACACTTTAACTATTCTATATGAAAAAAGGTTTCCGCAAAGAATGGAATCTGAGAGTAACCGAAAGTGAATGGTGGAAACGTTTGCAAATGTTTATATGAAATTATGTGAGAGCAGATAAGGAAATGAGTATCATTATGTGAGAGCAGATAAGGAAATGAGTATCATTATGTGGTTATGCATGCATAGGCTTTCAGTTTGTAAATAATGTTGAGTAGGTGAGATTAAATCCGAAATTGTTGAAGCATGGTGAATTACATACACTTTATTGGATGTAACTTTATTTCAATCTTAAATAAAGGATAAAGAAAAGAGGGCAGGAGCTACATTGATGAACACCTTTCATTAGCAAACGTCTAAACCTAACATGCATTAAGAATCATTGCTTAAAAGGACTTCAAAACAAACTTCAATGTGTGTGGGTGAGACCTCAGTTTAGAAGAAGTATGGAAGATGGGCGAGATCGGTTCATATGAACACAGAGTGTTAACTAGATGTGAGAATGGTAGAGTTAATGAGGAACGAATGTGTGGCCTAAAAAATATGAGTAAAGGATTTGGTGGAATATTTTTGCAGTAGTACGTGCATGACTTTAGAATGTTTGGAGAAAAAAAGGATATATGATATTGTTATATATTTGCAAGAGAGGAGGAGGAGAGAGAAAGAGAGATAGAATCATTATGGAAAAAATGAATGGAGCCCGTGAGAGTGATTTCACAAGGAAGATGAACGTCACGTGAAGAGGTGAGAAAAATGACATAGAAAGTCTCTCGACGAAAATTATGTTGAAAAGGCAAAAGAGATTCTCCGATTTTGAAATTTATTCCACTAACTATTTGCTATCTGCGACTATACTTATAGCAATATAGAAAATGGATTATTTATAAAAGGTCTTTTATATAATTACTTATGGATTATGAATGTTCTTTTATAAAATTGCCTATGGCTTATTAATAGTCTTTTTATATTCTTTTTATGATCCTAATTAAAAATAAATAAATACTCGTCGGTGATTTGTTATCGATGATTTCTCTTGGACCTTTAGCTAAGCCTGTGGATAGAGCATTGGATTTCTGGCTGGAGGCGGGAATCGAACCCTGTAGGCGCAGACACAAAACTTTCTGCGGCGTACGAGCAGGACATGCTCTGTTAGATGGTCTGAACTTACACACCGTACTGAGTAGCCGCACACGCCTCATCACGCACACAATCACAACACTGCTACAATTCTCTTCATGTCTTCAGAGCATATATATATATATATATATATATATATATATATATATATATATATATATATATATATGTATAACCTAATCACGAAAATAAGGAACGTGAGGAATTAATGAATAACGTTACAGCCACGAGGAAAATGAAACAACGGAGAACTGCGAGGCCTTTCGACTAATGGTCATTTTCTTCGTGGCTGTAACGTTATTCATATATATATATATATATATATATATATATATATATATATATATATATATATATATATATATATATATATATATATATATCTTCTCTAATTCTATATTTTTAGAACGGGATTTTTTTTCTTGGTTTGGATGTCCGGGGAACGTGAGCCGGGTTTAGACCATTGGCGAAATCTATTATTATAATTATTATTATTTAATTATTAGTGTATTTGCTTTCTTTTTATGAGATACAAGAGGGCGTTTAAACAAATAGTTAAAACCCATGTGAAACGCAATTGAAGCCATGGCTTATATATATATATATATATATATATATATATATATATATATATATATATAATATATATATATATATATATATATATATATATATATATATATATATATATATATATATATATATATATATATATATATATATGCAGATACACCCACAAAGGAAAAATGACAAAAGATTCCGAACGCTTTCGTCTTTATTCTTCAAGACCTTTTCAAGGAATGAACAGGAGGCTGGACATATATTACCTTAAATAGTGGAAGGGGAGATTAAACTACCCACCTCTGAAACTTAATTGGGGGATACAAAATCCTGAAACAACTTTATTTGAGATTTTATGTATGTAGTGATAATGGGGTCTAGCGTGCACAAACCAGGGCTAAGCTTGAAATTTGGGAACGCGTTGATGGAGATACATTCTAATATATTTCTCGAAATATAATTACTGCATTTTATGACTGGTTTGATACTATTCAAGTTAATGGTATGGTTAAGATTGTACATATGTAGAAAAAGCGCAGATTGTTTACTGTGATTAAGTACATCGGCTTGATGTTGCTTAACCCGGACCTCTAGTTCTTTCCCGGTTTGTCCATAATAACATTTTTGGCAGTTGTTGCATCCTATCGAATAAACCATGCCAGGTCGTGGTGGGTGGGGGGAAATTCTTGACAAGATGCGATAAATTGTAGTCTCGTACTTAAAAGTAACATTTATGTTCAGAGGCCTAAGTAAACGAGCTAATTTAATGAAAATATGGTTATACGTAAAACTAATAAGTTTTGAGCCTGAAACTTAGGGATATTAACATTAGTTTGATAATAGGAACGCTTGGAGGAATTATAACAATTGTCGAGAAAGTAGAAAGGGTAGTACAAATTTCCCTATTTTATATATTCCATCGACTTTTTTGTCTAGGTATTCTGGTGAGACAATTCTTAGGGCACGAAAAAACATAGAGGAGAAAACACTTTGTTTGATGTTATTTTGGTGGTTAGAATAAAAGTGTATAGAAGAGTCTATGGCTGTGTGTTTTCTATATATTTAATATTTGAAACAATGGTTTATCCGATAAATTGGAATATCTAGGAAAGGGAGTGTGCGATCTTTTTCAACTTCTAAAGTAAATTTAATCGAGGGCACAAAGGTGATCATTTTAGTAAGAAATGTATTAATTACCTCGTTTACTTAGGCCTCTGAACATAAATGATATTTTAAAGTACGAGACTACAATTTATCGCATTGTCGTAGAATGGACTCTCGACGATATACCATATATAACTATTCGTTGAGGGAACTATTCAATTATATTTAGAGTGCGTGGTTATCTGGTTGACCGATATTAGTTATCTTCAATATGCTTAAGAAGTAGAACTGAGCTCAAGGATAATAATATGGCTATCATTAATAAAATAGAGTTTTATTAATAAGCTATTAACAACACACAAAACGGAAAATATTGACATAAACAGAGAATGGAAAGGGTCGCGGGAAATCTGGCTAATCTGAGGATTAAGATTTGGGAGAGATTTAAAAAGGTAAAACAAATAAACATTAAAGGAATGGGATGGTTCACTAAACCATTAAAAGCACAGGATAGGGTTGACAAAAAGGTAAAATACTCAAAGGTAATGTTTAGCTTACGTAATTAAAAGTTGTTGTGCAGAGGAAGGCGACGCGAAGGAATCTTCGGTCCGCTGGCGAGTTCCAGCCAAAGGGGGGGGGGGGGTAATTAAATGATCCTGACGTGGCGTCTTGGAAATGAGAAATATTTCTTGGCGAACGGGCTTGAAGAACAATGGCTGTTCTACGTTGTTCTCTTCTGAACAACAGGAAGGGGTGAGAACTGTCTCTTGTCTACGGGCTCAAAGAACAATGGCTGTTCTAATGTTGTTCTCTTTCTGAACAACAGGGGGAAAGGGTGAGAACCGTCTCTTGTCAACGGGCTCAAAGAACAATACCTGTTTTAACGTTGTTCTCTTTCTGAACAACAAGGGAGGCCTTGTGGACTTGGCGTCTTAAAGGCTCGAACCTTGGCACTCAAGGGATATTGTCCTCTTCTGGACAAAATAGTGGATCTCGAGGTAGAGGGCCCTGGTGCACAAGGTGAGACTGGATCGGCGGAATGTCTCGCGAAGATAATCTGGATCTCGAATCTGCTCTTATTGGTAAAGTTTCCATATAAATAGTTGAGCCATCCCCTTGGCGTAGGGGACAATGGAGTGGGGGCTTCGAGGGAATGCACAGCCGCGCCATGAGAACAATACCTTATCTGCCCATAAGCCTAACTCAATCTGGCGAGATCGGTGCATGGGGCGAAACGGGAGGGGGGGGGGGGGTTGAACCTCCTTGGTTAAATATTGACTCAGGTGGCGCGATAACGCGCCGGGCTTCAAGGCGAAGATGCACGTGGGTAGCAACGTGTTTCTAAATAACATGTGATAGCGGTTGAAATTAAGCAGCATCAAACCGTTCAATCACACGCATATTGTCAACAATTCCCCCCCCCCCCGACCTGGCATGGTTTATTCGATAGGATGCAACAACTGCCAAAAATCTTATTATGAACAACCTGGAAAAGAACTAGAGGTCCGGGTTAAGCAACATCAAGCCGATGTACGTAATCACAGTGAACAACAATCTGCGCTTTTTCTACATATGAACAATCTTAACCATACCATTAACTTGAACAGTGCCAAACCAGTCATAAAATGCAGTAATTATATTTCGAGAAATATATTAGAATGTATCTCCATTAACGCGTTCCCAAATTTCAAGCTTAGCCCTGGTTTGTGCACGCTAGACCCCATTATCACTACATACATAAAATCTCAAATAAAGTTGTTTCAGGATTTTGTATCCCCCAATTAAGTTTCAGAGGTGGGTAGTTTAACCCCCCCTTCCACCATTTAAGGTAATATATGTCCAGCCTCTTGTTCATTCCTTGAAAAGGTCTTTAAGAATAAAGACGAAAGCGCTTGGAATCGTTTTACACTTTTCTTTTGTGGGTGTATCTGTATAACTTTGACTCACGTGCACTTTGTGAGCTTTTTTCATATATATATATATATATATATAAATATATATATATATATATATATATATATATATATATATATATATATATATATATATATATATATATATATATATATATTAAGCGATGGGGCGATGCATAGAGTCGTAAGTGGAGGAGAGATGGTAACCATCTCTCATAAAATTAAAAACGTACTTTACTAATAATAGCTATCCGTCGTTATACATTAATAAAATGATTCGAATATTTCTAAACAATATTTATTCACCCAAAATAAATATACCTACAGTCCCTAAGCAGATCCATTATTTTAAGTTTCCCGAAATGGGAACTATAAATAAATTGTGAAGTTGAAAATTCTCATTACTTGTTAAATAATATTTCCCTCAAATTGAATGTAAATTCGTATTTGTAAATGCTAAATCAATAAAAAAAAATTTCCCTGTCAAGGATCGAAGACCTGATTGTTTGCGCAGTGGTGTTGTCTACAAATTTATTTGACCAGGTTGTTTGTTACTCGGCTTCATATATCGGCAGCACTGTGTGACCATTGGGGCTCGTTATTCTTCACATATGTGAATTAGCCATCGAACAAAATCTGTCCTTTCGACAAAGGAATATTCACCTGTACGAGACCTGGCTGAGGCCGGTCCATCTGGCCTAGGGGCTTTTACCGGCGGAGGTGAGAAGCAGGTTCATTCCCCGCCCTCCTCTCCAAAAAAGAAAAGGACGAAAAAGACCAAAAAGACTAAGAAGACTCGGGGCTCCTCTCCATCCGCGGGGCCTGTGGGGACGGATGGGTCTGCTGCCACCGCGGCAAGCGACCAAGCCAAGACCGGCACATCCGGCCCCTCTGCCCCTCGCGGTTGCGGAGCCCCTGAATAAGATCAAAAGTGCACAGGGCGGAGCCTCGATGACATCGAGGGCCCTCATTCAGAGGTTACCTGGCGTTTTCGAGCCCGCTGGCTTCAAGCGCTTCCTCGTTATTCGCTCCACCGATGGCACCATGTTGTCCAAAGGCAACATGATCCATCAGAGAAGAGGATTAGCTAGTGCAATTGGTACAGGGCCGAAGGTGACCCGTTTCTCGGACGGGAGCCTTCTGCGGTGAATCCCGCCGAGGCCGCCAAGATAAGTGCGCTTCGGACAATTCATGGCACCCCGGTTAGTGTGACGACGCACTCTACCATGAACTTTGTGAAAGGAGTAGTTTATGCGAGGAAACTCGTTGAATACTCCATTGAGGATATCACCCTAGAGCTGGCTGACCATGGGGCAGTCAAGGTCAAACGTGTGATGAGAAAACAGGGAGGGGCCTCGAGACCCACCCCTACACTCTTCGTCACGTTCGACTGTGACAAGCTCCCTGAGTCGGTGCGTGCTGGTCGGTACCGCTACCGCGTGAAGGCATTCGTGCCACTGCCGCGGCGGTGCTATTACTGTCACCGCTTCGGCCATATGAATCGTTCTTGTAGACGTGCAAAGTCGGGGTCACCCGAAGTTTGTGTAAATTGCTCCAAGGCCGCACACGATAAGTCCAAATCGTCTTTGGCCAAGTGTGTCAATTACGGAGAGCCGCACCCCGCTTCTTCGAAGCAATGTGGTGCATATCTCATTGAGAAAGAATTTCTGGCCGTTCAGGCCCAAGATCGACTCTCATTCCGCGAGGCTAAGGACTTGGTCCTGGCGTGCCCGGCTCTGCCGGGGATATCATATGCCTTAATAGTTAAAAAGGCACCCTCTGCTCCTAGCCCATCCAGGCCAACGAGCACGGTTGTTTCCGCGCCCATTCGGAGCCCTTCTGCGGGCTCTACTCAACCCGGGCGCTCCCCTGGTAAAGCTGACGGCATAAAGGGTTCACACATAGCCCCGGCTAAAACCAGGGCTCCCTCATCTTCCCCCAGCGTGACCGTTTCCCGTAAGGCGAAACGGCCACGCGCCTCCACCGAGTCGTTAGACTCACAGGAGGCAACACCCCTGAAGATGGTCGCTAGGCCATCTTCCGGGGTTCCTAAAGCTGTTCCCCGAAAAAAAGACAGCAACAAACGAGCTTCGGCTTCTTCGCCCACGCCTAGTGGTGGAACAAGAGGCTCGGAGATGGTGGTTCCTCAAAAAGAGGGCCCCCCGCCTCCAAAGCCGCAACGCCCACCTAAGGTTTCGAGGCGGAGGGAGGAAAAGACTCGCATGGCGAGCCCAACGTCCCCCAATAAGTCCTCGAAGGCGAAAGCGCCTTCAGCGCTTTGTCCGGCCAACAGCACCCGGATTCTGCCCCCGGGAAGCGTACGGCCATTCCCGTGAGGGTCTTCTGTTCGAGGAGGGCCCCCGCGTCTCCTCTGAGCTAGGCCTGGAGGGCATATCCCTTCAAGGAAATTGCCGTGGACTCCGGGCCAACTGGGAGGAGCTGCAGAGGCTCATCTCGTCCCGTTCCCCGTTAGCTATCTTTTTGCAGGAGACCATGCTAGGCGCGTGCCCTCTGCCCGCCCTCCCGGGGTATAAGGGTCTTGCGACCCCACCACCGCGGGATGGCCGGGCTGGGGGAGCGCGGTTTACACCCGGTATGATGTCTCCTTTCCTACTTTCTCTTTAGATACCTCCTTTCAGGCAGTGGCTGTGCAGCTGCACCTGGATAGGAGATATACTATCATTTCTGCGTATATTCCACCGTCAGCTGACTTCGATGCGGAGGACTTCCGCTGCGTCGTGGCACGGTTGCCGAGGCCCTATCTCTTGCTTGGAGATCTGTACGGCAGGTATCCTCTCTAGGGAGATTACTCCATAAATCCCAGGGGACAAGTCCTTGCCGATCTGATCGAAGAGCTTGAGATGGGTGTCCTAAATGTAGATGAGTTTACGCATCACTGTCCGAGAACCACTTCATTTTCTTGCCATGACCTATCTTTGTGCTCTTCGGATGCACAGCCTGATTTTGATTGGAAAGTGGTCGATGATCTCCATGGTAGTGATCACTTTCCCATTCAAATATCATTTTCAGGGCAACTGCCGCCGGAGAGCCCACCTCGGTGGTGCTTGGCGCGGGCGCGGTTGCCTGCATTTCAGGAAATGACTGAATTTTCTATCTCAGTCGAGGAGTTTTGGGCGGTAGATGAGTCCGTTGAGTTCTTCCCTGGCAACCTCATCGCCGCGGGTCTGACTACTACTCCTAGGACGTCTGGCCGTTTTGCACGCCGACCACTTCCATGGTGGTCGGCCGAGTGTGAGACGGCCCTCAAACAGAAGCGTTATGCCTACATGCGCTATAAGCGCCGCCCGAACGATTTCACTGTCACTGAATTTCGTCGAGCTAAGGCTAGGTTCCGGTATATTTCGTAGCACACCCGCCGCTCTTCTTGGCGGGCATACGTGTCTTCAATTAACGGGAAGACCCCTTTAGCTGAGGTGTGAAAGCAAGTCAAAAGGATTCGGGGTCAGTTCTCGCAGGCCTCCCCCTCCCGTTATCCAGGAGAATGGGACCGCAATCTTGGACCCCGCGTCCGTGGCGGAATCCTTAGCGACCGCTTTTTCCGCATTCTCTAGCTGGGATGACGCTTCGCCAGCATTCAATGCACGTCGTCATGTCACGGAAGGCCGCCAGCTGGACTTTACCTCCAGAGGCGGAGAACCTTTCAACGACAGGTTTACTGGGAGCGAGTTGCACTCCGCTCTTGCTTCGTGCGCGGACACCGCCCATGGTCCGGACGATGTTCCGTACGCCATGCTTCGACACCTTGGTGAGCGAGGCATGGCATTTCTGTTAGATTTGTTCAACAGGATCTGAGTGGAAGGTCTTCTCCCAGACTCCTGGCGAATCGCTACTGTGCTCGCCTTTTACAAGCCGGGGAGAGATCACTCTACTCCGATCGGTTTCCGCCCAATCTCTCTAATCTCTTGCGTGTGCAAGTTGATGGAGAAATTGGTAAATGTTAGATTAGCCTATTGCCTGGACAGCGGAGGCCATCTGTTTTCTGCGCAGTGCGGCTTCCGCAAGTTCCACTCCACGTCGAATGCTCTGCTTCGACTGGGAAATGCCGTCTGCGAGGCTTTCCTTCGTAGACAGCACTACGCCATGGTCTTTTTTAATCTGGAGAAGACCTATGATACCGCATGGTGATACGGTATCATGGAGACTCTCCCCACGATGGGGGCGAGGGGACGCCTCCCAGTCTTTATATCTGAATTTTTGCGAGATCGTCGATTCCGCGTACGGGTGGGGGGAGCTCTCTCTGGCCCAAAGGTGCAGGAAGAGGGTGTCCCGCAAGGAAGTGTCCTCAATGTCCCACTCTTTGCCCTGAGCATCAACAGCATCACCTCGGTGCTGCCGAAAGATGTTCTGGCTACGCTCTACGTGGACGACCTTTCAATCTCTTTTGGCGCGGCCCAGATTCCAACTATGGAGCGTCAAATCCAACAGGCATTGAACCGCGTCTCTCGCTATGCCGAAGCGCAAAGGTTTAGGTTTTATTTGGCCCAGACTAAGGTGGTGCACTTCTGCCGTCATCCACGGCTCCACCCCGACCAAGATTTGTTCTTTAATGGGGTGCGCCTGGATGTGGTTGAGTCGCACCGTTTCCTTGGTCTTGTATTCGACCGACGCCTCACCTGGGAGGCTCATATTCGCAGCCTTAGGGTCGCTTGTACCCGCGCCATGGACATTCTCCGTTCCGTGACGTTCAGCGCTTGGGGCGCTGATAGGGCTACTGTCCTACTTTGTTATCGATCCTTTGTTCGTTTGAAGCTCGACTACGGATGCGAGTTTTAGGCATCCGCAGCCGAGCGTTTATTGCAGAAGGTGGATTCGATCCAGCACACCGGCCTCCGCCTTGTGACCGGTGCCTTCCGCACTTTCCCCATTGAGAGCCTGTTGTTCGATGCTGGGGAGATGCCACTCGCTCTGCGCCGCGTGCAGTGCATCACTCCCCTGTACGCGCGAGCACGGCGCCTCCCTCAGTCGCCAACAGCTCTCACTGCATCCGCAGCTGATCTTGATGGCGCCTTTGCCGCCGATAGACGCCAGTCATACCCTAAGCCCTTTGGGTTTAGGGCCAGGAAACTCCTTTGAGAGCTAGATATAGCTCTCGGGCCGGTGGCGTCCCTGGTTCTGCCCAGGACGCCACCCTGGAGGGTGCCAAATTTGGCTATTTGTCGCTAGGCCTCTGCTCCCAAAGCTTGTACGGCGCCAGGAGTATTGCGTTTGACCTTTTTGGAGCACACCTCGTGTCAAGCTGGAACCGTGCCAGTGTATACGGATGGCTCCAAGTCCCAAGAGGGGGTCGGCTTCCACGCCGTATCCCCTCTGTTTGAAGTCAGCGGGGCTCTACCAGGCGCTGCGTATGTCTTTACGGCAAAGCTGTTGGCAATACACCACTCGGTACGGGATATTACGCAACGTGCCCGGTTCGGAGACTGGATTGTGATATATAGCGACTCACAAAGCGCCCTGAGTGCTCTCGGGGCATTGGAATCGACGCATCCCCTGGTTCGCGATTACCGTGACGCCACGGTTATGGCGAGCCGGGCAGATGTCGAGATTATCTTCTGCTGGGTTCCTGGACATGTAGGAATTGCGGGGAATAAGCGCGCCGATGAGGGCGCCAAAGAGTCCGCGAAGACTCTGCGACCGGACCAGCGTTTCGCTTTTCCTCACACCGACTACATGGCACTAATACGGGCAGCTCTTCGGACTGCTTGGCAAAGAAGATGGGAGACGGTCGAAGGGAACTTAATGTTGCGTGCCATTGTGCCGCGACTGTTCTCATGGACCTATCCCCAAATGCCGCGACGGCTTCAGGTCGCTTTCTGTCGTCTCCGAATCGGACACACTCGTGTGACGCATCGCTATTTGATGGAGTACTCGCCTGCGCCCTATTTTGACGACTGCGTCGTCTCCCAGACTGTTCGCCACATTCCCTTCGAATGTCCCAGTCTGGGTGATCTTCGCGCACCTTACCTGTCCCGGAACCGGGATGGGCGGGGTCGCTACCGCCTGTCCTTTGTACTCCGAATGAGTGCGTGCACATTGACTGGTGGACTTGTTGACTATTTGGGGGAGGCCACCAGCCTTCTTCCTTTCATTTAACTAGGTTTAGTTGTTGTTTTTGTTATTGTTTTGTTATTGTTATTTATTTTTATTGTTGTTTCCTGTTCAAATTTTTTAAAGTAGCCTAGAACTAGGCTGTTTGTTTACGGCGACTTATGCCTAAGTGGGCAGTCGCCAGATAGCCCCTTGAAAAAAAAAATCTCTAAGCTAAGAACCTCCAAGGAATTTATATACCACATCTTCTAACCCGCTCACAATTTAAAGGCTCATCCCCAAGTCACATACAAAGAAGAAGAAGCAAATGCAAGTTCTGCGGGTGATAACAACCACCACAAGGCTTTCGCCATATTTATTCTCTGCCTTTCAAAACAATTTTAAAGACAGAAATAAAGGTGCTATATTGTTATATAGTCTGCAATGCAAGCTTTCTGCACCTTTATTTCTGTCTTTAAAATTGTTTTGAAAGGCAGAAAATAAATATGGCGAAAGCCCTTTGATGGTTGTTATCACCCGCAGAACTTGCATTTGCTCCTTCTTCTTTATATATATATATAGATATATACAGTCGACTTCGCTTATAAGAAACGCCGTTTATTAGAAACAGCCGTCTATAAGGACAAACAATACTAGCCCCGAATCAAATCCTATGTAGATGTGCTAAATTTAAATTCATTTGGATATAGAAAACCAGAATCCGCTTACTAGGAGTAAAAAAGTACATAATAAATGTTTTCCATAACATATAAATATGCAACTTAATGTAAAGGTTTATATTGTATCAATTACTTTACAACCTACTATAAAAGTTCATGTGGTATATAACTTTTTTTGCTCAAAATGTATGTAGATAACCTCTACATGTTTACCATTAAAAGTTTACTATGCCGAGGCATTTTCTATGAAGCTGTTGGTGTAGACTGTATAGTTAGTTACATGTCATTCAAGCATTATTACGTTCAGTGGTGTTCGGCTTGTACTAGACATATGCACATCGTGCACGTTTACTATTTACTTTTTATTTATCAGATTAACTTTACAAATGTCGAGGAAAAGAAACTCATTAAGGATTAAAGACAAAATTCAAATTTTGGAAAAAATTAAAAGTTATAATGGAAGCTTGAATTCCTCCCAGTTGTCTGAAACCTTAGGTATTCCCCAAACTACACTTTCACGACTCCATAAGAATGAAAACGAGCTTCGTATTACAGCGAGAGAATTTCCCACGACCAGGAAAAGAAAACCACGGTAGAAAACTCGAAGTTGAAAAGGCTTTAAAGAGATAGTTTGAAATCATTATCATGAGAGGTGTAAGGCTTAACGGTGAAATTCTTAAAGAAAAGACTAAAGTTTTTGCAACAGAGCTACGATATCCATAGTTCCAAGCAAGTGATGGGTGTTTTAGGAAGATTTAAATTTCGCAATCATATAAGATGTACAAGTGAGTTCATGGAAAGAAGGCCCGTGCGGATTTACATCTAGCTAAAGATTGGAAGTTTTCAACACTGCCAAATTTCTAATAAAATCTATAATGAAGACGAGACAGGATTGTACTATCGTGCCATACCAGATGGTTTGTTCACATTTAGAACGGAAACTGTGATGGGATTAAAAAAAAGGCGATGGATCGTATTACAGTTCTAGTTTATGCTAACATGTCTGGAAGTGACAAAAAAAAATTGTTGGTTATCGGCAAGGCAGTTAAACCTCGGTGTTTTAAAAGGTTAAGTATGGAGTCATTACCTGTCGATTATTTCTCAAATAAAAATTACTGGATGACGTCTGTAATTTTTGCGGAATGGGTAATGAAATGAAATGCGGAACTTCAAACGAGCAACAGGAAAATTTTGCTTCTTCTGGATAATTGCACTGTCCATTCGCACTTAGAAGACTTGTCAAATATTTAATTAGAATTTTTGCCTCCTAATACCAGATCACTCATTCAGCCGATGGATATGGGAATCATAAGAAATCATAAGATTTCATATCGCTCTGCTTTTGATGCGTTTCACACTGAAAGCTATTGAAAACTTTTATCTTACGCCATAATCAACTGCGAAAGAAATAATTGCAAAAATATCGATTTTGCAAGCAATCGAGTTCTTAGCAGAAATTTGGTGCCGAGTTAAGAAGAGCACCATAGTTAACTGTTACAAACATTGTGGCTTCAAACATGCTGACAAAAGTAATGACCCTCCAGATGTTGATAGAGAAGAAAGAGCTAATTACAACAGTGATGTGTTAAAGGTAACAAAAGCCGAAGGATATCTAGAGATAGATGGTGAATTAGAGTGTTATAATGAGAATGAAGAGGACCTTGTAGAATTGATCGTTGGCGATATTAGGCAGACACGAAGTGAGAATTCGAACATTCAGGATGAAGAAGATGTGCAGGAGTCTCAAGTTACCATTATCAGCGACAACGAAGCAAAGAAAAGTCTTGAAGATTTGAGGTTGTACTTTATGAAGAAGAGTAATGAAATTAGCCCAAAGTTAGAGTTTGATGCTTGCTATGATTTTGTTGTTTATAAAATTTCAAATAAATATTTTACCATTCACTTTTTCCAGTGCAGTTTTTATTTGTGCATCTTATTATGTATGGCACTATTTCATTTCATGTTCTATTATTTATTGAATCTTAAATTGTATGTTTACAAAGTATGTATTGAGTGAGTATTATTTGTGTTAAATAAAATAGAATAAATAAATGACTTGGATTTTATTTCGCAAATAGAAGAGCCCACATTATAATGTAATAATATGTACTACGAACATCGAATATATTTGTTAAAGATTATGAACATACTTGATAAATGTGATATACATTGAGTCAATTTCCATTCATAAAGAAGACTATAATATGAAATTTAACAGTGGCTTTTTTAGAAACTGTATAGGAAACTGCATTTTAACACCAACTTCAATAAACATTGAACTTTCGGTTATAAGGCACCACCGCTTATAGGGGTGAAAAATGTTGGTCGTGATGAGTTCCTTATAAGCAAAGTCGATTGTATATAGTATTCAATCGCGCCCCTGCTTGAAGTCAACTTTTGTATTTTCTATCAGCTCCCAAAATGGGTCTGACTTGTGATTTGGCAGAGTTCGAGCTCATTCTTTTCTTTTTGTCCTTAAAAAGGTTTATTTATGATATACTTGATAAAATCAAAAGTAGTAAAGCACCCGGTCCTGATGAGGTCTTTCCTAG
The DNA here is from genome assembly GCA_963969495.1 of Ceratothoa steindachneri. Taxonomy (NCBI): domain Eukaryota; kingdom Metazoa; phylum Arthropoda; class Malacostraca; order Isopoda; family Cymothoidae; genus Ceratothoa; species Ceratothoa steindachneri. Next base: position 5,820,993 of record OZ018320.1, on the reverse strand, counting down.
AATTTTGAAAGAATGTAAGGAGGTGTTAAGTGAGCCCCTAGCATGCATCTTTAGAAAATCATTGGAGAGTGGCATTGTGCCAGTGGCATGGAAGAAAGCCAATGTGATACCTATATTTAAGAAAGGGGATAAAACAAATATGTCTAATTACAGACCAGTAAGTTTGACATCAGTGGTAGGGAAAATGATGGAATCTATTATAGCAAGGAATATTAGAGATCACTTCGATAAGCATAAGTTGATAAAAGAATCACAGCATGGCTTTAGTAAGGGTAAATCCTGTCTGACTAATTTGCTGTCTTTTTATAGTAAGGTGTATGAAGCAGCAGATAATGATGAAAACTATGATATTTTATACTTGGACTTTAGTAAGGCTTTTGATCGAGTGCCACACTTACGGCTTCTGAGCAAAGTTAAAGCACACGGGATTGATGGCAGTATATTTAGGTGGATTCAGTCATGGCTTGGTGACAGACAGCAAAGAGTTAGTATAGATGGAGTTAAATCTGAGTGGGGGTGTGTTAGCAGTGGAGTTCCTCAAGGATCTGTTTTGGGTCCCTTGCTATTCTTTATTTATATTAATGATCTTGACATAGGTATAAGTAGTGACCTAAGTAAATTTGCTGATGATACTAAGCTAGGTAGGGTCATTAGGGCTGATTCTGATGCTGTTGTAATGCAGGAGGAATTGACCATTCTGTCCAATTGGGCTGAGAAATGGCAAATGAAGTTTAACATAGACAAATGTAGTGTACTTAGTATAGGTAGAAATAATCCATTGAATAGTTATAAATTAAATGGGAGAATTTTAGGGAGGACCGATTGTGAGAGGGACTTGGGTATTTTGGTAAGTTTAGACCTTCGTCCTAGAAAGCAATGCCTAAATGCTAAGAATAAAGCTAATAGGATATTGGGATTCATTAGGAGGAGTGTAAGCAATAAGAGTGCTGAAGTCATTCTAAAACTGTATCTGGCGCTAGTTAGGCCTCATCTAGACTATGCAGTACAATTTTGGTCACCATATTATAGGAAGGATATTGATTTGCTTGAGTGTGTGCAGAGAAGGATGACAAAGATGATTGGTGGGCTAAGGAACTTACCTTATGGTGAAAGGCTCAGAAAACTAAATCTACATACATTGGAAAGAAGAAGAGTCGGAGGGGAATTGATTGAAGTCTTCAAATGGGTAAAAGGATATAATAAAGGGGATCTGGGTAAGGTTCTTATACCTAGTGAACATGACAGGACACGTAGCAATGGGTTTAAGCTTGATAAGTATAGGTTTAGGAAGGAGATTGGGAGGAATTGGTTTACAAATCGTGTGGTAGATGAATGGAATAGGCTCACTAGACATGTGATAGAAGCCTCCTCTCTGGGTAGTTTTAAGAATAGATTAGATAAATATATGGATGAAGCTGCTAGATGGGACTGACTTTTTTTATGTACATATGTATATATTTTTCTAAGGAATGGGGAGATTATATTTTTCGGTTGCATGAATGGACATAATCCTCTGGATGCATTTTATATATATTGTAGATTAGATCTGACGAACTCCTGTAAAGGGTGACAATGTTGATGACTTTTTTCTGGTAAGAAATCTTTTGTGTGTTGACTGGAACAGGAGCTGCCAACTGTAGGCCATGAATGGTCTTTTGCAGTCTCCTTCTTTTCTTATGTTCTTATGATATACATTTAAAAAATTCTTACTGCCATAATTTCTATACTTCCTAAAACCATTTTAAAATTTTTATGCTTCAGAGAGTTGGCCTTTTTCATCATAGATAAAAAAACTAAAAAAATATGTTGTTTTTTTTCATCTCCATTTAATAAATGGTTAGGAAAGATCAAGGCAGGAAAACAGCGACGTCATTGAAAGCGAATTGCTCTCTTTAAATCTTGGAACGAAATGTTCAGAAGGGTGTTTGTGCCCTTTAATTATTGGCAGGAAGAAAGTAAAATAGGTAATCCAAAGAGGACACCATTACTTGAGTAAATATAAGGTAGAGCAATAAAGCTGGAGCTAGAAGGGGCATAAAACAACTAAGGGAACAATTACCTAAAAAGATAACGAACAAATAAAATGTTTACAAAACTGAGCTATTCAAAGGATAAATAAATTGAAGGTAAAAATATGTACAAAAACATAATTATTATTATTATTATATATATATATATATATATATATATATATATATATATATATATATATATATATATATTATATATATTTATATATTTGGTACATTTAAATATATATATATATATATATATATATATATAATTATTATACAAATATAATTCTGAATATTTAATTTTCTTTTTATATGAACCATTTAATATTTTACTTTGAATGATGGGAAAAATTGATTTCTAGCTAAACTTTAATGTTTTTTGTGTTGGTAAAATTGTTACAATCAAATCACAATTAATATAATATTTTACCGAGCTCATTTTCTACAAACAGAATACAATTTTGAGTGTAAGTAAAAAGTGTTTGAAATATATGTATGTCATATACCTATTTAATCTCTGTTTTTGTTTCTTTTTTCAGTACTGTCCAAAAATAGACAAATAATATACTTAAATCCCCTTTTTGAAAAATATTCCTTCAGTGTTCAAGAAAATACACATAATATTCTTTGATCTTTGCCACTCAGTGTTTATGTTTCATTTGATAGAACAACCGATATAAAAAGTTATGAAGGAAGAAATGTATATTTGAAGCAAGCATGCGCTCAAAACTAGAGAACGATAATTTATAACTCTCAGTTTGTATGCATAATTTGTAACGCATGTATGGCAACACTCTCTAACTTGTATTATAGACTCCTACTGATAGTATTGCCCATTTTTCAGTATGTTGAGACGAGTTAAGGTGGATAAATCCTTCAGAAAGCCGGTTGTGCAGTGAAGGAGTAAAAAATGACTTTGTCTGATATTTTGAGGAGATTTTATATTAAAAAATTGGAATTTCCTGCATAACAAAGCTCGCAAAAGATACCGAGTCCCAGGAGGAAACGAATAAAATAGATCACACTAGAAAAAAAGGACTACAACATTAAAATTAATAGTACCATACTGTATTTTTCTACAGAAAAATACCGATGCTTAGTTTAGTGTAAGTTACTGTAAAACGCATTGTTTCATGCTAGTATTTGTTGCGAAGATTGCATGGTGGAAATTTTGCGTGCTTAGTCTTTGTCTATTAGAGACACACAATATGTATATGTCTGCATTTTAACATAAGATTCTAACAGTCTTATAAAATGGTGACACTTTATATTTGACAGCAAACTATTATTTAACCTTTCTTCATTTTGGTGAATAGTATAATCCGTTTATGCCTGACGTCCACTCACTATCCGAGCTTAACTAATTTTTTTATTCATGCTCAGTCCCCCCAAATTTAATAAATATTAAAGTTGCACTGACCTTAAAATTAGGGATGAGATTCCACAAACGGATAATGAAATGAATATAAAGATCAGTATAAAAATAGTTGGCACGCCAGAATGCACCAAGAGCGGTCCTCGTTCGGGGAGAAATGTGGCGGGTAGTATTGTGTTTTGACACTAACTGGCTACCATAGAACCCTTGGTGAGGATGGTGGCACTGTCAATGTAATCTGATGATGGGCAAGTTCAGTTTATATATTGCGGTTTGTATTCTTTTGCTAATTTCAAGATGTGCACAAATATGAGCATGGAATGTCCGCTGCGCCGATCCAAGATAGGCCTCGGATTTACAACGTGAGCAGTTGTATTTCTAAATAATGCAGGAACGATGCAGCGATAACTCTTTTCGTAACTTTAAATAAGAAAATAGTCATGATTAATACCTATATTTGACACTTTGACTGCAATTTTAGTCAGTAACTAGAGTAACCTGATAAACTTGATTGTGACTAACATTTAGATAATCCTGGAGATGGACTGAATAACCTTTGTTAGTCATAATGGCTCAACGAAGTCTTTTTTAGTCTCGTGCGAGTCGACTTGAGGGTGACTACATGTCACTATAACGGTCCCTGTTTGCTTTTTGTTTGTTATTGTATTAAATTGTAACCATTCCACCGATTCTAACGAAATTTGAAACCCTTATAGTGTATTACATTCTTTTTCGATGATATAATTGCCAAAGTCTTCCCAAGTTAGCCCGGAAACTATTTTGTTTTGGCTATAACATCATAACTATTTGGCTGATTCTAACGAAATTTGAAATCATTATAATGTTTTACACTCCCTAACTTTATGGTCATCAAATCTTGTTATTGTACATTCGCGTTTATTGAAATAATTAATGATGTTATGAAGTCAAAGGCTGTGTAAGCCATTCTTCTCGTGCATTTATGTATTGATGTAGTAATTTGATAGTTGTGCTGTTTTTAAGGTATTATGCTGTTGTCGTTATGTTGTTTGCGTAGGAATTTAGGGGATAATTGGAAATTGTGGTTACATAATGTCATGAATAAGATAAAAGGTAGGGTTGAGAGGATAGTAATCTTGAAGTTCCATTTTGGCGTGACTTTAACATTGTCAAGAAAGCTTACCGTTGCTAAATTGATTGCAACGACTAGACAATTATTTAATTCCCGTTGGTGCAAAATATTATTACTGTGAGAGAAAGATGGATAATATATGAGAGAAGTGAGTAGGGGTGGATTTGCGACGTTTTGTGCTCGCTACTGTGCATGGGAAAGATTACTTTGTATGGGAAGCAGAATGTAAGTCGTCATAGAGTTGGAAGTTTGAATCCCACATGAACGAAAAATATGGTGAAATTTAGAGCTCGCAACGTTATGGTGTGTTGTATGTTTTCAAGCGCTGGAATCAGTCGGCTCTCTCTTTACTCGGTATGAAGCAATCTGCTTTAGAAACATATGATCCCCTCTCTCCAGACAGCAGTTGTACGTTAGTCTGTTTTCTTGTAGGACATCCACGGCGGAAAGATTCTAGCCGTCGGTACCCGAATAAGCCACGAAGGATCCAACTAGAGAACGTAATCTATCTTCGTGTGCGGGCGAGCTACTTGTATACTGCTTATCTAGCGGAAAACCTCCGAAGATATAGGTGCTACGGCGCGCTCTCCTGGTATTTAAAGTCGCCTGGGGGAGGGGGGGGGGGTCCGAGATAAGGAGGCGGTCGAATAGCCCTTCAGGTTGTTTGTCGCGTCACATTATTTGTTCCCGGGTTAAGTCCACGAGCTCTTCTAAGGGTTCAAGGTGGACCTACACATCTTATTAGACTCTATTCCTCCACAACCAGTAATGACAAATATAATATCAGTGAATGTTAAATTTTAATTCAAGGAGTGAGCCCCTGAGTTTGGATAAACAGGTTGAAGCAAACTTCATTCAGACAATGGATTTTTATTGAGTACAATATTGTGCTCAATTTTCACTCGAAAAAAGAGCCACTCTTTGCATCGAGGCTTTTCATGCTATGGCCACCAAGGACATGGTATCAACGCCTAGTACTGACACCTACTTGTCCAAAAGCGATTAAAAAGACCTGAGAAATAGTGTAGTTGAGTCCTGGTAGCAAAGGCTTCGGTTCATTCTTGACCACCCAGTTCTGGTAGGCTTCCCAGGCATTCAAGAGGCCTGTGTTGTCGCATATGTTGTCTCCTAAGGTCTCGTTGCCATCCACCTGCGAGAGAAAGATGGCGTTAAGTAAATGGACAGCGTCTTGTTCACCAATAGCTACCAAGGTGGGGTGGTTGGAACAAGAAGGGCTATGTGTGGTTGCAAAATAATTCTCTTTATAACACAATAGGCTCCTTCTTATCCAATTTGATATAGGTTTTTCCAAAGTCTTCTATATATTAAAAGAATTCTAACAAATTCGTTAAACATAAATGACCTATTATGAAACCATGTTGTTATCTAATAATTAGTTATATTTATCTACATAATCCATGAGTTTTAATTTTAAAAATTACTACTAAATCTTTATCCACTATCGACTTTAAGCTAATAGGTCTATAAGTTGTTCGAGTCCTATTCTACTTCTTTTTAAAAATTAGCATTGCATTTGCTAACTAAAGTCTTCAGGAACAATACTGTCTTTTAACGATTAGTTATGAATCTATAAATGGCGCAATGATCTCGGTTTTTTTAATTCTGTAATAGTTCTTGGATGAAATTTATCTCGACCAGGAGATTTGGTTTATAATATCTGAGTTTTCGATCCGCGGGTACTTAAGAAGCGATGGAAGAAGGTTTCTTTTCGAGTCAAGTAAAGGTTTTGGCATGTGTAAGTCCCTCTAGTTTTCCATTTGGTTGTTCTGAAGTTAACCAATGGTACCATTGTCTTCCAAGTCGTGTTTACAAATAAATGTATTTCGAGTGGAGAGTCAGTAGTCAGTTAAACTTCGTGCAAGGTGGTAGATGCTGGTTCTCTGTTCAACAAATCTCGAGGATCTGCCCCATTGCTTAATAGAGAAAATACAGGAGAGAAACGTGCCTTCGTGCTCTCTATCGCACAAATAAGTCTCCTATTTTTCCTTCCCATAAGCTCCAGTGAGCCAACATTCTTTAACTATACCTAGGCGCCATCGCTCGTGTTTCTACACGAGTAGAAACGCCCTCCACGGATGAACAAAGCTAAACCATACCGGATGTGGTGAGTCACTGGATGGAATCCGGATTCTTCTCTACTCCCCGGTGGCTGACATACGTTGGAGATATTCATGGTTCAGACTCCAAGTTAATCTGTGGGTCCTTACTCACGAAACCAGTACCCCCCTACCTGAGATTCGATCCTTGGAACAAAATCCCGTCGATGACTTACATTCTTGCCCACCATTTCGATGGGGAATTGGCTGTACTGGTCAATGAAGCAAAGGGCTCGATCGGTGAAGGCCTCCATCATGGGTCCACTCCATCACTGGGACACGTTGCCATGTTTGTCGCATTTCTTGCCTTTGCCAAATAGAATGATATAACAGATTAAAAAAATAGATAAAAAGCATATAAAAAAGAATAGAAATAATCCCCAGCCCCATAAAATAGAAGGAAATTGAGATCTCGAATAAAATCGGACTTACCGTGGTTATCGAACCCGTGCAATAGCTCGTGCCCTACCACGACACCTAAACTACCGTAATTCAGGTACCTGAGGGAGAAAGGAATATTAGGGAATCTCGATTATTCACGTTCAAAACACACATATGTACACTTGCATCAGTGTACACAAACGAAAATGCTTATATATGTACATGATTCAAAGGGGATTTACCAACGATTCGCACAAAACGATACATTTTTCCGCGAGGACCAAGACCGTGGGATCCAGACCGTGGATGGCACAGCTAATGGTTGCCATAGCAATCTCAATCTGCCGACTAACCCTGCCCATTTGCAGTTCTTTTAAAGTCAAAACAAACAGTAGCTACCATTCATATCGTCTAATATAAATGTGTGGTTAGCGTAGTGGCCTGAAAAGAGAAGTGCGCTTGAAAGCTTGGGTTAGAATCCCGGCTATTTTGGACTTTCTTTAACGGCCGAGAAGTTTTACATTATTTTATTTCGTTTGCTCTTTCTCTTCCTTCTTTCTTCATCTCTGTATAATCCTTGTTGGGTTTTATAAAAAGAAGAAATCGCTTGTGTATCATCTTTACTCAAGCGAAGGCTAATTTAATCTTAAGGATTAATCCAAGGGAAAGAAACAAAGTAATATTGATGATACTACTTTGGTATTAACGACATTTCAGGTTCCATGCCTATCTTCAAGTCTGAAAAGCAAAGGGCAATTATCAATAAATATTCAAATATAAAATATTTCGTATTAAAATAAAGTCAAATCAATACGAAATATATTATATTTATGGAGCTTGAAACTTTGTTACTATCTATTTAGTACATTGAATATTACTTTCTTTCAGTTCTGGATCTTGGATTTATTCTTAAGATTATATATATATATATATATATATATATATATATATATATATATATATATATATAAATGAGGAATTAAACCACATTCTCCGAAGACAATTTAATTCAGAACAGTTTCGGTGTATCTCACACCCTTTTTCAACTGACACTGGGCAAAAAATATAAGAAAAAAATGCATACAAGCATAACAGGTGGTGAAATATCCCCTCTTTTATCCCCAATCATCTACTTGTGGCTAATCTGGGAAGGGGGGGGGGGTTAGGCCTAAACATATTGAAGGGCTGACATTTTACTATTTTATTTATTTGCTTTCTTATTACAGGATTAAAAGAAAATTCACCCTCAGATAGATTTAAATTAGGAACTGACGATATCAAGCTCGATTCTACGATTCTTCTCTAAACATAGTTAGCCGATTTGAATACCATTTTACTTCCATTGAAATCGATCGAATGATTCTTGTCTCTAACATGGCAAAATATTCCACTGCTTTCGCTGCCCACTCTAAGATCTCTTTTGTGTTCATACAATCTCTTGTCTAGATTTCTCCCCGTTTTCCCTATATAAACTTTATGGCAATCGTTGCATGGTATTGCATAAACTCCTATGTTAATATGTTCTTTGGGTTTCCTGGCAATCATCAATTGGTTTAAGGAATTATTATATTTAAAGGCTAGATTAATACCCGCTTTTCCAAATGTGTCCTTTAAACTATTTAATTTATTATTAAATGGCAATGTTATACATTTGTTGAAGTCATTAGTGCGGGAAGGCTTATTACCATAGAATGTTTTCCTAGCTGCAAAATGGGCAGACGATATGAACCAATCGGGGTAATACAAATTAGAAAAAAATGTCCTGATAATGACAATTTCTTCATCTAAATAGGAAGGATGACATATTTTGTATGCTCTAAGGAAAAGGTTTGAAATTACCGATTTTTTAACAGTATTATCGTGAAACGAAAAATAATGTATATAGGCATTCGAGTGGGTTGGTTTCCTATACACGTCAAGTTTTAATTCATGGTGATCTTTATTAATGAGGACATCTTGCGATATTGCATTAATTTTCATCATGAATACCACGAGAAGACACACCTAACTCAGGAATCTTTTCCATCTCCATCCTGAGCATATTCCTCTGTTTAGAGAATATGAGAGAAACTTACTGCGTACTAAGAAGACCAAACTTCAATGGGACTTTTTAAATAACTGCTTTCAAGAAAAATCGTTCCGACTACCCTACTTACAACATCGTTAAGAAAGTCCAGTGATGTTCCGTTTAACATTATACACAGTTGTATATTAAAAGAACGTGTAGAAAACGCCAAGCGAGAAGTGAACACTTTCCTATTCAAAGTGAGACGGTCAACAAGAAATCTGTTTGATAAGTGCGGTGAACTTTTAGGGCATCATGCAGTTCCTGTGATTGAATCAAGTGTTCAGGATAAAATCCTTCATCATAGCAATTATTTGAAGTGGAAACTTAACCTAATTTTTATGAACAGTCTTTGGATTAAAGGTTCAAACCCCAATAAAAATATTCTGAATTTATCATCTCATGTACTGACTGATGATGAAAAATTTGCGTTAGGATACGGTTTAAGCTTTTCAATTAAGTCATGCGATGAGTTCTCACTAGACCATTTAGTATCCATTGCCAAATCCTCACATGAGCAAATAAGTGGTGAATTTCTTAGTGGCTGTATGCATAGTGCCCTAAATTCTGAAAAATCTGACCAAATTGGTTTTCCCAAAAGATTTAAGATTGCGTTAAATAAACTTAAATTTAATAACAACATTGTTATAACCAAATCCGATAAAACGAATCAGGTAGTCATTTTGGACAAACATAGTTGGAAGAATCTCATCTGCACACATTATGAACACTCAAAATTTCGTTGACCGCCTCAACCACTTGCAATTACAGGATGGAAAACTTGTGAGCTTTGATGTAAACTCTTTGTTTACCAAAGTTCCGGTTGACCAAACCATGGGCCTTCTGCGGGAGATCATGCCTAGACTTAATTTGGATCTTCCCATTTCTACGAGTAAATTTATCGATTTAGTTGAATTATGTCTCTCTGACAATGTGTTTCGAGTAAATAATGAGTTTTATAGACAAATATTTGGCCTTAGCATGAGAAATAGTTTATCTCCGATATTGGCATGTCTCTTCATGGAATATTTTGAGACTGAACTCCTTCCCACAATTTCTTCCCCTAACTTTATATGGTTAAGGTACATTGACGATGTATTTTCTATATGGCCTAATGGCCATGATTTTGATACCTTTTTTAATAATTTAAATAATCTGCATGTCTCCATCAAATTTAAATATGAATGGGAATATGATAATAGATTACCCTTTTTAGATGTCCTCATTAATAAAGATCACCATGAATTAAAACTTGACGTGTATAGGAAACCAACCCACTCGAATGCCTATATACATTATTTTTCGTTTCACGATAATACTGTTAAAAAATCGGTAATTTCAAACCTTTTCCTTAGAGCATACAAAATATGTCATCCTTCCTATTTAGATGAAGAAATTGTCATTATCAGGACATTTTTTTCTAATTTGTATTACCCCGATTGGTTCATATCGTCTGCCCATTTTGCAGCTAGGAAAACATTCTATGGTAATAAGCCTTCCCGCACTAATGACTTCAACAAATGTATAACATTGCCATTTAATAATAAATTAAATAGTTTAAAGGACACATTTGGAAAAGCGGGTATTAATCTAGCCTTTAAATATAATAATTCCTTAAACCAATTGATGATTGCCAGGAAACCCAAAGAACATATTAACATAGGAGTTTATGCAATACCATGCAACGATTGCCATAAAGTTTATATAGGGAAAACGGGGAGAAATCTAGACAAGAGATTGTATGAACACAAAAGAGATATTAGAGTGGGCAGCGAAAGCAGTGGAATATTTTGCCATGTTAGAGACAAGAATCATACGATCGATTTCAATGGAAGTAAAATGGTATTCAAATCGGCTAACAATGTTAAGAGAAGAATCGTAGAATCGAGCTTGATATCGTCAGTTCCTAATTTAAATCTATCTGAGGGTGAATTTTCTTTTAATCCTGTAATAAGAAAGCAAATAAATAAAATAGTAAAATGTCAGCCCTTCAATATGTTTAGGCCTAACCCCCCCCCCCTTCCCAGATTAGCCACAAGTAGATGATTGGGGATAAAAGAGGGGATATTTCACGATCTGTTATGTTTGTATGCATTTTTTTCTTATATTTTCTATCCAGTGTCAGTTGAAAAAGGGTGTGAGATACACCGAAACTGTTCTGAATTAAATTGTCTTCGGAGAATGTGGTTTAATTCCTCATCTTTTCTTGCGATATTGCATTAATTTTCATCATATATATATATATATATATATATATATATATATATATATATATATATATATATATATATATATATTTAGCTCAGAATACATCATGTGTGCAATTAAAGGACTGAGTCGAGGTTTTGTTTTATTCTTCTTCCTAAGCTTTCGGCTTCAACCTTGAGCCCTTCCTGAGAGCTTTTGTATTGGAGGAATCTTTGCCATGAATGAGAGAGTGTAAGAGGGAGAGATAATTCTTTGAAGTGTGAATGAATGTTGCCACGTTATATTATTATTAATCTTGTATTTACTTTAATCTTTATGTATTTTATTATTTTCTTTGTATCTGCTGTTTGCTTCGCATATTTTCATCTCTTCGCCGTGAGTACGGCGACTTATGCCCAAGTAGGTAGTCGCCAGATGGGCTCCTACAAAAAAATCATCTCTTCTCATTGATTTTATTATTCCTTGCCCATTGGTCGTCAAGATATGCTGACATATGTTTATGGCTTTCTCATGTAGCACCACATTGATTGTCAGTAAGTTTGCCATTTCGTGTAGTTGTGGGCAATTTTGTTGGTTAATTCAACTTCTACTTCATTCTGTGTCTTTTCTAAGACTTTCCTTTCTCTTTTTGCAATTATTCTGTTAAGTGGCTTTATCTTTACCTCCCTATGCAGGTCTCGTAGTCTTCTTCTTTCTCCTCTTCTGGTAAATCGAGGGAAGAGCGGCCTGGCATTACTGTACAAGTTAGATAAGCTAGGCATTGAAAAAAAGAGAAAATTTTATCAAGCCATAGAAGAGTCCGCGATTATTTATCCAAGCATCGCGATGTACACGATCTCGAGAAGTAACCTATTAAGACTCCAAAAAGTCCAAAACAAAACTATCTACTTAATAACAAACACCAGAAGAGGAGAGACAGAAGAAGACTACCAGACCTGCACAGGGAGACAAGGATAAAGCCACTTAAAAGAATAATTGCAAAAAGAGCAAGGAAAGTCTTAGAAAAGACACAGAATGAAGTAGGAGTTGAATTAACCGACCAAATTGCCCAGAGAGAAGGATACAGATCATACAGATTATTCCCAAGTTTCCCAAGGATAGATGAGGGAGGAGAAGAAGACGAAGAAGAAATCTACACTTAGAGAAAGAGATTAATACTCGACGACGACTAAGAGTAATTAGTTAACCAAAGCAAACCAGAGAATAGCATATAGTCAATTATAACTAGAATAGGAATAGGAAAGAATAGATAGAGAGATAGAAATCTACACCAGTTTTAGTAAGAATATTTACTAATAACGGTTTGAACGCCTCATAAATACCAATACTACTTTCTAACTTTATCACGCTAGCTATACTACCTAAAATGGACAGAGATAAGCCTGAACTCCAGGCAACTAGCATCTCTTGGCAAATCTCTTACTTCCTTCAGCCTTCAGCATCTATTCGTTTTTACTATTATATTCACACACAGGACTCACAATGATACGTGGGGCAGTGATCACGATAAACTGTTATAGGTATAGTTAGAGACAAGCGACACATCGTGGTTCGGATTCCACGTTAAGCTGTAGTTCCCAAGACTAACTAAATCTACTTTTGTCTCCTACTATTTTATTTGCTGGCTTATCCTAAAACCTTCTTCTTCCTCTCCCTTTCACTCCTAACCGCCGTACTCACAGTCCTCGGAGCCTACTTCGGCTCTAGACAGTGTGAATATGGGGGTCTATAAAGGAGTACCGTGCTTTCTCCCCACCCTCCTTGGCCGCTCCATGAGCACCAAGGGGGCGGGGAGATGGTCGGAAGAGCTGTTCTTTGTTTCCCACCTCTCTTTTCATTTGATTTCATTTCATAATTCCATTTGAAGGCTCGGACTATCTGATGTTTTTCTCTGTTTACGCTATAGTAAAATTTTCCTGATAAAGCAGGTAAAGTTTTGTGTAAGTTTGATTACGCGAGTTCGCGATAACTTTGCACAAGTACCCTTTTCCACTTTGCTGCACCCAATATTAATGCATGCTTAGTCTGATTGGAGAGACTTCCTGTGGCTAAGCACGGGGTAGTTCCTGCCATAGGGTACTATCTATACTTCGCGTTTTTTACTCACGCTTCTTTCATCACTTCGCAACATAACGCAACCCTCATTGCGCCCAGACCTGCTTGATAGTACCTTATAGTGAACCCCGGGAGGAAGCCCTGTTAGGAGGCGCGAAGAAGGGGGTCCCTTAAAGACATGAGCCGGAGACCTTGGAGAGGCGCCTATTAGAGTAGGCCCGTTAAGGTAGGAGGGTTGCGAAGTGCGGTTATAGACAGGTATTTAAGGCACTAATAGGTACACAAAATAGGGTTCAGACTCTTAAATTCTGTCACTTTTTTACAGAGTAGGAAAGGGGGGATTACTCCCGCCCCCCATTACGACAACCAAAATGGAATTCATCAAAAGGCTCCCCCTGAGACTCAACTGAACGGAAGGAAGACGACACCACAAGAATTAACCCAACAGATATTTATTGACCTGCAAATCCCACTAATTAAGTGCCTTAATGTCCCGAAAGGATTCATCGTGATCTGCTCTAAAAACAAGGATGTCGAGAAACTCCTATCCTCTGCGGGCAGCATCACACTCAACAAACTTGACCTTGAAGCAAAAACTCCTCCACAGATCACGGCCAATAGATCAGTCGTGTGCAGAAAGATTGAGGCATGGGTAGGCATGAACACTCCTCAGAATATTAAGGAGGAGTTGAAAGCGAATCAACCGTGGTTGAAAATTTATGATATAATAAAATTCAGAGAACACACCCACGTGTTTACGATCGTCTGAGAAAACACCGAAATGGCTACCCAAATCATAGATAAAGGACTTATTGCATTCTGTACTAGGATCCCGCAAACCAACATACAGCTAGCCGCATTTATCAACATACAAATATGCTTCCGTTGTTACGAAATGGAAAATCACATAACTGCGGAATCTCCTAAAAAATAACTCATGATATGTTCGGAGTGCGGGAGAGCGGAGCACACTCACCGATCATGACATCCCCCACGGCGACAAAAACTACAGCAAACAACCAAAAGACGGAAACACAAATCAGCATAGACGGAGCATTGAATGTCAAGATACTGACCTGTATCTTGCACTCACATATAATGAACATTGGCTTTTCCGGAAGCTACGTGAATACCCTAAACGGAATGCTTAAAGAAAACTGTTTAGAACCTATGAACCTTCCCAAGGATGTGGACTCGTCAGCAATATTTAAGGTGATGATTAGTGGCAAGACAAAAAAATCACTAAGTCGAAGAAGCAAAACCACAAGACGAAAACAATGAAGACTCAAATACTGAGGAAATTGATTCGGACAGTAGCACTGAAGAATCCGCCCAGGAGGTTAGAGTCACAAGAAGGAAAGCCCAAAAGAAAAGAAGATCCAGCTCACACAGATCAATCCAACGGCAGCAATCCCCGATCCCGTTGACATCACTATCGCAGAAAGGAAAGGAAGTAATCATGTGTAGAAGGTAACAGAACAAGAAAAAGAAGAAGAAACGTTAAAAAACAAGACCTGAAGAGACAAACGGAAACCACCCAAAAAAGAATATCAAAATGGACAAACGTAAATTGGTAATACTTCAAATTAATACTAACACTTAGATAGGTAAAAAATGCATATACGGAAATATCTTTAGAGAGCTAGACCCAGATGTTATTTTAATATCTGGCCACGGATTAGACCTAGAAATAGAAAAAATAAAATATGGAATTACAATGTTGTAGCAACGAATCCTTTGAGACACAGACACGACGGAGTAGCAATTACGATCAAAAAGAAACTAGACTATAAGACTCACCAAGGACTAACCGAATCCTATGCAGCAGTAGAGATACAATTAGAACTAACTAGTCTTATAATAGCCACGGGGTACCAACGTCCAAGGAGAGACGGATTACCAATTGCCAACTTCACTAAGCTTTTTAATAACAGGAACCCAGTCATCTTTATGGAAGACTTGAACGCCCACTGCGCGAAAAACGGATACAGAACAAACAACATAACAGGCAGGCATTTGAAAACGATGCTAGATATGAGAATGCTCCAAAGACTGGAGCCAGATTTAGCCACATATATACATAACAGAACGACAAGTAAGCCAGATATCTGCCTCTCAAACTTTAACTTCCCATTTCATTTTTACTTCTAACCGGTTGACATATCGGTCAACGACCACATAGCTACACTACTTAACATTAACCAGAATTCCATGCAGAAGCCATGTAAGAAATGGAAAAACTATCATCAGACAGACTGGACAAAGTACAAAGAAGTATTAAGAGAATATGAACCAAGGACTTTCACCGAAGCGACTATAGAAGAAATCGACGAAGGACTTAGAGAAATTAGGATTACGCTGATTAGAACAGACTAAAAAGCAGTTCCAAAAAGAGCTTTTAGAACTATCCAAAGCTTTAGACTTATCTCTGAACAAATTCGGAGGGAAGGATTAGTAGAGACCTATACAACCAACTTAGAAGAAATAAAAGAGAATTAACGCAAATGATAAGCGATAAGCAACAAGAATATTGGAACAACCAGGTCCGGTAGTTAGATGTCGAAGAATCCCCAAAGATATTTTGGAAATGGCTAGATAGAATGAGGGAAAAACCGGCAAAGGAAAAAGATCAAGATTAAAGATGAGAGAGGGATACTAATTGAGGATAAAAGCGAGATAGAAATAGTTTTCAAAGAATACTGAAGAAATGTTTTTAGAATCAGCGAAGAAGAAAATGAAAATTTCGACACTGATTTTCAGAACGTAATTTTCGAAGAACTCAACCAGACAACGGCCAGGAGTCAACACTATGATTCAGTTGACATAAAGAGAAACAACAATGAGCGAAATGATGCTACATTATCCGTACAAGAACGTAAATATAGCATAAACAGCTTCAAATAAAAGGCGCCGAGAGTCTGAGGACTCACAAAGAGAAACTACACAGAGGTGACTAATAACATCTTGGAGGGATTGAAGAGCCTATTCAACGCCTGCCTTAAGTAGCAAAAATGATTTTTATCTCAAAGCCAGGAAAATCTCCACGTAGGGTTGTAAACTATAGACCAATATCTCTGCTTGACTTCATCGGGAAAGTATATGAAAAGATTCTAAAAAAGAAACTCGATCAACATCTTGTAGAGAAAAGCCTGTACAGCGAGTGCCAATTCGGATTCCGGAAGAACAGGAGCACGGGTATGGCGGTCTGTTTAATTATGGAGAAAATAGCCAAGGTCAAAGGTGAAAAGAGGAGGTGGACATTGTATGTAGAGACGTGTCCAAAGCGTTCAACCAAGTATTGCAGCAAGGCGTACAATATAAGATACTTTGGCTCGGATTAAGCAGTCAGCTGGAAAGGTTGCTATGCAACTATGTAGCTGATAGATACGCGTATATAGACATCGGTAATCACCAAGGGGAACCATTTAAGCTGGAGGTTGGAGTTCCCCGGGGCGGTTGCCTGAGTGTGTTATTATACGCTGTTTATACAGCGAACATCCCCCTCCAATGATGGAGAGATGTATGAACATACAATTTGCGGATGATATCCCCTAAGTTGTGGTGTCTCCATACAGGAGTGTGGACATTGTATGTAGAGACGTATTCAAAACGTTCGACAAAGTATTGCAGCAAGGCGTACAATATAAGATACTTCGGCACGGATTAAGCAGTCAGCTGGAAAGGTTGCTATGCAAATATGTAGCTGATAGATACGCGTATATAGACATCGGTAATCACCAAGGGAACCCTTTTTCCCAGAGGCCTCACCGACTCTTCCCAAGCAAGACGAGAATCGGAAATGAGGACAAAGAAGAAGACATCTCAACGTAGCTCGAAGGATACATTACCGGATTTGACAAAAGATAAAAAGATACAGCAACGCGACGAAGGAAAGGGTAACAAAAACCCTTGAGGAACAGCAAATGTGAAAGAAAAAAGATAAAATGGAAAACATACATGCAAGAAGAGTCAGTTAAAATACAACATAACATACGAGAAAAACAAACAAATTCTACTTAAAAACAAACACACAGTAATAACGGTTTGAACGCCAACTATAAGTACTAGGTAACAAAAACGGAAAGCACAGTCCCTGGATCTCAGGTACTTCCTCTGTAACTATAAGTCCAACTTCCAACTAATTAAAATGGACAGATATTAGCTTGACCTCCAAGCATATTGCGGCTCACCACACACCTCTAACTTCTTTCCATTCCTCACTAACTCTTGGTTACTCTCTTTCTAAATGGGCTCTACAAATATACGTGGGTGTTTGATACACACCATTTTATTAGCACCGCGTATTAGATGCAGGGTCAAGACCACCTAGGTCATCTGTTTGATCTTCTACTAGTTTCTTGCTATACTATCGTTCCGTTTTCTCTTCTTCTCTCTGTCCTCCTCCTCTTTCCCCTGTTATCCTCTCACCGGTGCCGCAAGGCACAAAGAGTGGGGAAAGGGGGAATAGGAGGAGTCCGGACTCTCTCGCCCCTTCTCCTCACTTCTTGCCCCGACAGTGGGCCAGAGGAGAGGAGACGGGGCGGGATAGCTCTGGACAAACTAGCCTCTTAGACTGTCACACCTTTTCTTCTATTCTATTCTATAATTCCATGTCGTTGATTCCATGAAGATGACCCAACATGGTCGTCATGGACGTCTAGGAATAAAAAATGTAATTTACGGATGTTTTTTCTCGCCTCGAAGACCCCGTTAAAAAACTTGTAAGAAATATAAAAAAAATGCAAGCTAAAATTAATAACGCTGCCACAGCTGTGGACTTCAATAAAACTTGCATATATATATATATATATATATATATATATATATATATATATATATATATATATATTTTTATATATATGCAATTCAGGTTCATTTGGTATACTGTCCTGTTATTAATTGCAACAAATATCCTTCTATGCACTAGCCTATAAAATTAGCATGGAGAAAACATTATAATACATTTATAAAAAATAAATAAGGCAAGTTCAAAAGTGGTTGAAGTGGTAATGGGTTTGCAGCTCTGTCTTATTAAACTTCGTTGTTTCTTATCCGAATAGAGACAGAGGGGAGAAAAAAATGATTACATCAAGAAGAAATGACCAAAGAGGGAACTTATTTCTAGACAGAAAAATGTATAATCCTCACCGCTAAACTCCGATATCATTCTACTACTTCCACTTCATAAAAATTTTGGGATTTTAAAAACCTTTGTTAAGGCGATGGCTAAAAATGATGCTGGGTTTCAGTGTCTGAAGGAAATCTTCTCTTATACACAGTGGTCCGAAAGTCATGTCACGCCTTTTTAATATTGTTTTAATTTTCTATTTCAGATGGCTGACACGATCGTATGCAGTTTGGAAGAGAGGCTGATTCCAAGTGTATGGGTATATGATCGTGTATTGTGGCAAAAGCTTGAATGATGTGCCATATGAATTCATTCCAAGATTCGGTAGCCACTAAAACAAGTACATTTGCTTGATATTATTATATTTTTCCTCTATTGTTTTTATTACTTTTAGGTGGGGGGCGACGAGACTTTTGCACCACCCTGTTCGTGCTTCTAAGATCAAAGACGGGATTTTTTTGGTCCCTTAAATAAGAGCTTTGGAAATGGAAAGAAAATTGGAAGAGCTGTTTAATCAAGTTGAATAATCATGGTGGAGGTCACTCAAAATTGCTACCGGTGGGAAATCATAAAGCTCCAATCAATCGTGAGATTATGAATGAACTTCTACAGTCATTCAAAGACATGAGGTGAAATGTGTCACGAAAATGAAATTCTTGGACTTAAAACTGCATGTCTTTCTTGGAAATACGGTGCCCCCAATGGCGAACAGGATCACTGTTTCCACCAAGACAGCTTTGGTATGAAAATAAGGTTCCAGGGAGAGAGGAGTGCTAAATAGTTGATTACTGCTGAACGGTTACAAAATATGTTTAGATGTCAGCTACACAACAAAATCAATAACTGAATGCATGCAAATATGCACATTTCTTTCACATTTAAGCTAAGTGTCACCAAAAAACGTGGGTGAAGTAGAAATATTTACATTTCTGAATTTAATGTGAAGCGCCATGTTGGAATCATCTACCCCTACTCCTGTGTCTTCATGTAACAGGAAACAATTGGTTTCATAAGATGGAGACACAGGACGAAACATAATAGAGATATTTGGAGCCTTAAAATCTGCGTCTCTTTCCCCTCGTTCTATTTTCTCTCTTCTTATTACTTTCTCTATCTCATAATCTATAGCATATAGTAACACATAAGTGCAGACATCACTGCTTCATCACACCCATCAAGTACAATGAAGCATATACAATTTGTCCAATTGATATAAGACGCCCCTCCCCCAATATAAACCATTATTTCCAAAAGAAAACTAAATAGATCAATAAACAAGAGATAAATTAATTTGATAGGTTATCACTTTTGAAAAAAGGCCTCGATATTAATGTATTCTTGAGCGGGAGTTTGGAATGACAGATAAAGGATTCCTATTCCCGTAAAAATTATTCCTTGAAAAATATTTCGTTTGATGAATTTAGTTATCCTTGGCGCATTGTTTAAGCTTTATTTTTTAGATATCTCCACCCAAAGTTGATGATGAAAAGATAAGCTCTTTGTTCACTGATCTCTCAATATCGCGAAAACTTGAATATATTCTCTCTTAAAAGTGCCTTCTTAAAATATCCATGAAGTCCTTTTTTATATTTAATATGGGGCTATTTTGTTGAAGCCAAAGATTCTACAATTGTGGCAAGATATAATGGGAAGAGGAGGAAATAAAGTAGGGAATTTCACATAACGTACGAAATTAACAGTTGCAGCGGTGCCAATTTTAGGTTTAAAAAAATATCGTTGTAATGACTGTGGAAGAAGGTAAAGTCGCACCAAACATACAAATTGGGGATCGTCAACTTGACAAAGATTAAAATTTTGAATTTTTCATGGGCGGTTTAAATGGAACTTGAAATAAAAATGTGCTTCGTCTGAAATGATTAAGTTATAAATGAATTCTAGTTGACTTGAGATATTTTGTCCAGATCAATTTGAAAACCGTATTATTATTTCATGTTCTTTCTCTTGAAATTGCTGAAATACTCGAAATTTATGTGCATAAACTTCTCAGTGATGAAAGATTTGCACGAGAGGAAGAGTCAGGGCTTGATGTGGGTCCACTTACAAGTGATGTTACAATGACTTAAATAAATGGTAATTACATTATGCAATGTCCGGTGAATATTTAAGTTGAAGAAGGACTTCTAACTCTAAATCAATAATTTTTTATAGGGTCAACGTGCCATGTGTTGGCATGAATTCTTATAGAGAAGGACGGAACAGTTTCGTTTGACCTCTGAACAGTAAAGGTTTGCTTATTATTGAGGAGCTCATAATCACTAACTCCTTTTACATCCCACCGAATACAAAAAATAACCTTCTGCTTTTGGCCACCAAATTTAGTTTAGGATTTTTTTTTTAATTACACTGGATAGTATTAATTAATTCTATATATTTTTTTGTGATTTTACTTTAATCTCAATAATTGTCAATTTTATTATTCTAACTTGTCTTCCTCCGCTTTTTTAGCCATTATTTAATGCATTCTTTTTACTGTTAGTCGACACAGTCGCTGAAGATGGTCCTAGTAAAGGTCCGAGACGTCCGGCCAATAAATGATTAGTGTAATATCATTTAGGTCTTCATATCCTACTACATATCAGATTCCCAAGGGACAAATCAATTACAAGTGTATATATATATATATATATATATATATATATATATATATATATATATATATATATATATATATATATATATATATATATATATATATATATATATATATATATATATATATATATATATATATATATATATATATATATATATATATATATATATATATATATATATATATATATATATTCTAAACGACATTAATTTTTTGACAGTTTAATAAATCCGACAAAATGTAATCGCAATTGCGCTTTAAATTCGAGAAAGAAAATGCTTCGAATCTATCTTATTAGCCCCCCCTCCAAAAAAAAACCCCTTGGATCTGAATTTGCTCTTTCTTTGTAACTGATGGAAGTATCTTTTTCATGAAATCGCCTTCTTGGAAAAAACGCCGATCAAGGAATGAGAGGAAATGTCTGCAACTTCTATATGTATACCATAAACGCTTAAGCACGTTTCAGCATGAAACATCTGGTCAGTCGGGAGGAGGAAAACTCACACTTTCACTATCCGCTGTACACTTAAGTAACAGAAGTCATGAGCTACTAGTATGTAATGGTAATAGTGTGCAGTCTCATCGTAACGTAATGCCATAGAAATTCCATTAACTCTTAAGTTGTGATCTGAGATCTCGTGCGTCATTATAAATACCGCCTAATCTTGCACATGGCAAGGTGACATTAATTATTTGGGTTCGATCGGGGAATGATAGTAGGTTCAAGACAGATGGAACACTCCATTTCTGATCCTGAGCGGACATTAAACATCTTTTAATCTCTGGTGTCACATGTGTACTGAGAATACCTAATAAAATCCATTACTACACACCGTGGACAGGGTAGTGGTCGACTATAAGTGTTTAATAGTCTTGATCAGTGGTATCTGGTTAGAAAATTCTATGATAGCAGACAGGCAAACCTGTCTCAAATCGTGTCCACATTCAATGTAGAGGGTACTAGACAAATATCCATCAGGCCAGTGCAACGGTCTTTACTTTCCATGGCATATAGGGCAAAATACCCACCAAAGTGCCTCTGTTACCACCAGGGCACCAGGCAAAATGCCTCATCTGGGCTTGTGACTTCCCTAATTGTACCATAAATGAGTGGCGTTATGTGATATGACTCGATGAGTTACAGTTCCAGTTGCTTAGGGCTGATGGTAGCTTTAAGAAGTGATACATACCTCAAGAGAACATGTACTACAATTGTCAACAAGGCACCTTGTTGGCTGGTGGTAGTTTCATACTTGTAGGAGTTGGTATTTACCTGCCATAGGTTGGATCCACTGGTCCTTCTAAATAGGTCATTCACTAGTAAATGCTATATTGCACAGTTGCTAGTGGTGGCTCCATATTGGTAGGAGTTGGTGTTTACCTGCCTTAGGTTTGATCCTGGCTGGTGGTGGTTCCATACTGGTAGGAGTTGGAGTTTGCCTACAATAGATTGGATTCACTGGTCCGTATAAATAGGTCATTCACCGGTGAATGCTATGTTGCACTGTTCAGTGACCATTTACACCCATTCATGGACATCCTATAATTTAACAACCATGCAATTTTCCAGCACGATAATCCACGCTGTTATGGGGCAGAATTGGCCCAAGGAGCAATATGGAAAGTTGCGACGAATGGTGTGGCCACCAGGTTCACCGACATGAACTCAATCGAGCATTCAAGGAAAGTAGGGGCCAGATTCACTCCCACCCAAGATCCGACACCTACAAATATCAGAAAAGTGTAGACAGCTTTCGATGCCAAGTCTTGGTACCTATACTGTGACTGTTGCCATTCATTGTCTGCATGCCAGTATTTTAAGTTTAATTTATTTTATTCATCATCAAAAGTAATACCAAAAGGAACATCGTGCCAAAAGACTTTTGTAAGTAGATTCGTTATGTGATAGAGTTTGGAAAGTGAACATATGTTGATATTGTAAGACATTTGCCTTTCAAGAGCCAGCGCACCTCAATGTGTGACAGCAGAGACTCAAACTCTTTGGAATGGGTCTTTCTCTTGTACATGGGTTTAGCTGCGGAGAGGGCTAATTTTCCTTGTCAGGGGATTATGACGGTCAAGCACGCTCTATACTGTCTTAATATTATGTGGAGCCAACTTTTTCACAGATTAGTGAAACCACAGTACCGTATAACCATGAATGTCCTTCCCCTTCCTCCATTGGTAGCCAAAGCAATGATGTTCTGCTCTTTAGTTTATGTTTCAAAAATCTTGGAAAACAAACTATTTTCAGGAATTTCACTAAATGAGACTAAGAAATTAGACAGCAATACATCATCTGATAAAATGGATTTTCTTGCACAATGGCACATAAGTTAAGTTATTCTTGAGACATGAGGGTTTCATGGCCTCATTAGGTAATTGCTTTACCCGCTCATCAAGGATATGAGCCTTAGCAAATGTTTGTCTATTAACTAAGGAAAAGCTTGAGAGATGATATGGGAAGGCAAAGCATCATTGAAGGCAAAAATAAATAAAATTGAAAATAAAAGGACTTTGGTACGGGAGATTTGTTCAGTTTAAAATCAAAATTTGGGAAGCCTTAACCGGTCAAGGTCAAGTGATAGACCCCAAAATATTTTCTTTGTAAAACTGATTGTCTAAAGATAAACAAGGGTGAAGTATACACTGCACAACTGTGAGGAACAAATGGTGAACTTATCCGAAATTATCCAGCGCTGGTGAACAGCAAAAGCAGCGCTTCTGTAAGAGAGCATCACCACATTGATAAAACTCACTTGAAGAATGACCAATAGTTTTTTGCTTCCAAGTCTCGGTTAATGGTTGCCAAACGTTTTTCTTCATGACGCATCTTGGGATGCGTCCACAAATTCGAAAATTTATTCAAAATAGGTTTTTATGCATATGAACATAAATTTATAAACAGATAATTAAAAATGCAGAAGAATTACCTGTAGAAGTACTTAAACTTCTTTATTTAATAATTGAATCAAAGTTTTCATTGACAAAAATGTGCTTTATTGGTTTTTGGCAACGTTTTCAATGTTGGGAAGTATTCGAGAAAGACGAACCCTCATTTATTCTTCGATGCAACGGGGCTTCTCTCTTTATTTGGTTTTCATGTTAGTGAGAGGTGAAAATCGTAATTCACATAAATATGATGTCCAAAACTACATCAAAACGAATACTTTTTAGCTACTGAATGATATTCTTCTTTAAAAGCAATACAAAATGTATTAAAAGGTAACTCAGCATACTTGATTTTAAGTTCGCAATCACTGGATATTGATGCCAATAAAAGTTCATTTTTCTTCCAGAATTTTAAAATGTTCACATACAATAGGAGTCATTTTTTATGCGGGTTTTACGTATTTAGGGAAACAACATTTCGAAGTTACCATCTTCAGCTCTATTTTTATAAATGACAGCTTTCTTTTTAAGTGAAACCAGCTTATCTATCGAAATGAGAATGTTTTCATCTCTACCTTGAATACTTGTGTTGATGATATTGAGTTCTGCAAATATCTCTGTTAAATATTCCAACTTGGAAACCTCAAATTCACATTGAAGATATTCACAGAAGCGTTCATGTTTATTTTTTACTTAAAAATGCATGTAATTCATTCTGGAGCTCATGTTTGCGACATAGCAGCTTACTTCTTGAGGGCCACCTGACTTATGTGCGTAAAATTAAGCGCCTCTCCTGGGAATCCATATAATCACAAGTTTTTTCAAATGAGCGAGGATACCCCCTTTTCTTGAAGGGGTACCATCAAGTAGGTCAGCACTTGCATGTAATTGGATTTGCCATAAAAAAGAAATCTTGAAAAAACTAACAAAATCTCCAGTTGGAATATATAAAAGGCTGATTTCACTTAGAGTTACGCTTATCAATCATACTTACGACACCATAATAAGTGCATATGCACCAACCATAAATGCACCTAAAGAAGACAAGGGCCGTTTCTAATTCTCTCTGGATGAAACCTCAAGCAAAATCAACAAGAAAGATAAAATAATACTGCTGGGAGACTTCAATGCAAGAGTTGGCAAAGACAGTAATGTTAAGGACAATGCCATTGTAAGTCATGGATTGGGCAAGATGAATGGCCATGGGCTCAGGTTGTTGACACTGTGTGACATATCAGCTAATCATCACCAACACTATATTCCGAATAAAATATAAATACAGAAGTTCCTGGATGCCCCCACGCTCTAAACATTGGAATCTCATTGATTATGTTATAGTTAAGAGAAAAGATCTTCAAGATCTTGAATATTCCTCGTTCATCCTCTGCTCAATGGGAACTGCTCCTTCTCAATTTGCGCCCCTAAATTGTGGAATGCTCTTCCTGCTGAAATCAGGTCTTCTCCCTCTCTTACCACATTTAAGCGTCTCCTGAAAACGCATCTTTTCAGAATTGCCTTCTCCCCCTCTTGAATTTCCATTGAATTTCCATACTCATCTCAGCACAACGTGCGCTCTGGGAAGGCCTCAGGCCTTGAAGAGCGCATTACAAAAGACTTATTATTAAGATGTCCTTCACACGCGAGCAATGAGGGGTGCATTCTGCTGGAAAGACCATGGGGTAATTAGATCTAATCTAAACTCTCCGCCCGCCCTATTATGCATCGACAAAAATAAAATAAAAGAGAATTAACAACACCAATCTTAAATAGGAGAATTTAAGAAATAATTTCCGCAGTGCCATAACTGTAGCACTAACTGAAAAGAAACCTTTAAGTGACATGACAATCTCATTACAAAACAGCTGGGATGCTTTTAGTGCTACAATCTTAGAAGTAGCAGAAAGGTTACTTGGGATCCAAACCAAATAGCACAAAGATTGGTTTGATGAGAATACTAAAGCCATCCTTCCTCTACTTGATAGTAAGCATAAAGCTCCCAATTACTCTCTAAAACAATTAAACTCTCAATCCATGAAAACGCACTGGCAGATCACAAGGAGCGAAGTGCAAAAAACATTGAGGAATCTACAAAATGCCTCGTGGACATAAAGGGGACAAGAAATTCAGGCATATGCAGATTCTCATGATATGCATCAGTTCTACGATGCTGTGAAAAGAATCTATGCTCCCGATATTATTAATTTACTCCAGTAAAAACAGCTCATGAGACTACTCTACTTCGAGAACAAAGTCAAATAATCCAAAGGTAGGGTAAACACTTTCAAGACCTAAAAAATCATGAAAACCCAACTGATAACACTGCCATAATTGAATTAGATGAGCGTGCATTAACCTAGGAGATGGCTCCTCCTACCTTCAATGAATTTCTTTGGTCAATTAAGTCACTCAAAAACATCAAATCTTCAGGCCCTGGCAACATGCTCGCAGAGATTTTAAAGCAATGGGGAAGGGATACTTGTTTAAACTTAACCTCTACAAATTCATCCTGGAAGCCTAGGACAGGGAACAAGTTTCCCAACAGTGGAAGGTTGCTAATATCATAACAATATATAAAAAACAAGAGCAGAAAAAGCATTTAGGGGAACAGCTGAGGTATATCACTACTTTCTGTTGCCGGAAAAGTTCTCTCTAAAATTATGTTGCGGAGACTAACATTCCGGATCACAGAAAATCTACTCCCTAAATCGAAATGTGGCTTTTGCAAGGATCAGGTACAATTGACATGATTTTTATATCCCGGCAACTGCAAGAAAAGCCTAGAGATCAAAACAAAGATCTGTTTATGGCTTTCATTGGCCCCACTAAGGCCTTTGACATTGTAAACATGGAACCTCTCTGTGAGTTATGCGCATTTCTGGCCGCCCACCAAAGTTTGTAAAGATTGTAAGACAGTTCCACGACGGTCTGTATGGCAAAGTGACAATGAGTACTCTGGAGTCAACCCCATTCGTTGTTAACTCTGGGTCAGACAGGGGTGTGTGATGGCACCAGTACTGTTTAACATGTATCGAGTATGTATCACTACACTATTTCACCGTACTGTCCGTGAGATAAGTGTAATAACCATAAATTTCAGACTGAATGGCAGCCTATTTAACATTAGGAAATTTCAGGCAAGAACCAAGCTCTCAATAGACCACATTCTGGACCTATAGTATGCAAACGACTGTGTTCTGGTGTCTAACTCACCAGAGGCACTAGAATATGTCGTAAGAACTGCTACTAATATATACACCAGATTAGGCCTTGTTGTGAATATAGAGAAAACAGAAATACTCACACAGTGGTCTGGTGAGGAGCCTCCTAATCCCCCAGTGTTTCAAATTGCTGGTAAGAATCTCGCAAGCGTTCCATCTTTTAAGTAGCTTCGTATCTACCTCTTCACGGATATGCATTTGGAAGATTAAATACAGCACCGCATTAGACAAACAGCAACATCTTTCGGTCAACACTCTACAAGAGTCTATAAAAATAAGGACTTGAAGTTAAGCACTAAGATGACCGTCTACACTGCGGTATGTATATCATCTCTCCTTTTTGGCTGGCAATCATGGATGACATACAGGAGAAACGTAAAGCCTCTAGAGTCCTTCCATATAAAATGCCTACAAGAGTACCTTGATACTGGAGAGAACCAAGACCAGCGGCATCGAGGCAATTATTGCTAAATACCAGCTGCGATGGCTTAGTCAGGTCATACTCATGCCTGAAGAACGATTTCCCCATATAATGCTGTATGGTCAGCTCAATGATTGCATCGGGTGATCCCAGGCTCAGATTCATAGATGACATCAAGAAATCGCTGAAGAAATGCATGGTTGACTCTTCAAATCTGGATGAATCGGCTTCACCAGGATGAATTGGAGACGATTTATTCATGAGGGAGTGAATCAACTTGAAGACAACCCACGATAACATCAACATGAGAAGCGTACTCGCCGGCGTGCGAGACAGCAAGAACCATCATCCCAACCTCTCAAACCACAGGTAGGACATTTCCAATGTCCTACCTGTGGCAGGCGAGGTTTATCTAGGATTAGCCTGTACAGTCACTTGAGACGACAGAGAAGGAAGTAAGAGAGCGAACGTCATCATCGGACCCGATGGACTATCTTAAGCAAGCAAGTAAGCAACTTTTAATATAATTAACCATTTAAACAACTTGGTTTAATACTTGCTCTAATTATACATGTATTGTTTTTGAAACTATTACCTGCCTATGTATGAAGCAATGAGTCCGTATAACATTAGAATTTTGCCATCGTACTAGCGAAAAAGCCTTTCATAGAGCCTATCATTGATGTTGCCCCATTACTACATATTCTATTAGGTTGAGGAATAAGTTCTTGCGGTTTTTTTAATGTTGCGTTGATTTAAGTTTAGTTGGTGTGATTTGTGCACATATTAAGAAACAATAATAAATAAGGAGAGCAAAAATTGCAAAGGTTAGGCTATGACTCTTAACAGCGTAGACTATTAGGCTTTTGCTTCGGCTACGTCTTGAAGTTGATTAATAAGTCATTGCGGGTTATTTGAAAGTTGTGTTCATTTAATTTTTGTTCTGTCCCCTCAAAATGGAATGTCAAGTTGAAAGAAAGGCGAATTTTCGACACTTGTTGTTATTCATTTTCAATCGAGACGGGAACAATGCAAACGCAGCCAAAGCTCGACGCTATATTTGTGCTGTGTATGGAGAGAATGCTTAATCAGAAAGGACAGCTCAATGGTGTTTTTTTTTATGTTTCAAAAACGGTCATTTCAATCTTAATGACGAAGAACGTTCTGGTAGCCCCATTAAGTTGGATGAAGATCGATTGAACGACCTTCTTCATAAAAATCCTCGTCAATCGACTAGAGAATTCGCTGTACAATTGACTTGTGATCAGAAAACTAGTGATTCACTTTCATTCAATGGGGAAAGTTCAAAAACTCGGTGCATGGTTTTGCACGCTTTGAGCGAAAGCAACAAACTTCAACGCTCCACGATTGCCGCAGGTTTGCTTGCTCGTCACAAGGCTACTTGTGGATATAAGGACAGATTTCATCACCCCATCATCACTGGTGACGAAAAGTGTTGTGTTTATGTCAACATGAACCATCGAAAACAATGGCTTAGCCCAAATAAAAAACCACTTCCGCGATTAAAGCAAAGACTTCATCCACGAAAGACGATGTTGTGTGTGTTGTGGGATTGTGAAGGCATTATTCTTCATGAGCTCCTTGCGAACAACGAGATGTCAATGCAGAACTCTACGTTCAACAAATGTATCGACTCGCCGAAGCTATTCGTGAAAAGCGGCCTCATCGACGTTATGGAGTCCTTCTACAACACGACAATGCTCGTCCTCACATTGCCAATATGACAAAAGACGCCATCCAAACGCTTAATTGGGAAATCCTGCCGCATCCTTAATATTCGCCAGACTTGGCTCCATCGGATTTCCATCTGTTCCGATCGCTCTCCAACAATTTGCGCGGCGTTTCGTTCAATACTGATGTGGAATTAAGAACTTGGTTAGACGAATTCTTCGAGTCAAAATCCAGAGATTTTTATTGCAGAGGCATCGAAAAACTAGTTAAACGTTGGGAATCTGTCGTAAATAACAATGGATAATACATTATTGATTAAATTGCATATTGTTATCAATTAAAAATGAAGTTTTTCTAAAATTGTTAATGGTAATGAATAAATTTGATAAAACCGCAAGAACTTATTCCTCAACCCAATAACACGACTTCCATGATAAATTCCATTTTTCGAGGTAGATAAATAAAATTTAAAAAAATATCTTGACCTTTTGTAGTGAGTGACACTTCTTTGCAACAAAAGAACTGACTTATGATTTGGTTTCGATCAATGTAATTAATTCTGCTCTTTTTCCAATATCAGTAGATTCATCAACCTATAAAAGCAAATTATAAGTTCGGAAGCCTTTTCTATACATTTTCCTCTATATCCGCAGATAAATCCCTAATTCTTGTATGGATTGTATTATTTGAGAGCGGAATCTTGCTTATATCTTGCTCGATTCCATCCCCTAACATGGTTTTAACCATCTTTCTACAACTGGGAAAGATAATCGACTCGGTTAATGTATGCGATTTCGTTTGTAATGAAATCATTTCGGCTATCTCAATAGAAGCCACTTGAGCCTTTTCAGAAGCTGTTAACTTTTTCTTAAAATAATTTCTTTGTTTGGATTATTGTTCTAACAGTGTTTTAAAAAAATTCAAATCTTGAAGATGTGAATGTTTACTTATGAAATGTCTCGTTAACGTGCTAGATACCATGCCTTCGTTAGACATTCTTTCATCACAAATAACACAGAGTAGGAGAGGTTGATCCTCATTTCCAGTCCAATGAAACCCCTACTTTGAATTCTTATTTTTATATTGCCAATTGGGTCGAGCTTTCGCCTTATTATCACTAGGCTTAGTTGCTTTTGACGAACGTTCACTTTTTGATTCATAATCATCATTATTTTGTGTCCTTTTAATAAAATTATTCATTATATGGGTAACTTAATCAATTATTTTTTTAATCACATAAAGAGCACAGCTTGCTAACAAAGTAAATTAGTTATCGAACTGAGAATGATTTAATAATTTAACCGCATACGTGAAGATATGTTCGGAATCTTTGGTCAGTTTCATTTAGTTTCGAGAAAATAGCCTTTCAAAATCAATTGAAAAGACGAAAATTCCCGCCTTTATAAATTAAACAAATTGAAATATAGCTGCAATATGTGAGGACATATTAAAAGATTTTGTCCAACACCGTATACTTTAGCTCAATATTATATGTTTCAAAATCTCACTGGTCTGCGATTTTTTCAAGGAGTAACACATAATAGCTCATTTTAGGCCTATTTTTCGCGCTGAATCAGAAAATCATGCTCATTTTATCTAATCAGATCAGGTTTTTTGAGATATAAGCACATGACAGAAATTCCTATATTCCGATTTATTTATAGGCAAATTGATACCAAGAAGAGTACAACATACAAAATAAGCGACTCATGGATGAATGGTCTCATTAGGGCCTTCCGATTGCGCCTAGCAGACACCAAATCCCTTTTCAGGCACCAGCAGTAGTCATCCAGAAAGTTGACATCGCAACGCCCTTGGTAGCGTCCCTCCATCACACGGATATCTTGGTAAAAGCGTTCACCCTGTTCTTCACTAAAGTTTCCACAAATATTCCAAGTGGGACCGAAGGAAATGGATTTTCACTAACATGCGCGCACCAAGTTTGCGGGAGTTCTCCATTAACTCCTCAATGGCCTTCTCATAGTGAGGACTTCTGTGGTTGGTAAGGACAACCAGAGAGTTCAACAAGATTCAGTGCTTCATGAAAACTGGTGTCCTTGATGAGCTCCCTCATTTGAGGAAATTGATAGCAGACAACAGATGGTCCATGCTGTTGCAGGTTTTTTTTATTTCCGCTGAGTGTCCAACAGGTGACGATGAAAACTTATTACAGTTATTAAGAAATGCCTTGAGACTTCTGTTAGATGAGTCAATGAAAAGTCCCCAGTCCATAGCATCATACTTCAGGCCCATTAAGTTGAGCAGATCAGCATTGTTGTTACAGTACCCCAGTAAAGAAGCTTCATCAAACGTCAAAAATTTCCTAAATTTTTTCTCGCGGTCCCGAAACCAATAGAATGTTGTCCTTGGTGCCAGCATTCATTTCACTCGAAGACTTAACCCTGAACCCAATTTCTGAGCAGGTTCTTTGTAAAGGTTCAGGTCTCGTGTCAGGTCGTTGAGTTTGGCTTGCGTAAATAGCACCAGTTGGTCGGCCTCTTCTGGCTTGTATGCTTCAAACTCAGCTGTATTGGTAGTGACACCTGCCTCGGAATCAGAGCTAGAACCTATGGTATAATCAGGCTCAGAAAAAGCAAGATCGGGGCATTGTGGGACTGGTTTTATAGCAGAAGGAACATTGGGATATTAAGCATGGCACGTGTTCTTCGATTGATGCCTTTCAAATTTGTCATGCAGAAGCATCAGTCGGTGATGTGATATTTGTCTTCCCTCAACACCATTGGGACACCAAATAGCATACTCTTCCTTTTCTTATTACTCTAATCCTGTAAATATTGGACACATGTTTTACAGCAAATATGGGGAGCAAATGGTTTATCCAGGTCCCCTAGTTTTACTCCAAAGTAAGCATGATATGCCTTTTTCACAAAATCCGTGATTTTTGCTTGACGGTTTGGAAGAGCGACATGTCCGCAGATGTAACAAAACCATTTCGGATAATTCTTACACGTACGATCCATTGTAATGCAACTCTAGAACTGGAAAGATGAATAAAATAGGTTATGTATAGTTACTCATCACTAGATGTGACAAAACACAAGGAATAAACGGTTGGATGATACGCTATTTTGGAATATAACTTTTAAAATAAATCGAGCATATCTTGGAACCCAGATCTGACCAAAGAAAGGAATTATATTCTTAAATTCAGCAATGCTAAAATGATTCTAAATCAGTTGAAAGTTTTGAAACGCACGTCAGATAGTGAATGGAAACTACCGCTACGACTGAAAAAAAACTGAAATATAGTCGTGCATTAAATGTGTCTAAAAGAAGTAAATTACGATGATAAATTGATGCGAATATAGTTCTTATCCTTGTGAAATTTAAGATTCAAAATGTAATAATACGGCCGTACCATAATTAGCCTAAATGAATTGAATGACACAACCCATATCTCATTCCTAGTTTAGTTGAACTTTGTTCGAATTTCAGTTTGTATTTTTCCCATTTTTGTAATTTTTCGTGGCGCATCAAATTATATCTCAGGGCGCACCTTGTGAAGCATTGGTCAAGGGAGTTATATTCAGGACGCAATGATACTCTTAGATTTTGTGAGGAAACGATCTCTGAAACGGAGGGAAACACTTTTGTATTAAGTAACCGAATAGCTTAATGTAATTTTCGTTTCCCTTTGGTTAGTTTAAAAAAACAAGAACATTTTTAAATATCTCATATATTATTTGACTCTATGTAGATGACCAATTATTTTATCTCATATTCATAATTTTCACATTTTACAAATATTGAAGTTAAACTAATAGAAGATATTTACGAGTGTCAATTTTTTATTTTTTATCATTTTCTGAAAATTGACTAAACTCGTCCTTAAATGATCGGTTAATGGTCAGAGTGGTTTTACTAATACGTTCTTCAGCTCTTTGTGGATGGTGTCCACAAAGTCTGGGTACTTCCGGACTGGTTTCAGCAGGATGGAGCCCCTGCCCATTTTGCTACAAATGTTAGAGGTGGCTGAATGGCACTTTTCCTCACTGGATTGGAAGAAGAGGTCATGTGGAGTGGTCCCCTCGTTCACCAGACCTTTCTCCCCTTGATTTCTTTTTCTGGGGTATGTTAAAAGAGAAAGTACTCAATGAAGATTGCAAATCTAAACCACTTGAGAGAACGCATTATCAGTCAGTATGCTGAAATCCACGGCAATGTACACCTATTCAATCGAGTTCACAAGAATTTAGCAAGGCGCATCGAGTTATGCATTGCAAATAATAGAAAATGTTGTCATATTAATCTGTTTTTTGTTCTTTTTTACCCAGCTGGACATCCTCGACGACCACTTTCTGAACAAAGTCCTCAAGATGAAAGGACATGAAGTATTGAAGGGGCTGAAGAAATATTCTCGTCTGGTCGATAAGAAAAGGTAATAATTCTTCTTCATTTCCATCCTCCCTTTTATTCCCCAACCTTTTCTTACTTCGGAAAAGATGTGTCTATGCCAACCTTACAAACGTGACCTTATGGCGAATACCTCCGATAATGGTGAAAAAAAATAGCAAATTTATTCAGAACTTTCTTTTACAAAAAGAACGAGGAAAGAACGCTTAGCTAAAACATATTATATTTAATTCTTACTACGGCCAAGTTCTTGTTGGAGAACTTTCAAGTAGGCGAGCCACTGAACACAAATGGATCCTAACTAAGATTCCAAATAGATGCAGCAAGGCAGCAAATCAGAGGAATCAGTTAATAACGTTCATCTTCGGAGCTGCATTGCAATTTCAATGCTTTGAGCCTCTTGGGTTGAGAACTAAAGCTAGAAATGCATTCGGGGGGGGGGGGAGAGATACTATTAAGCTTTATTATAAAATGAACAAAAGTAAATCTACCAAGTTATATATTTTATATCGTAAGTTGATCAAGCGGAGCCTCAAGAAAGAGAAAAAGAATGATGAAAAAGACGCTGCACAAAATTCCAAATGCCAGCCTTTGCATTTCTATACTTACGTTAACTGTAGAACCAATTGACACTACGAAAAGGACTTTCACTAACAAATATAAACTGCTAGTAAAGATTTTAAATGCGCATTTTTTAAGTGTTTTTATCCTGGAAACTTGCCAAGATTATCACCACTAAGCGTACAAGCGAATATTTGAGAGATAAATAATTATATATATATATATATATATATATATATATATATATATATATATATATATATATATATATAAGGGGGAGGTAGAAATAACGTCACGGTGAAAAAAAAGAACGATACTGGACGGAAATCGAACCAGGTTCTCCTGATTGTCGGTTAGATGCTCTACCATTAAGCTACCAGACCTCACTCAGTCTACGAGCTGGAATCGAACATCAAAGTTGTTTTAAAAATTTCCCTCGCCGGTTGGCCCGTTTCCCTTCACATTACGTTCAAGCGAGGAGAAATAGCCCTCCCCCCCCTCTCAATCGTTTTTTTCCTTTCATTTCATTCCAATTCCAACATACTTCATCGGAAAGACAAGAAAGAAGGTAAACAATACGATCGGCGGCGCGAACGATGGGATTTAAACTATTTCATCCGTGTTCCAATATGTTTCACCTTTTTGGAGTAAATTCAAGGGGACTGCTCGTGGGTTTAAACACTGCGGCGGGTTCTCCCTACGATGATCCTGGGTTTCATTAAATTGGAGGGGGGGGGAGGGCACAGCCCCCAGGTATATAATCAAAATTGTTTATAGAATAATGTTCTAACGTTTTTTTTAACGTTTTTATTTCACCAAACGCGCATGAATATGCATTCGCGGGTGAACGAAACATACACGCAAAAAAAATAAACGAGACAATAACTCTTAGTAATGAATCTATAATATGGATTTTAATCAATCGTTTTTTATTATATATATATATATATATATATATATATATATATATATATATATATATATATATATATATATATATATATATATAAGGTTCTTTCAATAAGGTCGCTAAATTTTTAAATGTAAATAAAACAAGTTGTGTGTGATATAAGCACTCAATTTATTTTCAAATTTGAAAGTAAATTTTATGGGATTAAGTGTGGAATATGACGTCGTTCAAATGTCCGCAGCGGCTTCGCTTGGTGGAACGTATTCGGGAGGCCCAATTTTTGATGACTTTGTCGCATAAATCTGACTGAATTTGCTGGATGGTGTTCGTTATGTTGACTTTGAGGACATCAACTGTTTGCGGATTATTCACATACACCTGCGATTTAAGGTAGCCCCAAAGAAAGTAGTCTAATGGCGTTAAATCGCATGATCTCGGTGGCCAGTTGACGTCGCCACCGCACGAGATAACCCTGCCCTGAAATCGCTGGTGCAAAATGGCTATCGTGGCGTGCGCAGTGTGGCATGTTACGCCGTCCTGTTGGAACCACATGTCGTCAGTATTCATATCAGGAATATAATCCAATTGAGGCTACAAGAAGTTGCTTATCATCGATTTGTAGGTCTCGTCACTGACGGTTATGGCAATTCCATCTTCGTTCTCAAAAAAATACGAACCGATGATTCCGTTAGACGAAAATCCGCACTAAACAGTGACTTTGTTGGGATGCAATTGGCGCTGGTGTATCTCATGTGGATTGTTTTCGTCCCAAATCCGACAATTTTGCTTGTTCAAAAATCCATTCATCTAAAAATGGGCCTCGTTGCTACGATGATTTTTTTTGGGAAATTTGGGGTAACTTTCAACTGCTCTAGAGCCCAATCAGCGAGCACACGGCGTTGTCTATGGTTGTTTACCTTAAGTTCCTGGGTAAGTTGAATTTTTTACGGGTGCAGACCCAAGTCCCTAGGCATAATTCGCCAAACTGAAGTCGCAGAAAGGCCAAGTTCTTGTGAACGACGAGAAATTGACTGCCTCGGATTTTCCCGTACAATCTCATTTACGGCAGCGATGTTTTCAGAAGCCCTTGCGTTTCGGCGACGTACGGGTGTTGGATGATTGTTGATCGACCCTTTTGCCTCGAAATTGGCCACCAAGCGTCGAACAGAGGACTCGGCAGGACGATTGTGGCGAGGATAGAAATCACGTAATGCGCGGAACGTTTGTCGAACGGAGCACTGATTTTAATAATTACATTTGATGATTTGCACACGTTGTTCAACGCTATAACATTCCATCGAGAATTGCCCAGTACTACTGAACAGTTCAAGATGAGGTTGCCAGATGTCGCTTTTATAATATGGACACTATCGCCTGACCAAGCTCGAGCGTCCTTGTTGAAAGACCCTTTATATTCGGGTGATGCAAATGAGGGGATAAAAAAAATTTACTTTTTTTTTAAATTTTTAGAAGATACCATCTTATTTAATTCATTTTAGTACAAAAACTATTTTGCAAAATTTTCAGATGAAAAAATGAATATTTAGAGGTGGCGCCCAGCACTTGAATGTTGCTGATTTTCATGGCTGCCAGGAGGTACAGCAAACACCACGTGACTCTTTTTTATAGTGGAAGTTCCCTAGTATGGCTACCATACCACTTTCTTTTTCACTTCTATTGGAAGTGGTAACTCATTTGAAGCAGCTGCAATAAGGGTCTTCTTTGATTCGTAGTTCGACATAACTTGTAATAAATACTGTTTTTCTCTTCGTTATTAGTTAGCAATTTGTTGTATTCCTCCATGAGCTTAAATCCTATTTCATTAACAACTTTTAGATCATTAACAATATTTGTAACACTCCAAAAGCTTTTTGCTTGAAGCCAGTCCTCAACCAATTTGTTAATTTTTTTTAGGACAGCCAAAGTGTTTGGAACAAAGAGATTGTGTTTGTTGTTACTACGAGTAAGTCCCAAAGGTGTTTCTTGGCATAATTTTATTCATCTACTTTGATTTTCTTGGGTGGATCTGAATCTGCTGCATTCTTCAAGGCATCTTTCATTTTTTCCTTTATCTCGAATGAAAAACCATCATAAAAACCCCCAGCGCAATTAACTCTTCCGAAAGATACGAGAGATGGTTTTTAAATTTATTCAAGGCGGCATTGGCAATTTTTTCATTTGTTCTTTTGTAGCAATGAAGTTCTTCAAGAAGCAACAAATCATTCTGTGTGGCACTGGATACCTTTGATGCAGAAAACTAGTCCTTTACTTAAATTGAAATGGTAAACTTGCATATTTTTTCCAAATATTTTGTTTCTTTGGGTGAAATTTTGAATTGACCTTTGAACATGCAAAAATTTTCATGGAGTATATAAGTTTTGCACTCCATCTAGCTCTGTGGTATGCTTTAGGTTTTTGAAGACCACTGAGAGGAGATTTTCCCATCATTAATATCGTTAACTCTAAGAGTTCCTTTTAAACGTTACGAATTTGTCGTTCTTTGATCAGTTCTGTAGAAAATTCCATCATTACACTTTTCTTTTCTTGAGGGTAATTTTCTTAGGTGTCAAATTTGACTTGGTTTATGTTATTCCATGATATTTTTAATCTTTTGAATAATGGAATATCATGGCCAAAGGAAGCTTGAAGAGCAGGCGCTACCACTGTCTCCAAAACAATTTCAATTCTGTGACGTCGGCAGCGGAGCCACAATAAGTCTCTCAATAATCTTTGCTCAATTATTGTGCAAGCTCCTCTTTTACGACCAAGCTCCTTTTTTATGTGCCAAAACACATACCTTTCACTTTATGTGTGATTTCCCAGTCAAGCATCAATTGATGACCTGCTTCAGGCATATGTTTGCCAGTGCATTGAGGAATATTTGGTACACCAAGTAGCTGTTCTGAACCACTGCTGATATTAAAATTGGCAAGCGATCCATGATTTTTTCTCCTGATATGTTTTTAAGAAGTTTTCAATCCCACTGAACTATGAAGGGTTTCTCGGTTTGAAAATGTTTTTTTCAAGTTCTCATTGAATCTCTTTCTTGATATTGGTCGAGCTGGGCGGATAGTAGAGTAATTGATATTATAGTCTTTAGGGTTCTTTTCTACACTCGAAATGGTAGGAATAATAGCAAGAGGAGCTGAGCGGTTACTTATATTGGCAACATCCAAGAAGGAAAGAATATTTTCTTTCAATATTTTAGGCTTTTTCTATCGAGGACCTTTAGTGTGAGGGTTTTGGTTCATGATATAAATCTTCTACTTCTGTTTGATTTGGATCATTGCTGGAACTAGTGCTACTTACAAGAATAACTGTTTCATTGAATGAATCTCCTTGTAGTCTCTTTTTTAGCTCCATTTTCTCTTGCGGCAGTTTTACTTCAAGATTACGCTGTTGTTCCTTCTTATCGATTTCAATCATTATCCTTTTCCTTCCCGCTCTGTGTAGACGAAGGAAATCTTTATCTTCTTCATTGGTCAATATTTCATTAGCATTTACATGAGCAATATCAAATGGCTCATCTAGACTTTCATTCCATTTCTTTTCTTTTCCTCTTGCATGCAACGATTTTTTATCTTTGCTCTTTCTAAGTTGTTTCTAGTCATCATATAATCTATTAGGTTTCTTTACTGCATTACAGTTTTAAGTGTTTGGTATCCCAGCTTTTTGCCACACATCTAATTCATCACTGATAGTTACGTTTAAAGCTTTTCTCTCTTGTTTAACATTTCTATCAATCATCACTAAACGGATAACTTCTATCTTTGATGGTAACTTGCTATGGCTCAGGGGTGTTATCGGTTGATCAATCAACCAAACTTCAGTTGAACTTCTGGTTTCCACAGTGAATCCAGTTGAAATTCTTGTAAGTAGGTAAATCAGGAACATTGTCGCACAACCTCTTCTTCCTAGTGCAGGCGGCGTAATAAGACATGTCACGTGCCCCTTTTGCCCTGCCTCAACCTCCTGCAACAATTGTTTAGCTTCGATTTTTCTAGTAAAAAAAAAACTTAAATTTATATTATATAATCTATGCGGATTTAAAATGTTTGTGACACTTAAAGTATTACTCACAAATATACCTGTAATCCAAGAACAACATAATCAATGAGTAATCAAATATTAGAGAAGAATTGATAGTTTACTTCGAGTTTCAATAAATCTAAAAATTTTAAATGCCGGCGCCACCTTTAAACATGATTTACTTGACTCGAAACTCTTGCTATAATGATTTACATAAAAATTAATCAATTAAGATAATATCATGATAAATTTTTGATGGTCGAGGTTTTTCCATCACCCTAATATATATATATATATATATATATATATATATATATATATATATATATATATATATATATATATATATATATATATATTTATATATATACAAGCAGCTGTTCTCTTCCTTACCAGGAAGAGCTTGGTAACACAGGCACCCGTGCGGGGTATGGCCTACGACCTTATTTGCTAATCTTAACCGCCTTTTTAATCCCCTTTATAGACTCTTTATTTTAACACCCTGAACATCTTCTTCTTCTTTTTTTCTTTTTTGTTTCTTCTTCTTTTTTCCCTTTTTTTCTTCTTCTCCTTTTATTTTTTTTTTTCATTTTATTTTTCTTAGGTGACAACCGAACTAAAAGAAAAAATCTTATTCAAACACCTTCAAAATATCTCGTTCTTAAAATATAGGGTTATGGATATATATATATATATATATATATATATATATATATATATATATATATATATATATATATATATATATATCTGAGAAGATAATAGTACACCTCAATATTTGAATCAAGATTTATTTATAAACACATAACTAGTTTCAGCAAAGTTATAATTGCCATTTTCAACTAAATAATGAAAAATGCCAAGAAAGGAGTCCATTATATATAAGGTGATCAAAATACTAAACAAAATGAGAACTCAGGAAACAATTCGAAAAGAAAAGTATTTGGGTGGGCTCAGGGGAAGTTACTAATCTCCGAGAGCAATTGCTTCCGGGGGTTTATAAATACGATTTTTGCTTGATTAAAATCGAATCTATGGTCGTAATTTTGCATGTACGTAAAGAGACTTGAATAACTTGTACCTCTTCTTATATCGGATTAATGTTATTTTATCTTCTTATTAAAGTGTCTCAACTCTCCGATGTATGCCATATTGCAATTATGGTATGGAATACGATATACGCCAGCGTCGTGATTGATTGGACGCAGTATAGTCAATGATTTTTTGTATGATATTAGTATATTTAAATGTGATATTTATGTAATTTCTGTTCGCATACGATTTTAAGGGGTCCAAAGCTGGAGCATATAGGAAACTAATACATTTTTTACATTCGTCCCTTCTCGGTGTTGAGATGGCATAGAAGTTTTTTCGTGCTTTCGAAGGGCATCTGCTTATGAAGTGAATTGGGTATTTTAATTCAATTAATTGTATGTAAGCATTTGAATGTGTAGGATTTCGATAGACTAAGCACTGAATATGATTATATAAACTGTGGAATTTTACATCTAGAAACGGTGAAGAGTTGTTCTCTTCCCATTCTAGTTGGAATTTTAGGGATGAGTGTAACGAATTCAGGTTGTGGAAAAATTCATTGAAATTGTTATTGTCTAAGGGTCATGCTGATAGGATGTCGTCTACATATCGGAACCAGATAAGAGGAGAAATGCAGAATCTATCATCATTACGAAAGTAGATAATTTCAATTCATCCGAAGGGCAATACAAATTCAACAAATATATATATATATATATATATATATATATATATATATATATATATATATATATATATATATGTATATATATATATATATATATATATATATATATATATATATATATATATAATATATATATATATATGTGTCGTGGTATGATATTATATTATATCAATAACATATTATATCTATGGGGAAGGGACCTATAACTTAAAGGCGAACCGACAAAGGGACGGCACGCCACGCCACGCCACGAGTTTTAACGGGCTGAATAGCGAGAAAGAGTGCAACGAGGTCAGGTCAAATTTGGGCAGCGGCAAAGCTCAAGGTTATTTAAAGAAGCCTCTACAAAAATATAATTTTATTTACATAAAAGTAAGAGGATTGATGGGCAAAATTACATCGGTAAACGAGGAGGGGAATTGCAGAGTTATGCCTTAGACTATGAAATTAAAAATTAATGTATTACAGGAGGAGGCTATTCAAATGGGGGGAATTAACTCAATTGGGTTACTGAAGGGGGAGAGGGGTTGGCTTACAAAGGATTCCAGGTGAGACGTCGGGGTAAGGCTTCGCGCATGTCTTCTGCACGTGACGCGAGGGCGCTCAGAGCTTCTGAGCGGGAACTTAAAGTGATGACGGTTCTTCAAAAAGAGGGGGGGGGGGTAACGTCCAGCCCAGGAAAGAGTATTTCGGCCACCCGAAAACGAGGGGCGAACGAGGAGGGCTTCGACAGGAGTTGATGAGTCAAGTTGGAAAAATTACTCGGTAGTGATCGTTAAATGGAATTACCTCACTAGCTGGGGCTAATTCCGACATACAAATAGTTCAGCCGTCACTTTGCTTCGTTGTTAGCACCATACTTGGAACTAGGGGAATCTTCTTGGGTCAGGGCGAGCCTTCTCAACTCTGTTTCTGCCTGAGGGAGAGGTGACGCCCCCTTGTCGCGGGAAGAGAGCTTGTGTGGAGCTTTGACTTTTCGAGCTATGTCGGCGGAGGTACCTCTTCTGGGTACCCCTGGCAGGGCCTCCTTTGTCGATTTGGTCAGGAACGAGGTTCCAGACTTAGTGCGTCATTCTTTCCGTTTTTTCTACTCTATCCTTCTCTTTTTTATTACTTTTATCCTATTTCCCACTTATACAAAAAGAAAAAAAACAAAAAAAGGCCTACTCCTATCATGTTACTCTTTCCCTTTTTTCCCTCTATCTACATATAAGGACCTGGCAGCTACCTCATGCGTCAGAAGAAAGGCTTTGGAACCTCTATAAACAACGCCAATCGACGCTCACTGGTTGCGAGAGACTAGGACTAGAGGTGTCCTTGGCGTTGGGGTACGATGAATGGGATGAGGGTAGTGCCCCGTTAACCCCTTCCCTGGCGCGTAATTATTGACCGTTCCCAGTGCCCGTTGACGGGTGCTTCTGATAGCATTGGTCCGAGGTGACGCCCCTTTGTTCCCATGTTGGTTGCCAGGCCAATAAAAAGCCTTGGGTCGAGTTCCTTGGTGTGGCGGGATATCCATTGAACGCTACTCCGAGATCCTGGCCGTTGTGAAGGGAACTAGTAGGAGTTTAGTAAGGGGCGTGCTTCGTTTTTGTTCACCTGGTGACAAATCGATGGCCCTTCGGGGACCGTCTGTGCTGCTTGGTCGGAAGACACGGCACGCCGAGGCTTGACGACTCGGTCGGACGAACAGCAGCACATGGAGCGTGCCTTCTGGAAGACTCCGAAACGACTTCGATCAATAGGTGGGAGCGACTCACGCGGGGAGAACTCACCAACCCCTTTTTATATATTGATTGGTCACAAGCTTAAGAAATTGAATGTTCAAAATGGCACGCAAGAAAGGTATAGCAGCGCTAAAATTTACGTGTGCCACATGTAAGTAGGACAAGTGGTGCGTTGACTTCCCAGAGGGCTGCTATGCGAAATGCCACCCAGGCAGTGTATGCACCACTTGCATTTTAAAGAAGGAAGTGGAGGAAGTAGTCGCCTACTACAGGGAAAGAACTACAGACCACGAACAGAAAATCGAGAGGCTCAAGGAGGAGCACTCCCACCAGATCCGTAGGCTCGAAGAGAAGTTAAACGAGCTCTCGAGTCCTGTGGCAAACACCACCTCTGTAGAGAGCCCGGGCTGAATGTGGCAGAGACGCCAAAAGAAAAAAAGAAAAAAAAGACGAAAAAGGGAAAGAAGAAAGAGGAAGAAAGAGAAATAGGAGAAATTAATGAAAAGGATGACAATGGGGAAAATATGATAGAGAAGAAGAAATAGAACAAGAGGAAGAAGAAAAAAGAAAAGCCTGAAAAGACCATGACGGGGAAGAGAGAGAAATCGGAGAGCTTGCCTCCGAAAATAAAGAATCCGAGCTCAGCAGGCAAATGTGCCAGGGTCATCCTTGTGGGTGATTCCCAGGTACGGGACCTGCAGCCCCTGCTAGCACCTGCCTTCGCACAAGCGTTAAGGTAAGCTGCCTGCCAGGATGTGGTAACCACCACATAAGAGTAGAGGCTGAGAAATCACAGATTTCTGACAGCTCAGTCGTTGCTCTGATGGTCAGTGGAAACGACCTCTACCTGAGAGGAGGTAGGGTAGGCCCTACAGATAAAATCCTCCACACGGTCATGGGTGCCGTGGAGGACTGTGAACTGAAAACTCGCAAGCGCGTGGTAGTCGGGATGCTCCCGAGGAGAGGTCCAACACGGACCGCTCAATCAATGAATGTCTCTTTAAACCGGTGCCTGGCAGATTTGTGTACGGCAGAGGGGGTCTTTTTTTGTGGACCCGTACCGCACCTTTTATGGTAGAAATTATCTCTACCAAAGGGATGGGGTACATCTTTCCTTTAAACAAAAGGCCTTTCTGTCGAACATGATCCAGGATGTCGTAGAGAGGACCGAAAGGAGTATCCGGCCCAGAGTGAGGGCGGATGTACGCCAGTATGCTCGTGTCACTCCAGGAACGACCTTCTCAGAGGTCGCAAAAAGGGGTGCCTCGCTAACAAACAAGGCAGGATACGGAAGAGCGTAGGGAGTCCTACAGTCGGGGACTCCCTGAAAGTTCTTCTGTTTAATGCGAGGTCAATCAGGAACAAGTTTCCTGAGCTCCGTGGCCTTGTAGCGACGGAAGAACCCGAAATGGTAGCCATAACAGAATCGTGGATAAAAACCTCAAACCACGACTTTGAAGGCAAATTCACGGTTCCTGGCTACCAACTCTTCCACAAAGATAGGCCAGACAGAGAGGGTGGCGGTGTAATGTTGTATGTCAACGATACAATCAAATCTACGAGCTCCAACATTATATCCGATCACGAGCTCCAAGGCGTTGACCTAGAGATAGGTCCTGTCAGATACAGGACCCTGGTGCTTTACAGACCCCCTTCCCAACCCGTTGAGAAGGACAGGGAACTGTACCAGCTGCTGGGTGAGCTTGTTCAAAGCAGAGTAGGCATCGTTATGGGTGACTTCAACAGACAAGTTGACTGGGAAACCAGAGCAGCCTGTGGCGAGAGCGCGCTACTCCTGGAGTTCGCCAACAACGAGTTCCTCACTTAATGGGTCAGAGAACCGACAAGAGGAGACAATATCCTCGACTTGGTCTTCAACTCTGAGGATGATATCGTTGAGGATGTCTCTGTAGGCGAACAGCTCGGTGGCGGTGATCACCAGCTAGTTAGATTTACCGTCAAGATCCCGAAGGTAAGGTCTGTTGCCAGTCAATCAAGGAAACTTGACTTGAGAAGAGCAGACTTTGTGAGCCTTCGTTCTGGGCTGACTGATGTAAGGCTAGAGGTATGCTAAGATGTTGAAGATTCGTAAAACAATTTCAAAAATAAGTTCAAGAATCTTCAATCAAGTTGCATCCCTCTGAAATGCCTCCGTCGG
The DNA here is from genome assembly GCA_963969495.1 of Ceratothoa steindachneri. Taxonomy (NCBI): domain Eukaryota; kingdom Metazoa; phylum Arthropoda; class Malacostraca; order Isopoda; family Cymothoidae; genus Ceratothoa; species Ceratothoa steindachneri. Next base: position 5,776,219 of record OZ018320.1, on the reverse strand, counting down.
TCTTCTGTTCAACTAAAGTGGTTTAATCGAGAAATCGGCCAACTGCTTAGGGAGAAGAGAAATGCGTACCGGCGATCGAAGATCTCGGGTGCCTTTGACGAGTACCGGAGGCTAGCCAGAAGAGTGAAGTCCAGCATAAGGGTGGCTAAGCGTACTGAGGAACTACGAGTGGCGAGACTCTGCAAGGAGAATCCCAAGGAGTTCTTCGGCTATGTAAATAGCCGTAAACCAATCCATCGTAGGATTGGGCCCTTAGTGGACGAGGAGGGTGCATTAACTCACTCAGATGCAGAAAATGCTAACCTTCTCAATGACTACTTCTCCTCAGTGTTTACTAAAGAGTGTAGTCCCATCCCCCAGCCCACGTATTCCTACTCAGGGGAAAAGCTGGAGGCAATGGACTTCACCGAAGGAGAAATAAAGAAAAAGATCGCTGACCTAAAGACGAATATGTCCCCTGGACCGGACGGGTTTCTACCCAAGGTGTTGAAGGAAGTGTGCGATGAAGTATCACGACATCTGTGCGCTATCTTTAACATGTCAATCCGGACCGAATGCGTTCCTAGAGACTGGCGTGAGGCGGAGGTGACTCCTATCTTCAAGAAAGGAGACCGTAACCAACCGTCGAACTACCGACCTATCAGTCTGACTTTGATAGTCGGTAAACTCATGGAAAGCATCATGGTGGACAAAATGACGTCGTATTTAGAGTCAAACCTGCTACTGAGGAGTTCCCAACACGGTTTCCGAAGGCAACGGTCATGCCTGACGAACCTTGTGGAATTCTTCCACTTCGTTTTCAGTGAGCACGATCGGGACAAGGTGGTGAATGTGGTTTACTTAGACTTTCAGAAAGCCTTTGATAAGGTACCACACCGCCGCTTTCTCCGGAAAGTGCGAGCGCTGGGCATAGACGGAAAAGTAGCCGGCTCGATCAAGAACTGGCTAAGTGGCAGACGGCAACGGGTAGTGGTAAATGGACAGGCTTCTGAGTGGGTGCCCGTTACTAGCGGGGTGCCTCAAGGTTGTGTCCCGTGACCACTACTATTCATCATCTACGTCAACGACATGGACGGTGACATGGTTGCCAAGATTTCCAAATTTACCGACAATACCAAGCTTGGTATGAACGTTGCAAAGGATGGAAATACTGCCCGCCTGTAGGAAGATCTTGTGAAGATTAGGGAGTGGTCGGAAACGTGGCAAATTCCTTTTAACGGGAACAAATGCAAAGTGATGCATATCGGCCACAGAAACCCCCAATCTGATTATATCCTTAAGGGCACTGCTCTTGAATCGAGTGACACTGAGAAGGACTTGGGTGTAACTATTACTAGCGACCTCAAGTTCTCGAAACAGTGCATCGAGGCAGAGAAGAAAGCCCAAAGGATGTTAGGCTACATAAAGCGCCAGTTTGGATACCGTAACAAGGAGATAGTACTTTGTCTGTACAACTCCCTCGTTCGGCCGCACCTGGAGTATGCCGTACAATGTTGGAGTCCATCGTTTCGAAAGGAAATCGCAAGGTTGGAACGCGTACAAGCTAGGGCAACCAAACTGATTCCCTCTATCCGACATAAAAGTTATGAGGATAGACTAGGGGAATTTGATCTGTTCTCGCTGGAAACCCGTAGACTGCGTGGTCAGCTCATCGAAGTTTTCAAAATACTTCGAGGGTTTGACAATGTTGACTACCGGGATATTTTCACACTGAGTGAAAAAAAAAACGCGCACCACGGCTTCAAACTTGAACAGAAGCGTTACAACCACAATATGTGTGGACATTTTTTTACCTACAGTATCTGCGGTAAGTGGAACGCACTTCCAGTGGAAGTTGCCAACAGTGAATCTGTTGACCAGTTTAAGTCAAGACTAGACAAAGTCTTGAAAAGTGGCCGTTTAGGGACGCAAAACAATTGAGCAGTCATGTGCCTGCTCGATTGATAGTCCAAAGGTACCCTCTTTAAATGGACCGTAAGGTCTCTTTGGGTACTTACTTTCCTTGTTACTCCTTGTTACTCTCCCCGCGGGAGGGGTTGAGGGTTAGTGGGAAACAGCTCTACTCTCGAATTGCCTCCAATCTTCTTACCGGGGAGATTCTAACCCGTGTAAAGGTGGACCGTGGTGGACGCAGTTCGAGGCTACCGCTTGTGGAAGGGAGAGGGAGTTAGGCTTACCAATTTAAGCCTAACAGAACCTTCTCCAGTGCATGTACTGGAAAAGAAATTCCACGTGGGATTGCCCCACAATATATATATATATATATGATTTTTCCAGGTATCTGCTAATCTCACCCCTTTTAATCTTTATATCCCATATTTTCATTAATTAGGTGTATAAATATCTTTCTCTTTTTCCCTGTCTTTTAGTCTGCTTAGTAAAGGACCATTAGTCGAAAGGCCTCGCAGTTCTCCGTTGTTTCATTTTCCTCGTGGCTGTAACGTTATTCATTAATTCCTCACGTTCCTTATTTTCGTGATTCAGTTAAACATATATATATATATATATATATATATATATATATATATATATATATATATATATATATATATATATATATATATATATATATATATATATATAAATGATGCACATTGTGAAAATTATTTCCAGAAATTATTCTAAAGATAGAAATAAGAAGCCAAGTTGATTTTTATAATTCACGTTTTATGACGCGGACTAAAATGAACAATTTCTAAACAAAAATGAAAAGAGTTGTATTGCTTTCTGTAAAGAGGAGAAAGAAAAATGTAATGAACGAACAGCCAGATGAAAGATTAAATAAGGTTGATTGGTTAGTTATAGTTTTAGTTCACGTGTTTTCCGCAAGTTTATTTTCTATATGCATGGTGTCACTCTCCCACCCCATTACCTAGATAAAAAAACACAAATCTGAACCAAATTTGACCAGTAATAATTAAAAGTTGTGCAAAATAGACCACGAAACCAAGTTTTCACATCAAAACTTATTCCTTTTTCTTTGAAAATGATACAAAGTTTTTTTTGTTTCGAGAGTTATAAATTGGCTTCCAAAACATGAAGATTTTCTTCTGCACTTGAGATTTTTATTGAATTACATTTCAAATTCGTAGAAATTTTTATTTATTTCGTTTTCCTTTCCTTTATATATGGTAAATACGCAAAAAGATAAAAATGCATTTGACCATTACAACAAGAAAATAATTTTAACTTTGGACAGAATTCATGCAAAATACCCTAATCGAGGTTAGAGGAAAAGTAGTCTGGCTGAATTTCCTTTAAAAACTTAGAGGAACTGCTACTATCCAACATAAAAAGGGAAGTGTACGCACTCAAAGCATCAATATTCACCCCACCAAAAATATAAACTCTGCACGATTTAACCCTAAATTTTGGTGGTAAATTTGGAACGAGTAAATGCATATTTGAAATTGAGAGTGAAACTGGCATATATCATTCTTAAGTTCAAAGAATTGCTAAAGAAGATCTTGAGATAAAACCTTTAAGAGGAGAAATACCGCTGTATTATCTTATGTTGTCCAAAAAGCAGGTTGGCAAGATGCAAAAAACTACATAGATTTATATCACCCAATTCAGTTAATAAAAAAGTGTTTTTCAAATGAAAAAGGGTCCACAGTTGAAACTCTTCGAAATGCTCAAAAAGATTGTATCCGAGGTGAGATTTTGAGAAAGAGCCAAATTGAGCCATTTCTAAATTTGGTACGGTAAAAGACACTTTTCTCTTGCTTCGTTTCTTCGTTGTAGCGATTCTAAATGCTTTGGTACTCTTATATGTGTAATCCCGTCAAGATTCTTTGGCGTTTTTTTCCATTTCACTTTTCATTCTTCTTTTCTATTTTCATGTCTGTTTTGATGCAACTAAATCGTTATGAAATCGTAGGACCGAAAGGCAAATCATATTTCTCTAAGTTGTCAAATTTGGCATTAATTTAAAAGCTTTAAAAGAAAACTCAGATATTATCCTGATATTATCAGTACACGCAAGTTTTAATAATTTTATGACGTGAATTTCTTTTAAGCATAAAACTTTAATATATATGAATTTCGGCGAATATGCGCCTGAATATTTTAATAATTTGTTCCTAAATAGATCCATGACATATAAATACACATTCCTGTAAATTCACAAGCAGTATATACGCATATACACTAAATAATAACCAGATATAAATAAAAACTCAGATACAATAATTTACATACATACGTGATTACACATATTCTGGTTAGCTGCGTGCTCTATTTATATTGGAGCACCGTGAAATCTCCTCTATTGTTCTCTCACTTTTTAAAGCCCACTCTCAAAATCTGAATAGTAGAGTTGTGGTTGGTTAATTTTCACTTCTTTTACACAAATAAAAAATCATTCGTTTGTATACTCGTATATTCTTTCATAGTATACTTTGCCATAAGTATGCAACTCAGCTGCATCTTCAATTTCTCAAAGAAGTGGTTTGGGGAGAAAATGCCGCAAATTATATTGCTGTTATTTTTTTATATTATTCCATTTTGAGCAGTATCACTGTATCTGTCTGTCGGCGGCAGAATCCAGCTCCAAATTATCAGATGGAGCTTTCAGCCAGATTAAATTTGTGTGTCTTTCTCTCTGTCTGTGGCAGAATCTAACTTTAAACTATTAGATGGAGCTTTCAGCCAGATTAAATTTGTACTTCCTGCTATTAACATAAATATCTGAGATCATTTTCGTTGACCTATTTATTTAAATTGAATCTAATGTCAATCACCTTCTGAACCGTCTTCTGCCTACCCTTGCACAACCAGCACGTACTAGTAGATATTCAATTTAGCTGAATGACTGTTCCTTTACTGTTTATCGGTTTAACACATCGTAATTCTCTCCACATGTTTGTTTCTTGGATCTGTTAGATTGCAGACTACTTTGCCTAATGAAGTCGTCAACTCTCCGAATTGTGCGATTTTTAGAAACCGGTTGGATGCTTTTTTTCTCGCTTAACGTTTCTTTTCTCTATTAATTATACTTTTCTTGTTATGCCAACTGTTTGGCCCTTTTGGGATTACAGAGTTCATAAGATAACGTATCAAGTGCAATTCGATCAACATATTCTAAGCTCCGTGTCATTTACTTCCCTTCTATTGCAGTAAGATCCATTGCACCTAACCCCTTAAAATTAATTCTTATCCACGAAAGTTTTAAATACAGGGTGTTTCAAATTAAGTGTGTATATTAATTTAAATCGTCAATTTTTTTCTACGATTATGGGCATATTCCTATGCCCAATGTATGTATATATTTAAGAAGAAAAGATAAGAGCTACATTCAAATCAACTATTAAACTCATAAATTTAAGATATCATATAGCAACCAATGGTGGAATGCTTCATACTTCCAAAACTGAGCTCCTATCTCCAATAGATTTCAAATCGATAATATTTTCCTAAAACTCATTACATTTTAAATCAATTATCTTGCCCTAAAGGTATTTAATAATTTACCATTATGAATATATTTATTTTTGCAAATAAGCTTTTAAGAAAATACAGGAACTAATATTTTAAAAATTAATCATAAAATTGAATTAATTTTGCATACAGTTAAACTAATTATCATATAATTGATTCCTTTTATGAAAATTCACTAGATTGTTCTGTAGTATCAAAGTTATTTTTGCGACACCCTGTATCCATGAATAGTGTAGTGAATTTGGTGCACGTAGTGGTCTCGTTTTAGCTCAGGAATATTTATGGCAGATTTGTGTCAACATAAACAATATAGTTTGTAGAAGAATCAAGACCAATTTACTGAATCACGACCAATACAGGGTTCTGATCCTTTGTGGCGTCTTCCCCATCTCACCTAATCCGTGATAAGGAGCTGTAGGAGCAAGGATTTCTATACCCCTCTCTCCGGGAATGTGTCAAATCTAACTACGCAAAACTACCACTATAGAGAAAAGAATTCACTATGAATTTTTTTGCTAGTAGTCTTAATAATACGGTTATAATATTAATCTCGCAAGAAATTGCTAGCCAAGTCTAATAGGTTTTAGGTGGAGTTAAATTGTTTAATGACCTTTCCAACATTTTGAACAGTTATGTAATGGTCATCTAAAGCTTTTACCTTGTTTAGTCTTTAAATTTCTTCCTTCCATTGATTTAGCTTCATTTCCATACCAAGCCACTTTCCTTTGTCAAATAAAGAAACACTTTCGAATTTTTATCTTTTGTCTTTGTTTGGAATAAGAAAAATATCTGGTGCAATTTCAAGCAGAATTTAAGCCTCTCTGAGCTGCTTTAAAAGCAATTGAGTGCTGCGCCTTCAGCACACCAGGAAAGTGACATTTACCAAATGCATTTCGTGTTAAGAAAAGCCTGACAGGTCATAAACACGTTCAGACTACGTTAAGCGATATACAAAGATTGTCAAAGAAATATTATAAATATTTTATGCTCACCCTATAAACATCTTATATACGTCAATTTCACTTCAAAATAAGCTCTGAAGCAGTTATGGTTGAAATTCTGTGATAACAAATTTTACCATGATATTTTGTAGTAATTTGCAGTGTGCCACAAACGCGCAACTGCGTCCATGTCACACAAATATCTATTAATATTTAGACTAGTGAGGAACGTTCGCACCCTTGTTGTTGTGAATTATACCACTAAGAATTCATGACGTCATTTTTAAAGTCCCAAACGGCTAATGATCTCGAATAGTAGAAATACCGCTTGCCGCTTGAGAGTTGTTAACCAACATCAGGTATGTTCAGCTGCAAGAGAGGGTCACGATTTGAGTCCACCTCGAGATGCCTTCCAGATACTTCAGCTACTCATGGCTACAAAACGACTACAAGTTAATGGTAGACCCTAACGACGCCAATGAGGCACAACGAACAAGCATGTTTAACAAAAGGGGTACAACAAATAGTAGTTTTTTTTCTGTTCCATCACCCCACTACTGTGATCACAGCTGTTCCCGTTATTGGTTACGTTATACCCTCTGCAGGAAGACGACCATACAACTTTACACATCGGTACTTCTAAGCAGATATTAAATTGGGGTTAAGGGAGTTTGCATGCTGCGCATAGTCCCCCTCCCTCTGAATAGTAACCTCATAAACAACACATACATAATAACCAACTTCAGGCCAAGACGTTTAACTGGCAATTCTTTGATACGCTGGAATATCTGGAACGGGTGATAATTGCTTTCCCATTATAATTTAAATTTGTTTGATCTATTTAGTGAATTTAGTGTTTTAAAGAAATGATCGAAATTTTTCTTTTCAGGCCATAGTCGAAATAAATCATCTTTATATCCGAGTGTTTTTATATTACCCATTTTTTTACCATAATTTGGATTCAAATTATTCCCTAAAACGGGCATAATAAAGGGGTTAAAGAGCTATTCTCCTCATAGTGACAGCATAAAAAAGTTAGTAAACAATTCTATGTTCCTAAGAAGATATAGAATTTATCATTCTCAATCTCACATTGAAGAAATACGTAAGATCGAACGATTTTTTACAACATTCTCATTCCCACCACTTTTCATAAACGACGCTCATTTTAAAGCACGAAAGATTTATTTCCGCTTCACAAAACAACTAGTTCAAATACCCTTGGCAGTAACTATCGCTCCATCACATTACCTTACAACTCCAAATTAAAAATAGTTGTAAAAGAAACTAAGAGTAAGATAACTTTCAATTTCCTCCTCACAATAAAACTGAACTCTTAAAAAACCTAGCTTTCTCACAGATATTTTAAGGTGTCTATTGAATTCAATCCCACATTGGACAAGTCGACATAACCACACAAATGCATATGCGACTACACACTGGAAACTCTTCCCTTTTTAATCATTTCTATTTAAAAAAAACATAAAATAAATTGGGATCGTACCAAAATTTTATATCGCTCAAATTACAATATCAGACTACAGATTATTGAGTTGACTGTAATTGATTTCCTTCCCATCAACCTCAATCTATCCCCACGAAGCTTTAACCAAAGCTCTTCTCTAAGCAACATTGGTATCACGTAGTTCACCCCAACCTGATCACTTGTCCAAAGGAATTAAGAATTTATATGTATATATTTTCTTCTTTTTTATTTTAATATTATTATTATTTCACATTCCATTTACATTTTTTTTATAGAAGCAGTGTAAGTGATTCGCGAAGTTGATGCACAGCTGAAAGAATAGGTGAGAAATTTGATCTCATATTATTATCTTTAGTTAACTGAAAGTGTAGAGAAGTAAGATTTAGATGAACAATTTTGAGACCAGGAGGGTCTTGATATTTAGAAACAACAAGGAGAAATAAGTTAATAAAGTCAATTTACTTTATACTATACTAGGTTGTGATAAAAAAGAATCAACTTTACCTTTATTACATGTCTCCTGTTAGCCTTTACCTCCTTTGATTTAACTCTCTATTTAAATTAAGGACCAATAGATACCTATTTCTCAAACTCGGGTGGTAGCTGATTGAATACAGGATTAATACAGGTATTCCACAAGGGTGGCACCTACCCCATCAAATTGAGCATCGAGCAATTCCTTCGAATGGATGTATTCCGGGTATCCAATCTTCTTTCCCATCAGATAAAGCTGGCAAAGAAAAGGGAAAATGAAAATTATTCTAAGGAAAATGTTTAAAAAGGGGGAATAAGTGTAAGAAAAGATAAAACAAAAGGAAATGTCGTCAACTGAGAGAGAGATGGAGTAAGGAGAAAACAGAGAGATCTAATCTAACGAGCAAAAGGCTGAGAGAAAATGAAGTTACTGTAACTAAAAATGTGCGTAAAATACATTGCCTGAGTAGGAAAGAAGAGGAGACTACCAGGAGCTCGAAGTGTGAAGGTAAAATTTGTTTCGGACAAAGAGTAAACATTGTAAGCGGCCACCAATAAAGTTATGGATGAAGACTAGGTAAAAAAAAGAAATATAGACATGAACAAGTAGGGCATTAGAAGAAAAAGACGGGAAAATGAAGTAACGAACGAAAACATTTTCATTACGCGAAAGAAAATGAGGAGATAGACAGACAAATGAAGATAAAAAGTACAAAAAGAATACAGATAATAGGGAAGAAGGTTAATTTATGGGGGGAGGTGTATGGTACCGGGTGAATGTTACCAGTTTATATTTTGGTATATGTCACCGGTTTGTGGGAGCGTGGTCGGAAATTATAAGGTCGTGTATTGAAGAGTCCTCGTTGCTATTGCGATGGAAGGATGACGAGGACTTTAGGCAGTGGGCCTACTTTACGCCTCTGTTGAATTGGTTATGACTCCTTATAATTTTTCACGAGGGTTATGCGTTAGGCTGGGCTTACCGAAGGTGGCTCGGTAATCGGGGTAAGTAAAGGACTTTGGAAGGACGCGGCTAAGAAAATACAACTATTCTTAAATGGGCCTACTAAAAGGGGCAAGCGGAAACGTCTCGAGTTCTTCGCGGTCAAAGTGTAGGCTTTCTGCTTTTCGCGAAGTATCGAATCTGAAGGCGGCAGGACTTAGGCGAGTAAACGAGATTCTGTGACGCTACTAAAGGAATTAATTTAGTTTAATGAATAGGGAATAAGGATTATGAATAATGCTTCGTCTCCAAGGAGCGTGACCTTGACTTGTGCGTGGGGCGCACCCACTGGTCTAGTTCGTTGGTTACTTTTACCCCTTAGGGGGAGTTTCCGACAGCTCTGTGCCTACATATTTCCCATAGATTTGTTGTATTATAGGGAATTTCTTGTTGCAAGTCTCTGTGAAATTTCTCTGGTCAGAGCCTATATTTGTCCAAATCCTGATAAATATTCTCAACACCCTTTTTTTGTTTGTTTGTGTGCTATCTCCGTATTACTCTCACGAATATCTTTGTATATATATAGTTTCATTTTCTAATTCTCTTTGGTTCTTTATTTATTAGACTTAGCATATTATTTCCTTAATTTACACACATAGCAATTTTTAGGATTTGATAAATCCACCGAGCGTCCATTTGTGGAGTTCCTCGCTGGGCCTATTAAATCCTGAAATTTGGTACTGGAGGCATACCTCTTTTATAGAACAAGCACTACAAATTAAGACAAATACTGAAATAACGAACCTAATTAACGCTAATTCAAGTGGCTTTGAAGGGAACTTACAAAGTTCCAGGAAAAAGCTCATACTAAGGTCACAGATACTCCCGCGTACGAACTCTGGATCTATTGGAATCAGATCCTGGCAAAAGAATCAAAGACGATGATAAATTGACTCGAAGGATCAAAGGCTCCTGCTTGAAGCCGCTTTCAGGGATGCATTTCAAACCTTCGAGACGCAAACCAGGAAACATGTAGTTCCCGAGTGACGGGTGGGGTTCAGAGAGCATTTCGGAATCACCACTCGAATGTACATGATGTGCATTGACTGTACCTTATGTACTTTGAAATGTACAAGATGTTCAATCGAGAGTACAAGAATACAAATATATAATCAATTCATTTCATGACCATACACGAAAGAGCGAGAGAAACCTTATGTGCTACATTGATCTTACTTTCAAGTCGCTGGCTCCTACGTGCGAACGGGCTTGAAGAGAGAGGGAGCTTTGAAATGGGTCCTCGATTTTGACGAAATTTTCTCTCATATCGGTCACCCTTGTGATTCCTAAACTCTTCATTCTATTAATTCGTCCGTGTCTTCATCTCAGATACTTCAAGAAGGCCATGACCTGATTAATGCCCCCAAGGAGGCTGTGGCCATATCAATAGTGTCATCCTCCCTGATGATGGTCAATTCGTGCTTTCATGGGGTGCCTGAAGGCGGAAATTCCATAAGCCATTTCACTCTTCTTTTGCCTACTCGTTGTTTTCTTCTGCTGTCCACTCTCCCCCTCTAACCCTTGTGTACACCCCAATAATAGTGAAAGAGGACGTTAAAGGGACATACAATAAAGATGGCTGCTACACTGCCTCTCACCTTGTCGCTGCAGACGTCCTTCATGTCCTCCTGCATCCAACTTTGCCTCTGGATGATCCTGTAGAACACTCCCCGCACCTCCTCCACGATCTTGTCTATCTGAAGGGCGATAGTTGGATCTATTTAAAATGGCGTAAATTAACGTGGGAATTATTCTTTTACCAAAAGGAGATTAGGAACCGCTTTATAAAGTGAAATTGGCGGAAGGCGAATAGATGAATTTTCAGCGGGAGGGGGGGGGGGAAGGCTCGGAACCTGGGTAGGGAGCAATGAACTCAGTTTTCTCTGTGAGGAGAAGGTTTTAAGAGAAATGGAAGTACAGTAGTTGCCTTTGGAGGAATAAAAAAGGGGAAAGAGGGAACCCTCTTAATATCAAGAGAAGGAGTTGGACATACAGGAAGAGAGAACGAAAGGATTGGCTGAATGAGGGAGAGCGCGACTATTTCTCTGCTGCACCTATCGACCCATCATCCCGGGGCCAGAAAGAAACTCTCAGAAGCCTCTCAAGGTGAGTTGGAACCTATGGATTACAAGTGTGAGGCAATGCAGTGACCTGACGTCTTCGTTTCTTATGGTCGTTTCTCACCTTTGGACAATGAAAGTCACACGTTCCAAAATTAAAGAAGGCAGCCGAGACAATCCATTCTGGCACCAACTTCCGTGCTTGAATTAACCTTTAGGGGTTGTCCTATATGAAAAAAGGAGAGCCTTTGAATTTGGTCATAAGTGACAGATAGCTATGACCCAAGTCATAAGGATTTTAGGGAGGGAGGGGGGGGAGATTATGTTGCTATCTAACATCACTCACATTCAAAGCATCCTCACGATTATCGTATGGATTAAATGGGCGTGTTTCTTTTAGGAATAATTCTCCCAATTCAGCTCAAACACTTAACTAATATTTTTTTATTATTTATGAAACGTCACACGAATTGCATTTGGAAGCTTGAATGCCCTCTCCCGTTTCTTGGAGCGACGGATGAGGAAGTTCTTTATCGGCGTCCTTTAGATCCTTGATCATGTGGACATCTAAGCCAAGAGTGCCTAACAAACGACCAGGACATAAGAATCAATAATGTGAATTGAAATAGATTTAGAGGCTGAATCTTGCTATCGAGAACTAAGAGTCTAACGCTCCGGGATCAAAGAAGGCGACCAAGAAAATCCCGACCGGCTTCAGTATCACATATTGGAGTCAATTACGTAAATTCTTACTTTAATTTTGTTTTAATTCTTCTTCTTCTTCTTCTTCTTCTTCTTCTTCTTCTTCTTCTTCTTCGAGAGAGAGAGAGAGAGAGAGAGAGAGAGAGAGAGAGAGAGAGAGAGAGAGAGAGAGAGAGAGATGTACAGCCTTGGTACTGTCTGCTCCAAGAAACAGTCACGATACAGCCTACTCTCGACACCAGTCTCGGTATTAGCTATTTTTGACACAGTATCGATACATTTTCCTCTCTCTTGACAGCAGTTTCGATTCAACCTGCTATTTGCAGAATTTACCGTACAGCCTGATCCTGATGATTTTAGTCACGATACAGCCTACTCTTAACACTAGTCTCAACAAGGCGTGCTCCTGACAGCAAATGTAACGTTCTATTTACAGGAGTCCCGGTACAGCCTGATATTGAAATCAGTCTCAGTATAACCAGCTCTTGAATAAAGTCATATTATAGTTTGCCCTTGAGAACGGTCATAGTGCCATCTGCTCTTGACAGCAGGTGCGTTTTAGTGTGCTCTTAACAGCAGTATCGAAACAGTATGCATTTGACAGCAGTCTAGGCCCAGCCTACTCTTGAAAACAATCTCGGTACAGACCGCTCTGACCAGCAGTCTTGAGACAACCTGCTTTTGATATCAGTCTTGCTACAGCCTACTCATGACAACAGTTTCGATACGGCTTACTCTTGAGACCAGTCTCGGCAGAGCCTGCTTTTCAAAACAGTCTAGTCCCTACTTGTACTGGATAACACTCATAAAAAAGCCTGTTCTTGAAAGCAATGATGATCCCATCTGAATGAAGATTTAATCCGTTAATCTTCCGCTACATGTCATCTATCTTTAAGATTTCCACTTTACCCTTCCAACATTTCAATGGCCCACGGTAATTATCCCTTTCGCTCATTAAGTACACATTTGTGTGAGTGAGAAATGCAAAGGCTTGGTTGGCTTCAAATGATGTTTATACGAAATCTGAGTTTGTTCCCATGGTTACTGATCTTCCGAGATGCCAAAGACTCCTTGATAAGAAAATTGACACATTCTAAGATACCGTTGTTGTTTCATCAATATGACTTCCCGAAACATCGTAGAAATTGATCGTGAGTTACCTGTTTTATATCCTATTGCATCCACCTAGGTAATAATAATTATGCACTAATACTTATGAATTTTTATTAGGCCTCTGTTGATGCGAGTAAATCTGTAGATGAATGTAAAAATAGTAAAAAGGCTTTGTCTGTTATGACATCATGCAATTTTGTGAACACATTTGTACATTTCATAAGACAATGGTTGTTTCTTTAGTTATTATCTTATTATTTGAAAAATGATATACAGTATATTTATGATATATATATATATATATATATATATATATATATATATATATATATATATATATATATATATATATATTTATATATATATATATATATACATGAGTGCGTGCTTGTAGCACGTGTATGTACGTACGTGTGTGTGTTCGTGTGCGTGTTTTACAGTATCCCTATAAAAACCTGACAAAAAATTTTTTTAGACTGGGCCTATTATTCTTTCAACTATAGCTAATATTAAAGCTGATGAATATGATACGAAGGGTGGTCAATACGTTTTGCGAATCGGTAGGGCAAAACAGAGGAAGGGGGATGGCTGTTTGTGGGGGTGTTAGGACAAGTTATGACAAGTCAGGACCTGCAACCGCACGCTCCTGCCTCCTCTATTTAAGAAGAAGTAGCTGATCGCAGATCGTTAGTCACAAATTGTTCAACAATGGAGAAGGTTGAGCCCCGCGCAGTGATCAAATTTTTGACCAAGGAAGGCAAGAATGCAAAAGAGATCCATGAACGCATGGTTGCAGTGTACACCGACACCGCCCCTTCCTATGCAACCATTGCTCGCTGGAATAGGGAGTTCCGCCATGGTCGTGAGTCCCTTGAAGATGACTCCCGTCCAGGGCGCCAGTCAGATGTGACCAACGAGGAAAATGTAGCTTGCGTAGAGAGGATGATCCTCGAAAATCGACGGGTGAAGGTCGAAGAAATCGAGCGAGAACTTGGAATATCACATGGAAGTGTTGTCAACATCATCCACGACAATTTGGCCAGTACCAAGGTCTCTGCCCGTTGGGTCCCTAGAAACCTCACGCCCCATGATCGACTTCAACGTTGTCAAAGTCCACAAGGCCAGAGTTGCACAAGCTGCCCTGCGCGAGTGCTGATTCGAGGAGCTCAACCATCTTCCCTACAGTCCAGATCTGGCCCCTAGCGACTACTTTTTATTCCGACAGCTCAAGGCTGCACTGCGTGGACGCCGGTTACATATGTATATGAATGAGATTTGTTCAACATTATCTTGTCGGATGGTATCTTGACAGATTCTTGAGAAATTAATACTGTTGTTTTCTTTTTGGAAGCATGTGAGAGATTACTCCACCCCGGCTTCTTTACATACAATTTCATTAACTTTTGCGTCTGCAAATTGACGGAGATATTTGTAATTTTTAAGTTAGCTTCTTTACTGATATCTGATTTGTTGAAAGCTTTTCATAACCTGTGGCTCTATGGTTTATTGGAGACGCTCCATTTTATTGAGATGCGAGGGGAACTTTCATATTTTAATAGCTGAGCCGTTACAAAATAATCTTTATATAATTGTACATTATTTATGTTTTTTTTTCCTAAATCAATGTGATTTATCGAGAATTTTTTTTTATTAATTTTCCGCCCAGGTCCCCTATTTTTTTAATGAAGGGTGTCATTTTACACATATGTGAGTTATATCCCGAAAAATGCGGCATGTCGTGGAATGACCAGACTATCTCTCTCTCTCTCTCTCTCTCTCTCTCTCTATATATATATATATATATATATATATATATGTCCTTTTGGAGTTTTGGGGTCGAAGTTGGCTTAAGGTTCGACCTGGCCGGTTCGTGACTGCAAATTGTTATTAATTCAGTGGGGATGGTTTACTTTTAAATTTGCTGGGTCCTTTTAAAACAAATAATTCAGAGTGCATGTTGACCAAAGATTAACAGGTAGCTGGTACACGTTTAATGTTGCAAACGAAAGACAATAACGAAAATATACCTTTACTAACAACAAAAGAAACAGAATTTGAATATACACAGATATAGGGTTTAAAGGGAATGATCGCACAGGCGAAATTAAATGTCGGCACGAGACACAGAAAGGATAATTATACGATTAGTGGTAGGGTTCAGGTTGGTGATTAAAAGGGGATTTTAAACCGGGGCTCGCGCACAAAGGATGGGACGATTCGGATAGGTCGGATTATAGAATAATCTGCAGGCGTCAATGGTTGCAACTGCTTGCGTGTTCGTTGAAAGGAAGGGCCAGTTGGGATACGATGACTGCAATGGGGAAGTTGGGTTACCTCACGGGGCGGATGAGGGAGCACACGTAGTTTGTCGTTCGGAGATGGAAATCCTTGTCAGGTACTTGCCGATTGACTATGGCAGAGTTCACGGATGTCGATTTAGCCTTCGTCCTCGAATTAAAATCGTCGCTGTCTCCGATCGCGACGGGCCAGCGTTTCCTTAGCTCGTATGCGGTATTAGGCGGAAAGTCTTGAAGTGCTACACGCTAAACTGACGATTATATATACCGTCTGCGGGGTGGCTTTAATGGCTTGGTGCTATCTTGTAGAAAAGGCAGCGACTCCTTCGGGGGAAGCGAGATAAAGTTGTCGTAGAATGTTCGAAGAACTTCGATCTATGCTGGAGGGCAGGAAGGCTGGCTGGAAGGCCATGTGAGACGACGAAAATGTGTCCCTAAGTAAATACAGCTAAGGTGCAATAAAACGGCATGGATCGCCCCCTCACCGCAGATCAGCCGCGCTTTAAAAGCTCCATGCGGTGATCTCGAGACCACGTGGGTACAGAAGGGCACGTGGTCGCTCTTCGACTTCTTTTTTCTGCACGGCACTTGTTAAAATATTAAGCTGAATTTGGGGTCACTAAAATATTTTAAATACTATAATTTATTTCCAAAATATTCTTTTTTTAAATAATGATGCGTTGAATACATCGCAAAAAAGTTATCTTTTTATTGTTAATCATTTTTAGTTTATATTTAAATTAGTTTAAAATTAATTATTTTATTAATAAACTTTTAGTTATTGTTTTTCCGGCCACTGTAGCCTTGTTAGCATTTGCCAGATGACCTTATGAAAGATAAATCTGAAACTAATGATGGGGAAGGGGGATTTGGTTGAGGAGAGTGTATTGTATATCCACAATTAAAAGGATGTTTGGAGTAAACAAGAAATTCGTTAGAAGTAAAAGGGATTTGACAAATGTATAATTGAGAAACAATCAGAGAGAGAAAGAGAGAGAGAGAGAGGGGGAGGGGGATCTACTGAAGGTTCATCTTGCTCCTATAAAACAACGTTATGAAAGATTATCTAAAATTAACCAAGTTCAGAGTCACTGATATATTTAAATTTCCAAAAATATTTAGGACATCACTTTAATTGTCTCAATTTTATAATAAAAAATTAAAAAACTAAATCTATTTGATTGAACTTGACGTAAATATTTGCTTAGTAAAATGAATGAAATGCTGAATTATAATTTTAAGAATTATCTAGATTTTTCTGATAGAAAGTAAAATACTCTTTATTTGCCATCGTATAAAACATCCTGATATGAATATAAGAATTAAATCAGCAATAAAATATATGAACCAATCTTTAGATCTTTACAAAAAAAGAATCCTAGCTTTTATTTATTATTTGATTCGATACAATTTTTCTAGCATTTATGTTTAGCAAATATAATTTTTTACGCTTATAAGTAAAACGTATTAACGTATAACTTAAAATGAAAAGAACCTCTTTCACTTTGATAGTGAATAAAGATCTAAAATAGTAAAAAAAATAATGAAGATAGTCTATTTTGACTTTTCGAAATCATTGTAGAGATATGACAACTCTGATGGCAATCCAAATATAAGCCAGTGATTCTCAAAATTCTTTTCTCATGCATCCTTTTCAATATATGTCAGAGTGTCATTGCCCCTTTTTCAAAAGGCTCTAAGGAGACATTCTCAATAATAATACGACAAATATAAATTGAAGATTCTACCAATAAAAAGTGAAATATTTCTTCAATTTTATCCTCGACTTTCAATAAAATGTGATTTATGAAGAGAGTGGAAGAGGGAGAAGTCTCATTTAGCGACATTATTTCTTCTAAGCTCCCAACGTCTCGCTGTGCTCCGCTTCCTCAAGTAACAGCTTTTTTTCCAGAAATTTTGGCGTTATTTATTAGTGCATGGTTGGCCTAACTTCTCAAATGCCCCTTATTTGACAAGCTGTCATTTATTAAGTTGGAAAGAAAGTTCCCCCATAACATTTTTTTTTAAAGTTTATTTATTTATAGATTTATATTTATAGATTTATTAAAAGTTTATTTAGTTAAAGATTTATTCAGTGTGTAGGACTAGTTAATATATCGAGGGATACTCTTTCCTATGCCTCGCTTGAAAGTGCACAAGGACCTAGAGCCTAGACTAAATCATTATGTACTTTCAAGCGACGCCTAAGAATGCCTAGGCCACAACATAGTTATTAGCTGGACATCCGATTGATATCTAAAGTTTAAAAAATTACTCATGAAATGATTCTTTCTCGTGAACATCGACGTAGTCTTTTACTCTATAAGTTACAAGTTGGGGATAAACGCTGCACAATCGCCACGCCGTATCAACGGCGAAAACTTTGTTTCCAAACTAATATATACTTATTTATTTTACCTTTTGCATACATTGCAAAAGGAATTCAGCTCCTTTGTTTAAAAATTTGATTTCCAATAGCTATTTTAAATCTTGTGCTCTAATCTATAGTTATTCATCGTTCGTTTGAAAAGTGTGGAGGAAACTTCTTTTTGGATAGTAGAAGGCAAAGATTCATCGCAGGCATAGGCTCCTCTCCAACCCCCTCTCTCACTTAAGAGAGAGGGGTGCCGATTATATGAATATAGTGGTATGCCTATATAATCCACTTGCACCTTTACTTTAAAAAAATAAACAGAATATCGAATTGACTATCCAGTAACCTGTTACCTTTTCTAATTTTCTTTCTACAATTCAGTACTTCTTGACTATAATTCGCATTTTCCTAAAACTAACCTCTCATCTATATCTCTCAAAATAAAATTTTCCTCACTTTGCAATAACAATAATTTATAAATAAAATTTTCCTAATTAAGCTCAAGCACAGCTAAATGTTGGAACTATGGGCGAAATAAGTGTCCATACCATAGGAGCCTTCTGTTTCTTCAACCCTCTCCATACTAGTCACGGAGAGGCTTCCCACGTACTTGTCAAAGGTGCGATCTCCTCTAGATTATGTATCTGATAATGATCTAAGTATTGTATGAATTTCAGATCAGAGAAAAGGTAACTGAATTTCATGTTTTATTAGAATTTATTCATTAACGTAATCCCCATCATTATCAATGACTTTGTTCCAACGATTCAAAAGCTTCTCAATTTTATTTGTACATAACTCTTTAGTTTAGTAGGAAAGAATATAAAGATGGTGGTTTATACCTCTTCAGGTGTTATAAAGCTTAGTCCATTAAGATGGCTCTGCAAAATCTGGAATAGGTGGTAATCAGATATAGCAAATTGGAAGAGGAAAGGTTTAGAGGGTTTTTTTTATAACACAGATCTTTCATCAACTCAGATGTGATCTTTGCCCAATCGGGCTATGCATTATCAAGATAGAACAAGACGCATTTGCGACAGTTCAGAGAGTCCTATTTTCTTTAAAGCTGTGTTCAAAACGTTCTAGCAGCCGAAAATAGATAGCTAAATAAATCGTTTGTTTAACTGGTAGTAATCTAAAGAGGATCATTTAAAAAGAAAGCCCCTATCAAAACATTCATTGAATAGATATCACTTCTGGGTTGGGCTTTAGCAAGTTCGCTGTCACTAAATATTTTAGTGTGTCCCTTTTCCCCTATTATAAAATATTTATTTTTCATCTTTAGTCGGTTCCAAAAATGAGAAGAGGCGTTAAAGAAATTGCATAAAAGTCCAAATGTCGACCCTTGGTTTGCGATTGGCGTCCATTGAATCATGAGGTACGTACGAGGAACGGTCAATAAGTTTTGCAATTCGGATATAAGGAAACGAGATATGAGGAAAAGAGTTTTATTATTTTTCAATTAACTACCCTCGACTTCAATGCACTTGCATTGAAGGCTTCGAATTCCCGACAACCAGAAATCTCCCGACTGCTGTTGAATCCACTCCTGGACGGCGAGCTGGACATCTTCATCGTCCCCAAACCGGCGTCCACGCAGTGCAGCCTTGAGCTGGCGGAATAAAAGGTAGTCGCTAGGGGCCAGATCTAGACTGTAGGGAAGGGTGGTTGAACACCTCGAATTCGCACTCGCGCAGGGCAGCTTGTGCAGCTCTGGCCTTGTGGACAGGGGCATTGTCGTGTAGGGGCAGGACACCACGTGTCAACTTGCCGAGCCGCTTCTAACGGATGCACTTCTTCAACCCAGGGAGTTCCTCGGCGTAATATTGGTCTGTGATGGTCCTTCCACGAGGCGTATAGTCCACCATCAACACTCCCTCAGAATCCTAGAAGATGGTGGCCATGATCTTCCCGGCTGAGGGTTGGGTCCAGAACTTGATGGGGGTCGGAGAGCCCCTGTGCTTCCAGGCCATGCTTTCGAGCTTGGTCTCGGGATCCCAGTGATGTACCAACGTTTCATCACCTGTTACTATGCGTAACTCGAATCCCGCCGGGTCTTGGTTGTACAGGAGCAGCAGCTCCTCCGAACTTTGACGACGTTGAAGTCGATCATGGGGCGTGAAGTTTCTAGGGACCCAACAGGCAGAGACCTTGGTCATGGCCAAATTGTCGTGGATCATGTCGATAACACTTCCATGTGATATTCCAAGTTCTCGCTCGATTTCTTCGAACTTAACCCGTTGATTTTTGAGGATCATCCTCTTTACACGGGCCACATTTTCATCGTTGTTCATGTCTGACGGGCGTCCTGGACGGGGGTCATCTTCAAGGGACTCACACCCATGGCAGAACTCCCTATTCCAGCGAGCAATGGTTGCATAGGAAGGGGCGGTGTCGGTGTACACTGTGACGATGCGTTCATGAATCTCTTTTGCATTCTTGCCTGCCTTGGTCAAAAATTTGATCACTGCGCGGTGCTCAACCTTCTCCATTGTTGAAAAATTGGTGAGGCAGGAGCGTGCGGCTGCAGGTTCTGACTTGTTTATAACTTATCCTATCACCCCCACAAACAGCCATCCCCCTTCCTCTGTTTTGCCCTACTAATTCGCAAAACTTATTAATCGCCCCGCGTATTTACCAAGTTTAGACAGATATCTCTGTTGTTGCATAGAACGGTGAACGGTTAAATGGTAGGATTTTTGTTTGGTGCGTAATTTTTCAACTGAAACAGAACAATTTTTATTGAGTGTAGGTAAATATATTGGCATCAGTTTGCAGACATTACTTATGGGATGGATTGATACAATCGGTAAAATAAATATGCATAAAGAATAATAGTTTAAAAATATGAGTTTGCCAATTTTTTGACCAAATCCCTCCTGCTCCTAAATCCCTAAAATTCCCCCTCCGAACTCGAAGCCATTCATAAATTTGCATTGTGGTTTTACTGGTCCTATGCTGGTCTGTTAATTACTCAAAGTACATATATCGAAATTAGCAATTTAGAGTATTCCTCGTCGATTTCAAATTGAATTTTCATTCTTCTACTTACTAATTACCAATCCACCTCTGCCGTGAATGCTTAATTATTTTGTTAGTTCTATCTCTCTCTTTTCTAAAATCAGCGTTTCTCTTTTACATGAGTGTTCGTTTATTTGTTTTTAATAATACACTTTATTTTGGTAATTCTCAAGTTAATTTTGGCTTCCTTATGTCTATATGAAATATATTGCTTTCATTTCTTTATTATTCTTTTTTTTCCTTCTACATTTTCTGAATTTGATATTTTAGAAACGAGCAATAGGAAGTTTTGATCATGAGAACGCTATAGCACAGGTGGTAATGGTTATTCAACCTATTCCACGTCAATGTGTGAGCCGAGTAGATGCAGAAAATGTGATGGGTATATGGATTGACAAAAATAGAGGGGAAGCTAGTAAATATGCTTAATAGGACGAAATTACAGTGTAAGGAAATGGGAAGCCAAAGAAGGAAATCCCCTTAATTTATTCCATGAATTTCTTCCCTCTCTCTGTCTTCTAAGTATAACTCCACGTGGAGTAACCTTGGAACCCTAAAGAAATTGAATATTCGTCAGCTGCCTCACAGGGGCAGTTAATTAAGTTTGGCGTGCTAAAAGCTTATATCCCACCGAGAAAACGATAATTTAGGTATTCTGGAGCTTGCTAGCCGGAAGTTTCCGGCTCACAACTTAAAAGCCATTAAGACTTAGGTCAGGTGACAAACGCTAATCCCTCTGGCCGCCAGAAGTGTTCAGCCAGGCGTATGAGTCTGCTAACGAGGAGAAAAAAAAATGGCCGTCATATAAATACCATAGTGTTTCGAATATCTCCAGATTGAGTTTGAGAACCCGTTGCCTTCGGTTAAGATCGTGTCTCTGTTTCCCCAAATCCCTGGTATTCGCTTATACCAACGAGGTTGGATCTAACCAGGCAGACCCATCTCTTTTGTGAATGATTACTTTGTTCAGATCAAGCCTCGAATCGTTTTCGTCTCCAAAGGATTGGCTGGGATTCCTCTCGTCTCATCTGGAACCTCTCCCACCTCAAGGATCTCCAGTTTCCCGTGTGAGATTTCGCGCCTAGCCACGCCAGAGTCTCGAGTTTTGGAGGTTGCACTTCTCTGGAGCAGAAATGCCATCGTTCGTCTTCAATGAGGACCGTGAACTCATCTTTTGGTCTCTTCCCCCGTCATCCTCGTCACCGTCAGGATATTCGGCCAAGAATCACGTCCATTGGCCTTCTTCCTTTCCCCGCGCCGACTCGCTAAAGGATTCCCCTTTCTCGAGTTCACCCCATTAATGTAAAACGACCCTTGCTTGTATCTCCCGTTAATCGACCCACTTTCCGACCACTAAATATTTCCTCCGTATAATTGATTTTTGGAATATTCCATTTAATAACTGATTAACGAGCAATATATATATATATATATATATATATATATATATATATATATATATATATATATATATATATATATATATATATATTGCCCTCGATTAAATTTACTTTAGAAGTTGAAAAAGATTGCACACTTTCTTTCCTAGCTATTCCAAATATATAGAAAACACACAGCCATAGTCTCTTATATACATTTTTATTCTAACCACCATAACAGAATCGAACAAAGTGTTTTCTCCTCTATGTATTTGCGTGCCCTTAGAATTGTCTCACCAAATACCTAGACAAAGAAGCCGATAGAATATATAAAATAGGGATAAATATGTGCTATCCTCAGTACTTTCTCGACAATTGTTATAAATCCACCAAGCGTTCCTATTAACAAAATAATGTTAATATCCCTAAGATTCAGGCAAAAAAGTTATTAGTTTTTACCCTATAACCATATTTTCATTAAATTACCTCGTTTACTTAGGCCTCTGAACATAAATGTTATTTTTAAGTATGAGACTACAATTTATCGCATCCTTGTCAAAAATCCCCCCTCCCCCCGACTTGGCATTGTTTATTCGTTAGGTTACAACAACTACCAAAAATGTTATTATGGACAAACCGGGAAAGAACTAGAGGTCCGGGTTAAGCAACATCAAGCCGATGTACGTAATTACAGTAAACAATCTGCGCTTTTTCTACATATGAAAAATCTTAACCATAGCATTAACTGGAACAGTGCCAAACCAGTCATAAAATGCAGTAATTATATTTCGAAAAATATATTAGAATGTATCTCCATTAACACGTTCCCAAATTTCAACCTTAGCCCTGGTTTGTTCAGGCTAGACCCCATTATCACTACATACATAAAATCTCAAATAAAGTTGTTTCAGGATTTTATACCCCTTAATTAAGGTCCAGAGTTGGGTAGTCTAATCCCCCCTTCCACTATTTAAGGCAATGGATGTCCAGGCTCTTGTTCATTCCTTAAAAAGGTCTTTAAGATTAAAGGCGAAAACGCTCGGATTCGTTTTTCACTTTTCCTTTGTGGGTGTATCTGCATATATATATATATATATATATATATATATATATATATATATATATATATATATATATATATATATATATATAATAAATTCTGGTGTCAGGTTTAGTTGGGTTAATTGAGGACCCTTTCGTTTTCATATGCCTCAGTTGAATTAATAGAAAATTTACCAGGTTGGGTCAAGTTTATTTAAAGATAGGATAATAATTTTTTTATTTTTTTTTATTTTGAGTAATCGGTCTTTTGTGGTGCCCTTGAGGCCATATTTAGCAACAAGCCATTTTTTTTGTGTGTGTTTTGGGAGAAAATCTTTCAAACTCCCCTCCTTGTAATCCCCGTGCCGGATTAAGAAGTTCTATATCAGGTACTCATATAGAAATTAGTATATTTATTATAATTCATTGCTTTTGTTCGTGTGTGTGATCACAAGGGTAAGATTTCATTTAGAACTTTTGGGAACTATTGTGAGAACCCCATTTTCTTTGTCGTAAGATTCTTGAACGCGTCGAGTGTCTAAGGCTCGCGTAGGGAAACAAGATGACGTCCTTCGAGAGATTTAGGCAACAGGGTGAGATGCTTGGTCTCTCAGTTGAAGAGCTATTTGCCTATATTCAGGATGAAGAAAGAAACGAAAGAGCAGAGAGGAAAGAACTAAGAGAACCTGAGGAGAGAAGAAGAGAAGCCAAAGAAAGAGAAAGGACGAAGCACCATGAAAGGGAGTTATATAGGAATAACTTAGAAATCCTCCCAGTTAGTTCCAAGAATGAAGCTACCCAGATCCCCGCTTTAAAGCCTCAAGCATTTAAGAACGGTGAGGATTTCAGTGCCCTCTTTACTCATTTCGAATCAATTTTGAGGTAAATCACTGAGCTATCCAAACTGTTGGAGTCGCCCGACTTTTACCTCTCCTTAATACTCAGCTACGAGATATTTTAATTTCGCTATCCGCCGAGGCTACCCATGACTATTCGACCCTTAAGTCCGAACTTTTGGTTGCGATCAACATGAATCCGGACTTCTACAGGGCAAAGTTTCGTCAGGCAAGGTTGCTACCTGGCCAGACTTACCGCCAGTTCGGATTAACCCTCAGAAGAAGTCTGCAGTTTTAGGTGGACTCTTCTCAGGTAAACGGCGACTATGAATCTCTGTTCGACTTCATTTTGCGGGGTCAATTGATGGCTACGCTGCTCTCTGAAATCAGTGCATTCGTGAAGGACTGAAGAGTTGCTTCCTTCAAAGAATGCATCCAAGAAGCGGATTTGCACGCGGCCAGTCATAATCTCTACCCCAAAGTTCCCAAAGAGAGTCATCCTCCCTCCCTCAAGAGTAAAGGCCACTTCCCTAAATTTCACCTGAAGAATGCTTCTAAATTCGTAAAGGTCCCAGGTCCCTCCAAACCAAAATATCATCCCCTATCTGAACCTAGGGATGTTAAGCCAGCCATCATTTATCCCCACGCGTCGGATTACCCCAGACGACTTATCGTCTCTTTTTCTTGCGGAAAACAATCATCAAGTCCACCAAGTAAGCGCCTCTCTGTCTCCTCCGTCTGCTCGCATCGAAATGCCTGCTTGCCCACCAGCAAATAGCTCCCCGGGACCTCAAGTTAATTTTTTATTTAACAAGAGCTCCCGCGGTGGGCGCGAATTTGAAACCGGATCAGTTAATGGTTGTCGGGTTTCAACCCTCGTCCGAGATATGGGTTGCACGTGCATCGTCGTATTGGAAAAGTTGCTGCCCCCAGTGAACACCGACCACGATAAATTTGCATTAGTCCAGGACTACTTGGGACGAGAAAACCGCTTCTCAGTGGTCCGTTGTTTCATCGAATGCTAATATTTCACTTCTTGGGCTGACGTCGTAGCAGCCCCTATTAAATTATCCGCGATATTAGTCGGCCAGAGACCGCCATCATGAGGGCCAAGCCATATAGTACAAGGCACCCCCCGTGACTTTAGAACCCCCTTTTCCCCCGAGTACGAGAATCTGAACAAAGAGTATTTTGCAAAGGCCCAGAATGAGTGTTCTTCCCTACAGCCATTGTAGGAAAAGTCGAGGACCAACGAGCGCTAATCCGCTCCTGGTCACACGGAGGTCTCCTATCTCGTTGAGGGTGAACTGTTGTTCCGTTCCACCTCCATTCCTAACCACTCCCTTACGCACTTGCTATGTATACCCCGCTCCTATGATCCACAAGTGCTCAAAATTGCCCACGATGGGTTGTTAGCTGGCCACTTTAGCCATAATAAGGCGGTCCAACCAGTCTTTCTTAATTTATGTTGGCCTGGCGCTGCCAAAGAAATCGCCGACTTCTGTAGGTCTTGTGACATTTTCAAAAGACTTCGTCGAAAGGTTAAATTCCTCCAGTCTCCCTACAGAATACCCCAATTGTGTCAGAACCTTTTTTTAGAGTGGCCATCGACCTAATTGGTCCAATAGACCCCCCGTCACGTGAAGGGTATTCTTATATCCTAATGGATTTTCAGACCAGATTTCCAGACGCTGTCCCCGTTAAGAAGATCGACAGCGTGACTTGCGCGGAGGCCCTGATCTCCACCTTCTCCCGCGTTGGCATTCCTAAGGAGAACTTATCATATAGGGGTAGACAATTTACCTCGGAGCTCATGGAGTATGTGGGAAAACTTCTATTAGTCAAGCCCCTTTTCACAACCCCGTTCCACCACGCCGCAAACTGCGTCTGGGAGAAATTAAATAGAACTTTAAAGGCCGTCATTAAGAAACTGTTCTATGCCCAGCCTCAGGAATGGCATCGATACCTGCCGGTCGCCCTTTTCGCCTGCAGGGACATTCCCCACCGAACCCTGAGGTTCGGTCCCTTCGAACTCCTTTACAGACGAAATGTTCACGGCCCGATGAGCATTCTCAATAAATTTTTTTCCAACCCCCGGCTAGATGAGGAGGTCAAGTCCTCATACGCATACATATTTGACCTTCAAAACCGTCTGGAGGAATGCGTGGACATTACATATAAAAATGTGGATTTGAGGTTGGAAAATTACAAGACCTATTTTGACATTAAGTCAAAAGAAAAACGGTTCAAACCCAGGGACGAGGTCTTGCTTCTCCTGCCCATGGAGACAAATAAGCTTCTTTCCAAATGGAAAGGCCCCTTTCTAGTCCTCGAAGCCCGTGGCTTCGTGGGCTACCTCATCCAAACTCTCTTCGGTAACAAATTATTTCACGTCAACATGTTCAAACGTTACCACCGCCGCGCCTGCATCAACAATATTGTTGTCCTGGACGAAGAGGCCGTGATGGAAGCCTCTCATCCCCCTGAACCTCTTAACCTAGTCCAGGCAGTTTGCGTAGAATCTGACAATGACTACCCACTCCCGTTTCTTCCCGGATGGTATAAAGACTTCCCCCAGGAGATCGATTTAAATGCCCACCTGGAGCCCGCTCAGAAAGCACAGTTATCCCGATTGTTAAAGGCCTACGCGGACGTCATTTCCGAGAAGCCTGGTTGCTCGTACCAATTCGAGCATGACATAGTATTGACCACACAAGAGCCTATTCGATCCAAGCCCTACACCTTGCCCATTCATTTGCGATCAGCGTTCAATGCGGGGTCTAAAATTTACTAAAATTAGAAATAATCGAACCATCCGCGTCATATTACTGTTTCTCCATTGTTATGGATCGGTTCGATGCCGAACCGATCCTGTTGATAGACCAGAGTCTACATTTGTTCGAGAACGCCAAATTTATTTCAGAGATAGATTTATACAAGGCGTACTATCCAATTTCCCTTAAGGATAGTGTTCGGAAATACACTGCCTTCCCTACAGAAAAAGAGCTTATGCAATTTAAGCGTCTCCCATCAGGTTTAGTCACTGCTTGCAGTAATTAAAACAGAATGATGCACCGCATCTTAGATGGTCTGAACAATGTGTAATTCTATTTTGATAATGTGTACGTAGCTACACGCACATGGGATGAACATCTAATCTCCCTTTGTTCCCTCTGTAATAGGCTCCGGGCGCATGGTCTGACCATGGGTCCTTCCAAGTGTCATTTTGCTTACGACACTATAAAGTACCTTCGATTTCACATTAGGGAATATCAAATAACGCCTCAGCAAGAAAAGGTCAGGGCCATTTCAGATATGACCCTTCCCCGTACTAAGAAGCAGCTACGTTTCTTCTTGAGTTCAACTTCCTTCAACTGGCGCTATATAGGCTCCGGGTGCATGGTCTGACCATGGGT
Source organism: Ceratothoa steindachneri (assembly GCA_963969495.1). Taxonomy (NCBI): domain Eukaryota; kingdom Metazoa; phylum Arthropoda; class Malacostraca; order Isopoda; family Cymothoidae; genus Ceratothoa; species Ceratothoa steindachneri. The sequence goes on along the minus strand of OZ018320.1, from coordinate 5,748,637 downwards.
CCTTCCAAGTGTCATTTTGCTTACGACACTATAAAGTACCTTCGATTTCACATTGGGGAAAATCAAATAACGCCCCAGCAAGAAAAGGTCAGGGCCATTTCAGATATGCCCCTTCCCCGTATTAAGAAGCAGCTACGTTTCTTCTTGAGTTCAACTTCCTTCAACCGGCACTCTTTCCCCAACTTTGCCGCCTTAGCGTCCCCCCTGAACGCTCTCCTTAAGAAAAACTCCCCAGATTCCGTCGTTTGGAGCCCCAAGGCAATTTCCCACTTCCCGAACCCGAACAAATTGTTTAGAATCCGTACGGATGCCAGCAACGATGGCATCGGTTGCGTATTACTGCAGTACGAAGAAGATGGAAATAGCTATCCTATCTCTTATGCAAGCCGGAAGCTGTTACCGCGCGAGAGACACTATGCAGTAATAGAACTTGAGGCTCTGGCAATAGTTTTTGGTGTCCGGAAGTTTAGAATGTATCTGATAGATCAGGAGTTCGTGATCGAGCCGGATCATCGTCCTCTGGCGTACCTAATAAATTGTAAAAGCCAAAATGGAAGGCTTATGCGCTGTAGTCTGCTATTGATGGAATATCAATTCCGAATTCTGTGAATAAAAGGTAGTGAAAACGGTGTAGCAGACAGCCTTAGTAGGAATCCATTAGAGGACCCTCCTTCCTCAAGATATAACTCCATACATCTTATATATAAATTCATGTATATATTCAAGGTCGTTGCTCAACCATGTAAAATTTATTTTTGTTTATGTGTGTGCACGCATGTATTTTAGTGTATTGCTTTTATATACGTCTTATCATTATTGATTTTTTTATTATTTCCTGGATTGTACCTACGCTTGATTGATTCCTTATTCTAAATTGTGGTATTGCTTTTACATGAAACTATATATATATATTTATATTATGTAATTAATTACCCATTAACCTAAATGTATGTGTAAATTCTATCCATCGTCTGAGATCAAAAGAAGCAAATCCTTTAACTTGACGGCCCCTTCCTGTCGGAAAAACACCATCTTTGAAAGGAAGGCAGGTAAGGGAAAGGGAAGCCAAAGAAGAATATCCCCTTAATTTGTTCCATTAATTCCTTCCCTCTCTTTGTCTTCTAAGTATAACTCCACGTGGAGTAACTTTGGAACGCCAAAGAAGTTTCCCGCCCATATCGTAAAAACCATTGAGACCTGGGTCAGGCGATAAACGCTAGTCCCTCTGGCCGCCAAAAGTGTTCAGCCAGGCGTCTGTGTCTGCCAACGAGGAGAAAACAAGAAAATAGCCGTCATATAAATACTCTGGGGTTTCGAATATCTACAGATTGAGTTTGAGAACCCGTCGCCTTCGGTTAAGATCGTGTGTCTATTTCCCCAAGTCCCTGGTATTCGCTTATACCATCGAGGTTGGATCTCACCAGGCAGACCCATCTCTTTTGTGAATGATTACTCTGTTCAGAGCAAGCCTCGAATCGTTTTCGTCCCCGAAGTATTGGTTGGGATTCCTCTCGTCTCATCTGGAACCTCCTCTCAAGGATCTCCAGTTTCCCGTATGAGACTTCGCACCCAGCCACATCAGAGTCTCGATTTTTTGAGGTTACTCTTCTCTGCAGCAGAGGTGCCATCGTTTGTCTTCAAGGAGAATCGTGAACTCGTCTTCTCATTCTCCCCTTCGTCATCCTCGTCACCATCAGGATATTCGGCGAAAGGTCACGTCCATTAGCATTCTCCATTTTCCCGCGCCGATTCGCTGAAGGATTCCCCTTCCTCGAGTTGACCCTATTAAGGTAAAACGACCTTTGCCCTTATCTCCCGTTAATCGACCACCTTTTCGACAACTAAATATTCCCTCCGTCTATTTGATTTTTAGAATATTCCATTTAATAACTGATTAACGAGATAATAACGCTCCCAGAATGCCCATTAATCTGTATTCTGCCAGAGTTGTCCTTTATTTAAATTACCTGTATTTTCCCATATATATATATATATATATATATATATATATATATATATATATATATATATATATATATATATATATATATATTAACTTGTGACTTATTAAAAATGTATATTTTGGTTTTCACTCTTTAAATATACCCTTGAACTGCAACTTGGTAAACTCAGTAAATGCTATCTGCCCCTGTAGTAAATCGCACTCTTATACCTCGTAATCAACGGATTACTTATACGAAGTTAGTGAACGTACTTGTACGTAGCGAAGGACGCGTTCGTACATTAGTGAATATATGTAGATATAACTGTATATATATATATACATATTTTCTTGACTTTTATCTCTTTCCTCCCAACCAATATATATATATATATATATATATATATATATATATATATATATATATATATATATATATATATATACATATACGTATTGTCTAGATGGGTGACCTATTCCTCGAAATACAGAAACTTTGCACTTTGTGAGACAAACACGAAGAGTTTGTGTAGGATGTAGTGAATGGATTGCGTGTTCAAGCATAAATTATTGTAGTAAGGGAAAATAAGTTACGACAGTGCACTTGAGTGAAGAGTGGCATGATCCACTGGATTGGAATGAATGTTTGAACTCGAGAATTATGTGAGGGAAGTTGTGATTTGCAGGGAAGAAACTATACGTGAATGGATTCCGCAATGGTAGAAGTGAGGATGCAAAACAGCGGACCTGTAATAAGAAGAGAGGTGGATGAAATTGGGACGTGGTATCAGTTGATGGTTGTAGGAGATATAAGTAGACGAAGAGGGGACAGAAGAGAGATGGAATAAGGGAAGATTTTCGTACACCTTGAGAGAATGAAAACTGTGGAACGTTGCTATGGTTGTGTGGACAAAGAAAGTTGGGTATAGATTACATTCTTTGAGAACACGTTTGTGTGTAAACACATATTTGTTAAGTAAAAGAGAGAGGGAAAATGTCATATTATGTTTGCCCTCTGTCTAGTTAGAAAAGGTCTAATGCGAGATGTATTTGATGAGAAAGCTGTAATAGTTAAATTGCCAGCTGTATAAGTGAGAACAGGTAAGAAATGTAGAAAGGAAGGTGGAATACAAAGTGAAAGCCTGTTTAATCGGTAAGAAGAGGAAGCGAATAGGAAAATATGAATAAGAGTAGGATAGAAGTAATGTGCGTACAGAGATAAAACAAATGGGGAACAAATTCTTGTAAGTGGTAGTAGGTAGTGCAAAATTAATGTGTACATGCAAATTGTTAAGTCAGAAAGGTGAAGCACCAAGATGAGAATAATTGTGTATGAACAAGGTGAAGAACAGAGGAGTACTGTGACCATTAAGGTCAAAATTAGGGGCAGGGAGTAATTTTATAAGTTTTATAATGTATGTATGAAAGCTAAGGCAAAGTTGAATGTAAATGGCTATCCGGGTGTAAACCTGATGTTTTATTAAGTTATGAAAGGTCTAAGCATGTGAAGACAGCTGGAATAGAAGATATAGTCGTTGAGATGATAAAAACAGGTGGTCATTTTGTTATGAAATAGTTGTAGTAGGCCTGAAAGAATATTATAAGGGCAAAGAAGTGTAAGGTGAGTGTAAGAACTACAGATGGGTGAATTCGTTGAGTGTTGTAGGCTATGAGTATGTCAGAAATTCGATTGGGGATAAAAGAAAAGGTAAAGTGGCAGATTGATAGGGAGGGGATCAAAGACGGTTGTTAAGTAGTGTGTAGATTTTGTATTTGCAACGAGAGAGCTTGGTGAAAAAAACAAAGTATGAGAGATGTAAAGTGTAATCTAATTTTATGGATGTAGAGAAAGAGCTTGCACATCTTGAAGATAGGGAATCTTTATCTCAGGTTCTAAGAAGGGAGGGAGTGAGTGAAAAACTGTTGAATGGTGTGAAAATTATGTATGTTGGTTTAATTTTCATGATGAGGTAATGTAGGAGTGTGTTTTGGTACTAAGGATGTTTAATATCTTATTGAATGGAGAAATGAAAGAAGTGCGAATAAGAATGATGGAAATGGGTGTAACATTGGAGAGGAATAGTGAACAGTATGTTCTATGGTGACGGCATATGCTACACCCGTCGTAGTATTAGTGTTTGGGAGTGAAATGAATTTGTAAATATTGATCAAAGCATTTGGGAGGATGTGTGTGAGGAGGGGCAAGGGGCTAAAAGTAAATTGAGAAGAAAGTAAGATGGTGGTGTTTGGGCAGAGGATGTGGTGGAATGTGATATTAGAGGTTTTAAATCCTAGGAATGTTACAGAGATGATCAGAGCTTTAGTGAATGCGAATGGTGTAGGTGTGAAACTTGCAAGTATATTATATCGGATTTTGCTGGTGCCACCAGGCCGGTAAATTCGTCATGGTAAATTCATTACCGGTAAATACGTCGTAGCAAACACAACGCCTGGTAAATAGTTTGAGTAGTAAATTCATCGCAATTTAATATATTGACGGTAAATTTATTTCCACGGAAATATATCTTTGGTAAATTTAATCTCATATTTTTATTTTCAAACATAAATTTGGGGAGAAAAATACTTTTCCCGCGGAACTTTTTTCCCGCGGAACACCGACCGTTCGTGAGGCGAGCATAAATAAGCCTTTACGAGGTCTCATAGCATCCCTTGTCTTCCGAGTTTAGCTAGTGCTCAGGCATTTATATAGTAGAAGTTATCGGTTAGGTTAGGTTAAGTTAGGTTCAGCGAAAATTCATTATATCGTCGATGATTAGAAAAATCGCGACTATCTAATTATTTAATAGGTATGTCACTTTAGGTTAGTTTTCCTTATTTCCCTTAGATTTGTATATTGATATGAATAATGAATAAATTTAATGATAATTAAATGTTTATAATCGGTGTACTAATTAAATTTAGAGTGCTATATTTTTAAATCTAATTTTTCATTTTTTAAGAAGCAACTAATTATTTCCATATACATATATGTATAATAAACAAGTTATATATTAATTACAATATACAACAAATTTCAGTGTAAAAAAAAACATAGATCTCATGTGCATTTTATTATGAAGTAGAATGTGTTGAATTCGAATTTGATAACAAGTATTTCCCATCACATAACATTTTCTTGTAAATTGCCCATTTAATCATTATGCAATTGATACCGCTTTCCACGCTACCATAAATGTATTTCGATCCCAAAGTCAGATTAAATGTGTCCATTGTAATTAATTCATGAATATATAATAAATCAAGATTTTTGTTAGCATTATATAATGTATTAACCTACATTTTAGTATTTACTCCTTCGTTTGTGAGACGTCTCAGGTGTGTCACGCTTCAGGTTCCAGCAGAAGTCAGCCAGCATAACAGGGCTCCATTTTTCCTTATACCTGTTTTCCATTTAGCGTTAAATTTTGATGGAACCTCTCTCCATGTTCATCACTCACATCTCCTGCATTCTCTGCGAAGAATAAAAGATAAGAATGAAGAAAGTGCATCTTCAGTGACATATTGCATCCGAGATCTTGGTAGCACTTGATTAGGCTCTCCACTATACGCTCTCACTGGCCCCCTTGGTGCTTTCCCAGTAGTCCTTTGCATACATCTTTGAATGCTTGCCAGACCGCTAGCTCAGTTTTATCAGCTGTTCAGCTATAAGTTGACGATTCTGATGGCGTACGAATATGCCATCTTTAGTCTTGGCATTGCTTATTTTAGGGAAGATCGCTTTGAGCCACAGGAAACATGTCCTGTTATATTGCAGTGCTTTGGTAAATTGCTTCATTAGGCCTAGTTTTTTATGCAGTGGTACAGCTTATAAGGTTTCTCACATGTTTAGTCAACTGTCTCTTGTACTGTCTTAATGAAACTGATCCAATATATAACATGAACTGTCTAGGGAATTTTTGCATTTTATAGGCATTTTAGCTATCTCCTGTAAATAAAAAAAACATTGTAGTATGTGAAAAATAATATAAATAGAAACAACAACAAATATTAAATAAAAAAGTAAATATAAGAAGCATTGCTAGTAATTTACAAAATTATCAAGCGTTACGTAAGAATTACCACGGATTTATTTTCATAAATTTCATAGGTTAGAAACATCCCTTAAAATCAGATCAAAATCCATTAACAAACATGTTGATTCATTATATATTCATAAATTAATTACAATGGGCACATTGTACGAAACTGGAAGGTCGCAGAAAGAGACGGATGTTATATTCGTGATTTACACAAAAAATACCCCTAGAAAAGGTTATTCTCATTTCTGTTATTTTTTCATTCCTTTATTTACAATTATGAAAAAAAAAATCTTAAAGCGAAGAATTTCGCGAACATGTATGTATGGGTTTGCGATGAACTTACTAGTTACTGTATTTACCAAGACGTATTTACCGGTGTAGTAATTTGCCTCTATAGAAGGAGAAAGAGAGATATTGAGAGCAGTGCAAGCGAACAATTTGTGAAGGGTGATTGGTGCGCATGAGGGTGAAATAAGTATTTATGGTGTGAAGAAGGGTGGGAACAAGGTTGTGAGTTAGAGTGCTTTGAGGTGATGGGGTGATGTAAGAATAATGGAAAGTAATAAGATTGAGAGAATAATATATAGAAGAGAGAGTTTGAGGCTGTGCGAAGGCTTGGAAGACCGCGTTAATGCTGTGAATGAATGTCTGCGGAAAAACTGAAATGTGCGTGAAGGGGGTTTGTAAGAGGGGCTAATATTCAATTTCATCATCCCTTTTGGCGACCGCCATCGAGGGCACATGCTTCTGGTCTTCTTTTCAGGAATTAAACCGGACTATACCAAAGAGTACAGACAAAAATATTCCATCGCTGAGAAGCGCCAATTTGGTGGATGTGTTTGGGGTGGAAAATGGTGAGTATTAATTTTAATGATGTTCGCCAACTCCACGCTGCGGGAAAGATTTGGATGATGAATATTATTTTAGGGTGAATCAAACAAAGTAGCGGATGGGAAACTGGGAACATATCTACTTTTTTCCTTACAAAGTTTATGAGGAGAATTCGCAACTTATGCAAATTTATCAAGACTTAGAAATAATGCAGCTTTTTGTTAATTTTAACCCTTTGTTTAAAATTAATTTTTTATCCTCTTGTAAAATTATATATAGGACGCTTTAAGGGATGGTTTAATTAAGATCAAAGCGGTTGCTCACTGCCCCAGTGTGCACGGTTTGAATCCCACCCCTGTACGGACTTTTTGCGAATTAGGAAATAACATTTCCGAAGAAAAATTATCGTGTTTTTCTGTTTCTTGCGGTTTGCTAGATTCATTATATATATATATATATATATATATATATATATATATATATATATATATATATATATATATATATATATATATATATATATATAAGAGCAAATGCAAGTTCTGTGGGTGATAACAACCACCACAGGGCTTTCACCATATCTATTTTCTGCCTTTCAAAACAATTTTGAAGACAGAAAGAGTCGCGGCCAGGAATTTCAAACTTTTTTCCCTTGGCGTTATCTCTGTCTTCTCGGTAAAGGATTGCCTTCATTGTGCCGCCCTCTTCTCTCTTTGATTCTAGTTTTCTTCTAATGTCCCTTTCTCTTACCTCAAAAAAACTCCTGTTTCTTGTATCATGGCTTATTCACGTCCAATTTCTCTTCTTGTACTATATATATATATATATATATATATATGAAAATTAGCTCACAGGAAAATGAAAAGATGAATTCAAGCACTTTCGAACTATATTTTCAAGTTCATTTTCAAGGAATAGCATGAAAATGGAGAAGACAACCTTATATAGGGTACAAAGATACGAGGGGAACGCCCATCACATAGTACAAACCAATGGAATAAAACACAAAAACAAGACAGAAAAATACCAAGAATAAGAACAATAGGAAACTAATAACAGACATATGCATCCTTAACGATATACATACAACAACGCCATCTATGTATATGAATGGAATATTGTAGGTTAAAAAAAAACCTTTTAAAGGATTATCATTAGAGCCTTTTCTTATATCTTTTATATGCAATGGTTTTTAAATAGGTATTGAAAACTTTGGAAAACAGCTGGATTTTAAGTTAGAGCCAATTAGCATTTATAGATTTTAGGATCACTACTAGTTTGATAATTCATAACTACAGACGTGGCCAAATCTTTCGGAAAAGCCTTGACAATCTTAGGAAATAAGATAAATACAGGGTCATATTCTTTTTATTTGCATGCCAATATAAATATAACAGTGAAATAAGGAGAAATAAATAGCTCAAATTGATATATGCCTAAAACAATAAAGAAGAATTAACAAAATACAAAATTTGCCAAACATGTAACATCGGCAACTTATAATAGCGAAGCAGATAAAGCTCTGTGAAAATTACGGTAACACCAAACCAATACAAGTAGTTTAATAGCGTGAGGGGACTCCCTAGGCAGTGATGAGAGTATTTATCCTTCGAAGCATCTCCTCGATGAGGGTGCGACATCTTCAGTTTTCCTCTGGAGACTGTGTGACGACGCCTTACGGCCTCTATCATGTCTTACCAGATTTTACAATAAATAAATATCCGGAGACTGAGATGGTCAATCTATTAGCTTGATATTATTTTCCTGGAACCACTGTATGGGTGACGCAGACATGGGACATGGGACATTGTCCTGCCTAAAAATCACATTACGGGCATATCTGGAGATGTCTCTGGTTGAGAGCAGCATGTGATCACTCAGGACAGCTGGGTACTTGGCTAAATTCATGGTAACATCACAAACAGTGAGACGAACCACTCCTGAACATGACATATAGCCACATTTCCAAACAGAGAGGCCACAATGCTTACTATTGGTAGTATGCACTCTCGAGTCCACTAATTTCCTGGCCTCTTGAGGCCTCTTGCATAAGACACATCCCAACTGACGTATGGTCCAATTGCGGTGAACACTGGACTATGCACATTCATGTTGCAACTCTACTTTTGTTTCTTACGACCCCAAAGGTTCATGCAAAGCAGAGATCTGTCGTCACGTTGCGCACTGACCCTGGTTCGTCCAGAACGAATTTAGTGTAAGATGTTGCCACATTCTCGTATCCTCTTTAACACCTACAAAATCGGAATGTGATCCTCTGAAGCTTCGGACGATTTGTCGACACCTCAGACCCTCCTCCTGCAGCGTGGTTATCATATTTCTTTTCTTGACAGTATAGTTACTTGTAACATACCGCATACTGATATCATGATTTCATACATGTCAAATGCATCACAATTTTAGATTTTTCAGAAAAGTTAAAAGGAAGCTTGTGTTTTTATCTTGCTTTCCAGATATATTGACCACATGCATGCAAACCTGCACCAACATATTCACAGAAATACCCAAAGAATAAGAAAAAAGTTAGATGTGTCAAAAATTTTGGCTTTAGATATAAAATAAAGCATGCTTAACTTTTGCAATTGAAAATCTAATTAAAAATCTAATGTATTCTAAAGAAAAAGGGAATTTGCAGAACATTGTTGTATGTAACAATCTTCTAACCTTTCTCAATTATTCCACGGTATTTATTGTTACGTTGATTATATATTCTTCGACTAAATATTTCAGCGAAAGCCTGACGCTTATAGAACGTGTACTTTGGATAGCATCTTGCCATCACTCAAGCAAGACTCCAAGAAGCGCTTGAAGCTGACAGGGTCATAGACGCCGCGACCCTCAACAGAGCTACGGCATCTTATCATTGGACTGAGAGTGGGCTTTTGTTTACAAACGTGCTTAAGTCGGAACTGTGCAACATTGTATCATAACGAATACATTTTGGGAATGGCGATGTCTATCTCCTTAAGTCTTTTGAAATTTGCTAGAAAAATACAGTAATTTCCTTTACTCGAAGTCTTTAATTTCAAGACGAACATATGGGTTCTCAACTGGCACCCAGCTTTGCTAAGGGTTTTTATCTCGCCACAAAACCCTCCAGTTTAAGTAGGTGCCCAGCCAAATACAAAGCGTTATTGCTTAAAAGATACGTTTATGGTTTTTTTTGTGGTTGTTACAAAAATGGAATTTAAATTCAAAACATGTTTACAGAAAACCTATCACCATCAAAAATGGAACGTATTTCTTTGGCAGCTCTTCTAAACATTTTAAATTTCCCAGTATCAAAAGACTTATCAATAGAGATTACAAAATTTGTTCTGGTTAGTTTTCTTTAATTCTGAAATTGAATATCTGAGGAATTTTTGCATTTTGATTTGCATACGAATTTTATAATTTGATAAGATAATCTCAATATGTTCAGCAAAACAGTTTTCTCATTCAGCTTAACAATAAAAGTTATCAAATATATTTTTTAAATCAAATTAACATATAAGTATCAAAATTTTGTGAATTTTTTAAATCCAAAGAATTACAAATAGTGAAGTTCAGGAAATTTATTTTTATATATCTTTTATATATTTTAGCAACGTGATATTTTGAAAGAGGGGAAATTTAGTTTTAGAGTTATTATAATTAAAATTATTATAATTGGCGAAGTTCAGAAAATTTATAAAAATTTAACCATGGCTGCTTTTTATTAGATTTTTAATTTTAATCTTAGTAGCGAAGCGAAAGCTTCCCACGTAAGGGACGTGGCGAAGCCATTACCGCCATTGCCTGGTTTTTATATATCTAAACTTAAAAAAATGAGTCTGAAATTGGAAAATTCTGCTTTGATTTTTGAGTAGCAAGATGAAGTTAACGGGAGGTTTTTTTTTCGTATAAAACTATATAATTCTTTACTTATGAGAAAAGTGTCAGAAGTGACAATAATTCTAGTGTTGAGCAAACTATGAACTTTTTAAACCTATGGAATGTGAAAATGATTGACACATATAGTTTTTTTTCTGTGAAATATGCACAAATTATTTTGAAAAGCGCAAAATAAAGCTCTGAGAAATCGACTCTATCTTTTAAATAGACGAATCCTCTTTCTCGCACGCGGTAAAAAAAACAAAACAGAGGAGGGGGATGTCTGGAACAAATAGGGGTATTTGGGTTTTTAACACGACTGCAACACCTGGCCTAGGCTATATGGAAAGAGTGGAAAACCGAAGTGCAAAAATATTACACTGTCTAACAAAATTTAACAATTTGTCGACTACAAAGATTAGAATAACACTTTTTTAATGGAGTTTTATGTATAGATTTCAAAAATGGAAGTCATTTTTATCGAAATGACTCCAGTTTTTGTAAGTTGCCAATTACTATTTTTTTCAAATTTTGAAGATTTTAGCGAATTTCATTCTTTTATTTCTTATTCTCAGGTTATTTAACTAAATAAGATTTTAAATAAAAGCAAAAATATTAATTAAAATGTCAAAATACAGTGTATAAATACCAAGATAAATTCTGTTACATACGAGTATGTGGTTCAGTAATATTTAAAAAAAAATCAAAGAAAAATTTCTTCTCTAGTGAAAAAACTATATAATTTGTATTTTGTTGTAAAATTAGTGACCAAGATAAACCATGGGCACCACATATCTGTTGCCCCACATGCTTTAATTTTGGTAGACATACAAAGTAAGTAATTGTTTATTATCCACTGTACCTATATTTTGAAGTAGTATACTGTAATATTATTTTTTAAAAATATAAAATTAATTAAGTTTAGAACCACTTTATTGTAATCACACATATGTACATAACTTTAAATTTTATGCATATAATTTCCATACTTTTAGGTAAAACAACGAAGTGCGCTTCAGCTGTGGTATATCCCAACCTTAGATCTTCTATTCGTCCTATACCTCACTCAAAAGACATTCTAGTATCTGAACCATCTACAGAAATTGTTTTGTCTAACTCTGATGAATCAGATATGGAATCATGTAAACAGGAAACTGAAATTTATGTTTCTGAAACTGTTGATACTACTCCAAAACCTTTCTCACAACTTGATCAAGATGATCTTGTAAGAGATCTAAACTTAACAAAGCAACAGAGTGAATTACTAGCTTCGAGACTGAAGAAAGAAATTTAGTAGCAGAAGATGTTCGAATTACTAAGTTTCGCATTCGACAACAATTTATGCTACTGTAATAATATTTCACGTCTCTTTGAAGAATTAGATATACATTATGAACCCAGTTAATGGAGAATTTTCATGGACGCTTCTTTATATAGTAGTAAAGCCGTGCTTCTGCATAATGGAAATAAACTACCATCGATACCAGTAGCTCACTCTGTTGTTTTGAAAGAAACTAAGGAGAATTTAGATTTCATTTTAAAAAGCATTAAATACAGTGAACATAAATGGTTGATTTGTGCTGACCTTAAAGTAGTAGCCATTATAAATGGCTTGCAGTCAGGCTACACAAAGTTCATGCGATTTTTGTGTCAGTGGGACAGTAGAGCTCGGGGAGAACATTACATACGATCAGAATGGCCTTTAAGAGAAGAGACAAAAGTAGGTAGTCATAATGTCATACGTGAACCATAAGTTTGCCACCATTTCACATAAAATTAGGTTTAATGAAACAATTTTTGAAAGCCTTAAAGCAAAACCAGCCATCTTTCTTATATTTAAAAACAAAAGTTCCTAAGATTAGTGATGCTAAAATTAAAGAAGGAATCTTTGTTGGGCCTCAGATTCGACAACTCATGGTACGAGATAGATAGTGAGTTTAAGGCAAAATTGAGCAGGCCAGAATTTGAGGCCTGACATAGTTTCAAAGGTGTATGTAATGGTCTTTTTGGATGGCACAAATTAGAAAATTACCACATTCTTTTTCACAATTTGATTAGGTCTTATAATGAGTTGGTATGTAATATGTCACTAAAGGTGCATTTTTGGCATACCCATTTGTCTTTCTTTTCAGAGAATAAGGCAGATGTCAGCGATGAGCATGGTGAAAGATTCCATCAAGTTATCGCTACTATATAAAATCGTTATAGAAGAAAATAGAGTTCTGCAATGCTTGTTGACTTCTGCTGGACCCTTCACAGAGACAGACAAGATGTTGCACATAAAAAAAGACTAAATATTCTTAAAATATATGACTATTGTATAGATTTCAACAATTTTTAAAAAATCTTAAATATTCATTATTTTTTTAAATATTTTTTTATAATACCACACTCTGAAATGTATTAAAAGGACTTATTAATTTATTTTGATGAATACCTTTTTGTTTCCACTTACGAGGGGCGGTCAATAAGTTTTGCGAATCGGTAGGGCAAAACAGAGGAAGGGGGATGGCTGTTTGTGGGAGTGTTAGGACAAGTTATGACAAGTCAGGACCTGCAGTCGCACGCCCCTGCCTCGTCTATTTAAGATGCAGTAGCTGATCGCATATCGTCACTCACAATTTTTTCAACAATGGAGAAGGTTGAGCACCGCGCAGTGATCAATTTTTTTACCAAAGAAAGCAAGAATGCAAAAGAGATGCATGAACGCACGGTTGCAGTGTACACCGACACCGCCCCTTCCTATGCAACCATTGCTCGCTGGAATAAGGGGTTCCGCCATGGTCGTGAGTCCCTTGAAGATGACCCCCGTCCAGGACGCCCGTCAGACATGACCAACGAGAACAATGTGATCCGTGTGGAGAGGATGTTCCTCGAAAGTCGACGGGTGAAGGTCGAAGAAATCGAGCGAGAACTTGGAATATCATATGGAAGTGTTATCAACATCATCCACAACAATTTGGCCATGACCAAGGTCTCTGCCCGTTGAGTCCCTAGAAACCTCACGCCCCATGATCGACTTCAACGTCGTCAAAGTCCACCAAGCTAGAGTTGCACAAGGTGCCCTGCGCGAGTGCGGATTCAAAGAGCTCAACCATCCCCCTTACAGTCCAGATCTGGCCCCTAGCGACTACTTTTTATTCCGCCAGCTCAAGGCTACACTGCGTGGACGCCGGTTTGGGGACGATGAAGATGTCCAGCTCGCCGTCCAGGAATGGATTGAACAGCAGTCTGGAGATTTCTGGTTGTCAGGAATTCGAAGCCTCAGGGACAAGTGGCACAAGTGCATTAAAGTCGAATGTAGTTATATTGAAAAATAATAAAACACTTTTCCTCATATCTCGTTTCCTTAGTTCAGAATTGCAAAACTTATTGACCCCCCCTTGTATCTTTTTACTTTTTGTCAAATAAAATAAAAATAATAAATATTTCATACCTCTAAATACTAAATAATCTAATATTAATAAAAAATTAAATGTGCAGATTACAAAAACTGAAGTTATTTTATGAAAAATAAAGGTCATTTTCGTAATCTACGCAAAAAACTACAATCGTAAAACTTTCTTATTTCTGTAGCAAAATCATTGTTGGACAGTGTTATTATTCAAAAGGTTGTGCTTCCAGAATCAACGATTTACAGTGATGAATGGCGAGCATTCCGAAATATTCAAATAAAACTTGGTTTTGCTCACAAGACCTGTAAATCATTCCATTAAATTTGTAGACAGATGAACAAGCATGTAAACTCAATCGATTGAGATATTGGTACAAGCATTAGCATTATTTTAAGAATAAGCGTGGATGCAAGAGAGACTTTTTACATGCATATCTCCAAATATGAGCTTAACAATTTTATTTCAGTTTGTTCCAGCATTGGGGAACAATATCCATTTGAATAACTACTTTTGGAGAAATAAACTATTGTTATTTTCTAATAAACTTATAGTAATGATAAAAAACTGACTTTTATTATTCCTATTACTCTACTTGGAAAGTTTTGGGGCAGCTCATCTTATTTGGGAAAATTTGGAGCGGTTCAACTATACTTGACAGCTTTGGTGTTGCTCATCTTTAACTGATCACAACTATTTTTTCAAGCTGACCATTTGAAATCACTGATAAAACTGCCTCTTTAAGAATGGAAATGTATTTTTTAGAGTTGATATTGCCAACACACTCAGCAAACTCACTCTGATCTTCCTTCATTCTAAATTTCTCCCCACACCATAACAGAAAATCTAACATGTTCAAATGTTAGCTTTAACCTGTTTATATCAAACTCATGAGATGATAATGTCCAAACCCAGACTCGCCTACTCTCTGAAAGTTGAGCAAACCTTCAAAGGCAACAACACCTGGAGTTCTGCTTTCAGGAAGTGTACAGCCATTCCAGTGAGGGTCTTCACTTCAAGAGAGGCCACACATTTTCTCTAAGCTAGGCCTGGGGAGCATATTCCTTGAATGGAATTGCCACAGACTCCAGGCACACTAGGAGGAGCTGCAGATGCTCATCTCCCCCTATTTCCTCTTAGCAAATCTTTCGATTGAAAGAGCGTAATTTTCATTTACTAGGATACCAACTGACTCAAATTCCCCGGCGGAGGTGGATTTGGCGCCTTATCACATAAAAGCCAACGCAATGCGCTATAGGATTCCTCCCCTCTGAAGATGGCTCCC
Source organism: Ceratothoa steindachneri (assembly GCA_963969495.1). Classification (NCBI taxonomy): domain Eukaryota; kingdom Metazoa; phylum Arthropoda; class Malacostraca; order Isopoda; family Cymothoidae; genus Ceratothoa; species Ceratothoa steindachneri. The sequence goes on along the minus strand of OZ018320.1, from coordinate 5,733,277 downwards.
TATGACAGACTCAGAGGAAGTGTTTATGACGAAGTGTTTTTATTTTATGAATTTTCTTCCTAGGGGAAATATGTGATGCGTTGTACCTAATTATAATACAGTTATTCTTATATGTAGTAAATCCCAAAGGGTTTTTCCATTATATTTAGCCGTTTCATTATTAATTGAAGTGTAAAAATATCTTTTTACAATGTCGAAAGTCTATCATTATTAGTTTTAAATTATCCCATATCAAGGTTAAAGGTTCGTTTCCAATATTCCCTGGCTGATTAGATAAAATCCTGTAATAGTTCTAAGTATTGTATGCTTATATGTATGGAGATTTATGTGCTCTATAGATAATTGTGATAACACTCCTTTAATCAGAGTCCATGATGCAGAATAATATGTACAAATTTTAAACCCCCTCCCACTCTGGGATCTTTACTTCAGAGGTTGTTCCCATAGGGGCCCCATGGTAACGTCACCGTTCTCGTTAGAGATAAACTCTCAAGAATGGTTCTCAGAAGTGAATAAGATGCCATTGTTATGGCGAGAGGCTAGTTCTGCTACTAGGTTCAGGTCTTTGTTCTTTTAAGGTTCTAATCGCTTTTAAAGGGTATTATTTCGTCGTTATTTCTCCCGCTATTTCCTGGTTATTTGAATGAAAAGATTTTTGTCCTTGTCATTTCGCAATTATCCTTGAGCTTTAGTGTTTTAAAACGCCACCCCAGGGGGAACACTATTTTGACCTTTTTTTTCCACGGTCCGATGGTCAGTTTTTATTTACGCCTGAACGTCGAAAAGCGAACTTAGGCCTTGATTTTCATCTGTAATTAGGGCACCTTATGTGCCCGGGTCGTTACTTGCTATGGTTTATTTACTTTTCTGCATTACGAGGCCATTTTCCGGAGCTCAACTCGACTGTTTAAAAGTTGCCTATTTATTCTCCTGATTCTCTCGAAACTGAATTGAGTGGATGCTCTCGGAACAATTAAACTTGTTTTACCCAGTGGCGCCCCTAACCTACGGTAGACGCCTTCCGAACAATAGCAGGCGGACTTGGAAGCTTTTAGGAGTGGGTTATTCTCTGAATCTTTGAACAGTACGAAGACATCATTCAGAAGGCTCAGAACGACAACTAGGTCGTGACTCAAGTGATGTTTTTGCCTTATTCTTTAAATTAACTATAATTCTAGTAAAGTAAGAAAGGGGCATTCCAAGATTCCCAAAATAATTCCTCCAGGACAGTCCCCCTCCCCCCTCAGTTTGAGCAACAATTCGTCCTCATTGAAAGTCCGAAATTTCCCTGGAACTTTGCTTCCTAGGTGTTTAATAATTACAATATTAAATTCTAAAGGATGAAAACAAATACTAATAAAGGAAATGTCAAACAATCAGAATAAATATACTTTATCTAAAACTGTGGGTGTATATTTACTGCTTGCATGTCTCTGTATATTTGTGGAAGATGAATGAAGTATCGTCCGCAGGTTCTTGTCCCCCCTCGTCTCCCCTGCGAGGAAAGGAAATAACCACCGGGTGCCCCCTCTAGGCTCCAGACAGTCTTTCTCCCCCAGGTCCCACCGTGTTTAGTGAGCCCGATGGATAAGGTACGGCGGAGTGCATGAAGCGATAGGAGAAGAAGAAACAAGGGTGAAAAGACAAATCTGTAGGGGAGAACTAAGTAGTTGATATAATCTAAGTTCACCTTCTTCCTGAAAGCTGTGTTATAGAAGACAAAGAATGGAATTTTACATTATTTTGACCTACTGGTTAACGTGAAATCAGAACCAAGGTACTTTTTTCTAGTTATCATTTGGCAATTAAAATAATGTATATATACTATCTTATTAGCATTTTTCTGTATTGTGTTTAGAACGAAAGTAAAAATTGCCGTCATTTTTGACGTCATAAATGTACTAGTATAAAATCAAAATGTGTGGCATTATCTTCTAGATTTGAAGGTAATTTAATTAGGGATAATATCCTATTTTGCCCAAAATGTACCTCCATGGTGGTCCGATAGTCTTGTCACTCCCTGTAAATATTGTTTTAATTTTCTATTTCTGATGACAGACCCGAGCTCTTACAGTTTGGAAGAGAGGCGGATTCCAGGTGTATGGGCACATGATCGTGTGTATTCTGGCAAGAGCATGAAGGATGTGCAACATGACTTCACTGCAAGATTCGGCAGACTCGCCCCTCCGAAGAGAACGATATTGCGTTGGAACATAAACTGTTGCTGACAGGATCAATTAAGGAAATATCGAGGACACAACGAACCTCAATGAGAAGGGACATATGTACAGAGGTGGAGGCATCTGGGCTACAATCACACTCGTATTCACTGCGAAAACGGCTTTCCGAGCTACCAATTGTCCAAACCACAATATTAACACACACATGACAAAGGATCTTGATTTGAAATCGTTTAGGGCAACATTCGTCAACGAACTAAGTTACGAGTATAACGACATGGACAAAAGCTCTGTGGTACGTAGACGGTTTCTTGATGTGTTTCTCACAATCCTACAACGTGAAAAGGTGTTTTCGCCGATGAATGTTCAATTTACCGGTGGCTCGGCTAGGAATATTATATTTATTTCTGGAGTAAAGAAAATCCGCAATTTGAAGAAGAACTGGTGCACAAACCCCGCATGTGATCATTTGAGCCGCTATATCGAGTAAGCACCTGATAGGAATCTATTTCTTCGAGGGCTTATTCAACCAACACTTTTACCTTGCTATGTTAAGTGAGTGGGTTGTTCCACAGCTCCAGAGGTTGATGTGGATTTTAATAATTGTTGGTTTCGACAAGATTGTACACCTCCCTACTGTGCCATCAATGACAGGAAATACCTATATGAAGTTTTTCAGGAAAGATGGATGGGGCGAGGGTCACAAACAACTTGCAGCACCTCTCGATTGGCCTCCCAGAAGTCTAGACCTCACGTCTTGCAACAACTCTCTGTGGGTATTATCAATGAGCGAGTTTCACAAGAGCGATGCCAGAATACCCAACATTTGAAAGACGCTGTTCGGGCAGCCTTTGCAACAATCACAAAAGCACAGTTTCGTAAAATATTACACCGGACATGGTGTCGCATCATTTTATGCCACGAAAATGATATGTTCATACAATGCTTCTCGATGTGACAGTGCAAATAAAAGTGACTACACTAAAACCATTCCATGTGTTTGATATTATAATATTGTTCCTCTATTGTTCTTATCACCTTTCGGTAGGGATGACAAGATTTTCAGACCGCCCTGTACATTATAATTGTGAGGAAATAATAATCTATTAGGAGTGACTTCGGAACAGTTATGCTTGAAAAATAAGTAACAGAAATAGTATGGAAGAAGGGAAGAAGATGAAAAGACGCCAAGGCAATTTTCGAGAGAGGAAGACATTAAGTGAGGCTGTTTAATAAAGGAGGCGATTAAATCAACTGAGTCGCCTTTGCCTAAATAATGGAGCAATATTTGTATGGATCGCCGAACAGGGGAGTATTGAACTGTGTATTAATTCAGACACTTATAGTAGTATAACTTCACAAACTATATCCAGAAGGTAGATGTATTGAGATGTAGTTGACCCCAACTGGATAATAAACCCTCCCCTACCTTTAAACTAGAACGTTCTTAGGGTGGAGCTGAAATGGGACTGCCCAGATATTTTGGAGGCATCAACGCTCGCGCACAGAAAGCGGGATTTGAGAGACTCAAGTAAATATTGAATGAGGTAATTGTAAGTAAGAAAAAAATTGGGAACATTATGTTGATACATATGTACATAATAGAATAATGGAATATCTAAAAATAGTTAAAGTTGATATCCATTACTTTTATAATAAAATTAAATAGGTAATTTGGTTATCTTTATACTCAAAATAGCCCCAAATAGTGTCAAAGACATGAGGTTAATTATCCATTAGCGACCTCGTTTTAAAAATAGGACAATTAAATACGAATGATTTTTTCATAATTTCACTCACATATGTCTATTGTCCTATTAGTACAATACCTGTTTTTTTTTCAGGTATTTTTCCTTAAATTTCATTATATAGATTCAAGGCCTTTTAAAAATGAAAAATGTTTCAAAATTTCTAAGAATATTGACAAAAAAAAAGCTGCTTTATTTTAAGAGAGGCTTCGAAACTCAACGTTTCCGACCCTATTACGGAGCGGAGTGATCAGTAATAGTACTCCGCAATCAGAGACAAATTTGTGCATTTCCATACTCGTCTTCTGTACAAGTTCGATAGTAATTCTATTAGTGGAGCAGCATACCTACATAAATATATATGTTGGGTTTGTTGTATTTGCGGATGCTGGAGAGGTGCTCGTGGATTGTATTGGGTTTGGATCGATATTGGTGGGCGTTGTGTTTTGAAGGTATTCGTAGTGAAACCAATGTGGAAATTCGTTCAGAGTTCACAAGAGCAATGGACTTTGTCAACTACTTCGTTTTGGCTTCTGTTTGTAGAATTGAACTGGAAATCCCATTAATTGGAAGTAGCATTAAACCAATTTCGTTTTTACTAATTTGTCCGACAGCCATTGAGTAATGCATTCGAAGAAATTTCTAACGGTCGCAGCAAACGAAGGGTCAAATGCACCCTCCATGCCCCAGCATTTCGAGATAATTTTGTCTACTATTGCATTTTTCTTCATCCCTATTTTTGTTACGCCTTTCACTCCTTTGTCCTTTTTAATTCTTCCTCTGTTTGTTCTCTCTCCCATCCGTAGGCCTTGATAAACCCGTCTAAGGGTAATGGATAGTATTAAACCGTTGTTTGAGATACAAGACTTAATATTATAGTTTTCGATGCGCCCCCCTCCCCCCTTTAAATGCACGCACTCACCCGTGTGGATGTACGGTCGTCGTAGTACTCATTTACGTACTTGCCGGCGAGAGCGGCGCCGAAGCCCTCGTTCACGAGCGCCGCGCATTCCTTCCACCGACTCGCGTAGGTCCGCTCCTCGAACGGGTCCGGGACCTGTCGAGGGGACAACGGACGACAGGTCATTCATAGGGGAGGGGCGCAGGGGGAAATGGGGTCTCATATCGACACGGAGTAAACCAACGAGGCATCTCTGCAGGGGAGGCATGGGGAAGGAGGATCGCAATGAAAGTGGTGAAAACAGGCGAAGAGGAAATGTATGAAAGGCAAAGAGCCGGTGGCGATAACTTGAGGAGCGAGGCTCGCAACTCTCCCATATCCAGCCTCAACATGGTGTGAATTTCAGGAAAAGAGGGAATGGCAGACTAAAGAGGAGATTGAGTGTCTTCAGGTATGCCAAAGGCCGTCGTGAAGAAAAAGGTTGACCTTTGGCTCCAGAGCGAAATCGTTCGTATGAACGTGGAAACAAACTCAAATATACGAACGTAGGCTAAGGCTGGAGTGAACAATGAGTACAAGAATAAAGACTAGTTTCGTACCGGTATTTATTATCCTAGGATTCCCTTATCTCCCCTCCACCCTCAAAGGTTTGCATTTCTATGATCTTCCTGGGTATGATACAAACAATTCTCTCTGGCTGAGATCGAACCCGTAACCAATAGAGATTTGAAGACCATGCCAAAGAAACGAACGAATAACACAGAGGAAAAAAAGAAGAACTAAAAGAAATACAAGAAACATAATATCTGGAACAGAATAAAACAAGACAAGGAAGATTCTTGGGTTAGAATAAAAAAAAATCAAAATTTTCCTCACATTTATGTTTCGGGCCAAAGTCTGCCATTTGGGCACTTGTTTAAGATGGTTTGCAGAAGATATTGGTCCTTATAGAACTAGGTAATAGGGCGCTCTTTAGAATTAAAACCATTATCCACATAATGCCACGAAGAAGAGTTGTCTTTCCTTCTACTGTGATGCGCCATACTGTAAGGCAATTAACTGTAGTGTACTGTATTTGCTGTAACATTCTCGACGTGAAGGTAAAAGGCCCTATCTGTCATGCGAATCGACTTTAAACACCATCTTTATCATCAATATCATATGTAGGCACATGTCATTGCTTAGGTTCATATAAATCAAATAGTCACATTATTCCCGTCCTGTGTTCGCCTCCACTTTCTTTTGCTTCGGTTTAAACAGACACCATGGGATTACATTTTTCTCTTAAATCACTCGATAAAAAATAGTAAGATGTACTGCTATGTGCTGTAATGTACGCTTCTAAATTTGAACGGAGTGTAATGTAATTCTTGCAACTGGGGAACGTTAATTTATTTAAAAGGGTTGAAACTAAGTGACGCTGCGCAAGAAAACGTCTCTGAAAAGTGGAGGTTCATAAAATTGATAAAGTTAGCAGGTGAAAATGTGCGAAAGACTGCGTGAAGTGATATATGGACCAGAGGACACAAATCAACTTATACTAACCGTGATTGGTGTTTAAAGTCAGCCATATTTGCAGGAGTGGGGATAGGGGTGAAGCAAAGGTTGATAGATGACACATTGTGAGGGATTTCATTTTTTACTTCCCGCTAGGGGATAACTACTGTGCCTTTTTGCCAGCTGCATTAAGGGTATCGTTGAATCATTATTCAACTTTAAGTGACGTGAGGAATTCAAGAAGCTTGCGATCTACCATTTAGACAGATTCCTTTTTGACAAGGAAGGAGAGGAGGTATTCATCTGGATTTAATGAGGATGCAATAAGTTTTGAGCTTAACGTTTATCTTCATGTCGCAATTTTCAAATTATAATTTTACGCATATTTTTTACTTTCGTTGTCGGTCTTTTCTTGATAAAAAACAATAATTATTTTTCAATGTATTATTTGCAGAAGAAATGAAAATGAAAATTTTTGAACTCCCGTCTTTTATGAGAGACACATTAAGTCATCCTTGGAATCCGCGGGGAAGGACAAACAAGGAAATTTGAGACTTCCTCAACGTCATCGGAAGGATGGTTGTAAAGGTCAGAAATAAGCTAGAATAGTCAAGGTTCGACTACGAGGCGAAGACAGAGAAGAAAACCCATGATGGACGATCTGACGCCATTAGAATGAAGGAATTCGACATTGAAATCCAGGACATCATCAACGATGATCCCAGAAAGTTGATGCATGCCATTTCATGGGAGAAAGGTGTGCATGAAAATCTCAGCAGGCTGGTCTTAAATAAGGACATTCGCTACTTTTTATACATTATGTGAAAGGAAAAATTTCTGCCCAAGGAGATGCAGTAAAAGCGATTCAAGCACATCAAGAAGCTGATCAAAAAGTTGAAACAACGCTGAAACTAAACATGCTGTGGTTCTTCTCCGATGACAAGAATTTCTGTCAAAACCAGAAAATCAACTCTCTGGCTTGTTGTCCTACCCAAGGGCGTTTCCAGAGTTATGAAGATGAAATTTACAGCGAAAATCATGGTCTTCGATCTCGTCAGCAGTGAAAGTGACGTCATGCCACCCTACTCTTCCTTGAGGGCCTCAGGCATTATGCCTACGGCTACATCCGTATTCCGGGCGAGGTGGTGAAACCTGGACCAATTATCAAGTTACAGGAATGCCTTACTATTGAAGTAACACTATGCGCCCTGATAGAGCAACCAAAAAAAACATGGCTGTCTGTTAGAGAATTTCTTTGATCACAAATTTCACGCATAAATAAAAAAAGATTAAACATTAGTTTATTTTTTCCTGAGACAGTCATCATGAAAACGAATGCTCTTCCTACTTTGTATATACAGGGTGACCCCCCCAAAAAAGGCCTGCACACACTTTTTGTGATATATCGTTAATTCATTCACTAATCAACCTTACTTTGTAGAACATGACAGAAGCAATGCCTGTGAACACAAATAAATCTCAATGGGAGCTCCAGCAAAGAATATGCTGCTTTAAACACTACTATAGGACAGGCTCGTTCAAGAAAGTGCAGGACAATTTCGTGCATTAGTTCGAATGTGAAAAATTCCCCCCCATGAGCAGAATTCAGGACTGGGTGGATAATTCGAGAACTATGTGGCAGTAGAGAACCTCAATGCAGCCAGTTACAATCGTCCAAGCCATTCAGGACGCCCCGAGAAGCGTACAGCTGAGCTGGTCGAGAGCGTGAGAGAGTCAGTTCAGCAGAGTCCAAAACGCTCTGTGCGCAATCGAAATTAGCCCTTCGGTATATCCCGTGAGACTTGCAGGAGAGTGTTAGTAATGGATGTAAAAGCCTACCCATACAAAATACAGAAGAAACAGACCTTACAGCATCAGACAAGAAGCAGAGAAAGGCTATGTCAGTCAAGATACTGGTGAAGATTCAGGAGACCCCGACTTTCCTTAACCTCCTTGGGACATCTGAAGCTCATTTCCATCTTGAAGGAAAGGTAAACTCGAAGACAAATATCTTTTGGAGGATCTCCAGACCAAATGAGGTAGCCACAAAGCCCCTACACTCCTCTAAGTGCACGGTATGGACTGCATTCTCAGCCAGAGGCATCATCGGACCATTCTTCTTCGAGGAATCTGGCGCGACAGTGACAATTACCAAGGAACGGTATGTTGAGGACCTCAAAACCTTCAAGAAAGAGCAACAGCCCCTGTTTCCGTCACTTATGGGGAAGTTCTGGTTCCAGCAAGATGGAGCAAGCTCTCTCACCTCAAACCTGTCCCGAGATTGGCTGAAAGAGAACTTTGGTGGCCGTGTGATCAGTCTCAAGACTGATTTTGAGTGGGTACCTCACAGACCAGACCTTAGCCCCCCCTCCTCGGTTTCTTTGTCTGGAGTAACCTTAAAGACAGAGTGTACGCAGGGAGACCAGGACCAGCACGGAACTCAAGGAAGCCATCAAGGAAGAGATCAGAGCCATTGGTCGGTCGGTTTGTAACGACGTCATAGACAAATTTGTGCTGCGCCTCAAGAAATGCATAGAGCTAAATGAAGGTCATCTCGATCACGTGCTCTAGCATAAGGAAGAAAAGTCCAAAGACTCTCATGTTTTGATATGTTGTTTTAAACACAATAAACTAGTTATCACCAAAGTTTCATTCAATCCTTGCAGATTTTTAAGAAATGAGGCCTATCGAAAGTTGGGACCCGTTTTTGGGGGGTCATCCTGTATATACAGGGGTGGCCAAAAGTCACCCGACAGTAAATAAAATCCTATAAACACTTACTATCCAATTTTATTTGGTTTATTCCAGTCATTAATGTTTAATAATTAAATACCTCGAGTCGAAATCACCGTTAATTTCAATGTCAGAGAGAGAGCGAGAAAAGAAGTGCGTGGTCGATCTTTTTAATCCACGTTAACGAAGAAGCAAAAATCTCGAAGGCCCTGATGGGCTAAAGGCCCGACTTCGCGGAAGGCTGTGGTGTGCTTAAAAGCACGAAAGGTACCGCCGGGGATTATTCCGCGATGGTGTGAGTCGGGCAAAGTTCACTTCGCCCGGCGAAGCGTCTGTCAACTCGAACTCTCCCCCTTCAGGCGCGGGGAAAATCCCCACCGTCTCACCCCAATAAAACGTCCGATGCCAGATTTGGATGCGAGTAACCGCTTGTGTCCGCGACTATCCGCCAACTTCCCGTCCTCTTAGTTCTGCGCCAACCCTTGCAGAACCCGTCAAGCTCCGTGTATTTTCCTAGAACTCACGTGAACCAATCCCGTACTCATTGGTACCCGTTACCCGAACGCGGCGCGTCAAATTCTCGATTCAGTGTTCTAAATCTGAAGCCCAGGTTTGAGTTCATCTCCAATAATAGGCGTTCTTCAAGAGACTATTATTTTGGACTCTGCGCCGTCCCTAACAAGGCAGACTTAATCTCTCGGCCCAAATCTTCGAGGTAACCGCAACGCGCAACTCTCCTGTGCAAGCTCTCCCCCTACCCCTTTTAAGCTTCCCTCATTTGGCTTCGCGTGCGCTCAAGGTAATTTGAGCGTCCCATCTGTCAATTGTCCGTTTGTGTGAATATACCTTACTTAAAACCCCCCTTCAATTCTGTAAATAGATGATTTGCATAGTAGTAAAGTATATTTTTGTACTCCGTTTCTATTACCCCAGAACCTGTCCAAGAGAGCTAAGCGTTGGCCAGCCTAAAACTGCACTCTGGAACTTAATTGCACTCTTATAATTTCACCCACGCTCATAGCGGTCGAATCCGTTCATAGCCCTGTCTCTCTCTCGGGCTGAGGAATTTGGAACTAGTTAGGATCTAACCTCAACCTAGGACATTCAACATTTGGTTTTATTAGCGAAATCTTATTATAAAATATTTTTTGTTTTATTTGCAGGTTTTTAAGCCCATAATTATAAACAAACTGACTCTGCAACAGAGAATCTTTGTTATTGAAAAATACTAAAAATATGGTAAACGCTCATGAAGGACTTCAGTTTGAACAATTTTTTGTTTTTCATAGTTTGTGT